>JARWIR010000003.1:52848252-53544974 GCA_029959085.1 Nemophila menziesii | reverse complement strand
CTCTTCTTCCTCAGCATCAGCATAGTTGAAATTCATGTCATGGTCTTTTCCTCCGCCTTCATAGTCCTTTACGAAATAATTTTCACTGTTTTCATAACTGCCCTCTTTGTCTTCATCAGGTTCAAATTGCGAATCATAATCATCCACCCTTTTTGAAATGTCATCATTGTTTGTAACCCCGTCTTTGGATAGTTCTTCATCATTTTCTTTTTCTTTTACATTCTCAAGGATACTAAATCTATTATTGTTCACAAAGTTCTCAATAGCATCCACTACTCTGAGTTTTTTGAAATTCCCAGCAATGTTTGAACTGACGCTTCTGCTTCCAACCTCCGATGGTCCATGCTTACCTTCTCTTCTTCTCTTGATCTTATGTTGAAAGTTAGAAGAAATTTCTTGATTGGATTCAGAATTCTCACTTGCAGTAACAACATGTTTCCCCTTAATTTTCCTGACCTCTTCTTCAAACGCCATCATAACAGCTCTAATATCTCCTTCATTACCTGCTTCCCTTTCGTCAGTAATTCCGTGTGCTTTTTTGAAAGCTTCTATCTTTAGGGTTGACTCGTGGAGCTCTTTACGTAAGTCATGCATTTGTCTATTCCATGAGTCCCATTCTCTATCCTCTCCTTGGTTCTCTTCTTCAAGCTCTCTAGATGTCACTGCTTTGCTAGTCCCTCCTCTCTTTGTGTAGTTAAACCAGCTCAGATTATTCTCGCCTCCTTCATTGATAACTATACCTCTAGCTTGATTGGGATTCTTGTAGACTTGCCCTGCATTTCTAATATTATTATCATTATAAACATAGTTAACAAAATCACCATTTATATTGATATGAAGTCCATATATTGGGTTAAAGGGGGGAAATTTTGCCACATTGTCTATGCTCCAAGTTACTTTCCTCCTTTTATCAATATCCTCCACTTGTTTAATGCCCTTAACTGGACATTCTCCATATTGATGACCTATCTTGCCACATCTGAAACACAAAAGACCTGTGTTCTCGTACTGGCATAATACCCACGCTGCTCCTTCTTCTTGGTAAAGATATGTCCCTGGTGGTAAAGGGAATTTTGTGTTGAATCTCATCCTGAACCTTAAAATTTTTATATCAGTGTTTGCAGCAACTGGAAAATCTACTGCTTCAATCTTAATAAAGCACTTCTCAAGAGCTCTGACTGTAGTTAAGTTATTTTGCTTGAAAGCTAAGCCCCGGATTTGAACCCAAATTGATGAGTAGTCAGTAGAGATCTCCTTGAAGTCCATTGTAAGTGGCCAAATTATCATACTTATATGCATCTTCTGGTAGATGCTAGGGCGCATCTCCCAGACTCTTCTAAATTCCCTCTCGTTAAACACTTCCAGTTTGAAGACATTATCCTTGACATCTGACAACCGATAGTGTCCTTGTATTCCCCATTTGTCTTCAATGAATTTCCTGATTTGTACCGCGTAGACTGTTGATTCGCCTACTACCTTGAGGATGATGGCCTTCTCTTCCTTCATACTCTCGACTAGCCTTGCTTTCATCCCAATATCGATGACTCCCAGTTTCCTAGCTTTGTGATCATTAAGTTGAATAATAGGAAGCGCGTGGTTATCTCTAGTAGCCATTATAAAACAACAACAAAACAACTAGATATGTAAGTAGTAAGAGTGAAATAGTTTAGGATTTGTAAAGAAAAACTCTGCAGAGATGTGAAAAGAGCAAGTGGATGTGCGAATAACAGTAATAGGAGAAAGATGCAGAAAGGGGATGAGTAAAGAGAGATTACCTTCATTTTCGTTTAAATAGACATGCTTAACCTTATTTCTGAAGCAAAACTTCTGTAATACGTTGTCTATTGGGATTCTTGAGATTCTGACAATTGGTTCTTGCAAAACCCCTTCGCTCTACCTATCTCCGCCCTATATTCCCCCTCATAATTGCTAGTGGTGATGATTATTCTTAGAGAAGGTTTTTTGAAATACTTTCTTTTATTTTTTTCTTCAATACTCCGTGAATGGATTTGTCCATCAATGCCATAAATCAGATTTAATGATGATACTTACCTCGCAGATCGAGAAGAGAGATGTAAAATTGTTGATTTCATTTGGGTAATAGTGTAGCTGTAAGGGATTTGTGGTAAAGCCTTTATCATTAGCTTTGATTTCTTCGATTTCTTGTACACTCAACCACCGCTGCCATTTTTTTGTAAGCTTCGATGTTGAGTTGTGATTTCCGAAGCTTTGTCTTCTTTTCCCTGCTATGTTTTTTGTAAATTTATCGGTTGAGATCCCCATCGAAGGGTACCCCTGTAAGAGGAGGGTTGTGGTCTTTATCGTGGTGAGCAAAGTAGCTAAGTGAAGCCAAGATCAAAGATCCGATTTGAGAGAAGAACGAGCATAACCCTAGGAGAGAGAAAATAAAAGGCCTAATTCTAGAGAGAGAAGATAGAAATCTTAGTGGTTTTGGTTCTTTGGGATGTTTTTTCCTTTATGTTTAGGATTTTGAAACTATTTGATCTCTATGTTTTAAGTTGTACATACATAAGTTTGTTATTGATTTATATATTTCAAAACATATTGTTATATCTTAAAAAAAAGATTAATGCCCAAAAAATATCTCAAGTTAGATATAATTTTCTTTCACCTCAACCATTATTTTTTTGCCCATAAAAGACCACATCTATTTTGTTTTTTCCTTTTTCTTTCCATAAAAAGAGTCGTTTGAGTTACGAGAAGTTTTCCATTACTCAAATTTTGAGTTATGGGAAGCTTTCCATTACTCAGATTTTGAGTTTTGTGAAACTTCCTATAACTCACTCTTTTTTAAAAAAGGCGGTGCCTTTTATAGACAAGGGTGTAAGGTAACAGGTATCTATTGGGAATTAACCCTTTAAATTATTCACTTTATGATTAATTAGTTCTTTTATCACTTTTAGAGCGACATAGTATTAAGAAGCTTAAAATGATGATGGAAAGTGGTTCTTTATATATTTTTTTGCTGCCATACATTCCAAGATCTTGCCACTCTATGATGGCTTGTTTTGTTAAACAAATTAGACACTAGGTTACCATTATTTCCGATTTTTTTTCTGAAAGTACTAGTTGACTTTTCACGTCTAGAAATTAAAAATACTAACTGACTTTTCACGACTATGGATCTGTAAAGACGGATTCAAATTTTTTTAGGATGGGTTAAAAGCTACCATTACCTATGGGATTCAAGGTTGAAGCCTAAAAGAATTGAAATTAATTTACTAGGGAAACTAATATTTAAGGTAAAAAGGATTAGATGTAAGATAATGGGACCAAAATTTAAATAAGAAGGGAATGAAAGGGGTGCGATGTGTTTTTTTCTAAACTTTTTACTTTAAAAAAGTTGATTAATTTTTTACTATACTCTTAAGATGGGAAGGGGATTGCAGCCCCTAACCTCTACTGTAGATCTCAGTTTTGGGCGCTAGGCGCTAGGCGGTCGACCGGGGCCTAGCGCCTAGGCAGGATTACACGGGGCCTAGGCGGAATTAGACGGTTTTGAATCTGATGTGTAATTTTGTATATTTAGTAATATATATGTAATAATTATAGAAGTTTTAACTATTTAAGTCATAAAATTCATCTAACAACACTATAGTAAGTATAAAAATACTAAAAATTGAGCTATAATATCAACTAAAAGAATTCTCGAGAATAAGAAAAATAACAAAAAGGTCTATGTGGCCATGTTTTTCCATTAATCGGCGCCTATGCGGCCATTTTTTTCCATTAATCGGTGCCTAGACGGGTTAGGCGCCTATTCCACGGCGACTAAGGCGCTAGGCAAAAACGCCTAGAACTTTAACTACGCGTAAGCGGCTGAGGGGGGGAGTTGACGCCTAGGCGGCGCCTAGACGCGCCTAGGCGGGGAGATCTACAGCATAGCCCCTAACTCGCCCCATCTGCATTTATCGATATGGTGATTTTTACTTTGTAATTTTAGTGTTTTAATTAAAAAAAATTAACTATATATAAAGTTTTTATTTTTAAGTGTAACGTTAGTCTTTTTTTACTTTTACGTTCTTAAGTTAGATTAGTGACTGAAAAACTAAAAGTGATAACTAAATTATTATTATTTTGTTACAAAAGGAGGTCCTAAGACCGGGAAGCAAGCTTCCTTACAAACTTATTGACTACTAAGAGTTATTCTCGGTATGGTCCACCCATACCGATCACGTGCTAATAAGCTCCAAATCCCATCCGGGGGGTCCCTATACGCAATAGGGCCTTCTCTATTTGAGGCACCAAATCTTGCCAACCAATCCGCGCATCTGTTCGCCTCCCGGTATATCCAAACAAACTCGAAATTCCCATTAGCTCTCAAGATGTCCCGGCATTCACCAATAATCCTATTAGTAAAACCTCTCGAGTTCTCACCGCCCTTCACTAGCGCGTGCAACTCGCTCGAATCCGTTTCAATAATAAGAGATGTATAACCAGATTGCACCGCTAAACAAAGACCAAAATGTAGGGCGAGAAGCTCAGCTTCAAACGGAGAGCGCGCTAAACATAGACCCGCAAAACCCCGAAGAAATTCCCCACCCTTATCTCTAAACAGCCCCCGAACACTAGCCTCGGCTTTCCTCTCATCGAAGGAACCATCTATATTTAACTTAACCTCCTCCAATGGCTTCTCCCATCGCACAAGAACCGTCCTAGCTCCCATTACCACACCACCGTCCCTCTCAATACCCCAAGCGCGTGCATAATTACACGCAGCATTCCTGATGATAGCACACAGTTCTTTCTCAGTTTTTACCTTGTTCTGTGGTTCAAAAACTCTTTCGCATCTGTCCTTCCACACCTGCCACGCAAAGGCTGCAAAAACCAGCCTTTTTTCAAGTCCATAAACTGCTGTTTTTTATGACAGCAGCTCCTCCCAAGAACGCAAAACTGCTGCAGAATTTTCCAGAATTGCAGCAGAGGTCCTTTGACTTTCCTGCAGCAGATTCTCGCTTCCCCTACTGTCCTGCTGCTGCTGACGCAGCTCTACCCTGCTCGTAGCCCCACTGTTCACACCTTCGGACCTGCTGTTACCCACACCTGCAGAAGCCACTGATCTCACCCCACCTGAAGCTAACAACCGCGGACCTGTACCATTCCTACCACTGCTCCTAAAACACGAATTGAACACCCCCTTGTAACCAACACACTCTAACATCAAATGAACAGCTGTATCACCATCCCTCTCACACACTCTACACTTTGGGTCTTCCAACAATCCCCGAGTCACTAAGTTCTCTCCAGTGGGTAATCTCTCCCACACCATTCTCCATAAATGTAGCTTCACCTTCTGGGGACACTTCAGGTCCCACACCAGCTGCCACCTAAAATCCGAGACATCCATCCCAGGTAAAAGACCGCCATATGCCGATTTTACAGTGAAAACTCCTGAATTCGTTAACCTCCATTTATACGTAATACCACTAATCGTGGGCACTTCAAACACATTACCTCTAAGTACTTCCCGACCTGCTAGAATGCTTTTACATATTCTTGAGTCCGCCGGTTTGATTTCCCGTTCAAGAAAGCCATTACTAAAATATTTATGCTTTACAACACTAACCCATAGGGACTGGTCATTACAAAGAATCTTCCACCCCAGCTTAGCTAACAGTGAACGATTATAATCTTAGCACTACGAAGCCCCAAACCTCCAAATTTCATTGGGCGGCATAACACCTCCCAAGATAACCAGTGTATCTTCCGGCCTTCTACCGATGAATATTTTTTACATGACTAAATAGTTACAAAATGACAAATTAGATATTTATATATATATATATATATATATATATATATATATATATATATATATATATATTGAAACACAAGTGACCATTGTGAACAGTGGCGGACCTGGACGTTTAGTTCGAGGGGAGCTAATTTTAGTTTCAAAAAATAAAAAAATTGTTTCCACCATTACTTGAACCTTAAGTGTAACATTAGTCTTTTTTTACTTTTACGTTCCTAACTTAGATTAGTGACTGAAAAACTAAAAGTATTAACTAAAATATTTTTTACATGACTAAATAGTTACAAACTGACAAATTAGATATTTAAATAAATATATTTTTTTTTTGAAACACAAGTGACCATTGTGAACAATGGCGGACTTGGACGTTTAGTTCGAGGGGGGCTAATTTTAGTTTCAAAAATAAAAAATTGCTTCCACCATGACTTGAATCTTGAGTGCTCAACTCATGCCACATTTGTCTTACCACTAAGCAAACAAAGTTATTTGTTTGTTTTAAACAATGAATATTACTTAGTGCTCGTTTGGAAGTGCTTTTTTGGAGAAACACTTAAAAGTGCTTTTAGCATTTAAAGAGTTTTTTTGACTTTGAAAAGCACTTTTTTTAGAAGCACCAAATAGGTGCTTCTTAAAAAAAGCACTTAAAATAATTTTAGATTTCAAGATTAATTTTAATAATTTTTTTAAAATTTGAATTTTATTCTAAAAGCACTTTTTTACTCTAAAATAAGCACTTCCAAACGGGCCCTTAATGCGTAACAGAGCTAATTAATTTTTTCGAAAAAAATTACACATACATCGTTAAAAATTTCAGGGTCCAGGTAGGCTTGAGCCCCTCGCGGACCCACATAAGTCCGCCACGGATTGTGAAAGAAAAAATAGAAATGACCAAAGATTGACAAAGTAAAACATTTATGCATGGCAAAATTACATTTGCATAATAGATGAAGTAATAAAAAAAATCTAAGTGTCATATTAAAGATCAAATAATCACAAAGTCTAAAATATAAGGATTATTTGAGTAACTTACCCAAAATACTATATCACTATTACAATATATTTCTTTAGTAAATGATTGGTTCTATAGCGACGAATAGTAGTTCATCGTTAGAAATATACCATTGGAAACAACGTTGGAGTTTGGTCGTTTTTTGGTATCTAAAATAAGTATAGTGGCGACAATTGTCATCGTGAACGTAATTGGTGGGGGCAAAGGTGTGATAAATAAATAGATAAATAAAGAAAATAATAAAGAGCACACACCCTTGAGAACCACGGAACTCACTGCAAGTATCACAGATCGTTTGCAAGTTTTAATGATAAGTCAAGTTCGTTCGCAGGGATTTAATCCGTTAGATCTACTTATATTTAACAAGCGTAGATGAATTTAGATGTTTATATAAAAATATAATATAAGATGAATAAATATCTGATATGAAATAAACAAATATGAATGCAGATAAATAAATATGAATGTAAGTCTAATAGATTAGGGTCACTAATATGAGTCTATTTTATTAAGTTGTTATTCTAACCTGTCACAGATTAAGCATTATATATTAACCAGGATTCTAAATTCTACCTAGCCTTTTCTAGGCTTAGGAGCAACCTCTCCACTACTAGGGATTCCTAAGTAATGATTGGTGATTAAATCAAACCTTTATGGCTATCTAGTTAAGCAAAGGATAAAAACTAAACGATTATGTGGTGTTGTCAATAACTAAGAATAATCCTAAGATTGGCCAAATCTAGGGTTGTAACAATAAGTCAAAACACATAATAACAATATACGCCATGCTCAATCAATTAAAATAACAAATAGTATTTATGAATTTAAAGACAAAATAATAACCCAACAATTAAAAGTAAAACTTACAGAATAAAAGCTTAGAAATATGGTTGAGCATAAATCTATAGCTAAATACCCTAAATATAGAGAAGGTAGATGTAGAAGAGGAGTTTGTCACTCTCCAACTTCTTCTTCTTGTCTTCCTCTATAGGTCAGCTTGCTTCTTGGATGAATAGCTTGATACTACGGATGAATATTAAATTAAAGGACTAAGCTATTATTTAAAAGTGAGAGAATACAAGTAAGGACTAAGCCTAAGCTTGAAACTGAGTAAGGACATGTTTACAATGGTATAAGGGTGTATTTATAAGTGTTTAGGAACCCTAATTTGTTTTCTTGAAGGAGAAGGTAAGTAGTGGACTCCAAGCCCAACTCAAATTCGTAACCCTAAAAACATGAAATCAGACCCGTTTTTCTTTTGGTTCTAGCAGCTTCAATACTCATCCGTTTGACGCGTATGAGTATACCAAATTCATCGTCTCAGAAAGATCTTCAACTTTGCTCTTGACCGTTTCTCCAAATTCCACACCGTTTTTGAGTTATAAGCTGATTTGTGGTCGTAGGTGCAGAAATTCAGGATTAAGGCAGCTTTTCCTATTCCATGTTTTTAGCTTTTCTTTCCTTATCTCCAATTACCATGCTTATCTCTTTCCATATCTTGTAGTCTTTGAATTGGACTCTAATTAATATCCATAATTATCTTTAAAGCTTCACACTAAATAAATAATTAAACCCAATATGCTCTAAAAATATTATTTTACTAAATCAAGACTCAAAATAGGAAAGTGCACTATTTCTTAAGAAAAACGACTAGAAGACTTCCTAAATCACTAAAAATGATGTCTCATCCTAACATAAATCTATCACAAATGAGGAGACATCAGTAACCTACCGGTAGAAACGTTTTTTAGTCGCTGCTAAAGAAGCGTTTAGTAACAGATGCCTTTATCTTTAACGATAACATGTATCGTCACTAATAAAAGATGCATAATAAAGGTGGCAGATTGAGCATATTACATTATGTATTGCACCATTAAAAATCTCACTCCCAATTTAAAACTCTAACCCGAATTTCCATCTCGTATACCACCGCCATTGAATCTCCGTTACAGCTTCTTTAGACGATCCAACCACCACTCCCACATGTTGGGTCCACTGTAATATCAAAATACCCATTAATTTAGCAAAAATAAAATGATATTTTTTATGTTTGATATTTTCCAATTCTGTTTATTTTTAATACACTTATATTTATACTTTGATTATAGAGATGTAATATGTATAAATTTGGGTAATTCTAAGGATAAATTATATTATTTGGAGTATTATTTATTTATGTATTATATTATGCAAAAATTATAGAATATATATGATTAGTGTCTACATTATGGTAGAATTATTCTATAAATGGTCCCTATATTATGATAATATTTCACTAAAGGATTATTGTAAATGTTATGATTAAAAGTGCACTATAGAAGAGTTTATAAAAATTGCCTTTGAAGCCCCTATATCATGAATTAAGCATACCTATACCTTTTATGAAAATTATAAATAATTTAACATTTTAAGGTTGAGCTTTGGGTTAAGTTACTAATATGTATTGATTTTGAAAAAAGGATCACGTATTTTGCCCGTTTATTTATGAAACACGTAAAGCTTACTTATGTATTTATCTACTTTGTAACATGTTTGAATAAATATAGTTGATAAGTTTTCAATTAATAAGATTTGCATTAAGTCAAAGGATAAGGTGTGTATAGTCTTTTAGGAAGGTGTGAAAGGACCCTTTACTTAGACATTAGGAAAAATCTATATGGTTTGCTTTCTTATTGAACTTATATACTTGTAATTCAAGCACTAATAGTCTTGATGAATGGCTGGTGGACAACTTTTCAATAATTTACTTCCTTATCTAATATTGATCATGTGTGACCAAGAAGAAGAATGGTATGGTATCTTCCCCGTTCCAATACTAAAAAGTCTACCATTCCCTCTTCGTGCTTTGATTCCAGAAAACGGAGACACTCCTATTACCTACTCCCTCTGTCTATACAAGGTTGTCACACTTACTTTTGCACACAAACTTAGAAATGTTATTTATTATCAAATGCCCTCCATATAGTGTCTTGATATCTTAAATATTTTTTGGGAACATAAATTATAAAACTTAATTACAAGTGGTATAAAGAATGAAAAAGTGTATTGTTTTTCTAAAGTGATGACCTTTCGTAGACATCTATTTTTAGTAATAGTAACAACCTTTGGAGACGGAGGAAGTATCTAGTATTCATGAAAAGAAGTTATGTATTAAGAAGAAATGGAAGTTTGAGTTTATACCCCGTTACCACCATTTGTACAGGTTGATACAAATGCTCATTGGGTTGAAGATATGTTTTTTGTGTTGCTCAAATATTTATCTTTATTGAATTGTTGGCTTAGGTCTAGTCAATGCCTTTTTGAAATTTTGATAAGATTAGGTATAGGTTATTCTTCATTATGGATATAAGAAAAATATGTGGAATAAGTGTTTAAATCTTTGTTCTTTTGGGTGCGAGTCACTTTGTAATCTTTTGAGGAGAGCTTTCTAATTCTGCAGAATCAGGGTTCGTGTGTCTTACCTTTGCCACATGCTACCCAGGGGGTTGGCATTAAACTATTGGGATGTGATAGAGTTTAATATCCAATGTTATACTAATCTTTATCAGTTCAGGGAAGTTTTGCATCTTTTGGATGGAGGTTGTAATTGTGAAGTGTACTTTGAAGGTTTGGATACAAATTTTTCCTGTTTTTCTGCAAGGACCTGGTCTGCAATTTCCTATATTTTGAGGGTGTTAAAAAAAATTCTAGAAAAATGCTGCACCACAGTGATTTGTAGCTTGTTGCAGAAGTCTTTGGATCCAAGTAAGCGTTTCTTCTGTCTGTTGTGTGTGAAGCTTGCCAAAATCCATGTCTTATTAGGTTTGTGGGGTCTAAAATATGAATTCGTGCATTGGTTTTTACGCTATGTGCATTGGGTTTAGAAACTTGATAGATAGCTAGTTTGCATTAATCCTTCCTTATATGTTGGGCGTGCAAAATTGGTGGCTTTACCATCTACGATAGGATTGCTTTTAGTAAGCATTTAGAGCAGCTATTTATTGCTTCTTAGGCTCCATAAGAGAGGGACGCATACTTCGTCCACTCTATAATTTTTATGGTGGTATTAGCTATGCCAATGATTTTGCTTGTGTGGGAAGATCTTTATTACATAAGCCTTTCTCTGGCTACGAGAGTGTAAGATTTGGAATATTTTTAACACTCACTTCATAACTAGCCATTAGCTTCAGTTGATGGTAGCATGTTCTATGAGGGATTATTGATTTTTTTCAATACTTTGGAGTTTTTATATTAACTTATCTATCATTATTGGTTGGAAGATCAACTAGTGTCTCTATGAAAAGGCATATTTTGTTACTAACAATGTTATTATTGGATGGATGAATATCTAGGCTAATAACATATGGGGATAATCACATAGCTATACTCAATGACTCAATATTATTATATAGAGGAGTTATTGATTTTTATCCTTTATCTTTTATGTGGGTTTTATCTTTTTTTTGATTGGTCGTTGAAGTTTTTAAGCCACCCTAGTATGACTTTGGAGATGGCACGCGTTATCTTTTGTTAGTTAACATTAATACGGGGTTTATTATGGAATGCTACACGGTGGACTCTCATGTCTAAAACCTCACTCATGCAGATAATTTGGATTAATTTCTCCTTACACTTCCAATGCACTTTTTCTGTTATACGAAAAGTCTTCTCATATCCCAAATAACCAAATACATGAACAACCAATAGGAGTATGTTATCCCCTAAGTTTCCCGTTGCTATTGCCCTAGCTATTTATGGATCCGTCTTCTCAATTATTTACCATCTCAAGTCCTTCTCTTTATTCTTACGCTTCACATACTTGCAACCAAAGTCTCACTTTCTCTTTTCCCCCATGGCGTCTATGCATAACTATGTGCTACCTTTAGCTAATATACCTATCACCGACGTAAATATGGATGTTCTTGACATTGGGGTAAAATTAGGTGCTATCACCTTAACTGGTGAAAAGTTTGTTATCCTAGCCAAGCTTGAAGAACGTATCATTTCAATATTTTCAAAAAATAGTTCGTGAGAGATGGGGAATTCAACACTACGTGATGGTCCAAGAGGTATGCTAAAATCACTTTAAACTGGTCCAGGGATCTTTTCGGGTCACCATGTTATTCTACAAGTCTAGTTAGATAACATCTACTTCACACACTTTTACTTTGGTACAAGTTGAAGGATTGGTATTTGTGCAATATACAATTGAAACTATTGAAGAGCTTAGCCTGACCATTGGAGGACTATGTGTGGTCTTCATCTACAGGGGATATTAAATTTCTTCATTTCAGAATTTATAGGTCACTTACATGAGAAAGGTTTATCAGAGAAGCTGAAGGAGCAGCTTGGGAAGCTATTCAGTATGAGAACATTGGGTTAGTTCGTTACAGACGTGGATTGCTAGGGCACTACAGAGGTAGATGTAATACGCACTTGATATTACCACATAGGCTTGATAACCTCAAGAGGTTCTACAACTACAACAGTGATATGTTTATCAATGGACCTATTGGGGTCAAACATATGATACATAGAGTTGAAAGAATAATTTTAAGTGAGACCGAGGAGTTCCAAGATGAAGCCAAAAGGCTAGAAGTTGAAGATGACCAGTTAGTAAATAACCAAATTGCTAATGATAATAAAAATATGCAAAACTATGCTAGACATAAGGTTATACAATCCCAAGGCGAGTTCTTTGAGCAAGGAATTCTGAATTACAAGGAAAAAGAAACACACAATTTAGGAAGAGAACTCTAATATCTCATATCATGGATGATAATGATGTTTGGACTAAAGACATGGGGAAGGTTAAAGAAGTTTTCATTTCCCATTTTGAGAATATTTACTCAGTGAATTTTGATCTAGAGGATATGGAAGCAGCTAAACATATCCCCTACAAAGTCACTTTTGACATGAATCTGGACCTAGTGAGAGTTCCATCTTTGTAAGAAATCTAGGAAACAATTTTTATATGGGTGGTAAAACATTCTCGGGACCTAATTGCATACCGGGTTTGTTTGATCAGAAATATTGGGAGATGGTTAAGTTAGACGTCCTTGATATGTTACAGATTTTTTCGATAGGAAACTGGATTTGGATAAAATGAACAACACCATTATAAATCTAGTTCCTAAAAGAGAAGTTAAGACAAAGGTTGGTGACGTTTGACCTATCTCTTGCGTTAATTTTGATTAAAAAATTATTACTTTAATATTAGAGAAAATACTCAAAAGATAAGAATTAAAAATAATCAATTTTTTTCATGCACATTTACAATGTGAATTTGGAAGGAATATCGGTATAAATGTGACATCAATTTATTGCAGAAAAATATTGTTGTTGTATATTAGGTGTTTTTTCTTTAAAACATGTAAATCTCAACCAGGGGTATGTTTATAATTTAGGAATATAGGAAAGATATTAAGATATGACTTACTTAAATATTGTTCAAAAATAATTGCTTTAATTAGGGTTGAACAAATAAAACCCAAAAAATTAAACCAAATTAGGTATTTTTGTTTCGAATCTAAAAAACAGGAAATCGAAAAACCGGTCTTGTTTGGTTCGTGAAAATAATAGGTATTTTTGTTTTTATTTTTTATATTTTTTAATATTATATTTTACCTTTCGATTATAATTTTGAATATTTGTTTTAGTAATTTTTTATTAGTTTCTGCAATTGTAAATGGATTTGAAACATGTTAAAACTAAAAATCAAATATATTTTATAATACAGAAAAATAATTAAATTTAAAAAGATCATTAGCGACGACATATCGTCGCCAATAAGCGTTGAATGTCATTGCTAATGACATGCTCTTGGCGACGAGATTCTCATCGCTAATGGTTGATGAATCTCATCGTTGATGCTAGAGAATTTTGTCGCTGATGTAATATAAATTTCGTTACTAAACTTAAATTGTCAATGTCAATGAAATTATTTTAGTTGTTGAATGTAAAATCAGGTTTTTAGCGATGAACTACACAACCTTTAGCGGCAACGAATATCGTCGCTAAAGAGTTATATTTAATGCGGTGTATCATTAAACCTAGTAGTTAATTTATTAAGACAAAAGTCATGATTTTCAGTTGGGGGACCAATGGGGTTCAGGGGTAGGGGCAACATCTCCACTTTTAGTTAATTATACTATATGTACCTATATAATTCAAAACTTGCATCATGGGTCAATATATAAATTTATTTAAAATTATTTACACTAAACGTCCTATATTATACAAAATAATCTTTATTTTATTATAGAAAATATATATCCACACAAATAATTATATAAATTCCATCTAGGATAGATTTTAAAAATTTAGGAAAAGGGAACATATAAAGATTCTTAAAATTTGGGAGGGTAGGGCATAA
Organism: Nemophila menziesii; assembly: GCA_029959085.1. Lineage (NCBI taxonomy): Eukaryota > Viridiplantae > Streptophyta > Magnoliopsida > Boraginales > Hydrophyllaceae > Nemophila > Nemophila menziesii. The sequence continues at coordinate 53,530,835 of JARWIR010000003.1, read as the reverse complement.
GGCAACAAAAAATAATTAACATCGTACAAGATTAGAAAGTTAGGGGGATGGCTATCCCTCCCTAGCTATTTCATAAGTCCGACCCTTGATTTTATCGGTTAAGAGCATTCTTCAGTGATTACGGGTCTTAAAAGTGTTCATATATGGCAATATTTCTTTTTAAAATACCAATTCAATATATCTTACAATTATACTGTTCCTTTAACTCTTACCATAATTCCAAAATAAATAAAAAATTAGACAACATACACATATACACATATCAAAAATCTAAAAGCGTGAATATGTACAATGTTCATGAAAAATCTACAAACATAATGAGATGATTCAGTGCTCTAGTAACAACGTTCGTAAAGAAACTACGTGAACCTTGATGGTGGTATTTATGAATAAACTACAACGATGAGATCGATAAATCAAATATGAGATGGTGCAAATATAACTCATCAGGTAAGATATAAGCAAGTATGTGGAGCAAAGTGAATAGTGTGTACAAGCGTACGTGGTAGTGTGTTTGCGTGTGTGTGTTAGTGGTGGTGTGGATGGTGGTTATGGCTTGAGAGAGATGATGAGAAAGATGATGCGTCTGTGTGTTCTTGTGGCACGAGGAAGATATGTGTAGAGTATGTGTTTGTGATGGTATTTGTAGAAGCTGAAATTGAATATAATGCTTAGTGTCATAAGACACTATTCTTCCATATATATAGGGAAATACATATCAACCTAATACACAAGGTATATTATACAATAGATAATAAAGTAAACTACCTAATGGATAATAGCATGTACTATACTACCTAATGGATAATAGCATGTACTAATATCCTACGGGTAATAGGGTGATGATTTGCTACACTTTAACACTCCCCATCAAGCTGGAGCATATATATTATATGTGCCTAGCTTGTTACATATATACTCAACTCTAGGTCCTCTAAGAGACTTAGTAAATAAGTCGGCTAACTGGTCACTGGAACTAACATAAGACGTTACAATTTCTTTTGATAAAATCTTGTCTCTGGTGAAGTGACAATCAACCTCGATGTGCTTGGTACGCTCATGAAATACCGGATTTGAAGCAATGTGTATGGCAGCCTGATTATCACACACAAGTTTCATAGGATTAGGGCAATCGACTCTGATTTCTGCAAGTAAATTTCTCACCCATATTAGCTCACAAGTGGCCAAACACATAGCACGAAATTCAGATTCAGCACTTGATCTTGCTACCAAGTCTTGTTATTTACTTTTCCATGAAACTAGATTTCCACCCATGAAGACACAATATCCAGTGGTGGAGCGTCGATCATCTGGGCATCCTGCCCAATCAGCATCAGAATAACCAACAATTTCTGTATGACCTCGATCACTATATAATATCCCTTTTCCAGGAGCTTCTTTGATATATCTAAGAATACGTATAACTGCTTCCCAATGACTCTCACATGGTGAATCCATAAACCGACTAACAACACTAACAGCAAATGAGATATCTGGTCGTGTGTGACAAAGATAATTAAGCTTCCCGACTAATCTTCTGTACCTCCCTGGGTCAGTGAATAGATCCCCCTCATTGTGTATGAGTTTCACATTTGGATCCATTAGGGAGTCACATGGTCGTGCACCAAGCATCCCGGCCTCTTTTAGTGTATCTAAGGCATACTTTCGCTGTGATATGAATACTCCTTTATCCGATTGCGCCACTTCAATACCAAGGAAGTAGCGTAATTGTCCCAAATCCTTTGTCTGAAACTGCTTCTGAAGAAATGTCTTCAAATTTTGAATTCCTGATGTATCATCTCCTGTAATTATAATATAATCAACATACACAATTAATAATAGACTTCGACCACAAAGATGTCTATAGAATACTGAGTGATCAACTCCACAACGTGTCAAACCAAACTCAAGTAAGTATTCACTAAACCGTCCGAACCATGCCCTAGGAGATTGTTTCAATCCATACAGAGATTTCTTCAATCGACACACCTTACGAGACTCCCCCTGAGCAAAAAACCCTGGAGGTTGCTCCATATACACCTCTTCCTCAAGATCTCCATTGAGGAAAGCATTCTTAATATCCAATTGATGAAGAAACCATTTACGCATAGCAGCCATAGAGAGAAAAATACGAACAGAGGACATCTTAGCAACAGGTGAAAAAGTATCACTATAATCGACACCGTAAACCTGCGAATAACCATTAGCCACAAGACGAGCCTTCAAGCGATCTACTTTACCATCTGGAGAGACTTTCACAGTAAATACCCATCGACAATCAACTAGAGATTTTCCACTTGGAAGATCAACTAAATCCCAAGTGCCATTAGAGTGAGTGTAACGCAGTCATCTCTTCGACCATAGAATCACGCCAACCAGGATTTGTAAGAGCATCTGTATGAGAAGTAGGGACAGACATAGATGATAGCGAAGTAACAAAAGACGCATAAGAAGATGATAAATGATCATAAGACACAAAAGAAGAAATAGGATGTATAGTGGAGCAATTTCGAATACCTTTTCGTAGGCAATACGAACATCTAAATCAGAGGACACCGGATCCACAGATGGCGAGCAAAGCGGTACAGGCGAGGCAAGCGGCGTTGTCGGTGGAGAAGGGTGGCGAGTACAAACCTGTAAATCAGGTTGATCTAACCGAGATGTGACTGGAGGGACTATAGAAACTGGTAAGGAGACGGGGATGTTGTCAAGAGATGGTGAAATAAAGGTAGGGACCGGAGGATCCAATGATTCGATAGCAGTATCAGATATGCTAGATGGATAGTATGATGAGGACTCAAGAAATGTAACATCCGCACAAACAAACACCCGATTCTGAAGGAGAATAACAACGATATCCCTTCTGAAAGCGAGCGTACCCAAGAAAGATACACTTAACTGATCGAGCACCTAATTTATCTGTTCCGGGAGAAAGCATATGAACAAAAGAGACACAACCAAAGTCTCGAGGGGGTAATATGTAGAGAGAATCTCTAGGAAAAAGGATAGAGAAGGGAATTTGATCATTTAAGACAGAGGATGGCATGCGGTTAATGAGATAACAAGACTTGAGAACCGCATCATCCCAAAAACGAGACGGGACATTTTTATGAAGGAGAAGGGTACGAGCTGTATCTATGAGGTGTCTATTCTTTCTTTCGGCCACCCCGTTTTGTTGTGGAGTGTGGGCACATGAGGACTGATGAATGATCCCACGCTCAGACATAAAAGAGTGAAAGGATGACGAGAAATACTCTTTAGCATTATCACTACGCAATATACGAACCAAAACACTAAATTGGGTATGAATTTCGGCACAAAAAGATGTCAAAATAGAAAACAACTCTGAACGATCTTTCAATAGATATAACCAAGTCATACGAGAGTAATCATCTATAAAGGTGACAAAATACCGAAAACCGGCAAGTCAAGGACCCCAAACATCAGAGTGAACTAAAGCAAAAGGAGAACTAGCTCGTTTATTGACACGACTAACAAAAGAACTACGAATATGTTTTCCTAGCTGACACGACTCACAAGAGAGTTCTCGAACATGATTAAGACCAAAAACCATTTTCTTCAGGGTAGGAAGTGATGGATGACCAAGACGACAATGAATCTGCTCGGGAGGATGATCAACAAGACAGGCAGTAGAAGAGGTACCATCCATATAGTAAAGACCCCACTCCTCACGCCCTGTACCAATCTGCTCTTGAGTACGAAGATCCTGTACAACCACAGAGTCAGGGGTAAAGGTTACAGAACAATTAAGACGCTTGGTAAGTTGGCTGACTAACATAAGATTAAAAGAGAATTTAGGGAGATATAAAACAGACTCTAAGGAAATAGTAGAAGAAGGATGAGCAGATCCAACCCCATGAACAGGGGTGGAAGAGCCATCAGCAAGTGTAACATTATGAGAAGGACCAGTACGAATTTCAGAGAGTAAGTGGACATTACCGGTCATGTGATCAGAAGCACCAGAATCAATTACCCATGACCTAAGCTTAGACTGAGTGTGAGATAGAAAAGCAGTGGAAGAGCTGGCATGAGCATGAGAAGATTGAGATGCCTGAAAAGATGCTTCCAACCTAAGAAGCTGAGAGTATCGATCCTCTGGAACAGTAAGGACGCGCTCTGAATGACCAGCACCCGATAAAGAGACTTCTAATGGATCTGACTGAGCGGCATGAGCAACACCTGATGGACGACCATGCAAGTCCCAAAACTTATCTCGAAGATTTCATACTCTATGGCAATAAGAGCACTGAGATCGATTAGTGTAGCTACCTCTACCACTACCCCGACTATAACCACGACCACGACCACGACCACGATAACCACTCGAAATATCATCACGGGGAATACCACTATCCTTACGACTATCGGGCTGAGACAACAAAGCAGATCGATCGACTGAAGGCTTGGATACACTAGGAGTAAGACAAGCACGATCAAGAGTAGAATACACCTCAGACATAGCGGGGAGGGTCTTGCTAGATAATAGTTGAGAACGAACAGCGTCATACTGAGAAGGAAGACTCCGAAGCATGAGCACAACAAACAATTGTTCTTGCTGATCACGAGAAACTGCCATATCAGTCGTAGGAGGAAAGATTAAACGAAACTCTGTTAAGGAGCGCTGATAACGACCGTACCACCCAGAAAGTCCCTTCTCGTCGAGTCGGGTTTACATCAAGTCAGAAACCACATCATAAACTCGAGTCACATTACTGCTATATAAACTCTTAGCCATAGACCACATAAGTTTACATGACTCATAATCAAACATATCATGAAGTTCTGGGTCAATAGATTGTAATAAATAGCTAGCAAGTTGACAATCGACAGTTTCCCAAAGTGTAATTTCATCGTCAGAAGCATTACTAGGACAATCTTCTGTTAAATAACGAATAAAACCATGCCCACGAAACCACAATCTAACCGAAGAAGACCAACGATAATAATTACTATTAGTAAGTTTAGTCGTGGTAATAACCAGGGTACCCGAAAATGTAGGAATACTAATCGACAAAGTAAAACGAGATACACTGGATATAGAGTCTTTAGAACTAGTATCTTGTAAGGCCTCCATAACTATACCACTATTCATAATCAAACGGGCACTAAAACAGCGGAATCAAACGAAATAAACAGCGGAAATGAAAAGAGGAGACAAAACCGAACCTACTGTCCGACGAGGGGTGGCGCGTGGCGGCCACGCGCGGCTGACGGCGGCGGGACTTCCATGTCTGGCTCGGAATTGTCTGGCGAAGCTGCTGGAGTGACTCACGCGCGGCTACGGGAAGTGTATCGGCGTAGATCGGCGTTTTTACGTTTTATTTCTTTTTTTTTGTTTTATTGGGAAACCGCCGCCGCAGCTTCATCGGAACAGATGGAAGACGTCCGTAGTGTCGCCATGGTCAGGCGAATGAAGCTATGTGGGTGCCGTGGTTTGGTTAGTGGCGGAGGTGGGTGGTGGGGCGGCTAGGGTTAGGTTTTTGCTGTGCTTGGTGGTGAAGCGTCGAAGAAGACGCTGTGCTGCTTCTGTTTTTTTATGAGAAATGGAAAAACGAAAATTAACCTAGCTTTGATACCATGTAGAAGCTGAAATTGAATATAATAAGACACTATTCTTCCATATATATATAGGGAAATACATATCAACAAAATACACAAGGGATATTACACAATAGATAATAAAGTAAACTACCTAATGGATAATAGCATGTACTATACTACCTAATGGATAATAGCATGTACTAATATCCTACGGGTAATAGGGTGATGCTTTGCTACACTTTAACATTATTGATAGTGGTTATGTCGAAGTAGAGAAGTTGTCAGTAGGTTCAGAGAACATAAGTTATGGTGGAGGAGAGAAGTTGACAGGTAGTTATGACGTGAGGAAGATATGTGCATGTTTGTATACCAAAGGTGTCTACAGGGGTGTGTGTGTATTGTCAAAGGTGCATGTATATATATGTGTGTGTATAAATATATATATATATATATGTGTGTGTGTGTGTGTGTGTGTGCGTGTGTGTGCGCTTGTGTGTGAGAGTGTGTGTTTTGAGGGAGTACGCATGTGTGTTGTAATGGGTTTCTCTTTTTAGCTTGACGATGATGATCTTTATGGTAATTTTTCAAGTTAAATTGTTATTTTTTGTCTCCCATAATTTTTTTTTGTTTTATCGTTAGAGGTGTTTGCATATGTGACTCTACTTTATCTGATTCAAATGGGAAAAGGACATTATAAGTAGTTATAAAATTTAGAAATATTTGTATTATTAATAAATAACTTTGGTAGCCTTTTTAGACACATTAGATTGGACACTGCCCAATATTAGCAAAATTTACGAGAATCATTCTCTTGATTTTAGGTATTTTTCTATTACTATATTTTGTTTCTTTTTACATTTTGATCGATCAAATTAAAATTTATGACTTGTCATTCAATTAGGATGAGACAATCACCCCGATAGTCTAAGGATAATGAAGTGAACTAAGTGTGTTTGTTTTCAATTTAGTTTCTGACAAAAGATGCCTATTGGGATAATCATGTCATTCATGACAAACATCATTAGTGTCGCCTAGGGTGTGATAAAATAAGATAAATAATAAGTCAGAAAACAACGCACTCTCACCCTAGACAGGCACAGTACTGCAAGTATTACAGGACGAATGCAAGTTTTAATGATAAGTTGAGTTCGTTCTCAGGGACTTAGTGTGTTAATCGAATGGGTAAATAATAACGAGTAAGAAGGACAGGAAAATAAAGAGAGATAAATTCGAAATTACTAAATTAAACTAAGGAAATTAAAGACAGTAAATTAAATACGAAGAAATATGAGATGAGAAGTATAGCTTAGGTTTTGCTAGTATGCACTACTCCTTCTAATTCTTTCTATCAAATCTAGTTAATAAGGGAGATAATTAGCTCTCGGATACTTAGTCAGGATTCTAAATTCCCATACCTTAGACCTTGAGAGCGACTAAGGGGGCTACGGACACCCCACGAGGCTGGTTCAAATAGGGGTTTCCTACGCTACTAGGGCCCTAAGCAATCAATTTCCATACATGGTGATAATGATTAAATTATACCCTAATGACTATCTAGTTAGAATTAGTGTTGTCAGGACCAATATCGACACTAGACGTTATGTGGTGTTTCAATAATTAGACACCCAGCTAAGGCGATCATCTAACTACTATTAAGGTAATCCTATACTTGTGCACTAGCAAGGAAAACAATCATTAAGTCAAAACACATAAACAAATAATAAGGTAAGCAGCTAATATCAGATTTAAACATGTAATTCCCAAAGAAACTTAGATAGAAAGAACAGAATTCATAGTTTATACATGATGCAAAACCCAAGCTATGGAAAGTTTAGTTCATACCTGAAGGAAATAAACTAAAAGAAATAATAAAAGACATCATCTTGCTCTCTACAATAACTCTGATGAATAAAACCTTAAGGACTAATTACTATGAGGCAAGGGATGAGAAAGGATATAAGGGTGTATTTATAGGTGTTTAGAAGACCTAATTCGTTTTCTTGAAGGAGGAGGTAAGTAGTGGACTCCAAGCCCAACTCAAATTCGTAACCCTAAAACATGAAATCATGCCCGTTTTTGTTTTGGTCCTAGAAGCTTCAATACGCATCCGTTTGACGCGTATGAGTAGTCGAAATTTATCGTCTCGGAAAGATCTTCAACTTTTCTCTTGACCGTTTCTCTAAATTCCACACCGATCTTGAGATATAAGCTGATTTGTGGTCGTAGGTGCAGAAATTCAGATTTAAGACAGCTTTTCCTTTTCCATGTTTTTAGCTTTTCTTTCCTTATCTCCAATTACCATGCTTATCTCTTTCCATATCTCTTAGTCTTTGACTTGAACTCTAATTAATCTCCATAATTATCTTTAAAGATTCACACTAAATAAATAATTAAACCCAATATGCTCTAAAAATATTATTTTACTAAATCAAGACTCAAAATAGGAAAGTGTACTATTTCTCAAGAAAAACGATAAGAAAGACTTCTAAATCACTAAAAATGATGTCTCATCTTAACGCAGATCTATCATAAATGAGGAGATATCAATCATCCTTATGATTATAATGTATAGCCTTTCTATTATGAGGTATGTGGCAATAAACTTATGGAAATTGAACCTAGCAATCGAGAATCCTGAAACTTATAAAATTGACATTGGAACATATATCACAATATAATAGAGTCAATTTTTATATAGGGAGCATATAGAAATATATACATGGTGGGTTTAATTACAATATTGTAGGTTTGTTCTTAATCGTTTACTAAACTAAGTGAGACATCGGAAGCGCCGACTTAGATGTAGTTGGTTGCGCTTTAGACATAGGCATATGCTAAGAGTGGATTTTTCTCAATGGATACACATGGCATGAATAAAACCTTTACCACAATTAGTTTATATTTTTAATTTGTAAATGAAACTGGTTAGGAGATAGTATGAATACCTAGTCTTCTCTTTCTCATTGTTTACACCACGTATTGATTCAGTAGTTATTGATGGTGTTACAAATCAGAAATATTCTTATTTACTTTTTGTTTATATAGTCAAAAAATTCTTATAAGGCCGAACTTAATTTCGATAGCTCTAATCAATTCATGGATGAACGATATTCACGTTCATATTATCACTTGGAAACAAAACATAGAATTGTAAAAGTAGTTTCCTATTTTTTTTCTACAGAGTGATGTGTAAATCACCTCATCGTTACTCTTCTTGGAGAGGTACCATTAGGGCTGCAAATGAACCGATACTCTCACCAAGGGCTCGAGTTTGAGTTCGCTAAGAGTTTGTTTGAGTTCGGCTCGTTACATAAACAAGCCAAGCTCAAGCTTTAAATTCAGGCTCGTTTACTAAACGAGACAAACTCAAACCTATATAAGCTCGACTCGTTAAGCTCGTGAACAGTTTGGTAAGGGTTCGGTAAGAGCTCGTTAATAGGCTTGGTAGATATATTCAATTAAAAGTTATATATCTATATACACAAAAAGTCAAAACTACGTAAAACTTTTGTATATGTAATTAATCGTAAATAAAATATTTTATATTCAATAAGTATATTTATTTTTATATCTAATAAATATACTTCTAGTATCTAGGACTGCAAATGAACCGATACTCTCACCAAGGGCTCGAGTTTGAGTTCGCTAAGGGTTTGTTTGAGTTCGGCTCGTTAGTTAACAAACCAAGCTCAAGAAAGCTAAAGTTCGGTTCGGCTCGGTTCTTATCAAACTCAAACCAAGCTCAAGCTCACTAAAATATTAGCAAACAAACTCAAGAAAGCCAAAGTTCGGCTCGGTTCGGTTCGTTTGCAGCCCTAGTACCATTGTGCTCAGGCTTATGCTTAAGAACAATAGGGTATGACATAAGCATGCCTATATTGTGATTTGCATTTTGACGATATGGATGAGATTTCACCGCGTGATCTTATTCTTGACATGCAAGAACAATGAGATGAAACACGAAATAAGGATCGAGCCACACTCGTAACAACACTTGACCCTGTCTTATTGTTATACATGATTAACCATATTAAGAATACATATATTTCACGCGTGTCCACTACTGACTATCAACAATATATAATATCATTCAATATTCTTTGAACACTATAAATATAGACGAATACATTCATTATATTTAGGCAACTTAATTTAGTAGATCTTATACGCCAAAATAATTCTTGATTTCATTTTACGCCATTTACAAGATATTTCTTTAAATTTTTTTCTTTCATGACATTTGGACAGAATAAATTTTTCATAACATTGATCTTATCGACTTGAGTGTCGCAGTTTTATCAGTAATCTAATTATGCGTGTTCTAATATTTCGATGGGTTTAAAGAAAGGAAGAAAAATGTAAAATAAAATCTTTCAAACAACATAATTAAATCTCTTGAATGTAATTTAAATGATACGCTGTAAATTAAACAAATGTAGTTGATTTCAGACAGATTATACTGTTGAGAAAAACATTATGTGAATTACTTGAAATATCCTTTAGATAATGACCCTCTATAAATATGGATTAAGAGGCAATGATGTTTTCTTTTCTAATATAAACTATTATAAACTATGATGGCAACGAATAAAGGGAGATCAAATTGTACTATCAACCGCTTATAAGAAAACATTAGGAAGGAGGCGAAGCTATCATGTATAAATTGAAAGAAGTTCCTCATTGAGCCCAACACAATTATGGCTTATGTAAATTTTAGCCAATTTTAATCATTGGCGTTCCTCAATGGGATGGCAATTATTTTATTTTAAGGATTATTTACGACTTGAACAATTTAAACGTATTATAAAAATCTTGATAAAGTAGTTTAGTTTGGTAGGCTAACTAGTGCCAACAGCATATATTGTCTTTTATTAAACTACGTATCAACTTGGACATTAACAAAAGATTTAAATTAACATGAATTATTCTTTTGTTGTTTGTGAGTTAGTGGAGTTGACATACAAAAAGTTGTCACTAATTTACTCCCCTAAAGGGGGAGGAAAAGCATACACATAATTGTTTGATCGAAAAGTGAGATGCTCTTACAGATTTATCTAATAATCATGTGCCCAATTTGAAATCTTAGTCAACTAGTTTCATAATTTCTTATAAGTGTAATTTAACTCACGATGGATAGATTTTTTTTTTTTTTTTTACATATGGGGGGTGCTACTGCAACCGAAAAAACAACATTAACCTATCCCGAGTTTACTAAACTTAATAGCTAATTCAAAAATACTACATGAACCCTAACGTTCTGTTGTAGCTCTGTGCCTAGCTTCTTTTGCAGCTTTGTCCGCTTCTTTATTGAGGTTCCTTTTAACATGGTCAAAGGTAACTTGACCAGTCTCATTAGATTCTTGGATAATTCTGCAAAGAGAGGTCAAATATTCCAACTTGCTGCTGACACTTGCTTGATACCTCGAATGACCTCAAGGTTATCTGAAACGATTCTTTTTGTCTTCCTCGGGTACCGTTTACTAGTCTCAGGGCCGGTCCTGACATTTTGGGGGCCCAAGGCGAAATTTTAAAAATAAGCCCCTAATAAAATCTTATGTGTTTATAGATGTTTTTTTTTTACTTAAGTTAGTTAAATAATATTTTATTTAAAATAAAAAAGATGGACTAGTATTTTTGCTTTGAACTGGGCTAAAATTGGGCATTTTATGTAAAAAAAAGTTATATTAGATATAAAAAAAATTTGGGCCCTAAAATTTATAAGAATTGAGGGGGGCCCAAGGCGATGGCCTCCTTGGCCTCCCCTCAGGACCGGCCTTGACTAGTCTCAACTGCTTTGATTATTGCTAAGGCTTCCCCCTCATTTGATTGGTTGCAGTCTACTACCCCATCGCTAATGATTGTCGTGTCGTCATTAATTTTGCTCACAGCTGCGATACCCATTGCCCGTTGGTTCGTGTTTACTTGTGAACGATGCATCACAATAGATGATCACGTCAGGTTGTCCGTCCATCTCTTCTTGTGCTTGATTTCCTCCCCCTCTTCTTAAAAAACTTACCCTTTTGTTTAGCATGGCCCAGTCTATTCCATGTAGTTCTGCCATCAGGATGTTCGTTGTCTGGATTATATTGTTCCCATCTACCGGTATTTCTTCATGAAAAGCCTTCATTTTCCCTTTCCAAATATTCCATAAGTTGATCATAATATAATCTCGTATCTTTTCTTCATCTCGTCCTCCATTAGTAAAAGTCTTTATAGTTCTCATGAACCAATCTTCCATTTTCTCTTTATTTTTATCTGTTATTTTTATTTGTGGTGTTGTTCCTGTCCATATTTCTTTACACATTTTACAATCCAGAAGGAGATGTTCTACTGTCTCGTCCTCCCCTTGGCACCACAAACAAGTTCTAGAATCTCCACATTCCCTATCATAAAAATCAACTCTTGTGGGTACTACGTTATTAATAAGCCTCCATATGAATAGTCTTATTTTCTTCGAAGTGTTTGATTTCCATATAATCTTCCAGATTTTTGAATCGTATTTATTGTCTTCTTTTGCTGCACTTGGTTTCATTAACACCTTTTCTTCTGTGATCGCTTTATATCCTGTCTTTGTATTATATGTCTCTTATTTGGTTAAAGGTCAAATGAATTTGTCCTCTTTTGAAGCATCCATTGTATTAATTCTTTTAATAATAGGTATAATTGTTTCTGGAAAGATATCATCAAGAACCTCCATATTCCAGGTATTTGTGTCTGGTATGAAGAGTTGTTTAACACTCGTAATATCACAGTGTAACGGTTTTTCTAGTTTCCAATTCGTATCTATCCAACGATCTTCCCGGATTCTCGTAGTCTCACCGTTCCTTATTATGTGTATTCCGTATTTTTTTATGAGGTCTCGCCCTTCCATAAGGCTCGCCCAACTCCATGTTCTACTTTGTCTGAGTTTAGTATCCAAAAATGAGCTTTTATAAAAATAAATACCTTTAAGTAATTTTGCGGCTAGGTTGTCCGGATTGTTCATAATTCTCCATGCTTGTTGTGCTATTAGTGTCGTGTTCATTCTTTTGAAATCCTTGAACCCTAGGCCTCCTATTAGTTTCCCAATTGATATTTTCTCCCAAGCGACCCAGTGGATACGGTTCTTTTCCCCCTGAGTTCCACCAGAAGGTAGAAATTGCTGAAATAAGTTTATTACAAAATGAGACAGGGAAAGAAAAAATTGACATATAGTGGTTTGGAATGGCTTGTAATATAGCTTTGATGAGGACTTTCTTCCCTCCTTCTGACAATAGTTCCGCTTTCCATCCTTCCGTATTGTTGAAGAGTTTCCTTGCTATCCACTCTAGGGATTCTACTTTGGATCTCTTATGGCATAGAGGGATGCCAAGGTAGTTTCCCAGGTCTTCTGTTTCGTCTATATTCATTGTGTCCGAGATTTCTTTCCTTATATCTGGTGGTGTTTCCTTACTAAATATCATCGAAGATTTATTGAAATTGATACTCTGCCCCGATCCTTTGCAGTATTCAGTCATACGATCTTTAAACTTCTCAAAATTAGTATTATCAATTTCGAAGAAAAACAGTGAATCATCCGCAAATAAAAGGTGAGAAATCATGGGACATTTTATGTTAATTTTTATACCATTAATCTCCTTATTTTCAATACTATTATCCATAATGCTGATAAGAGATTCAGTTATTATGGTAAAAAGGAAGGGTGAGAGAGGATCCCTCTGTCTTATGCCTCTTCCTGGATTAAAACTATTAAGCCTTTCTCCGTTAAGATTGATAGAAAAAGATACAGTAGATATACAATTTTTAATCCAGTCGATCCATTGTTTGCAAAACCCTAGTTTTTCGAGTGTTAATAAAATAAAATCCCATCTAATTTGGTCAAAAGTTTTCGCCATATCAATTTTTATAGCTACCATATGTTTCTTGATTTTCCTTTTCCGACTCATAAAAAAAGAAATTTCTTGGGCTATTAAAATATTATCTTGTATAGCCCTACCTTTAATGAAAGCCGACTGCGTAGGTGAAACAATTTTGTTCATATAATCTCTAAGTCTATTCGCTAGGATTTATGCGATAATTTTATAGTAGAAATTGACACATAAAATAGGTCTGAAACTGCCTAGCTCCTCTTGGATTTCGCGAAGCGTTTCGTTTATGTTTTCCAGTGAAATATTGTTAGTGAAGAAATCAAGAACCATATTGAACACATCCTCTTTGATGATTTCCCAGTATTCTTTGTAAAACTTACCGTTGAACCCATCTGGTCCCAGTGCTTTGGAAGCTAATAGTTCTTGTACTGCCTGTTCCATCTCCTCCAGTGTTGGGAATTTTGTTAGTTGTTTATTTATTTCGTCTGTAATGCGGGGTCTTATGTGTTCCGTTGCTCTCTCCATTTCCTCCTTTTCTGCAGGGATGTGTCGGATAAGAGTTTTGTAATAGTCTTGGAAGTTCTGTTTCACTTCTGATGACTCTTCTTTCCAATCCCCGTTTATGTCCTTGATCCTTGTTATTCTGTTGTGTTTCCTTCTTTACACTACTGCAAGGTGAATTTTTTTAGTATTCTTGTCTCCATAAGTTAGCCAATTTGTCCTAGCTCTATCTGCCCAGTACTTCTCCTCGTTAGCATATTCTATTTTTATACACTCTTTAATTTCCTTTTCTTCTTTTACGGTGTCCTCGTTTTGTACTCCATTGTTAAGAATAATCAATTTATCCTTGAGGTTTTTAATCTTTATCTCATGCTTCTTAAAAGTCTTGTTATTCCATTTTGAGAGTTCTTTAGCTGTATAGTCCCGTTTCTTAGTGTAATTAACTAAGGGTGTTGTATTTTTCGGTTTGTCCCAACTTGTTTGAATAATGTCCTTACAATATTATTGTCTAACCATCTACTCTCAAATTTTAAGTATTTCTTGCTATTATCCATATTAAGGTCAAGATTAAACACAAGAGGGGAATGGTCAGAGCCTATAGCGGGAGGTACAAAAACATGAGATCGAGGAAACTTATCTATCCACTCATAAGTTGCAAGCACTCTATCGATCTTTGTTTTAACGTGCTTTTCGCCCTCCATCATGTTAGACCAAGCATAGAAGCAACCATTAGAATTAACTTCCATAAGAGAATTAGAAGAAGTAAGTTAATAAATTCATTAATATGATTCAGGTTAGCTGGATTCCTACTACATTTCTCATTAACATTCTAAATATCATTAAAATTTCCAAGTATAACCCACGGCTTTGTAATGTTAGTACTCCATTTAGTAATTTCGTAATAGATCTTTTTCCTATCTTCGGGGTCATTGGGTGCATGTATAAAAACCATATAATACTGGTGGGGCCTAGGGTGTGATAAAATAAGATGTAAATAAAGTGCAAATAACACCCTAAAGCTACACGGTTCTGCAAGTATACAGATCGTATGCAAGTTTTAGTTAAATAATTAAGATTCGTTCCGCAGAGACTACGAAGGTTAGGGGAATCTTATGCAATAATCAAGTGCAATAAATTAAAGCTAGAACAACTAAACGCAAATAAAAGTAAAGACAAATAGATGTTTGTTTGATTTTCTAAGTAACTAAATTAAACTAAGAAATTAAAGACAGAAAATAAATATGAAAGAGAAGTAATATGAGAATATAGCTCGAGTTATTAGCATGTAATCCCCACTAGTTTTTCCGTTCTAAACATGTAAGGGTGAATTATGTAGTATTTCAATAATCGGTTCCAATTCGCTGTCGTTAGTTTAAAATAGGATTTACCTGTGTCAATAAGGCTTCCTAAGCAAACTTTTCCTGTAATTGGTAAATAGTCACAAGAACTAAACCATAGTGATTATCTAGCTAGGTTGGGTTGTCAGATCAAACCTTGTACTAGACGTTATGTGCTAAACATGTAATTAAACACCGTTGTCAATGGTGACCTAACTACTAGATGGTAATTTTCTATATGGTCGCGATCCACAAGAACACAGAATATAAATCCAAACACATAAACAGAGAATAAAAACTATAATTCGATTTATAACATTAAATTCCCAAATTAGATATATGTCAATCAAAACTAGGGTTCATACATATATGCTAAAACTCAAGCTAAAGAAATTTAGTTCATGAAAGAAAAGAAAGAAATTACAAATTTAAAGGTAGAAGAAGACATTGTGATGACAGCTCCTTCCAGACTTCTCTCTTGTGTTGTAAGCTTCCTCTTGGCTTAAGGTTTCACCAAGGATGATTTAAGAGTGTTAAGAGGCTGTATTTATAGTGTATAGGTTGACCTAATTCGTTTCTTGGAGATAAGGCCAAGTAAAAGACTCCAAGCCCAACTCAAATTCGTATGGATAATTACTGCTGGACTGTTTTGGGTATATCTTCTTCGTTATTGGTCGGTTTTTGCTCCATCATATACCAAAAGAATCCTCAGAGAATTATCTATGTCCCTACGAAAGGGATTTACCAAATTCGGCTTATTTCTTGGAGTAATCGCCACTTCTTTAGGGTTTGCTGCAGAATCTCAGATTTAGGCAGCTTTTCCTTTTCCATGTTTTTAGCCTTTGTTACCTTTATCTCCAATTTCCATGCAAATATCTTTCCATAAGTTGTAGTCTTTGACTTGGGCTCTAATTAATCTCCATAATTATCTTTAGAGCTTCACACTAAATAAACAATTAAACTCAATATGCTCTAAAAATATTATGTCACTAAATCAAGACTCAAAATAGGAAAGTGCACTAAACTAAACTAAAATCAACCTATAAACTAATAAATAAGCCTAAAATGATGTCTAAGAAGTATATTTTATTATCACAAATGAGGAGGCATCAAATACGAAAAGGGAATTTCATTAATTAAAACGACAACAAAAAAAGTACAACTAAAGATAACGTCCAAGCGCACGGTAGGGTGCCACAAAACCATGAACCCACCAGAGTGGAAAGCACTTCCAGTGGGATCAACAAAAAACACGTTACCAAAACCCAACTTCTTGACTATATCACGAGAGTCAACCTCTAGCAACATAGTCTCACAAAACACTACCACCTGAGGACGAAAGCGAGCCATAATCGAGCTGAGATTAGAAATCGTCAAAGAGCTCGAACACCCTGGACGTTCCAAAATAGTGTCGTCATATTTTCTTCGCGGCTTTTGAGGAGTTACCGCCTCCTTTTTTATTTTCGTGAACTAACTCTTCTTCCTCCTCAGCGTCATCATAGACAAAATTCATATCGTGGTCGTTGCCTCCTCCCTCATAGTCTTTTTCAAAGTAATTTTCACATTTACCAATACTACCATCCTCCTCTTCTTCTGGTTCGTACTTTAGGTCGAAGTCATCTATCATTTTAACCAATTTCTCCATCTCGCTTGTCTTATTTATATTGTTTTCTGATCTATGTTCTTCATCTTCCACTTCATTAAGCAAGCTAAATTGGTTTTTGTTTACGTAATTTTCGATAGCCTTCAAATCTCTTAATTTTTTGAATGATCCGCTGATGTTAGAGCTTCCTTTTTGTCGCACAGCTTCGCCCCCTCCAGTTATATCATCCCTTCTGTGTTTGTTTTTTTGTTGTGTGTCTATAGAGCTCTCTTGTTCTTCAATGCTTAGGTTACAAATCTGCTTCCCTCTGCTTCTTCTCCTTTCTTCCTCGTATTCAGTTTGTCCAATTCTCTGGAATCCCATGCTCTCTACAAAACTCCATAATTTTATTTGTTGTGTCATTCATCTCCATCCTCAACTCGTGCATTTGCTTATTCCAATTCTCCCAGTCACGATCTTCACTTGCCTTCTCTTCATCTCGCTCCTTTTGAGTCACCGTCTTGGTTGATGTGGCTTTTTTTGTATAATCATACTTACTCAGGATGTTTGTTCTTCCCTCGTTAATGATAATATCTATTAACATTTGTTCTACCCTGAACATGTGTGTTATTTATCACCTTGTTATCATTATAAATATAGTCCATGAAATTACCATCCACTTTGAGATGTAGCCCATATATGGGGTTAAAGGGTGGAAAATTTGCTATATTATCAATGCTCCAAGTCACTTTCCTTCTCTCATCTATGTCCTCCACCTGCTTAATGTTGGTAATAGGACAGTTCCCATATTGATGCCCTATCCTTCCACATCTAAAACAAAGAGTCCATGTGTTCTCGTATTGGAAAACCACCCATCCAGCGCCATCTTCTTGGAGTAAATATGTGCCTGGGGGAAGTGGGTATCTGATGTTGATTCTAGCTCCAAACCTCAGTATTTTAATGTCACGGTTTAAAGTTGCTGGAAAGTCCACTGCTTCAATCCTTATAAAAAACGCCTCTAGCGCTTTGACAGTGTTGATATTGTTTTGCTTGAACGCTAATCCTCTTATTTGCACCCAAATGGAAGAGTAGTCAGTATTAAGACTATTAAAATCAATTACCTGATGCCACTTTGTCATACTGAGATGCATTTTCTGTATAATGCACGGTCTCATCTCCCAGACCCGATCAAACTCTCGTTCATTGAATACTTCAAGTTTGAACATATTTTCTTTAATTTATGAGACCCTGGAGTGCCCTTGTATGCCCCATCTATCTTCAATATATTTTCACATATGTACTGCATAGACTGGAGCATCTCCTACCACTCCGAGGATGATTGCCATGTCATCTTTCATGCTCCTAGCCAGTCGAGCTTTGATTCCTATGTCAATCACTTCCAGCTTCCTAAACTTCTGTTCTGTTAGTGGGATGATAGGTAAGGAGTGAAAATCTCTAGTTTCCATCTGTTTGGTTGGTGATTTGTTTGTTTTCCTACCGAATGTTGTAATAGACTTATGAAAAGAGTTAATTTCTGCAAATGAAACGTTGGTAGCAGTAGAGAAATGGTGTGTAAGAAGAGAATTGAGGAGGTGAACAATGGGAAAGTGGTATTAGATAACTTATCTGGGTCACTCTGCGTAGTGTCTCTTATATAGTGATGAAGTTCCTTGCCCGTGTTGCTATCCTCGATATACAGAAAGGTTTTGTGACTCCTCGTTGAACCTCCTTGCAGCTGCTTTCTCGCTCCATCCAAGAAATTAGACTGCTCTTGTTTTTCGATAATCTCTCCCTCATTATTATTCTAGTCTGCGCTATTTTGTAGTTTCGAAAACCTAATCAAGTCACTCAATTGGAGAGAGATAGTTCTTAGCTTCGCACGCCTATTTTTCTTAGCCATCATTGCCTTAACCTTCTGAAAGTCTACCTCTTCGCTTCCTTTTCTTCTTTGGTACTTTTCTTCATTTTCATTATTAGCACAATAATCTGATTTAAAAAAAACTAACCTTACTTGCTTCGTCTCTTCTCTCTTCCGATCCCCTATTTCTTGAGTATCGAAACCTAAGGTTGCTAGTCTTCACATTCGTAGTTTTTAATTGTACTCTTCCTGCAGCAAATCTTTTGTTCCTTGTTAATTTGTTGAGCCAGAGCATCATTCCTTCGTGGTATCTATCTTGATCTACTCTCCTAAGCCTTACACCATCTAGATCTCCAAAAGAACCCATCAGATGAGGAGCTCATCTTCTCGGAAAAGGGGGCTAGAGAAGCCCTTAATGGTTAGATCCCAGTCTGCTACCGTCAATTGATGGAAAAACCAGGCTAAAATTCCCCAAATCCAAGTCAGTAACCAAGAAATCCGTGCGGTTTTTAGAGAGAGGCGCGAGAACTCGTGAAGAGAGAGAGAGTCTAGTAGTTTTTTTTTGTTACATGGGTTCCGGGCTAGCTTGCACGCACCCGACTAATCCCACGGAGATATACATGTCTCCCCATATATATTCTCATGGTAAATCAGAACTAGGTTACCCATGTTCAGGGGGAGGTTCGAACCTTGTACCTCTCACTTTACACCTATTAGGGAGGAGATTCGAACCATGGACCTCCCCTTTTAAATGCTGAAGAAATAGCAAGGCTCCTAGAAAGATTTGTAACCAATCAATTCACGCCACATAATTGGGTGACATTTGGGTGGTATGAATTTGGATGGTATATATCATTACTCTATGTAAAAATGACTAACCACTAAGCTACACTAACTCATATACCCTTTAGAGCATGCATGTATTATATAAATTTTCAACGAAAGTTAATTATTTTTCGAATCAAAATTACATTGAAGTATTTTAAATTTACGGGTTTAGGGGGGGCTTGAGCCCCCCCCCCCCCCCCCCTCCCCTTGTGCCTAAGGAGGGTCCGCCCCAGAGAGTATGGATGAGTGTGAAGAAGATGAGTTTGAGGCTAAAAAAAAATTAAATCACTCTCCTTGATATGACAAAATTATCATCGGAACTTTAGTTGGTCTCACGTGACATCACAAATAGAAAACTCAAAAAAAATAATTATGTCACATATATTGAATATAAAGAACCATTTTAAGTATTTTTATATATGAGAGATTACAAAATTCAGTGAAAGTAAATATAAAGGATTTTTATGAAAGTTTACCTTAATAAATATTTGGTTAACGAAATTTGATCGTCAAATTTGATAAGAAAATGTAGAACTCTTTAAATAACATTCCTCTGTAAATAATGCATTGTTTGTGGAATAGTTAGGGAAATGGATGTTACATCTTGTCAACTTTAAGTGGAAGAGACATTCTTCGGCTAATACCTCGTATTAATAGAAAAAAAAAATCCTAACAAAATTCTCAAGTTTCACAGTCTTAGAAAAATCGCCCCTATCAAGCAAGTTATTCGGAAAAAATCAAGGGATCTAAAAAGGTTAGAATATCATAGTAATTTACAAAGTTGGGCCCAGGTGATAGGGCCGAGAGCTCCACTGTCCACGAGCCAACCACATTACTTTCTCGCACCAAACTTTGTGACATTAATTGTAATATTACTCCGTCCAAAAAAAAAAAAGAATTGTAATATTACTTTTTCTTTTTTTGAAAAAAGAATGAAAAATCAAATATAGTCGATTTTGTGGCAAACGGCAATTCTTATCACATACGTTAATATAGTATGGACGGATGGCAACGGATCGAATTATTGCAAAAAAATCCAAAACCATGTCCATATTCATTTAATTTATCAAAAATCAAACTCTAACGGATTTAACCATCAGACTTACTTTTCAAAACCATATCCGAATAATTCGGATTCGGTTTTTTTTAATGGTTTTTCGGATTTTAACCATAACCTGGCTCGCGAGGCGTCCCTCTCGCAGTAGGGTTCCTAACCTCGCCTCGCTCTTGTGACATGCCAAACTATAACTCTCTAAATATATTGAAAATATTTAAACAAGATCACAAATACATGACAAATATCCAATATATAAAATATTATGTTGATCTTTAATTAAATAACGTTTTTGTTACTTCTTTTGTAAATTATAATATTTAGATTTTAGTTTTGAGATTTGAAAATACTTTTTTTTATCTATAGTATTATTAATTATACAAAAATAGATGATAATAAACGGGTTTTTGGTTATTCGGTTTTATTTTTATCCAAAATTTAACCTAAAGGATTTAACCATCAGTTACATTTTTCATAACCATAACCTAACGGTGTTATCCATGATTGCATAATCGATTTTTAATCGGTTCAAATTTTCATCGAATTTGATTTTAAACCATAACCATTTCCATCCTTATGTATAGTTGGGTTGAGACTTTTGGCCTTTTGGTAATTAAAAATCAAAAAAAATATAAGAAAGATGGACTTCAAAATATAAAAATACATGGATTTTAGCCTTTAGTAGGTAAAATAAAATCAGATATATATATATATATATATACAAAACGGATTTTCGGTTTTTCGGGTTTTTTTTAATCTAAAACCATAACCTAACGGTTTTAACCATCGGTTTCACTTTTTAAAACCAAACCCTAACGGATTTAACCACGGTTACAAAATCGGTTTTTATTCGGTTCGGTAATCCGTTAGTTTCGGATTAAAATCGTAACCACTGCCATCCCTAAGTATGGTGCCTTTTGTTCCTATTTAGTAATTATGTTCTTGTTTTTATTAATATTAATATGTCATGGATAGTAATATAGCAAGGTCATAGGGGCTCTTACACCAATTCTATTCATTTCACTAATATACTAGGTGTGATTAGTATTTGAACGCATTTTAAATCAATTAATTCAACTTTTACAGTGTTATTACACTAAAAAAGAGGTATATATTTTCATGCAATATTTATATTGAGAATGTGATATTAATTTAATAATAAATGAGAAATAAGAGGTTAAAAGGATTATGAAAGGTTTGGAGGAATTATAAGAAATAAGGGTGAACACAGTTCGATTCGGCTCGATTTTTGGCCAAAACTGAAATTGGAATCGAAAGGTTTGATTTTAAGGGTGTTACTACCGAACTGAACGGTTTTCATCACTTCGGTTTCATCGGTTTTAGATTCGGTATATGTTCAGTTCGGTTTAATTTTTTGTTTTATATGTGTTTGGTTAAAAAATTGTATAGTTATCAAGTACGTCTACTTGAAACGTTTTATTTTCTAATATACCAATATATATGAAGTGTCTGACATCACGTTGTTGACCGATGTAGGAAAATTGCATTCTTGAAACTAAAATATCATGCATAATATTATAAAAAAATAATTACAAATGATCTCTTTAGATATATCGACTAATGATTTATGCATATTTTGCACATTACGACCTTTTAAGGGGTGGCACATGTCATTTGTGAGCAATTTGCTTTTTAAAATTTACTCAGTTTTCTATACTATTTAAAAAATTAAGGAAATTCAATGGTGCCCTAAGTAAGAACGGAGGGGAGGTCATCCAAAACTCAAAAAAAATAGTGACATAAATTAGTTTTGAGAAAATTACCCAAAGGGTTTTGAAGACACACCCTTATGACCCAACAAGACCGGGTGAATTCCCTCTTCTTACTAAAGGCCACAATCAAATTTTAACACTATAGGCTAGAATTTTCACACTGGGCTGGCCGCTAACCTTAGGTTTTTGTGTTAGGACATTTTCCTCTATAGGCTCCCCTTGAGTACTCACGTCCCCCTCCGTATCAGAACCAGAATCATCACCTCTTAAGTGTCGTTCACAACCAATCTCGGAACAGTATTAGTAAGCTCTATCTTCCATATCGCTCCCTACAGTCTCGTTGGGGCCACAAACCTTCATGTATTCATATTCTTAAAATTGGTCCTTAAGTTCATAACTCACGTAGAGTTCCTCCAAAAAAAATTCGCATCTAAAATACGTTGTCCCAGGTTACTCATATCTTCCAAACAAATTCTTTTTTTCGCAGGCTTCTCCACGGCTCCAGAAGGCGCCTCCTTCCTCTTAATGTTATCAGGCCACGTAAACTTCTCAATCTTGAAGTCCACCCTCATTCTCGGAGTTAAGCGCCAAGAAAAGCCAACATCTTCTTCTTCTCTAACGTGTCTGTTGATGTGAATAGACTGAGAGTCAGGTGACTCGGACTCAGGTTCGAAATCTTCCTCGAGATCTTCTTCAACTCCCTCATCAGATTGAACAAACATGCTTACCTTTTCCCTTATACAAACTCAAGCTTGCACTACCATTGTACTTCTGTGAATCCAAATCAAACAAACCAGCATCCTGAACATGACCACCATCTTGTTGATTCCCCCTACTTCAGTAATAACTACACCTCTAATACCCTTGCCAACCTTCCATTCACTCAAGTTATTCGAATTCAAAACAGTAATATAACCCAACTTACTCTCCAAAAGAAAGTTTCATAGTAACGATTAATATCTGCCTCTCTAGCATTTAAAGTTTCGTATATTGTTTGGATACTGATTATGATTGTTTTGCCAAAGTCCCCCATCTCATCTTGGAGGATCTTGAAAAGAGCTGGAAACTGAATGTGATTAACCTCTGTTGCTTCGTTCATATCAGTAGAGATTCCATACAACTCTACAAAGGCAAGTGTATTCTACCTCTTTCTCTTTGAAGACTCACTTCCCTCCTTCTTACTGGATTCTCCCACCTCTTTAGCAGTTTGAGTATTTACAGTATTCTGTGTCGCATTTTGATTAGGACCAGAAAACGCATTGCTCCCCCCTCCATTACCAGGGTTAGAGTCACCTCCATCATCATCATCACCGGCGTTCCCTCTAAAAGGAAAAAATCTAACAAACTCGTCGAAAACCCCAAACCTATCTCTTTTGCGTATCAAATGATAAGCCTTGTCTCGCTTCTAATAGAAGTGTCCTTGTTCCAGTTGAAGTATCTATACGAATCATCGCTCCAACGAGGCCTAACCATCCCAATGGTGCAGCTTCCCTTGTTGTGACCCAGATATCCACAGTTGTAGCAGAAAAGTCTGATGCTCTCATAGCGAAAAGCCACCCATGCAGCGCCTTCATTTTGTTCCACAAACACACCAGTTTTCAAAGGATGCTGAGTGTTGAATTTCACCCTAAATCTGATGAAGTCAGAGACATCATTGTCGTTAATAAGATGGTCTATCTCCTCGAGGCCCCCAATGTAGTTGACAAAGGTTTCCATGGTGTCAATCGTGTTCTGCCTCTTAGAAATCCCGTAAATTCCCATCCAGCAATAGGAATTAACAAGATCAAACTGGGAAAGACTGGTCTGATTTTCCCATCTACATAAAATAACGTGAATAGACTGAACCAAAGTAGGGCGTTAGAACCATAACCTATCAGCTTCTTCTAGCTCATCGAGTGTGACTTTAAAGGTATTAGTGCCCAACTCTTCAAATAAAACGCGACAGTTAATCCCCAAGGAGTCAATCATATCTTTTCGAAAGACACCCAGAGGAAGAATTCTAGCCGATACCACTTTCAATACAAAAGGGTGTTCTTCCATTCTGGTTCTGATCGCGGGAGTTTTAGTAGCCAGGGATAGGACAACAAACTTTTTTAGGGTGTCGTTTCTTGTTTTTGCTAGAGGTAGGTCGTGTTTGTATTCGTTGGCCATGGTGAAAGGAAACGAAGAATATAGCAGTAGTGATTTTAGTATGACAGTATCTGGTTAGGTTTAAGTGAGAGACAAAGAGATTAAGAGCCTTATATATAGCAAATAACTTCTTCAGATGAAAAAGGTTTGCAGCATAAATATGACAAGTGTCTCATAACCCAAACGTTAGCAGAGAATATGCTCCTCAAGAAACTCACTTTGTCATAAGGTGTATCGCGCTTATTTCTTGGTAAGCGAAAAGAGCAAATAGCATAGTAGATGAAGCGTCCAGGTCTAGTTAAACTAAAGATAATGATAAGATTTTCTGCTATAAACAAAAAGTGGGGATCAAATCGTATCCCCCAACCTTGGAACAATAAATTAGCCAATAGAAGATAAGGTAAATTGCTGCAGTAGCTGCTATATAAGTAGCCCCACGATAGGCATAACGAAATAAACCAATAAGGCAGTAAAATATTATAAGTTATCAGCCCAATAGCCTTAATAATGAGATGATTAATAAATGGCGGACTTAATAACAGAGGCCCAAAGCTAAGATTAGTCATTCCTAGCCTTAGCTTAGTACTAAGAGGCGAGATAATTAAAAGGCTTAATAAGTAGCCCATGAGAGAGTAGATAATCTAAAGATTTGAGAGCCCATCTGCACCAAAGCAAACATATATATTTTTACAGACTAAAGGGAAGAGGTATGTGTACCTATCATTATACATAAAAAGAGAGATGCAGAAGTAGAGAGTTCTTATAGAAGAAGAGGCCTCCTTTTCCATCTTGCCAGTATATCCCAAGCTAATAGTCCACTCACTCAACAAAACAAATGTAAACCCAGAGCGAACGAGATTGCTTGATCATTATTTCGGAGTTGATAATCCACACCTTTGAAATGATGAAACGGTAGCAGCAGTCGTATAGAAGACAGTATGGCCAAGGCCATTACTAATCATAGACCAGATCAAGAGGAAAAACCATGATGGCCAAGCCACCATCCACTCGAAGGTCCTCCACATAAGGAAGATAAATTGTCCTCGCCACCACGATATTGGCTACCGAAAGAAAGAAAAGTTGGAAGAGGGAGACAGAGTAGGAGCCGCTACACTAAAACACTTAAACTGTGAGAGAAATCACAATGATAGGGATCATAAACGGAATTAGAAGAGATGCAAGACAATCAAGAGGAAAAAAAAGAGGAATTAAGCATTAAAGAGAGATTGACTGAAGAGAGAGCACATGTTGACTAAGAGAGAGAAATTGCCTAATTTATTCCGTTGTTTAAAACTCAAAATGGTAAATTTTATTTTTTACTTGCTTGTGCGTAAGTAACCAATATCGATTGCTACCAACTTCACTTTTATTGCCATCCTCTCAAATACATTGTGATTATTCTCTTGTATATTTCTCTTAAGGAAAAAAGATAAAACGATTTTGTTGATATTTAATATTTATACCTAAAAAATGATATAAAGATGAACAAAAAATGAAGATATATATCTTTATCTTTTTTAGAACAATATTTTAACGAGAGTAAGATTTTTTTACAATGGAATATAAAGCAAGATGATGAGTTTGAATACTCGTCTTTAATTTAGTCTCCGAGGAAATGATTCACACCTCTTGTACGAGTGGATAAAAGAAATGATTTTCGAAAAAAATATAAAAGAAATAATTTTAAATTTGAATTCAGAAAAATCTGAAAAGGTAATGTTTAGTTTTTTATTTTTGTCCCAAGGAACAAAAAATACAGCTAAGTGAAATGCTAAAAGACATATGAGATAGGGTTCTTGGTGGTAATGAAAGGTCGGATTTTGGAAGTACTCTCAGCTCTGAAGGCTCAAGTTAGTGTTGAGCAAGCAAACAACAACTATGAAATGATGACTACGTAAGACTCCTCTATGTAAACAACAAGAAAGCAGCAAAGTAGATAAAAAGAACAACTGCTTTTCCCCTATTCTACGAACCACTCAACATTTCTTATGACCCTTGTAATGCAAACAGTATCATTTAAAATATTTGAGAATTATACTTGTGGTTAACCGCATTAAAATAAATTATTTGTGAGATTTAGAAATAGATTTGACGGGAATCATGTCATTTTCTATGAAAAACTAGAATATACTATTATATGTTTTCATTTTATGAATTTTACTTTCAGTTTCCTATTCTAAAAAAAAATTACGTTTTGTGGAATTATTTTTAGTTTTAAACTTTTTTTTCCTACATATGAGGCTTAAAACAAGTTTTTTTTTGGACGGATAAAACAACAAAAGTACAAAAAAAAAGATTAGCCGATTCCAAATTCTGTTGAAGACTTCCAGTAAAGTCGTGACCCTGTTGTTACATAAATTCGCGTGACTCCATTTCTAGCATTCTTTACAAGTTGATTTGTTTGACCATTTCTCTTTCAAGGAATATGTTTGAAGGTGATTGGTCCAAGTTCGCCCGCCATCTGGTTAATCTTCTTGATGATTGGATGGATTTTCGAATTTATTGCTGATATCTGCTCAATACCTTGAATATTTTCAAGGTTGTCAGAGATAATGGTTTCTTTTCATCTGGAAAGTCTGCATATTTTTCAGTTGCCTTTAGAACTGTCAAAACCTCTACTTCAAGGCTTATATTGCAAAAATATGTATATTTGTTCATAGTTCTACATCTTGTGTTCTTGTGAATCTAGACGATTCTAATACATGTCTCTTCATAAGGTTCGTTAAAAGACGCATCATAGCATAAAATCACGTTCAAGTTGTTATCTTGGAAGTCTGTATTTTGAAGGATATCTTCCTATACACTTTGAGGTACTAGGGCTTCAATGCTCCTCCAATCAATATTACGTAGTTCCTTCATTATAGAGCTTGTTGATGAGATATTGGGGTATTTTCATGAATTGTATTCATCTTAGTCTTCCATATGTGCCACATCATGATCATGATGTAATTAAACACTTTTCTTCTATCCCAACCATCTTATGTGTAAACATTAGTAATATCCAGCATCCATGTGCCCAAATCAGTCTGTAACTATGGGATTGACTTGTTATGTAGAGAAGAACATGTCGTAATAGCTTGACAAACTTTACAACAAATAAGAAGATGTTCAATAGATTCAGTAATACCATTACACCATATACATGTGTTAGAATCGACACAATTTCGGTTAAATAGGTTTTTCCTGGTAGGAATAGAATTCTTGCATGCCTTCTAAATAAAGAAACAGATTTTGTTTAGAACATTAAAATTCCAAACTATTTTTCAAAGAATTGTTCTAAATTTCCGACGTACTTGCTGCCTGGGGACTTTAAATGAATTGTACATCCGTAAGAATTTTATATCTTGTTTTAGTATTATATTTTTCATCTTTAGAAAAAGGCCAGATCAGTTTATTCTAAGTATCAATATCAAAGATTTGTAATCTTTTAATATCAGGTATGATAGGGTTGGGGAACAAATTGTCTAAAAGTTCATTGTCCCATTTGTTCGAGTCATGTTTCCATAGTTGCCGAACTTTAGATATGCTCAGTTAGTAGGGTTTTCCAATTTCCAGTTACTATTTATTCATCTATCTTCCCAGATTTTAGTATCTTCCCCATTTTCAATTTGGTAAATCGTGTATTCTTTTAGAACATCTATATCCTCTAATAAACTAGCTCAGCTCCATGTTCTGCTCTGTCTAAGTTTAACATCTATGAAGTTTTTAATAGGGAAATAAATAGTTATTAGAAGTCTGGGTGCCATTGTTGTAGGATTAAGTATCATCCATGCTTGTGCAACTAAAAGTGTTGTATTCATTCTAGTGAAGTCTCTAAATCCAATACTACCTAACAATTTTCCAACCGCCATATTTTACCAAACGACCCAATGATCCTATTTCTTTCTCCTGAATTCCACCAAAAAGTAGAAATAATTGAGATGAGTTTATTACAAAAGGATGGGGAAGGAGAAAATGGACAAGGTGTAGTTAGGAATGACCTGTAATACAGCTTTGATGAGAAATTTTCTACCACCTTTAGAGAGTAATTTACTTTCCACCCATCCGTCTTTTTAAAGTTTTGTTCGCAACCATTCAAAAGACTCGATTTTTTATCTTTTGTGACAAAAAGGTATACCCAGGTAATATCATTAGTCATTTGGAATGCATATTTCTTCTTAGGGTCTCTAAACAAACTATTCCACTATAACAAGCCCAATTCCGGGAACTACCACCGCACTTCAGTAGCGCATGAAGCTCCCGCGAATCAATCTCCATACACAACTCTTTAAGACCCCGACTTTCTGCCTAATTCATCCCATACAGTAACCCCCGTGTTCCTGAATAAAGTGGCGATTCCACCGCACACGCGCTTGAGAAGCCAACTACTAAATACCATCACGGTCTCTTATGCATTGTTTGGATTCAGATTATTAAAGGAAAGGAAATGATAGGAATATAAAAATATTAAAGAAAAAGAAAGAAAAGTGATAACCGTGTTTGGATTATAAAAATATTAACAAAATGGAAAAAGTAATTGATTAAGGAATCATTTGTTTCATTCACATTATTAAAGGAAAAGAAATAATTATTTTACATAGAAATACTTTTATACCCTTTTTATATTATTTGAAAATATAAGGTTAATTGTGATATTTTAAAAAGTAATCATTTCCTTTTCTATGAAATGAATCCAAAATGGAAGGATTAAATATCTGACATTTTTAAAGAAAAGCAAAGGATTGCGCTATCTATTGAATTACTTTCCTTTCAATGAAAATCAAATTCAAACAAAAGAATTATTCCTATCATTTTTTTCCTTTTTTTTTTAAAATCTGAATCCAAATAATACATTAATATTTCACCTATCCCAACTTCTCTTCTAACTAAATTACAGCAGCCATCTATATTTAGTTTATACCTCCCTTGGGGTTTATCCCACTTAACTAATATGCTCCTGGCCAAAACAATGAGACCCATCTTTTTTCTTTCCCCATGTTAAGGCAAAGTCACTAGCCATTACCTAATCCCAAAAAAAAGTCACTAGCCATTCGCATGATGTTTTTACCAATTAGAGTGAAATAAAACCCTAACTTCTATTTAGTGATGATATATTTAGCTAATTATTACTTATGGGTTCATTTATTTCAATTAATAATATATTATCAAATACCTAGGTTATAATTCCTCAATTAATTTAAATATCCTTACTTATATCCTAAACCTCATTAATAATAGGCAATCGGTGTCTTCTTTCTTTTTCTCTCTGGTCGCCAAATCTTAACATTGCTACTTAATTTCTTCCTCTAATGTTTAATTTCTTCTTGTGCGTTTTATGTGTAACATTCTTCTATTTCAGACAATTGTTTCGGACTGAAAAAAAAAATCGGTTTAACTTTATCCTTTGTGGCTTAATCTTTTGTGTTATTTCTACTTTTATCTTCCATTTATCTTCTTCCTCTATTGCTTAATCGCGAGAACTAGGTTATAATGAGGCCGTTGAAAGCTCTCCCGAGCCATGTCGACCAGTTCCCAACAAAGTTATTAGATGTAATTGACATAAAATATTAATAATCCAAGAGGAGAAAATATAAATTAAAGTATTAAAGAATAAAATAAACAAGACAAGGATAAAAGAGAAATTATATCTCCTGGTCAACCCCCATACTCATATTCCATCTCAGCCCCACCAATAACCTCGACCTCCTAAATTACGTATATATACTCGACGAGTTACCTTAATCAGACCCATCAAGAAGAAAAAACTTTATAGTCCGGCGCATTAGGTTTCTCCAGAAAACTCCTTTAAGGCTAGTTCCCCGGTCTGCCATTTATTCACCTGACCATCGTTGATTCCTTCTCCCATCTCAACTAAATCCATTTGTGAATTCTGCAGGTCCAAATAATTAGAATGAAGCTCCCCGCTGCAACATCAGAGGCTCTCGAATCCCTCAATTCAAGTGTATGAAGGTGTTCTTCTTTAACACGCTCAATGACATTCACTCAGCCCAGCCAACTGATGTCTGAATTTGAAGCATCTCGAGGTACAACAATTATATCTGCAGCAAACGCCTATTTTTTCAACACCCAAAAGGATCCCATATTTTCCATATTTACGCTTAAGTTCCTAGGCACAACACTATCACTTTCAATAAAATCATCTACAACCTTCATGATTTTGTCCTCCTTGTTTTCATCTATCACCACTCCTTCGTTGACCACTATTCGATCAACACGTTGATCATTAAATCCTTCACTTCGCTTCTCCTTGTCACTAACCTCTTGAACTACAACACTCTCGTTACCTCCACCTACAACCTTTTTATTACCAGATTTTCCACCCCTTTTTTTGCCGACTTTATCCTTACGCTTTGGTGCCGGGCCCACCATCTCTCCATCGCACACTACTTGATTGGCTGAATTGAAAAAATACCCTTCCAGGCCATGTATTATAGACTCAATTGTAACATGCTGAAGCTGCTCAACTCTACCCCCGACACTTTGAACATTACCCAAATTGATTCTCAAACTAATGTCTCCCACTGGTTCAATTTCAATTTCTTTTTGGTGCCTACTAGTTTCTCCCTCAACAAAAGAATCCAACGCTTCAAACCTTGATCCGGTATGATGTTCCATAAGCTGGACTGATTTTTTCTTACTCGGAGTCGACATTCTTTTTCTCTCCACTCGTTGTCACCCTTCAGATTGGACTTGGCCTGTTGCACATTCCCATTATTACGTGGCCAAACCCCTACCTCTATTAATAGTCATCCACTCCCCGTGCATAGGGCTAGTGAACTCGCCCAACTGTGAACTAGAAGCAAGACGATTCTCGAAGGAGTCACCTAAAATATTATTCACCACAGTACATTATTAGTCTGCGTAATGCACTTATTACCTACCGAGTTATCATACACAATAGGCAGAGCAATGAGCAGTTGAGAAGGGTCTTTAGGTGCAGAAGAACCAAAAGATAACAGCGGCAGATTCTCCAAGATATTAGGCTTACGGTTATTGGTCAGTTTTTCTATCACAGTTGTCATCCTCTCTGCAATGATTAGAGTAGGACAACAATTTAAACATTTCTTTTGTCAACCTTTAGTTCTTCTAACAAGAGTTTGTTTAAATCAATTTGAAGTTCAAGAATTTCGAGATGGGATGTGATAAAGATATCGTCATGCTCAACATAATAATCATAAGAAAATGACAAAGAGTTAGGGTAAGGCACTGCCTTGTGATTTGATTTTGAATCATCTTGAATATCATCACCATTTTTGCTTTCTTCTTTGTCGACCTCGACGATGCCAAATAAGTACTCCAAAAAATCGCAAATTTTTTGTGCTGATGAACATTCAAAGACTTTTTCAAATATGTCTTCGGATATCCCACACATTAAAAAATACATGGCCTTTGCGCTTTGGGTGATTTTGGATTTTTCATCATTGGTAAATTCATAGTCTTCCTTCACTTCTTGGGTTAGCACACAAACTCCGGTTGATGTCTCCTCATTTGTGATAATAAAATCTATCTCTGAGACATCATTTTAGGCGGATTTATTAGTTTATAGGTCGACTTTAGCTTAATTTAGTGCACTTTCCTATTTTGAGTCTTGAGTTAGTAACATAATATTTTTGGAGCATATTGGGTTTAATGGTTTATTTAGTGTGAAGCTTTAAAGATAATTATGGAGATTAATTAGAGTCCAAGTCAAAGACTACAAGGTATGGAAAGACATAAGCATGGTAATTGGAGATAAAGGAAACAAAAGCTAAAATCATGGAAAAAGAAAAGCTGCCTAAATCTGAATTTCTGCAGCTACGCCTGAAGAAGTGGTTATAACTCCAAAACCAAGCCGATTTTGGAAGATTCCTTTCATAGGGACGTAGATAATTCTGTGACGATTCTTTTGGTATCTTATGGAGCAAAAACCGGCCAATAACGAGGAAGATATGCTCTAGAAAAGTCAGCAGTAATTATCTTTATTTCCATACGAATTTGAGTTGGGCTTGGAGTCCATTACTTAAACTCTCCTTCAAGAAACGAATTAGGTCAACCTATACACTATAAATACAGCCTTTTAACACTCTTAAATTATCCTTGGTGAAACCTTAAACCAATAGGAAGCTTACAACACAAGAAGGAAGTCTGGAAGGAGCTGTTCATCACAATGTCTTCTTCTACCTCTGAATTTGTAATTTCTTTCTTTTCTTTCATGAACTAAATTTATTTAGCTTGAGTTTTAGCATATATGTATGAACCCTAGTTTTGGTTGACATCTATCTAATTTGGGAATTTTATATTTTAAATTGAATTATACTTTTTACTCTCTGTTTATGTGCTTGGATTTATATTCTGTGTTCTTGTGGATCGCGACCATATAGAATTACCATCTAGTAGTTAGGTCATCATTGACAACGGTGTTTAATTACATGTTTATCACATAAAGTCTAGTACTCGGTTTAGATCTGACAAATCAACCTAACTAGATAATCACTATGGTTTAGTACATGTGACTATTTACCAATTACAGGAACAGTTTGCTTAGGAAGCCTTATTGACACAGGTAAATCCTATTTAAAACTACCTAGCGTAATTGGAACCGATTATTGAAATACTACATAATTCACCCTTACATGTTTAGAACGGCAAAACTAGTGGGGATTACATGCTAATAACTCAAGCTATATTCTCATACCACTTCTCTTTCGTATTTAATTTTCAGTCTTTAAATTCTTAGTTTTAATTTAGTTTAATTAGAAAACCAAATAAATATCTATTGTCTTTATTTTTCTTGCGTTTAGTTGTTCTAGCTTTAATTATCTGCACTTGATTGTTGCATAAGATTCTCCTAACCTTCATAGTCTCTGCGGAACGAATCTTACTTATTTTCTAAAACTTGCATACGATCTGTATACTTGCAATACCGTGCTAGTCTAGGGTGTTTATTTGCACTTTATTTATATCATATTTTATCACACCCTAGGCCCCACCACCGGTTTCATTGATTTTCTCTTTGTATGACACAAATGGACCTTCCATAATGATTCTACAAAGCTCGGGATCTTCGAGTTATACATACTCCTCCATTCTTCTACTCCAAGAGAAATAATAATTACCTTCAAAAAGTGGAGGTCTTGTAGAATAAGACTTTTACTAAAGATTAAATACCATGTCGTTTACTCTACCAACGATTAATATATTACCGTAGAGTTAGGCTCTGATACTAATTGAAAGACCTGAAGGAGGGTGAATAGAATACTAATATAAATAATGCTTAATTAAAATCTTTTGGACAATTATAAGTTAGAAGAAAAACTTATAAGACAAAAATCTTTGAGGATCATTCAATGTATAACTAGAGGTTTGATATAAAAGTAAGACGAGCAATCTAAATACGAAAAGTAAAGAGATAAGAGAAAGAAAGTACACAATCACGTATAGTGGTTTGGCTTCCTTACTCCACTACCTAAGGTAGCCACCTTAGGATTTTCAAGATTCTTTAACTAAGATCCATGTCTCTCTTAACCAGGGTGAGAACACAATACCCTTTACAACCACTTAGAAACCACGAAGCAAACTTTTGTGCTATCACAATACAAGGAATCGCCGAGTATACTCCTGATACTCACACGCTCTCTTAATTTATCTATTATAAAGACTAGACTTCAAAGGATACTACAAGTGTTTGATGGGTAAACTAATCTTTGATAATATTCCTAAAGAATGGATATGAAAGTTGAGCTTTGATCTCCTTTTATAGTAGATTAGACTTTGAATGCTTCTTTGATTAACTCCTTGATTGAGTGGATTTGACAAGTTGAATGATCAAGCTTGGATGATTAACTATGTTAGCTCGAGACCTCTAGTGTTGGATATAAACTTGTAGTAATAATTTAGTTGGTAAGAGGTTATAATTTCATATCAAAGAGCTCCCTTTTATAGCCGAGCATTCTGCCTCGCACCGGTAATATGCCGGTCTTACGGCCAATATGCCGGTCCGGTTTATCTTCTAGTCCAATGGGCAGAATCCAACATGTCATGTGACCGTTAGGTAACAACTACCTCTGGCTTGCCAGTCCTGGCACCAGTATGCCAGTCCGGTTCTGAAAAATTCCTTCACAAAGTGTTGTTAACTGTAGAAATATGGACACACACACACACACACACACACATATATATATATATATATATGGTGTAAAAATGTTAAGTATAATGCACTATTTTAGAGATATTAAAACGAGATTTAGAAAATATCAAATAAGATTAAAAGAACGTCAGGCCAACACTTATCGCTTTCTCCGTTTGGATTTATCATATCGGCAACAAGGTTCCCGACCATGTTTACGGGGTCCTTGGCGGTCCTCTCATACTCATAGTCAAATAGATTCTTTAATGTATAAACGTTTTCAATCATATTCACAAAAGGATCATTTGTATTAACTTCGGGGCCTTTATTCACCAAAGAGTTTGTTCGAAGCATTTTCAGAAAAACTTGATGTGCCACTAGTTCATCTCAAGATTTCTCTAAGGAAGCTTTAGCTTTTCCCTCTACTCCAAAGAATAATGTAGCTTTAGCCTCTAAAAAAGTATCAAATACACCTAGGTTATCAAATTGATCATTTCTAGTACCCAAATTAAATCTGACACTATTTTCCATATAAAAGCAACTCAACCAAAACTCCTCCATGCCCTCGGCGGCACCACCGAGGTGGAGGTGATGCTGCGCTCTCCTAGTGCCACCTCTCCTTTGAGCTTTGGGGTGGGGAACTCAATTTATTCCTCCCTATTAGATGCTAGT
This sequence comes from Nemophila menziesii, assembly GCA_029959085.1. NCBI lineage: Eukaryota > Viridiplantae > Streptophyta > Magnoliopsida > Boraginales > Hydrophyllaceae > Nemophila > Nemophila menziesii. Next base: position 53,495,626 of record JARWIR010000003.1, on the reverse strand, counting down.
CTAGGGTTTTGTTTCTTAATACTCTTTTTTTAAGTTCTTAAGTACCACCTAAAGTGGTTCCAAAAAGCCTAACTTCCAATGAGTTATTATGTAGAGTGAGGCTACTCATGCTCGAAACAAACCAGGTATCTGTGTTTATTCAATACGTGAGATTCTTTGAGTCTGGTGGATTTTTGGTGGTGGACTTAAGATGGTGAAGTTCAGAGTTGTCGTTGAGAAGGATGAGTGCTAGCTGATTAGGAATACAAGTACTCCAATTGCCAAACAAAGTGCTTAAAACCTCATGTTTGGTAACTCAACCCGTTTCTAAATTGTTCTTCCTAAAGATAGGATCAAAAAGAGGTTTTGCTTGCTCCGCAAGACCATAAATATTACAAACAATGTTTCGAATAAAATTACAATTAATAACTTGATTAGTTGTTAGCGGATGCATTATAGTTTTCGAATCATTCTTGATTATAACACGTTCTATTGGGTAGTCACTATCCATCTCTGTTATTCTCGAAATACCTATCGTTTTTGCTCCAAAAACTGATTCTGTGTAAATTTTTCAACTTTTACCTATGACAAATTCTCTATTAAAATTTCTACCAATACACGCGGTTGCCGTTCTTTTTTCTGAAAAAATGTCGTCACAATTTGTTTTAATAAAATTAGAAGATGTTTTTCCATTTTTCTTTTATCATTTTTTTCTTTTCTATCCTTATTTCTCACTACTTTTGCTTTATCCTAATTATATACTGCTATGATTATTTTCGTTACTGTTATTAATATAACATAGTGCTAATGACTTAGACAATTTCATCTTCACTATGAAGTTAATGTATCAATCATAAGAAATACATAAACAAATCATTGAGATTGAGATTGAGATTGAGATTGATATATTTTTCTTTTTCACAAAAATGGATTATTCTTAGCTAGTTTTGAGTTATATTCTTGATGTTAATAGTTTTTGTGGGGTTACTCTTTTTTTTTTTTTTTCCTTTTATATATATAGACACAAGCATAGATTCTCTTCTATGTTATAACCCCCTCCCCCACCCCCACCCCCAAGCTTTTGTTGTCTTAGGCGATTGATGGTTGAAATGTGCTAGCTTCTCTGTATTTTCTGCATTTATTCTCTTCTCTCATTGAAAAGATTGCTTGCTTTTGTCCTTGTCTTTACCCCTCCTTTTCATTGATTCTCTCTCTCTAGATGGTTATTTTAGCCATAATGCGCAGCTGGTTCACACACACTTAGTCTATGTTTTATTCCATTTTCAAGATCCTACCTTTCTGCTCTACGTATAAATAAGGTGGTGCCTGTTCTCATCTTTTCCATCATTGCAACACCATTTCTTACTTCACTCCTATATACTACAAAAGAACTTCCTTCAACAATGAGTTATGGTTACTCAAATCCATCTATTGGCTCCGGTTAGTGTTATATATTTCTTTTTCCATTACTAGAAATATTAGCTATGAACCACGAGGGGATAGTAAATGAGTTGTTAGTGATTATTGCAAGTGAATTTGACCCGAGCATGGATGATTCTCATCCCATTAAGGGTGCGAGAAAATTTGAAAAAGAAGAAGAATAGTTGTGCTAAAAGCTTTCACTAAATTCTAATAATTAATCAATTTCTTGGATAATGAGAGTCTCGATTACATGTTAATGTGATTCCTTATTCTTGTAATGCAGGGAGTAAAACAAGTAGGAGTACGTTAGAGTTTGGGCGAACATATGTGGTAAGGCCTAAAGGTAAACACCAGGCTACAATAGTTTGGCTGCATGGTCTTGGTGATAATGGCTCCAGCTGGTCCCAACTCTTGGAAGGCCTTCCCCTTCCAAACGTATGTGATTTTCCTAAAATATTCATAATTTGTTTATTTATCTCATTTTTTGGTCAAATCCCATTTACTTTCTTGTTTTAATGTTTTAAAATGAAACGTGATTTTGTAGATTAAATGGATATGTCCAACTGCGCCTACTCGTCCAGTTGCTTTACTCGGTGGTTTTCCTTGCACAGCATGTAAGACTAATCCAGAAGATTTGATTGTTTCAATAAATTAACCGTAACTCATACTCCATTCTTGTGATTAATCAGGGTTCGATGTGGGTGAGCTTTCAGAAGATGGTCCTGATGATTTCGAAGGTTTAGATTCATCAGTCGCTCATATTGCAAACTTATTGTCTACCGAACCTGCTGATGGTAATTAAGATCTTGAATAAGCTTATTAAATTGGTTTTGGTTACGATGACTAATATACGTGTATCGAACAGTTAAACTTGGTATTGGAGGCTTCAGTATGGGTGCTGCATCTGCAATGTATTCAGCTATATGCTTTGCTCAAGGAAAATATGGAAACGGTAATCCATACCCGATCAACTTACGTGTAATTGTTGGTCTCAGTGGTTGGCTTCCAGGTTCAAGGTATTATAAATATTATTACTACTTAGGACAAAATCAAATTTATATCACCTTTCGTTAAATTTACTTGTATAATGTAGGCACGTGAGGAACAAAATTGAAGGATCACAAGAAGCTACAAGACGCGCTGCATCGTTACCCATTTTGCTCTGTCACGGCACAAGTGTGTACTTCTTCTATGAACTCAATATCGTCTTTTTGAGTTTCGCCTAAGTTTTTGGATTTATCTTTTTTTTCAGGTGATGAAGTTGTGCCTTTCAAGTATGGAGAGAAGTCCTCTAATGTATTAAGCTCTTCTGGGTTTCGTTATGTTAGCTTAAAGACTTATGAAGGGTAAATGATTTTCTTCTAGTATCATTTGCAGGCCCGTTGAGTTTTTTGCTAATTGTTAGTGTCTTGACATTGCAGGCTTGGTCATTACACGGTGCCTAAGGAGATGGATGAGGTTTGCAACTGGTTAACTACAAGACTTGGTATTGGGCTTGTTGGAGGTTCAAGGGGATAATTAATTTTTACTAAGGAGACATATATGAAGCAATAACTGTGAGAGAATATCAATATGGGGATGATAGTAGTTAGATTTAAGAGTTGATTGTAACGTAGTAATCAAATTTCTAGTTTTGGGTTATAATATCTATTTATCTTTATAATATAATTTTGATTTGTGTTTCTCGCATTTTGGAAAACATACACAGTACACACTGCTTTCTCAAGACAACAGTGAATACACATGATAAAAAACCTCAGCTAAAGTGTAACCGTCAGTGCAAACTAGATGCGCACCTTTCAGAATCTTTCTCAAAAATTGAGTGTTGTTACATTGTCAGAATCCAACATCCCACCTTAGCCGCACTTCTTTTCAGAAGTCCTATACAACATGGGACAGATTATTTGTTTTGATATTTAAGAATAATAAAGCTATTAAAACTTATTTGGGAGCTTGTGATGAAACCTTTTTTATTTTTATTATTGTTATATTGTAAAGTCAAAGTTGAATGGTCAAAGATGAGTTGGCATCTTATGTGGACTTACATTTCAGCTTTGTGGTTATTTACTTGAGCGGGACTTTATTTGCACCGACTTAACTAGCGTGGCTCATTCCTATGGTGATGAATAAAAATCTTGAACGGCTCACATTAAAACCCTTTCAGCAGTCATATAAATACTCCAAGTCTTCATACTTGGTCAGACTTCATTTCGTTTCTTTTGACCTTTTCTCTCCGTTTTCTTTCATCTTCTTCAGAAAGGTTTTTAGGGTTTCTTGTACATTAACAATCTAATCTATAAAGATTGTTAATTAGAATAGATAGTTCAAGTATATTGCTTGAGTATTGAGTAAATTTCTCGATTGAATTTCTAGGGTTTCACGCTGAAACTCCGAAGGTGTTCTATTCTTCTAATTTGTACTGTGAGACAGATCTGAAGTTGTAATCGTGTTTTAATAGTGTGCGAAGCATCATCTGAGGGTGGCTTCAACGTGGATGTAGGCATTTATTGCTTAACCACGATATATCCTTGTGTTATTTAATTTATGCATTTTTCTTTTCTGGGTTTGATTTTAGTTTTCAACCTTAGATCCTTCTGATCTAATTTTCGCCAAAGATTAAACGTTTTGTTAAGTGATTTTACAACAATTTTCTATACGGATGGTCCGAGACAGCTTATATACATAACATATATACCCGGGCAAATCAAAACTAAGTTACCTAGTTGTTTTGTGATAACACACATCTCAATTAGAACTTCTGGGTACATGACACAACCAATACAAGAGACATTTCATTGGGACAACGCCCAATTAATTACACGAAAAATGTAAAAATTCTCAATTAATTACAATTTCAACTTAATTTGCACTTAAACACAGAAAATTAGAAGATTATAAAACACTCATATGCTTATTAATTAATTACTTTAATTATATAGACCATTTAATCTTATATCTTCACTATTTATTATAATAATATTTATTTATTTATTTTCTTTCACCACCATCTCCATTACCACCCCCACCACCACTCCCACCCTCCTCCACCACCCCCACCACCACTCCCACCCTCCTCCAGCACCCCCACCAGCACCCCACCACCCCCACCCCACCACCATCCACTACCACCCACCACCACCCCCACCCCCACCCCCACCACCATCTACTACCACCCACCCCCACAACCACCCATCCCCACAACCACCCCAACACCCCCACCTCCAATCACCATCAACTAAATTTCATCACACGCACGCGTCCGTGGATTTTTTTTTTAAAATTCATAACTAATTCTTAAAAAATCGTAAAAATAAAAAAATTTGCATTTTTTGACGAGACAAATTAATATTTACGTCTATGATTTTTTTTGTTTTGAATATATATATATATATATATATATATATATATATATATATATATATATATATATATATATATATATATATTTAATTTCGATAATCCGTATTATGTGTTGCTATAACACACAAAAACAAATTTTCCAAATTCCACAACACGTTCGTGTCCGTGATTTTTTTTTTAAATCATAATTGAATACAAAAATATCTGGAAAAAAAAATTATATCTTTTGACGGGGCAAGTTCATATCAGGGATTTTTTTTAAATTTTTTTGATTTATTTTATTTTTATATTTCGATATTCAGATTTATGTGTTCATACAACACACAAAAGTATATTTATGTATTCCTGTAACACACAAAATTATAAAATCAATCCAAAGCATTCTCTTCTTTAGCAAAATCGTTTTTTCCTCTTTATTAGTCACATATACAATATTTTTACTCGTTTGTATCCATCTTGATATATTAACTTTTTGTCCAACCTTTTTTCGTTATTTTGTGTGTTGTTGTATTACACAAAACAGTCATTTGTGTATTACAGTAACACACAAAAGAACCATACTAAATGCTAAACTCTAAAATTATGTGTATAGGATACACATAAATCACATCGAAAGGGATGTAAGACAAACACAAGTGTGTAAGTCAATTTGTGTGATGCAGCAAGTCACAAGAAACAATATGTGTGATACAGAAACACGTAATAATCAAAATTATGTGTTGATGCAACACATAGTTACGAAGGTGGTGTGTCTTAGTAAGACACAAATGTTTAATTGGGAATGGGCTTGACGGGAAGAGAAAAGGTAAATTTGTGTGTTGTTGTAATACACAAATAAATGTTTTGTGTATTTACTACAAAGCACAATATAACAAAAGATTGTTGGACAATGAGAAGTAAAAATAGGATATATACGATTAATAAAGAGAGAAAAAAATTTGTTAAAGAAGGGAATATTTTAGATTGATTATATGATTTTGTGTGTTACATGAACACATAAATATATTTTTATTTATTGCATGAACACATAAAATGGAATATCATAATTAAAAAATTAAAAAATCAGAAAGATTTGAAAAAAATCAAAAAAAAATTATAGACGTAAATATTAATTTGATTCGTCCAAAAATGCAATTCTTTTTTTTTCGATTTTTTTAAAATTAATTATGCATATTTAAAAAAAATCACGGACGCGCGCGTGTGATGAAATTAGTTGTTGGTGATTGGTTTAGTTGAGAATTAATTTCTTTAACTTGTGAGTAAGCAGGAAGTCAAAACCTCCTTCTTTTATTTGGGAATGAAAAGTGTAAATTTGTAATTAATTGAGAATTATCCCATATAAGGGTAAAAATGTAAGCTAAATATGCCAAAAATGATTAATTGAGAATTAAGTTTTTAATTAGTGAGTAAGTAGGAAGTAATTTGCTCCTTCCTTTTTTTAGGGAATGAAACTTGTGGAATTGTAATTAATTGGGAATTATCCCCGTTTCATTCTGTTAAATAATTAAATAGTAAGATTGATAGTTGTTTCAGTAATATACATGCACTGACTGAAAAATCATGAAATTGAATCTTATTCGAGTCAAAATAAATTTCAGATGTATTAATAAAAAAATTAAATAACTAAAATAAATCGATTATATATTTAATTATTTGACTTCAAGAAATCTTATCAACTATCTCTCCTCATTTAAAAATTTAAAAATTCAAAACGACCCTCACCCTAGCCATCGTCGTTGTTGGTGATCGCGGTTCCTTTTTATTCGATAACCGCGACACCAATTTATGTCTATCTCTTTTCTTTTCAGTTTTCTTTATCTCTTTTTTAGCCTTATGGGTATAGTTTTTCTCTCCCGCGACATTTTTCTAGGTTTACTCCTCATGCCTGATATCGTCTCAGCGTAGTTGTGTAAAGCCACCCTCTCAAATGTTTCACTATAGTTTGGATTTTTTGATTTTGGAGGCTGCGACGGTTTTGGCCAAAGGCCTAACAAGATCCATCACAAACCCTAATACGAGTCTAGGATCAAATCAAAATCGTCTACAAATGAAATAGTGCGCCTATAAATACATGTATCCATTTCACTAAAAGGTATCTCACTTTTACTCTCCAAATCTCTTGGCAATATACATGTTATTCATATCTTTCACCCTCTTTGGTTCCTACATCATCGAGGGTCCTTTTTCCTCACAAGACTGATTTGAGCGTCGAAGTTTCATCGGGAGCACCCCCCCCCCTCTTGGCATTTACATGTGGTTTTGCATGTATGGAGAGCAGGTTACCCAACCGATAATTTCGGATAGGTTCAATTATTCCAATCGAGACATTTGTTTATGCCAGTGACAGAGATCTACGTCCGACAACATAAATAACTTTATTTGTTAGAAAATTGCTCCATCAAATTCGCACCATTTATGGGACCTATATAGGTTATAGCCAAACTCATTGAGAAGAACCACGATGTAAAATAGCCCGAAATCACCCAGTTGATAAAACAAAATATAATGTCGATGCTTGGTCTAGTTCGAAGAGTCCCCAACAATTTGAGTTTATGGTATACAAATACAATCTGAAGAAATAACATGGTTGCCCGATGGAGAGACTCGATAAAGCTTTTCTTTAGGTAGATCCCTCGAGTCATCTGAAGGACAAAACCAGGCGATATATAAAGACCACTTCAAACAAAACGAGTTTCCCTTCTAGTTTATCTTGCGCATCAGTCTTTGAGTTATATTATGCTTAGCAGTAGCGTCTCGCACGCCTATTTGATATCTATAAATACCCCAGTTACTCTCTAAAAACTATCTCTTACTATCCCTACAATGGATGTGGTTATTACACAATCCACTTAAGTCTCATTTTCTTCTTGGGTTAAGTGATCCCCAATAATAATAATGCTAATGTTTAGCGTCCGAGTGCCATCGGGAGTGCACATCCCTGTGATCCTGATTTAGTTTCTTGTTTCAGAAAGACTGAGAGAAACAATCAGATCCTCGTACCTTTGTCCAAATATTTGGGAGAGTCAAGGTAAAACTTCGCGATTGATATATGGAGTAAGGTACAAAGTTATTAACATTCCTCGTTGTGTAATTCCCTACTCCAAGCTACCTCCTCTTCAGCCTGCACATATACATCTCCATTACTGTGTTCTGGTTATGTTTATATCATTGGGTCGAGTGTTACCCTGAACGTGATGATGGCGTGATTTTCATTCTCTATTAGCATTCAGGAAATCAGCATACCCTGCTAGGGGGCCAAATATTGGAGGAACCAAGACAAAGGTCTTGGCACAAAGATCTTACGTTCCATGGTACCTCTCATGGGGTAGAACCGACCAACCTCATTGATCCCCACGCTAGGGGATGGTTGATCCCCCAAGAAGGAACTTCAATTATCTCAACTACCATAGTAATCATCCTTGCTAAGCATATTTTGGTCGACACCAAAAGTGTAGTTGGCATATTATCTGTACATATGTCTATGAGAAACTTGCCCTAGACCCTCGGAGTACGACCCTATCACGAAATTCTTCATAGAATCACAGGATAACAAATCGACCACCTTGTTATGTCGACATGTAGTGATCATATGCTTGGGTAAGTTTTTTAAGACCACTCTTACTATCTTTATAATACTTGTCCTTGAGTTGCCCTATCATGCTATGCTCGGGAGAAGCACTTTGAATAAAGTACAAATTGTTATTTCAATACACCATTTGAATATGAAATTCCCGTTAAATGGGAATACGATTGTCATCCGAGGACATCTCTTTGAAGATAGCCGAATAGATCATCTCCCCCGAGCATACATCTTTGTTAGAGATCCATAAGTGAAGGCCTCAAGCCAAACCCATCCCTACCGAGAAGCTACTTGACGAACCTATCAACTCACTCTACCATAAAGTACATATTAGAGAAACATTATATGTCGATATGAGGAGCGCCCTGAGGAACAAACTAGAAGAACTAAGATACTTATTTGCCTGGGATACCCAAGGCATGATCCGAGTCGCCCCAATTTAATCGATCACCAACTGAATGTCAAAGCGGATGTGGAACCAACTAAGCAAAAGAAGAGGATCTTCTCGCGTGAAAAGAACTAGCTTATCAAGGAGGAAGTCAAGCAACTGTTAGTTGCTTAGCATATCTAGGAAATTTATTATCTTCCCTGGCTAGCTAACCCAGTGAAAGTGTCCAAACCCAATGTCAGTTATCGCATATGCATTAACTTCACCAATCACAATTATTCATATGCCCAAAATATTGCTTACATCTACCCCAAATAGACCAGCTTGTCGAGACATGACATGTCACTAGTTAATTCCATAGATGCTTTCAAATGGTACAACTAGATTCAGATGGCTCTCAAGACGAGTGGAATGCAACATTTATAATCGAGGAAGTGTACTGCTACCGACTTATTCCTTTAGGGCCAAAGAACATTGGAGCCACATATCAGTGGATAGTCAATTAGACAATCTAAAGTTAGAAGGAAGTTACATGGAAATATATGTAGAAAACATGCTCGTCAAAGTAAGAAGTTTGAGGATCATATTGAGAACTTGACCAAAGCCTTCAATGCCATGAAGAGGGTCGGGATCTGACTCAATCTAGAGAAATACGCCTTTGGAGTAACCTTGGAAAAGTTCATTGCCTTTATCGTTAGCCATTGACGGATAAAAGCTAACCCCGACAAAATTCAGGGCATACTCTATTTGAATCCTCCTCGCACGCACAAAGTGGTACAAAAGCTAGTCTACCAAGTTTAGCTTTTAGTCGGTTTATGTCCAAGTTTGTAGAGAAGTGCGTCTAGTTGTTCAAAATCCTAAGAAAGCAGCATAACTTCACATGGACTCCCAACTTTAGCTACTCATGAGAGTTTGAAAGAATACTTATCCCAAGTATTGGCCTTGCATAAGCCAAAAGTCAAGAACATCCTTTGCCTCTATTTAGCCATAATAAAGGAAGTCGTAGTAATTGGGTTGGTCTGAGATATCGATGGGAAGCAAAAGCCAATCTATTATGTTAGTTGGTGTTACAAGACGCCAGTCATTACGAGTTGGGAATTCACCGGGAATATTTGTCCTTTTAAAACCATGGTTTATTTTTTCCAACCTTTGTCAAACCGAAAGGAGTATTTGGTATTTTACCCCTACATTTATAATAAATCGATAATTTGACAGAGTATATATAAATTGACACCAAAGCTTTGAACTGACCTCATTTTTAGGGTTTAAGCAAACCCCTTTAACATTCGCACACTTTAGCTCACACAACCCCAGCACACAAGATGAATTACAGGTTCCAAAATCTCTTGGGAGCTCCCTACAGGGGTGGAAACGCCGTCATAGTAAACAACACATTACTAGTCTCCCCCATCGGTAACAGAATCTCCGTCACCGACCTAATCAAATCGGAAACCATAACCCTACCATGCCAAGCCTCTTCCAACTTCCGCCGCATTGCGGCATCTCCCGACGGAGTTTTCCTCCTTGCCATCGACGAAAACAATCGCTGCCTCTTCATCAACCTCCGCCGCCACGCTGTCCTCCACCGCATTACCTTCAAACATCCTGTTGCTGCTGCCAAGTTCAGTCCTAATGGACAACTTATCGCTGTAGCTGCTGGAAAGCTTCTCCAAATTTGGCGCGCACCGGGATTCAGAAAGGAATTTTTCCCCTTTGAGCTTATCCGAACTTTTTCCGACTGTAATGATAAGATTACCTCACTTGATTGGAGTCCTGACTCGAAGTATATACTTGCTGGCTCGAAAGATTTATCTGTGAGGTTATTTACTTTAAAAAAGTCGAATAATTATGTCAAGCCATTTATGTTTTTAGGTCATAGAGATGTAATCGTTGGTGCATATTTTGGAATTGAGAAGAAAACAAATAAAGTGAATAGGGTTTATACATTGTCCCGAGATGGCGCTATTTTGAGCTGGGGTTGTAGGGTCAATGATAGTGAGGATGTCTCAGAACCTGAATCTCCAAGCACGCCTGAACAGAAGCAATTGGAGAATGGGGAAGATGGAGAAAACATTAATTCGAATAAAAGGAAGAATTTTGATGGTAAAGATGGTATTTTCGATGAAGAAAATGATGTAAAGTTACATAAATTAAAATGGGAATTGTTAAAGAAAGATTATTTTATGCAATCACCAGCAAAATTAACAACTTGCGATTATCATAAAGGGCTCGATATGGTAGTGGTGGGATTTTCAAATGGTGTGTTTGGGTTATATCAAATGCCAGACTTTGTGTGCATTCACTTGTTATCAATATCTAGGGAGAAGATTACTATAGCAGGTTTTAATGACCTTGGAAATTGGTTAACTTTTGGAGCTGCAAAGCTTGGACAGTTACTCGTGTGGGAATGGAAATCCGAGAGTTACATATTGAAGCAACAGGGGCATTACTTTGACGTCAATACCCTTGCCTATTCACCAGATTCACAGCTCTTGGCCACTGGAGCTGATGATAACAAAATCAAGGTATAACTTAGGAGGAGCAACATACTTTTATATTTTCTTTTTGGTATAATGTTCTCTTAGAAATTGGTGTGTATTACAGGTATGGACAGCTTCATCTGGATTCTGTTTCGTGACATTTTCAGAGCATACAAATGCAGTTACTGCACTTGTATTCACACCTAACAATCATTGTCTCTTAAGCGCTTCATTAGACGGGACTGTACGTGCATGGGATTTATTCCGTTATAGAAACTTCAGAACATTCACTACCCCTACTTCAAAGCAGTTTGTTTCTTTAGCCACAGATCAAAGTGGTGAAGTCATATGTGCCGGAACTCTCGATTCATTTGAGGTCACTACAATTTCTCATCAAACTTCTACATTTATCAGTTTCAGTTGACTAAATTATTACTTTTTCTTGCATCTTAGATCTTTGTTTGGTCCATGAAAACTGGAAGATTATTGGATATCTTTAGTGGTCACGAAGGTCCCGTCCATGGGTTAATCTTTTCTCCTGCTAACGTAAGTTAACTTTATCCGTTTTTTACCAGATATGTGAGATGTACATTAACTTATTAAAATTGTCTATGATACAGGGAACTTTAGCTTCATCTTCATGGGACAAAACAGTACGATTATGGGATGTATTCGAAGGAAAAGGCGCAGTTGAAACATTTACTCACACACATGATGTCCTAACAGTTATATATCGTCCAGATGGGAAACAAATAGCTAGTAGTACATTAGACGGTCAAATCCATTTCTGGGACCCATCTGAGGGCTTACTAATGTACACAATCGAAGGCCGTCGTGATATCGCCGGAGGCCGCTTAATGACTGACCGGAGATCCGCCGCTAATTCAACTTCCGGCAAGTGTTTCACCACCCTCTGTTATTCAGCTGATGGAAGTTACATTTTAGCCGGTGGTAATAGTAAATTTATCTGCATGTACGATGTGGCTGATCAGGTTAGTTAGTTAGTTTGTGTCTGCTTTTTTATTTAAGAATATTTTTTAATTTTCCGAAAATTATGAAGGTATTGCTTCGAAGATTTCAAATAACACATAATCTCTCATTGGACGGGGTGCTTGACTTTTTAAATTCGAAGAATATGACTGAAGCTGGACCAATGGATTTAATTGACGATGAAGATAGTGATAATGAAGAAGGTGTTGATAAGCAAACAAGAAACAAATTAGCTTATGATTTACCAGGTTCAATGCCTAATAATGGAAGACCTGTGGTGCGCACTAAGTGTTTGAGAATAGCTCCGACTGGCCGGAGTTGGGCGGCAGCCACCACGGAAGGGGTGTTGATATATTCTATGGATGAATCTTTCATTTTTGACCCTACTGATCTTGATATAGATGTTACACCCGAGGTAAAAAGAGTATTTTTTTTTGTAATGTTTTGTGTATGTATTGTAATATTGTTGTTGATTAAATAGGCTGTTGAAGCAGCGATTAATGAAAATGAACCAAAAAGAGCGTTAATATTGAGTCTACGTTTGAATGAAGATGCTTTGATTAAGAAGTGTGTAACAAGTATTAAGACAGAAGATATTCCAGCTGTAGCTTCGTCAGTTCCGTTTAAATATCTACAGAGATTAATAGAGGCATTTGCTGATCTTCTGGAAAATTCTCCACATCTAGAGTTTATACTTCGATGGTCTCAGGTATTATATTGCATCTTTTGTTTTTACAATTTCCAATTAATTAGTTTATGTGTTTATGTGTTTATGTTTATGTTTTGTGTTATAGGAACTGTGCAAATACCACGGACATTCAATTCAGCAAAACTCAAGAAATATGCTTCCGGCTTTGAAATCATTACAGAAGGCAATCACTAGATTACATCAGGATATGGCTGATACATGTTCTTCAAATGAATATATGCTTCGGTACCTTTGCTCGACCAGCAATAAAAAATGAGGAGAAAAGCATTTGATAGCAAACTGTAATGTGTGTTATGAGCGTGTAGAATTTGTGAAAACTATGTTACAAGCCATTTGAATGATGCTGAATGTAGCTGTAATAGGGTATTCTAGCAAAGTTTTTTTAGTTGGAGATTTTGTTAAAACTATGGTGATATAGAGATAGAGCAATTTTGGCCTTGTATTTTCCATTTCCTTCACATGTTTTACAGACAAGAGATCAGATTGATTTTTTTTTTCAATTCTAATTCTTTTACCCATAATTACGATTGTAAAATTTTGGCAGGAGATGTTTGAGGCGTTGGTGGCTTAGAGGCAATGGTGTTATTGGTCAACTAGTTGTTTAATTTTAAAAAAGTAAATATTTATTATATTAAAAATATATATAGTATATATTTAAATTAAGGATAGTTTAGATATAAAAGATAATTAAAATGTATTGATTTTTTTTAATTTGATGATATATTAAGGTAGAATAAATATATATATATATATATATATATAAGGATATTACAAGATGATTAAAAGTTTTTGGAAAAAAAAAAAGATTAAAAGTTTTAATGGTATGTTTTGGATCAATAAGTTCAACTCGTTCCTAGACATGGTTTCTCACACAATTTAAGATTTTTGCTATTTGAGATTTTCTAAGGCCAAGATTTAAATTATGATTATGCAAATCAGTAGAAAAATAACATAGAATTAGAATTAGGAATCTTTAAGGGTTCTTTCATAGCATTTTTTTTTTCATGGTAGAAAATTAAATAAAGTTATGATTACAAAGTTGAGATAAAATGAAAAGAAATTGATGAGTTAGTTAGTGGTCATGTTATTCTGCTAAATTAAGGTTCTGTCAGGTATATTTTGCAAAAACATGCGTCGTAGTACCATTAAAATTATTATTGACGTAATCGATCTTCCAGTGTAGAAAATATAATAACTATTTTTCAATTTTCATCGTAATTGGAAAAAGACTCCAGTGTGGAGAAAATTTTCGGCAAATTTCTTCAATTCAATTAAGTTGGCAAAGTAGAATGAACAAATCCAAAAAATTGAGATCAGATGCAAATCTCATGGCTACGAGAACCGTTTAGGTTTCTCCTTCCATAAGACTTCTAATAAAGTATCTCCTAGTTACTTTAAGATCAAGAAAAAAAACTATAAAATGTTAAAGATTCTTTTATAACATCTCAATCGGTTATGGTACATATGTATTTGTGAAACTGTTTGAAAAAATATTTACGCATTGTCAAACTAAGCTATTATTCCGACCCAAACAAAATAATTAAACTATTATCGTTTTTCTAATGATTGGTAACGTAATAATTAGTCTTAAACTTATGATATTCAATTCAGTGTCTAAACCTGAGATTAAATAACTCTTTGATCATATCCTTGCTAGTAGAGATGATTGTCACTCGTGTTAGCCAACTCCTTAATTATATCATTATTTGTTAAAGATTATCTTTATACTTAATCATTTTAACTAACTTTGTACTTAATCATATTAGCTTTGGGTTATTTAGATTTTGTCAACTTTATATCTTCATCTTCTTGTTTATAAATTAAAGATAATTTTAATTGATCGTTACTTTACATTAAGACCTTTTATCCTTATCCACCCCTCTTATGGATAAATTTTAGACTCTTAATAACCATATTGTTGACTCTAGTTAACTTAGGTAGTACGAAAGAGAAAAATTAAATAGTAGTAGCATACATGCCATAACATGCTTGATTTGAAAATTTTGAAAAAACAAAACTACAAATAAAAAGCTAAATACATATCTAAATATTTTTTAAGGTCTAGTTAGATAAATATTCTAAATAAAACTTAATCTCATTTTTTGTTTGAATTTTTTTCTTCTATATCCTTTTCAATTTTTTTCTTTTTAGTAATTTGATTTTTTTTCTTTTTGTTTTTTTCATTAATTTGATGGATCCGTACACATGGGTACAGTCCTATGTTGTTTTTTCAATTTCTTAAGTTTTGTAAAGTGGTTTTTTATATAATTGCACCTAGGGTTTGCTCATGTTCTAACCGGATTTCGTCCACACGTCAAATGCTATACTAGAGAGGCTGTACCCATGTCCATGTCTTTTCAGTTTTCACCACTCTAGCATAGAAACAGAAAAACAAAACGGATCTCTTCAACACTCGCATAGAAACAGTGAAGCAAAAAGTATCTCATAGAATCAAAAGATAGATTTCTAATACACAACAATTATCACAAGTCTAAAGGGTTCTAATGTCTAGACTAAAAGGGCTGGACCCAAAGGGTTCATAGAAATCAAAAATTGGATTTTTAATACAAAACAATTATCACAAGCCTAAGGGATCCTAATGCCTGAACCCAAAGGGCTGGACCTAAAGGGTTGGACCCAAAGGCTCGTTATACCTGCAAAAAACACAAACCATTAACATCACGAACCATGCCGGTGGAAAAAATACATTACCTTTGTAAATCTGAACAAATCTAAGATGGGACCACGTCAGAAGCGGCGGATTCGCGTGATGCAGAGGCAGTGGTGCCTGGTCTATTTTGCCGGAGGAGAGATGGTCCACGAACGACAGGGTTCTGGTGCAAGGGGACGGAAGGTGAGATGGCGGTGGTGAAAAGAGCGAAGGGGGACCAGATCTGAGGTCCATGAATGGACACGGTGTGTTTAGAAGGAACAGAGATGCCATGTTTCTCGTGATGCAGAGACGGTGGAGCGTGAAGATGGAGGTGGGAATGGGGCTTGTTGGTGGAGAAGAGGCCATTCGTGGCCGACGTTTACTGGTGAAGAAGAGCCACGATGGCCGACGGTTTCTTGTGCACGACGACGCTGGTAAGGGGACACCAGAGAGAGGTGAGCAGCGGTGGAGATGTCGGGAAGGTGAGCAACGATAGAGCAGCTTTCTGGTGGTGAGAGCTTGACGAATGGCGTTAGGTTTCTGATAGTGAAGACGGAGTTGACGATGAATTTATGGTTAGTATAAGTTTGACTTAAGTTGACTAGAGTTAATTTGTATCTGGAAATCTTCTTGATAATTTTCTAGACACATGCTTGCAAATTCATGTTCGTATAAACAAACTTCATGGTCAAAACTAACTCATATACAAAAAAAAAATCTTAACAATTAACAAGTATGTAAAATATTGGTGTTCCTTCTTATATCCAAGGTACCATGTGTAAGAACATTACCAACTACTATTCCCTCCGTCCATAAATGTTTGTCATACTCTTTTTTACACAAATTAAGAAAAACAATTAATTCCTTCTATTATTACTAGACTACCCTCAACCAACTAAATAATTACATTTAATGATGATAAGTTTTCGAATATTTAATAAGGATAAAATTGATAGAAGATGTAAAAAAGTTTCTTGATATCTTAAATAGACAACCTTTTATGGACATCTACTTTTAGAAATTGTGACAAACATTGATGGACGGAGCGAGTACTTCCAAAGAGACCTAACACAAAACAGTCATCGAAAAAGTGAATTTACGATGGAGACGATAGAGAACCACCCAATACTGCTTCATAGTAGTCATCACCGTTTTGAATTTTTGTTGAAAGAATAGAGAAAAAACAGAAATTGAGAAAATAAAGAGAAATAAATGTATATTAAAAAGGGTAAAGACCACGCATAATCCTCTAATTTTGAAGAAAGTGTATTAGCGATACCTAATCTACAAAATATCTCAAAATACTCTTTTACGTTAGTATTTTGTGACACCATTGGCCTTTTTTACCAATTTAAGTCAGTTGACCGTTAGTCAACGTCGCAGTGTTACGTAAGTATTATTCCTCTTCGTCATCATTATCCTTATTATAATTTTAATAAAAAAAACATGTTCGACTTTCATACGCATCAACAATGGAAGAACCCAAATCAAAAAAAAATCTCTTCAAACTCACCTTCACACAGCAAGCCCCTCTCCTGCACAAGAACTATGCCGCCACTCGTGTCTATTCTCCACCATCATCAACTGGCTTAGCTACACCATCAACAATGGAAGATCCCAAAAAAAAAAAAAAAAAGATCTCTTCAAACTCACCTTCCCACACCAAGCCTCTCTCCTGCACAAGAATTTCGCCGCCACTCGTGTCCATTCTCCACCATCATCAACCTTCTTGGCTATGCCATCAACAAGCGAAGAACCCAAATCGAAAAAAAAATCTCTTAGAAATCACCTTCCCACACCAAGCCGCTCTCCCGCACAAGATTTTTGCCGCCACTCTTGTCCATTCTCCACCATCATCAACCGGCTTTGCCACACCATCACTAATCAAAGAACCCAAGTGGTGGTCCTTTGTGTGTTCTAAAATAAATGCAAAAAGTAATCGAACCACAACCGCAAGTGTACGGTTGTCCCAAGTAATAATAGTGATAACAGATTCGTTCTCAGGGACGGTTGGTTAACTACAATGCTTATCAGATAATGAATGATTGCACTTATGAAAGCAGATAAAAGATATAAGGATTGGTTGGTTGTTTATATTAATTCTAAGTGATGAAAGATTAAATTAAAAATGCAAATAAATACTAAGACGCAAGTAAATAAATGTAAAACGCAAATATGAGAAGGTAGCACTTGAGAACGCAAGGGATCCTCCTAATTCTATTTCATAACATATTCTGTTTAAGGGTTAAATCGGTCAATTACAATAGTCGGGATTCTAAATTCCTTATACCCCCGTCAGGGTGGACTATAAGGCTATCTTAGAGTGTCACTAGTCCCGTCAGGGTAAATATGATCCACTTTTAGATGTTTAAGAATTTTACCTCATTGGCCCTAAAATTAGCTAAGTTCGTCAGAATCAATAGCTTCTATTTTAGATTGAATAATTGGTTCTATACCTAAACCCTCCGCCAGGATGATCCACACGCCACATATGTGGAATAGCCTAGATACTAATACCTGTTCTTAGTTCGCGACTCTAAAAACAGTAAACAATCACAAATTATCGAAAAGAGTAAAAGACCCAATTTAATTTAATTTAACAGAAACTCAAATTCAGGACATGAAATTCAATAGAATTGGGATTTACACATAAAGCATTCTCAAGCACTTAATTAAGTTTAGCTCATAATTATTAAAAAGACAAAAACTAAAGAAATAATTGGGTTCATAATGTTTTACAGAATAAAAATAAAAGAACGTAATTATGGAGTTGAATTGGCTGAGAATCGGAGATATAGACAGTCTCCAGCTTTTGCTTCTTCTTTTCCTTGTTTCTGCTTCTTCTCTAGACGCTCTCTTCTAAGGATGAATTAAATTGAAGAATAAAATGAGAGGTCTTTGACTCTCTCTAAGGATTTGTAAATTGAAGAAAATATGAGAGGTAAGAAATAATGAGGTCAAAAGCTCCTTTTATAAGCTCAAATTCGGAATGGGCTTTTAATTAGGGTTTAAGTGAATAATAAAAAGTCCAAGTCCACTAATCAAGCCCAAATCCCGTAACTGCTGCACCACCTCCACTAAAACGGCTTTTCCCGTTTCGTTATAACTCTGATTGACTTGATTCCAGTTGCTAAATTTCCGTAACTCGATAAGGAATGTTTTACCTTCAAAGGTCAGCGGCTAAATCATCTCTTAAGCGCCTTGAAATCAGCAATCTTTGGCCTGTTTTCCAGATTTGCAGCTCTAAAATCAAATTCTTTCGGGATTTATCTTCAAGTCTTGACTCCATATCACGATCTTTGACTTTCTTCTCGGATTCCTCTCCTAACTAATATTCAAAACCTACAAACTTTTCAATAAAATACACAAGATTACGCGCAAAAGTTTAATAAATCAAAAATACTAGAAATAAAAGAGGAAAATCGGATTATTGCATATTTAGTCCAAAAGTCTATCAAAATAGTCGAATAAACACCAAAAAATGATGTCTCCCAAGGGCATAAAATTAGAACATTTAGTGAGACATCACCAAGGTATCGAAATGGAATATCTCCCAAATAAGTTTTGTCGATTTATGGATACTTCTCAACTCTCTCGGTTTGATACCCGTGAAATATATGTTTGATTTCATAAATTAAGGCAAATAACTGATATTTTGTCAAAATTATCCATACATCTCAACAACATTTTAATTGATGGGGAGTCCCCTCTACGGACTAGCATAAGATCATCGGCAAAGGCAAGATGCATGATTTTTAAAGTCTCACATTTCACATGATACTTAAAGAGGGCCTTTGATGACATATTTCAGATAAGTTTTGAATACTCCAAACATATATAAATATGAATGTGGATAGCATATCACGTTGTCGCAATACCTTCTTCCCTTTGAAAACCCAATCTATTCTTCAGTTTATAGCAAACTAGTATGAAGGAGTCGAGATACAGTCCATAACACAACCGATGAATTATTTTAGAAAAACCAACCCTTTAACCACTTCCCGCACAAAATACAAAGTAACCATTTATAAGCATTCTGAAGGTCAATTTGATCGTACATCTCGGCTAGTTTTGTTTGACTCGCATCTCCTATGAGCTCTTACTTAAGGTGAATATTATTCGTCATAAGCCTTCCCGACACAAATGTCGATTAAGATTTGTCTATAATTACATCAAGTATCAACACAAGTTGTTCCGAGATGATGATTGTTATCGCCTTATAAATGATATTACAGCATGCCATAGGCCAATAACTACTCAAGTCATTCACTTCACCTGACTTAGAGATTAGTGCAACGATGGTGTTGTGAGTTGTTTAAGGAAAAATCCAATGTGAAGAATTACCTAACTGCCTCAATCGCCCCTTCACTCACCTTCCATGTTGTCTAATGTTCATTTTCCTTCCTTCCTTTCCGCTCAATTGTCACTTAACTAAAAATCTAAAGATCACATAACTTTTCAGTTATAATGTAAGGCTTGTGTGAGGTATGACAAATACACACACACACATGCGCACGCACACACATATGTGTGTGAATAAAAAATAAAGTGAGCTTTTGTCTCCTTTCTTACTAAAACGGACAAAAAATGACTAAGAGTTTGAGTTTTTCTTTGATAGGTGTGCTCACTCATCACTTTTTGATACATCACAAGCAGCCTCAGATCCCCAAATACTTTTTTTTTATTGTTCAAATAAGAATTTAGGCTCTAGGGAGTTAAGAGTGATGTATAACATTCATCTAGGCATAAGTTATTTTTTGGGTCAATTACCCATGGGGTCATGAAGACCATCTTAGTGCCACAAAGGAACTAGTCCATTCCTCTCTCCTCCAAAGAGGCCTTCAAGATGCCCATTGTCATATAAGACAAAAAAAATAGATTCTTCTCTCTCCCCCATTACCATTACTCTCTCTCCCCCATCACCATTAATCTCTCTCCTCCTTTATCGTTTTTTATCTCTCCTCCTTCATTAACTATCAATAATTTCCAGCTCCGACCACAACCACCGATCATCACCGACCACCGCCGGAAAAAGTTCTGAGCTTGGAAAAAGTTACATAGCCTGGAAAAAGTTACTGAGCATGGGGTACTAAGCATAGGGTAATGAGCATGGAAAAAGTTACTAAGCATGGGCTACTAAGCATGGAAAAAGTTGCTGAGAATCGGATAAATGCTGAGTGTCGGAAAAAGTTGTTGAGTATTCGAGTTTTTTTGTTGAGTGGCTTTACTGAGCATTCTCGTTTGCTCAGTAACTTTATTGAGTATGCAAAAAAATTCAATGAAAATATTCAATCAAGAAAATTGATATTGTAAGAGAATGTATATCCCCTAAAAATAGAAATGCTTGCAATATTTTATATCTATTACAAAACAAAACAACAAAAAAAACAAAAAAATAGCTGCTTTCCACGGTGAACCATCTTCGTTCTTCTCAGTCGAAGATCACGGTGGCGGCACCACCTCCTCATAGATCTCCGGCGACGAAGAAAGAGATGCTTTCCATGAACGGTGGCGGCACCACCTCCCTAGAGATCTACGGCGACGAAGAAGGAGTTGCGGTCTTCCTCCTTCTGCTGCTCAGGCGACGAACGTTGCAAACGCACAAATCCACACTTCTTTGATCTCCACTTCCAAATTCACACTTCTCTGATCTGCTGTGCGAACCATCTCCGTTCTTCTCAGGCAAGAAACACCACCAGATCTCTGCTCTTCTCCGTTCTTCGTCGACGAGCCATCGCGTCAGATCTGGTGTCACCCTGCTTCGAACAGATCTCGTCATCCATTGCTTCGAACAAAAAAGAAAAGCTGCGAGTGAGCTTGGCAGTGGAGCTTTCACCTCCGATGAAAGGTGGTGTTTTTGAAAAATTTCACATCAGGTTATGAGAGAGGAGAGAGGAGAGATAAGACAATAATTAGGGGTTTAAAACAATTCTATATAGAAATAGTATATATATATAGGAAAATAAAATACAAAAATAGGTAAGAAAGTAATGAGATTTTGGACTATAGTGTTAAATTTAGTTTGTGGCCTTTAGTAAGAAGAAAAAAATCAACCACTATTGTTAGGTCTTGAGGTGGTGTCTTCAAGACCCCTTAAGTAATAACTCTTATTGTTTTGTCAAATGGGGCATAAACTAAAGGTAACAAATAGCACCACATTTATTTAAATTTAAGACTAGTCTCATGACGTATTTATATTTATTAATAAATATCATTAAAAACTTCTATTTCTATAAGTTTATTTTCATACACAAAATACTCCTATTTGCAAATAATAGTTGAGTAATACTAGGATATTATTAGTAATTTTTATATCTTATAGAAGTTATTTGACTTTTTTATTTTTTATTATCATATTTAGGGTCTGTTTGTATTCAGGAGGGAAAAAAAACAATAAAAGAAAGGAAGAGAAAAATATTGTTTGGATTAAATAATTTTAACAAAGAAATATTCATAACGAATTTTGAGTATTTTTTATTTAACTTGAAAAAAAATAGGATTTTTTTTTTATATTAACAAATTTTTATTTTTATCATTGTTTATAAGATGTCAAGGTAATTTTTTTCTCTTACTTATTTATTAAAATTCTTTTCTTTGAGATCGATAATTGGCCTAGTGGTTAGGTTACTCCGCAGAGATCAAGAGGTGCTGGGATCGAACCTCATTGAAGTCATTTAAGTGATTTTCATAATCACTCAAATTACTTTCCCTTAAAAAACTTCTAAAACAAAATAATAGAATACATCAAAAATTATTTCTTTTCCTTTCTTTTTTTCTCAATACCTTCCATCCAAACATACAATTAAAATTTGAGAAACAATTCCTTTCTTTTTTTCTCAATACCTTCTCTCCAAACATACAATTAAAATTTGAGAAACAATTTGGTGAGATACTCTACTAATTAAAACCTTATAAGTAAGCTATGAGGAGGCTTTTTTTTTTTTTTTTTTTTTCATTTTTTTCCAAAAGCTATGAGGAGGCTTCAATATTATCGTTAGATTACTAATTTGGTGAGATACTCTATTAATTAATTTAAACCCGTATAAATAGATCATATTTGTTCAAATCATAATTTTCTGCCCGTTCTTTGTTAAAACCAGAGTTAATACTCATTTGGGTCGAGAGGATTCATTTTCAATTCCGTCTTTTTTTTTCTTCACTCTCTCTTTTCTGTCTTACTCTCTCGAACTTCACCTTCTCTCGCACGCCATTTTTTACTCTGACGTCCGCCACCGTCTCCATCCCTGCTGTCACCACCGCCATCAACACCATCTCCATCTCCATAAAACAACACTACTACTCTATCGACCGACGATATTAAGGTAAAAGCCCATTTATTTGTTAATTGAAAACTTAAATAACCTTTTTTTTAGTCAAAAAATTACATAAAAAGAAGTTTTTGCATAAGATTTGTTCTTTTGTTAATATATTGATGAATGTTCCGATCTGGAAGTAAACATATTGTTGCTTTGTTTTTTGTGATTGTTATGTGTTTGTATGTATGTCCATTCGGATCTTACATTCATAGTATAAGTAAATATTTGAATTGAGTTTTCTTTTGTGTGGAAATCGAGTTTTGGTGCATAAAGGCCCGTACTTATATGTGTTTCATATCTATCTGATTAATATAATCACAAGTAATTTACATTTTATCTGAAGATTATGATGAAGAACTCATCGGAACCAAGTGAGGGTGCAATTGTAAATGATGAAAGTGACAAAATAAGCCAACTGCCCGATGAAATTCTCCATTATATTCTTTCTTTTGTAGACCTTATTGATGTGGTGCGTTCGAGTGTACTGTCTCGAAGATGGAAACCATTATGGGTCACAATGCCTTACTTAGATTTTAATGATGATCTTTTGCCATTTGAATATTATCAAGAGTACGAAGAGTTGATTAGTTGGATGCTAATGTCCCAAGGCCCTACCAACATTACACGATTCAGCCTTACTTGGGAGCATAAATTGTATAAAGAGAAACTAACAAGGTGGATTCATATATTAATGCGACGAAATGTTCAAGAACTTGATTTAAAATA
The DNA here is from genome assembly GCA_029959085.1 of Nemophila menziesii. NCBI lineage: Eukaryota > Viridiplantae > Streptophyta > Magnoliopsida > Boraginales > Hydrophyllaceae > Nemophila > Nemophila menziesii. The sequence goes on along the minus strand of JARWIR010000003.1, from coordinate 53,472,023 downwards.
CTTCTGTCATGAAATCGAGACATTGCCTAGTTGTCTTTTCACTTGTGAATCTTTACAGGTTTTAAGGTTAAACCTGCCACAGTATGTTCTTCAGCTTCCCAATCGTTTGAACTTGAGACGGTTAAAATCTCTTTATCTAGAAGAAATTGAGATTACTGATGAGAAGTTAATTTCAAGACTTGTAAGGGAATGTAGCTCTCTTGAAGATTTGAGTTTGAAAAGGTGCATTATGACTAGTATTAAAGTTGTTGATATATCTTCTTCTAGTCTCAAGTGTTTAAAAGTATCTGACGAGCCACTTTTTGATAGAGTGTATCACTATTCTGAGTGTGAGTTTAGGATCTCATGCCCTAATCTGATTTCCTTGACATATTCATATGCAGAAGCAAAAAAATTTGTTCTTAAAAATATCTCATCTCTAGAAAATATGAAGATCAAGACATATAAAGAAGTAAGATCTATGCTCTCTAAAATTCTAAATTGCGATATAGCAAATGAATAATTTGTTTTATGTTGTTTATGGCAGAATCTGTGTTTTTATACAACATTTTGTAGACTAAAGTCATTAAAACTGTCGGTTGTAAGTGCTAAACCCTTCATCCAGCAGATGTTCCTCTTGCTCAAGGATTGTCCGAATCTGGAGTGTCTTATTATAGATAGTGAACGGGTATATTTTAATTATTATCAGTTTACTTAAAAAAATCTGATTATTTATTTCTTGTTTGATCATCTGTGTAGTTCCATAATGTGCCTTGGGAGTTGCAAGATGAGTGGAATGGGTACTGGAAAAATCATTTGAAGTCAGTGCAATTGATTAACTTCACAGGCCAGAAAAATGAAGTTGAGTTGGTGAAGTTTATGTTAAAGAATGGTTTGGCATTGCAAAAGTTGATTGTTATTTGGTCTAAATCAAGGATTTGCGAGACAGGGGTCACGGATGAGACCATATTAAACATTCCTAAATCGTCCTCTCTTGTTCAAGTTAAAGTTATTCGGCTTAAAACATAGATTTACTAATGTAAGGAGGCAAGCTTACTCTTCTTCATTTGTTACCCAAAATATTTTCAGTCTAGGGGGATAAATCTATGACTTTGACAACTCTATCTCTTTTGCTTCACTATAATTTCTTTTCTTACCTCAATTAAATCCAACTTTCGTAGAAAAATTGAGGTTCTGTAAAAATGTGTTACATTTTGTGCGCAATAAGTAGATTTGAAATATTACTCTCATATTACTCCACATAATGAACCAAAAAAAAGGCAAAAAAGAGATTAATTTATTTTGTGTAAATAACTAAAAATATACCATATATAATAATCTCACTCGGTAGTATAAAGAGTAGATAAATAAATTATGTTACAGAACTGAAAAAAAAAAAAACGTTCTCTGATGGAAAAAAGGAAAAAAAAAAAGCGAATTGAAAAATTATATTGCAACATGACTTTGGCTCCCTTGATCCAATTCCGGTGGCGACTCCGGACAAAAACAACGAGCCCGACCTGCAACGACAGGAAAGGCCAACTGAACACATGATTGTTGACAGCGGGCGGCGATAAACAATTCCCTCCTCTTGAACAGGCGGACATACAAGCGGCCTCTGTGCGAGCGCTGATGCGGCGTTGCCGATAAGCATTCCACAACAAGCGGCGGTCCGACCTATTGGGACAACTCAATTCAATCCACGACGGAAAAACTCTGGCTGGCAATGTACTTACCGGAAAGAATTTGGTTACTCTAGTAATTATTGATAATGGGGAAATTAAATCGACTAGGATTCATGAGCATGATAGTGAATTTTTTTATTCGATTAAAGATGACGTGTTCTTAGAAAATTGTGATTTACCCTAAGTGCTTCGTTCTAAAGAGGAAATAATAAAAGGTATTAAGTTGTGGAGTAACATTGTGATAGTAAGGCTCTTGAGAAATAAAGTTAGGTTTAATTACCTAGCTTCCAAATTACAACAAACGTAAATCGACTAGTATTAATGAGCATGATAGTGATTTTTTTTATTCGATTAATGATGATGTGTTCTTAGAAAATTGTGATTTACCCTAAGTGCTTCGATCTAAAGAGGAAATAATAGAAGGTATTAAGTTGTGGAGTAACATTGTGACAGTAAGGCTCTTGAGAAATAAAGTTAGGTTTAATTACCTAGCTTCCAAATTACAACAAATGTATACTAAAGGGGATGATTGATCTTGTAGATGTGGGTTATGGTTATCTAAAGGTCAAGTTTGAAATAAAAAAGAACTGTGATTTTGCCTTAGCAGGAGGGCTGTGGATGATCTATGACCACTATCTTATGGTGAGAGAGTGGACTTCTAGTTTTAAACCACTTACTGATTCAATAACTACTACTACAGTTGGGTCAGTATTCGAATGTAGGAATGCAAAATTATATGGCACGCATTTTTTGAAAAATGGGGAACCTAATTGGAAGAACAGTCCGAATAGACACACTAACTAAGACAAGGAAGAAAGGTAATTATGCTAGAATTGCGATTAACTTGATCTAATAAAGACACCCATTCCAAAGATTCATATTGGGGGAAAGGTTTGTTTGGTTGAGTATGAAGGTCTCTATCTAGTTTGTTTTGAATGTGGTAAGATTGGGAATCAAAAGGACAAGTGCGGGACAATTATTCCACAACAAGGGCCGCCTAATCAAGAGCCAAGGAAGGAAAGTAGTGGAATTGATCAGCCGTAGGTTGTAAGCAAGTCTCCAATAGGCGAATCAACGTATGGAGAGTGGATGACAGTAAAAAGAAGTATCAGGTGAATAATATGTATGGTAATACTTCTCATATTAATAGTCACCGAGAAGGATCTAGCAAGGACTTAGGCTCGAGGTACGTGACTTTTTATTGAAGAGGGTGCGAACTAACCTCTGCGATTGGATATAGGCCAAAAAGAGTTGTAATATGGGTGGGAAAACTAGGAGAGCGAACAATACAGATACAGCGCGCAAGAGTGAGAACCGTTCAAGGGGGACATAAAATTCTAGTGGCCCGGATTTTGAGGAGAGGAGACAACTTACGTCAATCCCGGAGGTCGAAATTTTTACAGCAAAAAATAATATGGGGAAGGAATCCGTAGCAAGTGCATCAGATACAAATAAACGGAACAATAAGGGAAAACCTATTGTAATTAATGAGGGGGTAAATGAATTAAGCGAGAAAAGTAGAAAAACTTAAAAGTGGGATGGTCATAGGCTCATAGCTCAAGTGGGGAGTAGCAGGGAATTGTTACAGCTAGGATAAAATTCTATGGCTGCAAAATTACAACAAAATGAAAAAGAAAAATAAAAATAATAAAGATCAAATAGCTACATCAATAGCCTATAGGGCGAATTAAGGAGCTACATTAGAGGGCAAAGTGGTAATGTATCAGGCTTCTTGAAGGAGCAAGAAGGGACTGAAGTAAAGGGAAAAAAAATTAGTACAAAACATACATGACCAGAAATAGCAGGCCTGGCCACAGGAGTTTCGACAAGGACTAAAACTGAAAATTCTGGACTTGCTGGACTAGGAGATCGGTTGTGGGTTACATCATCCAGGTGCGTGGTGGGATGTGCGAATGCCAGTGAGGGGTTCGAGACACCTATTGACTTCGATGGGGATGAAATTTTACAGCTAGACACTCCGAATAATGCAGATACGGGACCTCCGGTTCCTGGGAAATAAATCTAACGGTGGTTCCAAAAACGCTAATAGAAGAGCACAATAGAGATGAACAAATAGAGTACGCTTCGGAGAGCGAGATCGAGGGAGACCAGGTATTTATATAAACCTCTCGTTTCCTTTTAATTAATTGCTTTTAATGTGTACACAAAGTAGGAACCTAGGATGTTGGGAAGGACTTTCCCAATCACTAAATATACTCGTTCGGAATTGCCATGGCGGCAGTGGATAACTTTAGAAGAGTGGTGAGGAAAATGATGCGACTTCACCATGCCTGGTGAACAGGTATTGTCGAGCCGAGAGTTAGTGAGTTGAAAGCTAATGATATAATTAGAGGTCTAGGTAAGATGAATTCTGCAAGAGTAGAGACTACAAATTTTAAAGGTGGTATCTGGATTGTTTGGGATGATTCGGATATAGGAGTACGAGTCTTATCACCAGGTAATCAAGTCATTAATATTAAGGTGTCCAGGGACAATTGCGATACATGGATCTTTTCAGCTTTCTAATATGGGTCAAGCGGAGCTAGGCATTCAACTGATAAAGGAGCTAGGCGTGAGCTATGTTGGAGCTCTTCAATTTTGGAGCTAGGCGATGAGGCGAGGCGTAGGAATTGAGTGAGGTACGGGGAGGCTGAGATGAGTTGAAGGATGGTGAACGGCGGTGAAAGTGAACGACGGTGCCGGTTATCCAAATTGCAAAAGCTCTAATTAGCTGGAGAAGACAACCATTATCGTCAGAGATGGAGAAGAGTGACCGAGTTGAGTGTCGCTGGAGTGCGGCGAGGTAGTGCGGCAAGGTAGTGCGACGACGGTGTCTGTTGAGAGACCAGATAGAAGGTGAGGTCGGGTGCCGGGATGAGTGATGCTTTGAGGTGAGGGGAGGTGGTCGTTCGTTTTATTTTCGTGAATGTGTTGAACAAAGAAAATAAAAAGGAAAAGTGACACGTAAAACGTGAGAACAAAGAGAGAGAGAGAGAGAGAGAGAGAGAGAGAGAGAGAGAGAGAGAGAGAGAGAGAGAGAGAGAGAGAGAGAGAGAGAGAGAGAGAGAGAGAGAGAGAGAGAGAGAGAGAGAGAGAGAGAGAGAGAGAGAGAATTAGTGAGATTTGAGAGAGAGTAATATGAGATAATAGTTTTAGAATTTTCTTTTTTAATAGGTAATATATATATATATATACACACTAAGGACAATTTGGGGAGTTTAAAATTTTTAAGTAACGAAACGATCTAGATCGTTCTTTGTAATACACACACACACACACACACACACATATATATATAAGGTGAACAATAACACATGGGTTGGATCCTGTGGTAAAGAAGCCAGGGTAAACCCAAGTTAAACTTGGGCCTGTGGATAATATACCCAAAAATACTTGTGTTGGGTCGGGTAAGTGTTGGGTTGGGTTCGATGAGTTACCCAGTCTTGCGCACCTTAAGTACAAGTCACCCTTTACGTGCATATATCTTACCACATATGAGTCATTTTTTAATGTTAAAAAAAACATGTACGTAAACAATCAATATAAACGAAATGATTGTGGAAAAGAAAAAATTATGATAAATAGTTAAACTTGAAAATTTCATGTTCAATGATTTAATTAGAAGAGACTCGTGTAAAATTAAACAGAAGATGATAAATACAAACTTATATAAGATTTGTAGTAATTATGGTATGTTATAACATGATAGGAATATATAGGAAAACGAAAGTAGATGCATAACTGCTAGCTTAAGTTGTTGCAAGACTTAAGCAGCTGTGCAGCTGTACTGGAAGTCATTTATACACGTTAATATTAAAAATATTATTAATGTAAGTTCACTTTTTTTTGTCAATGAAACCTTACCACAACCCTACTTTCTACAAAGACTATTAAGTAACCTATCAGAATTAATAAGAGAATGATCAGTCCAACTAGATATGTCAATATTTTCCCTCGTACATCTTGCCAAAGTGTCTGTTGTAGTGTTATACCGCCTATTGATGTGCTTAACTTCCCACTGAGGACACCGACCTAGCCAACTTTCGATTTCCGAAAGAATGGGTTTTAGGCTCCAATGCAGCCCGGTCTTCTTCTTGATTCCTTGAGTAAGCTCAAGATTGTCAGAGTAAAAAGAAACCCTCTGACTAGTGAGATCCTGCGATGATCTCATGGCCATCAAAATGGACCACGCTTCACCTTCAATGACCTTATTAATTTTACACCTTACATTTATCTTTCTTTCAATATAACCGCTTGTATTAACACCAATAGTAGCAACAGCCGAGATGTTACTATCTTCCTTAACTGAGGTATCACCCATCCATATCATTTCAGCAGTATCATCTACCGCTGGGTTCTCAATAACTTTTTCAACCATCCCTTTATCCACTTCACACATACCTCCACTAATCACCTTATCCCCGAAAAGTCTATTCATTCTATCTTTAACTCTATGGAAAATATCATTAGTACGCCAAGGTTTCTTTTCATGAAAGCATTTCATCCTTTCCTTCCAGATATTCCACATTAAAGAGAGTAAATATGCGATAACAACTTTCTTGTCCCACCCATTTTCAGAATAACTTTTGACCGTTTTAAGTAACCATTCTGCCATATTATCTTGTTTAGACATGTCAATTCTAATTTGAAGCGGAGATTTAACCCATACCTCCCTACTAAACGGACATTTAAGAATAAGATGAGAGACATTTTCTCTGTCATTTTCGCACCATTCACATATGTCTTCCTTTAGACATCTTTTGCGAACAAGATTGTTCTTAGTTGGGATAGCATTGTAACACACTTTCCATCCGAAATTCTTAATCTTGGCTTGAACGTTTGCCCCCCAAATAGCGTTCCAAAGTTCACAACTGAACGTTTCTCCATTTCTAGACGATTGAGCTTCTCCGGCTATTTTCTCATTAATAATTGCATGATATCCTAACTTAGTAGAATATTCTCCATTATTTGACAACGTCCAAATAATTCTATCTTCTTTATTGTACTTAATAATTGGTATGTCCCTAATAAGCGCAATTGTTTCTTCAAAGAATAACCTTTTAAGTATATCATAGTCCCAATCATTACCATGTTCATTAATCAATTCACATACTTTAGAAATCGTCGAGTTAGTCGGTCTATCAGCATAGAAGCCCTTCTTTATCCAACAATGATCCCATATATCTATCTTTGTTCCGTTTCTAACATGCCAAATACAATGTTTTTTAAGAAATTGTATGCCTTTGAAAAGACTAGCCCATGTCCATGTACTTATCTTGGAGAGTTTAGTATCCCAAATATCACAATTAGGAAAATAAATTGCTTTTAACACCTTAGCGACAAATGAATCCGGTTTATTGATGATTCTCCACGCCTGTGCAGCCAACATGGCAATATTCATTTTATGAAAATCTCTAAACCCAAGACCGCCAATTTTCTTTGATCTAGCTATTTTCTTCTACACAACCCAATGAATTTTATTTCTATTCGAAGAGTCCCACAAAAAATTAGCCACTATACTTGACATTTTTTTACAGAGTGTCTTCGGAAATTCGAATATTGACATCGCATAATTCGGTATAGCTTGAAGGACAGCTTTAATAAGAGTTTCTTTCCCACCATCCGACAGAAGATTAGCCACCCAACTAGCTGATTTCGACAGAAGACGATCTTTAATATAATTAAGATTCTGGCTTTTTGCCCTTTTGATAGATAAGGGGATACCTAAATACTTTCCCAAATCCTTGGTATTATCGATATTAAGAGTGCTAGATACCTCATTTTGTACTTCAATCGGCGTGTTTTTACTAAAATAAATAGAAGACTTTTAAAGGTTAATACGTTGTCCCGATGCTTTGCAATACTCCTCTAGAATCATCTGAAAAGTTTCAATTTCTTTCTGATTGATATTAATAAAGAACAAGGCATCATCAGCAAATAAAAGATGAGTAAGGCTCGGACAATTTTTGGTAATAGATATTCCTTTAATAGAGCCTTCTCGACAATGGAAATTAACAAGATTAATCAGGCTTTCCGTAAGAAGAGAGAAGAGAAGAGGCGATATCGGATCACCTTGTCTAAGCCTTTGAGATGGTTGAAACTTCTTTAACCGCTGGCCATTAACCTTAACTTGAAATGACACAGATGAAATGCAGTTCATAATCCACTTAACCCATTTCTCACAAAAACCCATAGCTGAGAGTGTTTTAGCAAGAAAATTCCAATTGACCTGATCATACGCCTTTTCCATATCCAATTTGACTGGGGCATAATATTTTCTGGTTCTCCTTTTGTGATTAAGAAAAAACGCAATTTCTTGCGCAATAAGAATATTGTCTTGAATAAATCTGCCCTTAATAAACGCTGCTTGTGTTGGAGAAACTAATTCATTCATATACTTTTGCAACCTTAAAGCGAATACCTTAGCAATAACCTTGTAGCAAAAATTTGCACACGAAATTGGCCTGTAATCTTTAACACATTCCTGAGACGCTTCTTTGGGTATAAGTGTTATAACTGAATCATTTATTCTTTTTAAATCAAGGTTATGCTCGAAAAAATATCTCACCACATTAAAAATATCACCTTTAATAGTGTCCCAAAATTCATGATAGAATTTTCCTGGCAGTCCATCGGGGCCCGGAGCTTTGGAGCCTGACATATCAAACACCGCACTTGTTACTTCTTCCATTGTTGGATGACTAGTAAGTTCACTTAATATATAATATTTTATAATAGCAATTTTTATACTTTATAGAAGTTTTTTGACTTTTTTATCTTTCATTAACATATTTAAAATTTAGGGGAGAATCCAGAAGACTAGGAACAGGAAGACCCTGTATAATTTTTGAAAAAATAAAAGAGAGATTACTAATTTGGTGAGATACTCTATTATTGTATTATTAAAACCGCATAATGAGATGGAGTAATTAGAAGTTTGGAACCGCATAAGTACCGATTACCGAATTTAATAAAATCTTAACTTAAAATATTTTGTAAATGACGTTTTATCTTACAAGTCAAGGTGGCTAACGGTCGGTTCCGGACCGGTTCCTAGCGGACCTGGACCTTATCGGTCCAGTCCGGCTTACCGGTCCCACGTTACCGGTTCCGGTTCGGTCCGTTACTAATATTGATGGAAGCGAGAACCGGACCAATAAGAGGACCGCCTAAATCGGATCCGGTCCGGTTCTTAGAGGTTCTAGGATGGTTTTTTTTTTAAAAAAATGAGTTTTGGGTTGGGTTTAATGGGTTAAGGGTGTTATGTTTAATTTGGTTGGGATGAAATGGTAAGGGGGTGGGCTAAAAGCCTAAGGAACTAAATTAAACCAATGAAATATTAAAAAAAAAAATTAACTAAAAAAAGTGAAAAACCGGTCCGGCAGCTTGTGGACTGGTCCGGACCGGTTCCGTGCCTGCGTTGACTTTCTGTCAGCCAGGTTGGATTACAAAGAAGTATAAACTCATTTGGGTCGAGAGGGTTCATTTTTAAATTCCGTCTTCTTTTTTTTCTTTCTTCACTCTCTCGAACTTCACCTTCTCTCGCAAGCCATTTTTTCCTCTGACGTACGCCACCGTCTCCATCCCTGCTGTCACCACCACCATCAACACCAACACCATCTCCATAAAACGACACTACTACTCTATCATGGAAGATATTAAGGTAAAACCCCTAATTTTTTTGTTAATTGAAAACTTAAATAACATTTTTTTTAGTCAAAAGATGGTTTTGCATAAGATTTGTTCGTTTTGTTGTCAATATATTCATGAATGTTCCAATTTGGAAGTAAACATACTGTTTTTGTTGCTTTGTTTTTTGTGATTTTTATGTGTTTGTATGTATGTCCATTAGAATCTTACATGCATAGTATAAGTTAATATTTAAATTGAGTTTTCTTTGGTGTGGAAATCGAGTTTTGGTGCATCAAGACCGTACTTATATGTGTTTCATATCTATCTGATTCACATAATCACAAGTAATTTACATTTTATTTGAAGATTGTGATGCAGAACTCATCGGAACCAAGTGAGAGTGCAATTGTAAGTGATGAAAGTGACAAAATAAGCCAACTGCCCGATGAAATTCTCCATTATATTCTTTCTTTTGCAAACCTTATTGATGTGGTGCGTTCGAGTGTACTGTCTCGAAGATGGAAACCATTATGGGTCACAATGCCTTACTTAGAATTTGATAATGATCTTTTTCCATTTAAATATTATCAAGAGACCGAAGAGTTGATTAGTTGGGTGCTAATGTCCCAAGGCTCTTCCAACATTACACGGTTCCACCTTACCTGGGAGCATAAATTGTATAAAGAGAAACTAACAAGGTGGATTCATATATTAATGCGACGAAATGTTAAAGAACTTGATTTGAAATACTTCTGTGAGGAAATCGAGACGTTGCCTAGTTGTCTTTTCACTTGTGAATCTTTACAGGTTTTGAAGTTAAGGTTGCCATGTTCTGTTCTTCAGCTGCCCAATCGTTTGAACTTGAGACGGTTAACATCTCTTACTCTAGAAGAAATTGAGTTTACTGATGAGAAGTCAATTGCAAGACTTGTAAGGGAATGTAGCTCTCTTGAAGATTTGAGTTTGAATAGTTGCATTATGACGAGTATTAAAGTTGTTAATATATCGTCTTCTAGTCTCAAGTGTTTGAAAGTATCTGATGAGCCACTTTCTGATGAGAAATATCACTATTCTGATTGTGAATTTAGGATCTCATGCCCTAATCTGCTTTCCTTGACATGTTTGTATGTAGAAGCAAGAATTTTCCGTCTTGAAAATATCTCCTCTCTAGAAAATATGAAGATGGACACATTAAAAGAAGTAAGATCTATGCTCTCTAAATTGCAAAATAAGAGTTTGAATAATATATTTTTCTTATTTGTCGCAGGATCTCTGTTTTGCTATTGATGAAGAATCTACAATGTTTTATAGACTAAAATTGTTAACCCTGTCGATTAGAATTGCTAAACCTTTCGTCCAGAAGATGTTCCTACTGCTGAAGCATTGTCCGAATGTGGAGTCTCTTATTATAGATAGTGAATGGGTATATCAGTCTCTTATGTGAATTTTATTATCAGTTGTGTCCATTGAGCTTTAAATATCTAATTATTGCTTGTTATTTTCCTCTTTGATCATATGTGTAGACCTTTCTTACGAAGACATTCACAGGTGAAAATGAGGCTTGGCAGTTGAACGATGAGGGGCACTGGGGAAATTATTTGAAGTCAGTACAGTTGAGTAACTTCACAGGCACAAAAAATGAAGTTGAGTTTGTGAAATTTATGTTAAAGAATGGTTTTGCATTGCAAAAATTCATCGTTATTTGGTCTAACAAATGGAAATGCAAGACAGGGGTGACGGATGAGAGTATATTAAACATTCATAAATCATCATCCCTTGTTGAAGTTAAAGTTATTCACCTTAAAACAGAGACTTACTAATGTGAATACTTGAGCTTCCTCTTCTTGATTTGATACACGTTATCTTGATTCTTGTGGATAAATGTATGAATTTGACAACTCTTATCTCTTTTGATTCGCTATAATTTCTTTTTTTACCTCAATCCAATCCAATTTTCCTATACAGATTGAGGTTCCGTTACTCTCATATTACTCCACGTGATGACAAAAATAGATTGGTTACGTAAAATAATAGGGGTAAATATCATTTAGTGCCAAAATAATAATTTGTTGCTCATAAAGTAACTTATCGTTTCACACACTTTTAGTGGTAAATATCTTTGATGAGAAAGTAAGTTGGTGTCTGCATATTTCATTTGTTCAAATCCTCAGTAAGTAGATTTCATTTAGCACTCTTACGAGTTTAGCAACAAGCTTTCTTAGAAAATGCCTCGAACAATAGGTTTTTATATTAAAAAGGTTAATTTATGGTCTTAAACAAGCCTCAAGAGGCAGTAGAACGTGAGATATTATGATACGATTATAAGGAGTAATTGTTCAACTTTGTATATAAAAATATGGGTAAATTTTGTATCATAAGTAGTGATTGTTCAACTTTGTATATAAAAAATGAGTTGCTATATATCATCTTTTTTTGCTTCACCCATTTATCACCTCCTATGTGTCATCTAATATGGCATTTAACCAAAGAAAGAGAAAATAACCATTTAAGAGAGAGAAACATTTTTATTAGTGTTTAAAACCTCCACATAGGAAGTGATACATGGGTGAAGCAAAAAGGGGCGATATATATCTTTACTCATAAAAAAATAGGTGAAGCAAAGTATATTCTTGGTATTGAAATAAACAACGTAAGGTCAAATTACGGTCCAACCACGTATGCCAACAAAAAGCCGATGCAATGCTCTATAATTCTACTTCATCTATCACCTTAGTTGACTTAATGATTTGACACAACCATTCTATTATGTTCTTCTCACTCGCGACCCGTGCACCACACGCAACCTGGTGTATGGTAACTTTGGACTGTTGTCCATCTTCCCCAGTATGTACATACTTCTAACAGGTTCTAATTTCCAAAATGGTTATGCTACTACTCTAGGTCGACATGTTGCTGTCTTAGGGTGATATTTTGTTGTAACAAGTCTAGCTACTCTGCAGCCATCTCCGCTTAAAAAACGCAACTATAAAGCATAACTCTTCCCACAGACCCTTGAGTTGCATGCGATCACTGTTTCTAACTTACCAACTCCCTTATTGTAAGAACTGTTATAGCATTGTGATCATTAGCTATTTTATATCCTTGGTGTTATATAAAAATAACTCTTGGAGTATGATGACTCGCAAGTGTACGGGTCATCACAGCAATAAAAGTGTAAAGAAAGTCCATTCTTCATAGGGAATAAGAAGTTAAACACGTAATTTCAGCTTGATTATAGATATTCGTTGAGATAAAAACTAAACTAAAAGAAAAGAAATATGTGTTTGGTTTTAGGTTAAAAGAACTAGTAAGACTAAATTATAAATAATGATTAAACAAAAAAATAAATTCAAGACTAAAAAGGATATACAAAGATATGAGGATGAAAAGTATAGCCAAGGTTGCATATTCACCACTAGTATGACAAGAGTTTATCTTTTGAAGTAAAGGTAAATTGGAAATTTTACTTTCTAACCAGATTCTAAGGCCACCCTAAGTTTCTCCCAAATATGTAGGGGGTGTCATCTAATTCTTTGACCCTCTTTTGAGTGAATCCTACAAAATTATGTAATGGCTTAAATTCTAACCTTAATTGGTTATCTAATTAATTTAGATCTTTTGATTCTCAAACTTAAGTGAACAATTAATTCTATTTTTCGAATATTAACCCCCCCTCCCCTTCCCAGGCGTAGTATAATCCCTAACACAACTCAGTACGTGATCAAGATAAATAATGACTTTAAGAACAAGAATTATGATAAACAAGCAATCAACAATCAAACTAAATTAGCATGTCATTCCAAATTTCATAAAAAGGTAATCCCAAATCATAGATAGGGTTCATGCTTATGCGATCTCAAGTTAAGATATGTTTACTTCATGTTTGGATAATAAAAACGATAATTAAAGACATAATACGGAGTTTAAAAGAAGATTAATTACAAAATTAGAGATCTTGTGTTGTTTCCTTGGTCTCCTTTCTTCTTTATTGCTTCACAAGTTAATAATAATGAAAGTGTGTTGAAGTATGTCTAAAACGATGCAAAACTACTAATATATACTAGAAAATTGGAGGTTTAGGTCATGGGTCCTGAAAATAGGTAAAAAAAAAAGTGGCTTGTGGACTTGTGTTAAATTTGAATTACTCAAGTCATCTTACTAAAACGTCCACAACATTCTCGTCTTAACTCATAATTTATTTACGTTTCTTCTCTCGTGCACTATACTCCAAGATAGACGTTGTTCCGAAATATCACGATCATATACGTTACTAATTATTTCTTGTGATTTTTTAAAGTTAACGAATCTATTTTTCCAGATTTAGTGCTTTGACTTCTTATGATCTTCTTGACTCCTTGACTTGTCTCGATCTAATTTCCACTCATATTCGGTGTTTCTATAGCTTCTTGACTCCTTATCTTGGTATTTTCATCCTTGGATCCTCCATGTTCTTATAGCTACATAATTATAAACAAAACTACCTCAAATTGCTCTAAAACATGAATAATCTCATATACTAGCTAAGAATACAATATATGCTAAATAAATGGATAAATCTCACCTTTTTAATCATAAAATAAACCAAAACAATGTTTCAGAAGTATTAAACTATATCACAAAACACGAAATATCAAGACCACTAACTCAAAGTATTCTCGTTCCGAAATTGTAAGCATAAAATTAGGAACCAAGTAAGATCATGCACAAGTAATAACCCACAAAAGACAGATCAATATAGTTAGTTTCGCAATGCAAAAAGACCATTCTCACTTGGCTCAAAGTGGCGACCATATCGTAATCATCGATCTTTCCCTGTTGTCTAATGTTCAACTCCTTTCCTCCCTTTCCGCTTAATTGTCACTCATCTACATAACTAGATTTTTCAATTATAATGTAAATCTTGTGTGAGGAATATATATATATATATATATATATATATATATATATATATATATATATATATATATATATATATATATATATATATATATATATATATATATACTAGGAATTGTCAATACCTGAAGGTATTTGGTCTAAAATGAATTTAAAAAATTATAATAGATTGTGCAAAATTCATAATTGAATTATATATAAAAGAAGTGAAAATCATTCTAGTATTTATAAAAATTAGCTAAATGAAAATGATAAAAAACTATCATTACATATAATTACCATCTTCTATATGTATCTATACATTCACTCATAACTCTATAAAATGTCGATGTGTCAACATACACATATCGTCCAATTTGAGAAACCTGAACGACAACCTATTAATTTGAAAATTAGTATATAATTTATATATGATACATATTAGTGTTTAATTTATGATCATTTTTACCATGTGATTGAGATTCCATCTACCCAAGTGTTTTTCTTTTATCCCGTCATCATGCATGATTATCTTCCAATGCTACAAATATAATTGAAATTAACTTTATTCTAAGACGACGATCTTGTATTAGAAAAAAATAATTAGACATAAGAGTTTGTAGTATCTCACTTATTTGTATTTTATGCGATGTAATTCCTCCCCGTCCCATAATGTTACATGTACATTTTATGTATGAAGGAATTGTACCTACAAATAAATTCAAGATATTTTGACCCAAAGGGTCTTGAACACAACCATTAGATCTAACCAAACCCCCTCTTTTTAGTCTTCTTACTAAATACCTCATATTAGAGTTTACACTAGAGGCTAAAATCTCATTTACCAATTTATCCTTTTGCTGTTTTTTAATTCCTATATATACTTGATAATAAATCATAACATTTTAAAATTCCAGATCTCGTTTCTCTATCCTCTCATCTCTTAAACTCGCTCTCTGAAGCCTCACCTATCTTCTAAATCGAGCTCTCATCTCTCTCTCCATAGAATCCCCACCTATCTTCCAAATCGAGCTCTCATCTCTCCCTTCATGGAAGCTAGAGACTCTCCGGAAAAAGCTCGAGTTCTATTCGCCAAAGGAAGCCATGGCCGCCACTGTTAGTGTTTCAGAGCTTAGATCTCGAACTTGTAGTGTTTTTCACCGCCACTGCTCACTATTCGAGTTTTCCATCTGGTTCGTGAGGTTTTTCAGATCTGCCGAGATCGATGGCCAAGATGATGTTGATGAAGGGAGAGACTACTGCCGGAGATGAAGGGACCAGCGGTTTTGTCTTCGCCATTAATGGATCTCGATGGTAAGCGGCAGTTTTGTCTTCATCTTGTAGCTGCAAATCCAGGTGAAGAAGAGCAGATCCATTGCTGCAGATCCATCGCTGCAAATCTAGCTTCGCTGAGGGATGCTGAACGATTCGCCGGAGTAGTCTTGGTCTTTGATTTTGTGCTCGCCGGAGTGGTGGTGTTCTTTGCAGGTGAGAAGCTCTCTAGTGCTGCAACAGCTCATGGTGAAGAATGGATTTTTATTTTTATTTTTTAGTCAGTTTGCAGCTCAAATGATGAGCATTTTGTTTTTTTCCTGTTTGACCGTGTATGACTGTTAGTGTGTAGGTTGTAGTTTCTTTTTTTGTTTTGATTTCGAGTAGCTGCTTTGATTTCGAGTAGCTGATGAGCACATTGCTGTTGTAATAGTTAAATTTAGGTGTTAGAAATTATGTAATCAGGATTTTGTAGCATTTTTTAATAATACTCATCATTTTTTGTTCATACTCATCTTTTTTTGCTCATACTCATCTTTTTCTGTTCATACTCATCTTTTTTTTGTCATAATACTCAACATTTTTAATAGAATGCTCATCAATGTTATTTAATACTCATCATTTTTTAATGAGTACTCATCATTTTCTTCCGGTGGTCGGAGGTCGGTGGTCGGAGGTCGGTGGCAGGTGATCGGAGATCGGAGATCGGAGGTGGTAGGTAGTGACGAGATATGAATAGTGACATCACTTTTTTGTCTTTTAGTGTTAGTAAGGGTATTTTAGTATTTGGTCATCTTTGAGGCCCTCTTAAAGAAGTAAGATTCCCACTAGTTCCTTTAGGCCAAGAAACTAGTCTCCAAGACCCTATAGGTCAATCACCCTAAATGCAATGGTGTATTACAAATAAATTATACATCATCGAACTACGTATTGTGTATAAGTTTTATTACTTATGACATTCATGAGTATTGGAAAGGGTCGCAAAAATACATCACGGTTCCTTGCACAACTCGTGTAGATAGTCAGTCGATCCTTTTATTAACCTGTATAATAATATCAATTATATATTTATTACGATATAATGACACATATGAAAATATATTCAATCATTTGTGTTGTATGTTTACCTATATGTATATATATTGAGTAGCTATGACAAATAATATGATTAAATTTAAACATATAATAATGAATTCAGCAACAAATTTTATAAATTCAACCAAATTTGAATATCATTTAACATGATTTTTACACCTATTACAAATATTTGTATACACAGCACAAAACCTGTCAACACACCTATCACAAATATTCGTGGATTATAGAAGAATCTCAGCATATACAATAGTTGTGTTTTAATTATCATTAGACGGGAGAAGAAGACTTATGCTATCATAAGTGGTGCATCTGGATAATGTAACATATAATTGTCCATGACTAAACTCAGGTGTTCGTAAATCCACGCCAACAAACTTCATAGACTTCCCTTGAGATTTGTTAATGGTCATGGCAAAGGCCAATCGAATTGGAAATTTTCGTCTTGCCATCATGAATGGTATCATTTATGAGGAAGGATATAATGATATTCTTGGAACAAACACCAGATTCCCAGCTTTATCTCTATTCAGAATCCAAGCTTCAATAACACGCGAAGAGCACCTAACAACCACTAGTCTTGTACCATTACAAAGTGCGTCCTTCGGGGCAATATTCCTTATCAACATAATCGAAACACCCACCTTGAGTTCTAGCCTAAATGGAGGCAACCCACTTGGATTTAAGGTGTTCAGATATTCATTGATAACGTGATGTAATGGCCTGACCAACTTCATCTTCCTCACAAATTTTATCTACCACTAAATACGTCACAACTTCTCCATGAAAAATATTCAATGCCGCATGATTAATATTACTCGCATCATCGTTGCGTGCTGACAAAATAGTCTGTTCATTGAGATACGTGCTAGTTACGGTTTTGGGTCATTCAGATATGGATATATAGTAGATAATAGACTATTTATGTCTCTGCACTTCTAGATTCTTGACGGGGTCTGGACTATATGTTCATGGCTAGAACCAATCTAGGAAAATTAAGGAATTTGTTAGGTTTGAGTAATCAACCAAAACATGTAAATAGATAAAAATTGCATTAATTTAGATACCTTTGATAAGAATGTTGCAAAATCAGAGTTCCATGTTGTATCTTTGAGCAGCATATTCATATCCAATGTCATTACATTGATGTTACTCCAAATAATAGAGCGTCTTAATGAAACTCCTTAAATTTGTTCGTGGACACCCAAGGGAATAACTGGTAAAATCTGTCGAAAATCTCCTCCAAGGACAGTTGTGATACCCCTAAAGGGTTTTTCATTTCCATACACATCTTGTAGGGTTTGATCAACAGATTTAATGCAATGCCAATCTTGCATTGGAACTTCATCCTAGATTATGAGTTTCGTGGCCCTTATCAGCTCAGCCTTACGCGGTTGTTTTGTAACATTACACTGGGAATTTTCATGGATATTCAATGGGATTGAACATGTCAAATGTGTTGCCCGCCCTCCTTTCAACAACAATAATGTGATTCTGGATAAAGCCATTGCAATAACAATATACCCAAGGCTACTACATTTAGCTGCAATTGTATTGTACAAAAATGTCTTCACTGTTCCAGCACCTCCATTTAATGAAAATGTTAGTCCTTTATTTTCAATGACGAAGTCCATGTCTTTATTGTAGGTGCGATTTTGTACACTATTAAGGCAATCAATATCACTTTGAAATCTGGGGGGGGGGGGGGGGGGGGGTGGAGGTGGGGATGAAGAAAATAAATAAATAAATATTGTATAATAAATGGTGAAAATAAAAATTAAATAATATAATATAGGTAAAGTAATAATTAATAGGCTTATGGGTATTTTTGTAATCTTTCAACTTTTTGTTCTTAATTGGGACTTAACTTGTAGTTGTACTTAATTAGGAATAATTTCACTCTCCGTGTAATTAATTGGATGCTGCCGCATATATTTTTCCCTTTTAAAAGCATAAGGTTCAAGTTTGATTTTTTACATAATATATAGGGGTATTTTTCCCTTTTAAAAGAATAAGGTTGTTTTTTAAAATTTTCAAACTATGGGGGTATTCATCTCTTTTAAAAGTATAGGATATTTTTTGAATCTTGAACAAACTATATGAGGTATTTGGTATGAAAATATTTCAGTATAAGATCCTTCTATATTATACAAAAATTGCAATATATATACATATATGTTGAAATATTGCACTATGTATCTCTATATTATGTAAAAAGAATAAAAGTGCATAACTATTAAAAAAAATAGAAGTGCATAACTGTGTTATTACAAATTGCACTACATGTCCCTGTATTTTGTAAAAACTGCACTGTTGGTTCCTACATATAGGTCCCCATATTATGAAAAAATTGCACTAATTAGTCCCTGCATAAAGTAAGAAAAGCACTATAGGTCCCCAAATTCGAAAGAAATGCAGTATAGGTCCCCAAATTCGAAAGAAATGCAGTATAGGTTCCTGTATTATGTTAAAAATTGACCTATATGTCCCTATGCTATGCAAAGTATATGTCGCCTTTGAAGTAGTACTTTTTTAGCCTCAGAATTAACTGGAACTTGTGCATTCAAAATAAAATTACTATTTAGGTACCTGAACTATAACTTAAAAGTTTTTGCCACGCGACACTTAACGGTAAAAATATGATGGAATGACTGACTAACGGCAAAATTTCTACAAGGGGTCCATCAAAATCGACTATTCTTTACAAAAATAGTACTGCCATGAAAGCTAATAATCTCAACAATGGTAGAAGAAAGAACTTCAAACCGAGTTGGAACCAGAAACTCGGTAAGAGTAACTCAGTGTTACTGAAGAAAGGAGATAACGACAATAAGCTTAACACTGTAAATCGAGTACCAATTGGTACAGATACTAAAATGAAGGACATTAGTACCTCGGAATTTTTTGAATTCACAGGTGTTAAGGACAAAGGTACAAGTAGTGGAGAGGCAAAGAGCACAAGAGGTACGAAAGATGAGGACAAAAGTTCGGTGGAGAAGGAAGCGATTAATAAGGATTTTTTACAAAAAGAAAAAAAGTTGAACGAGCTGGCCCATCTTTTGGTGGAAAAAATTCAAAGTACCCCCAAGCCCATCAGCATTGGATATCTCTTTTGGGTCTTCCCAAGCCCAAATCAAGGAGGCCCAACTCCAACTTTTAGAAAAACGCCCTCTTCTAATAAAACCATATCATTTACGGATTCTGCCCATATCACCCCCACTACACCCCAATCCCAAACACAAACTTTACCCAAGACAACCCAACTCAGACTCCTACTTCTAATATCATACTAAATCACTTCTCAGCTGATACAACCCAAATCAAAAACCCTAACCCTCCATCATCTAGCTGCAAGTCTATCGATATCCTCCTACCTCCGACTATAACCTCCATAACCACCAAATTACCGACCACATCTATTCACACACCACCTCCAGAAACCTTTAATCAACTACCAACCTCAACCTCAGCTTTATTTGTATCAAACTTAAATGATAAAAAAACAAAAGGTGAATCAATTCTCATTGAGTATGAAAGCGAGAATGAAGACATGTGCTTCTCTAGAATCTCAATACGCATTAAACAAAGAAAGGATAAAGATGAAAAGAGCTTTTCAGAAAGGAATCGTAATAGTAAACTTTGGAAGCTTAGATCTTCTCTCGACGCTCAGATCCAAAATAACCAAAATAGAGACAACTTAATAAATGAAGATGACAAGGATATTGATCCTCTAATGATTGAAAATGTACCAGAGGAAGTGGAACAACAACTTGAAGAAGGTGAGGTTTGCGGGATTGACCGGATTCAATCCCAAGAAGATTAATGATACGAATAGCCTGGAACGTTCAGGGGATTGGCACACCCCTGACAGTCCAGACCCTAATAGATATTTGTTTTAGATATCACCCGGAGGTACTCTTTCTTTCGAAAACTAAAAACCCCTTTCATGTTCTTAAAAAACTTGAAAATGTTGTTAAATGACCCTAATTACGACCGTAGAACCTCGCGGGATTAGTGGGGGTCTTGCTATCTTTGCCCTTAAATAGACACTATTAAAATCCTGAGTAAAGATGAGAAAATTATAAATTACGAAATTATTAAAGATAATGGTAATAATATTATTACTACTTTTGTGTATGGTTTCCCGATTGAGAAATACAATATGCTTAGCCTGGAAAAAAATTTGTCTTGTGCCCCTAATAAAAAAATACCGTGGAACTTAATTGGAGACTTTAATAATATTAGGTATACTAATGAAAAATTGGGGGAAATATTATTTATAAAAAATGTATGAAAAAATTTAATGGTTGTATTAAACACCAAAAGCTGATTCAAATTATTAATAAGGGTTGTGCTTATACTTGGTCCAAAAGGAGAAGTAAAAATAAGCTTATTGAAATGGTATCAGACAGAAATTTGAATAATAAAGCATGGTCAGACCTTTTCCCTAACGCCTGGATAAATGCGCTACCAATATTAGGTTCAGATCATATCCCCTTAGTGCTTTACTTTGATGATCAATAAAATAGAAAGTATAAAAGATTTTCCTTTAAAAGTTTTTGGATTGAAAAAAAAAAGAATGCTTAGATATTATTGAAAATGTATGGGAATCTAGAAATACTATTAAGACAATTACCAAAAGTAATCTTGTTATTAAACTCAATATGTGTAAAAGAATCCTCACAGTTTGGAGTAAAAGAAAGTTTAATAACTCTAGGAAAAAAATTGATGAGTATATGGAAAAATTAAGGAAAATTATTAATAGTAATAATCCAGAGGACAGTAATAAGGATGAGTACAACATGATAGTTAAATAAATTGAAATTCTTTGGAAGAGGGAGGAAATTTTATGGGCTGCAAGGTCTAGAAACAAATAGCTTAGAAAGGGAGATGAAAACACAACCTATTTTCAAGCTACTACTAAAGAAAGAAGGAGCTTTGACAAAATTTCTTCCATTATGAATGATAATGGGCAATGGAGTGATAATCAAAATAAGGTAAACCAAATCATTTTGAATTACTTCAACAATGTTTATAAAACAGTAGGACCAAGGGATTTTACCTCTATTTTGAATATCATTCAGCCTAGAATTACCAATGCTATGAATAGTAGTCTCCTCAAACCCATTCTTATTAAAGAAATTGAGGCAGCAGTCTCAGAACTAGGAGCTTTTAAAGCTCCAGGGACAGACGGCTGCCCTGGGTTTTTCTATAAGAAGTACTGGCCTGTTATTAAACTTGATGTAATAAGAATTATTAATAACTTTTGGTACAATAATGGGAACCTAGAGGACATAAATCACACCTTTATATCCCTTATACCTAAAGTGGATAGACCTGGAACAGTAAAACAATCTATACCCATTAGTGTCTCTAACTTTATTTATAAAATTATTGCGAGAATCTTAGTTAATAGATTACAACCCCTCATGAGCTATATTATTGATGAGAATTAAACTACCTTTGTTCCTGGTAGAAGTATTCAGGAAAACACATATATTACCCGTGAGGTTTGTAAGTATTTAAAAGAAAAAATAAATTCTAAAAACTATAGCACGGTATTAAAGAATGATATACAAAAGGCTTATGAATATGTGGAATGGGATTTTCATTATGGACTAATGTTATCAATGGGTTTTGACAAAAAATGGTGTGACAGAGTTATGAACTGTATCACTATAGTTTCATATACCATCCTTGTTAATGGTCAACCCAACAAGCTTAATAAATCCCAAAGGGGGCCGAGGCAAGGTGACCCCTTATCACCCCTTATATTCTGTATTATTACACAAACTTTGTCTGATTTGGTGAAACAAAAAATTAGTTAAGGGTGTTTGGAGGGGATTAAAATTTCTCCTAAATGTCCCAGTTTGACTCATCTTTTATTTGTTGATGATAGTATGTTCTTTCTTAAAGCTAATCATCAAGATACAAACAACTTAAATGATATTATTAACAAATTTGGCTACTATACAGGGTTAACCCTTAATTTGAATAAATGTGGTGTTAAATTTAGTGCTAATACCCCTCATTGCATTCAATATATCTTTGCCTCTAGAGTTAATATGGAAATTATAAACAATCTAGACCCTTACTTAGGGCTACCCACTGAGTGGGGTAAAGCTAAAGTAAAGGGTTTGAATGTTCTTGTTGAAAAATCCCTTACGAAACTACAAATTGGAAAAACTTTTATCTCTCAGAGGCAGGTAAAGAAATTCTTATTAAATCAGTTTTGCAGAGCATTCCCAATTACTTTATGTCTTATTTTATTCTTCCCCTTAAAATTTGTGATATTATTACCTCATAAATAGCTAAATTTTGGTGGGGGTAATAAAGGTAATAAAGATATACATTGGACCAAATGGTCCTTTATAACACATAGTAAATACTCAGGAGGTTTGGGTTTCAGAGACCTCAATATTATGAATATAGCTTTGCTTGCTAAACAAGCCTGGAACATCCTTAATATAAAAAAATCTCTATTGTATCAAATATTGAAAGGAAAATACTTTCCAAATGAAACCTTTTTGCAAGCTAAATTAGGCAATTCACCATTTTGGGGATGGAGAAGTATCTTAACTGGTAAGGATGTTATTAAAAATCATTTGAGATGGAAAATAGGAAATCTTGAAAAAACTAACCCTCAAATTGATGTTTGGATAAATCAAAGTGAGGGAATTATAAAACCTCATAATACTACTATGACAAAAGTCTCAGACCTTATGATTAATGTAACAAAAACTGGGATTTAGAGGTTATCAAGAATAATTTTAATAAAGATGTTTATGAAAAGATTACTAAGACGTTTATACTTTATACCACTGATTCCCTCACAGGATACAACTTTTTGGGACCTGAGTCCAGATGGTATATTCTCAGGTAAAATAGCATATCAGTTTCTAAAAATGGAAAAACACAAAAAAGATAATAATAATAGAAATACTAAACCTTCTTCTTCTTATATTACTGGTAGTGATATATGGAAAACAGTATGGAGTATGAATACCCCCACCTAAAGTAAGAAACTTCATTTGGAGGGCTATTAAAAATATACTGCCCACCAATGAAAACTTGTTTAAAAGAAAGTGTACTGATAGTAAAAATTACGCTATATGTAATAATAAGGCAGAAAGTATTGAACATCTTTTATTTGAATGTGATTGTGCTAGAGCTTCTTGGCTAGTTTTCCCATTAGGACTAAAGACAAACAACCAATTCTACTGGTAAAGTGGATATTTGGATGGCTGAAGTCTTAAAACTAATGGAGAAGGAGACTAAGCAAGAAGCTTATTTACTTGAACTTGCTTGTATAATAGCTTGGCAGATTTGGAAGGAGAGAAACTCCTTTGTTTTTAACATGATAAAGCTTGATCCTCAAAACGTTATAAAAAAACTCTAAAGTTATGGTAGGATTATATATCAAGTAACTCCAAGGATGATCCTATTGATCTGAGGGGTAAAAATGAAAATGAAAACCAGATGGATAAGAAATAGACCCCTACAAAAAATCCTAATGATGATACTAAAACACTGAAGGAAAAGAACTTACTTACCTATACTGGAAAGAAAGTATTAGGAAATGACTTAAGAAAGGATGTTAAAAATAACAGTAAGTGGATATCTCCACCACTTAACTCTATAAAAATAAATTGCGATTCTTCTTTTACTAAAGACAAAACCATTATCTCTTGTGTTGTCAGGAATCATCAAGGAAAGCTACTTAGGTATATATCATGGAGGATAAATGCAGTTGACGTTCTTGAAGTGAAGCTCTGGGAATCCTTAAAGCTTGTCTATGGGCTAAAGAACTCAACAACTTCCATGTTATTGTGGACAATGATAATCTACAGCTTATGGAACCGCTTGACTGTAATTTCTTTATTAAATCACCTTGTATTAAGAATATTGTTCGGATTATTTATTTATTTTCTGAATTTTGTAATTCTAATTTCTCTTGTATTAGAAGAGGAAAAAACAGAATAACAGATTGGATTTGCAGAAATATAAATGTTTAGAACAAAAAAGAATATATTAAATGTGGGATACTAAAATGTGGGTACTAATTTGGTCAAATCATAATTTTCGGCCCATTCTTTATCAAAGTAATTTGGGTCGAGTGCTATAGCCTATATATCACCCCCTTTAACCTTTTTTGTGGAGTGTAGATATTTTAACAATTATGATATTTTTATTTTTTAAATGACTTTTTATTTTCTTTTTTATTTAATGGCACGTAGGTTTTACATAAAAGGTAAGGAGTGAAGAGTGATATATATAGCATTACTTTTTCTTTAACACGTCTTTTTTTTTTCTCCCCTCTCTCTTTTCTTGTCTACCCTCTCGAACTATCACTTCTCTCGCAAGCCATTTTTTTCCTCCATCCAACTATTGCCATCAACACCATCGACATAAAACCACACTACTACTCTATCTTTTTTTTGTTCCAATAGCTTATATTAATAGAAAAAACTTACATAATACCGGCGTTTGACCAACCAAACCCGAAGAGAAACAAACAAACAACGAACAACAAATACAAAGAAAAAACGACTACAATAAAAGGAAAACAAGACCAACTCAAACAACACAACTCCAAAGTGAAACAGTAACGTAGGTGCCACCTAAGTAGCGGGCTGAGACCACTAAGGGTCGAAGAAACTTTTGATCTGAGGGCTACCAAGATCTTCGTTAATGCAACTTTTGCTTTGGCCTTTGGAGTCAGTATTGAGTTGCTTATTAAGTTGGTCAGTGAAATGATAGCCGATAATCTCCCCCTCGTTTCGAGGCTTGGGGTTTTCTTTCTCAAGGATCATGTTTCTTCGACACTACTACTCTATCAATTGACAATATTAAGGTAAAAGCCCATTTTTTTGTTAATTGAAAACTTAAATAACATTTTTTTAGTCAAAAAATAACATAAAAAAGAAATTCTTATTAAATCAGTTTTGCAGAGCATTCCCAATTACTTTATGTCTTATTTTATTCTTCCCCTTAAAATTTGTGATATTATTACCTCATAAATAGCTAAATTTTGGTGGGGGTAATAAAGGTAATAAAGATATACATTGGACCAAATGGTCCTTTATAACACATAGTAAATACTCAGGAGGTTTGGGTTTCAGAGACCTCAATATTATGAATATAGCTTTGCTTGCTAAACAAGCCTGGAACATCCTTAATATAAAAAAATCTCTATTGTATCAAATATTGAAAGGAAAATACTTTCCAAATGAAACCTTTTTGCAAGCTAAATTAGGCAATTCACCATTTTGGGGATGGAGAAGTATCTTAACTGGTAAGGATGTTATTAAAAATCATTTGAGATGGAAAATAGGAAATCTTGAAAAAACTAACCCTCAAATTGATGTTTGGATAAATCAAAGTGAGGGAATTATAAAACCTCATAATACTACTATGACAAAAGTCTCAGACCTTATGATTAATGTAACAAAAACTGGGATTTAGAGGTTATCAAGAATAATTTTAATAAAGATGTTTATGAAAAGATTACTAAGACGTTTATACTTTATACCACTGATTCCCTCACAGGATACAACTTTTTGGGACCTGAGTCCAGATGGTATATTCTCAGGTAAAATAGCATATCAGTTTCTAAAAATGGAAAAACACAAAAAAGATAATAATAATAGAAATACTAAACCTTCTTCTTCTTATATTACTGGTAGTGATATATGGAAAACAGTATGGAGTATGAATACCCCCACCTAAAGTAAGAAACTTCATTTGGAGGGCTATTAAAAATATACTGCCCACCAATGAAAACTTGTTTAAAAGAAAGTGTACTGATAGTAAAAATTACGCTATATGTAATAATAAGGCAGAAAGTATTGAACATCTTTTATTTGAATGTGATTGTGCTAGAGCTTCTTGGCTAGTTTTCCCATTAGGACTAAAGACAAACAACCAATTCTACTGGTAAAGTGGATATTTGGATGGCTGAAGTCTTAAAACTAATGGAGAAGGAGACTAAGCAAGAAGCTTATTTACTTGAACTTGCTTGTATAATAGCTTGGCAGATTTGGAAGGAGAGAAACTCCTTTGTTTTTAACATGATAAAGCTTGATCCTCAAAACGTTATAAAAAAACTCTAAAGTTATGGTAGGATTATATATCAAGTAACTCCAAGGATGATCCTATTGATCTGAGGGGTAAAAATGAAAATGAAAACCAGATGGATAAGAAATAGACCCCTACAAAAAATCCTAATGATGATACTAAAACACTGAAGGAAAAGAACTTACTTACCTATACTGGAAAGAAAGTATTAGGAAATGACTTAAGAAAGGATGTTAAAAATAACAGTAAGTGGATATCTCCACCACTTAACTCTATAAAAATAAATTGCGATTCTTCTTTTACTAAAGACAAAACCATTATCTCTTGTGTTGTCAGGAATCATCAAGGAAAGCTACTTAGGTATATATCATGGAGGATAAATGCAGTTGACGTTCTTGAAGTGAAGCTCTGGGAATCCTTAAAGCTTGTCTATGGGCTAAAGAACTCAACAACTTCCATGTTATTGTGGACAATGATAATCTACAGCTTATGGAACCGCTTGACTGTAATTTCTTTATTAAATCACCTTGTATTAAGAATATTGTTCGGATTATTTATTTATTTTCTGAATTTTGTAATTCTAATTTCTCTTGTATTAGAAGAGGAAAAAACAGAATAACAGATTGGATTTGCAGAAATATAAATGTTTAGAACAAAAAAGAATATATTAAATGTGGGATACTAAAATGTGGGTACTAATTTGGTCAAATCATAATTTTCGGCCCATTCTTTATCAAAGTAATTTGGGTCGAGTGCTATAGCCTATATATCACCCCCTTTAACCTTTTTTGTGGAGTGTAGATATTTTAACAATTATGATATTTTTATTTTTTAAATGACTTTTTATTTTCTTTTTTATTTAATGGCACGTAGGTTTTACATAAAAGGTAAGGAGTGAAGAGTGATATATATAGCATTACTTTTTCTTTAACACGTCTTTTTTTTTTCTCCCCTCTCTCTTTTCTTGTCTACCCTCTCGAACTATCACTTCTCTCGCAAGCCATTTTTTTCCTCCATCCAACTATTGCCATCAACACCATCGACATAAAACCACACTACTACTCTATCAATTGACAATATTAAGGTAAAAGCCCATTTTTTTGTTAATTGAAAACTTAAATAACATTTTTTTAGTCAAAAAATAACATAAAAAAGAAGTTTTTGCATAAGATTTGTTCTCTTTGTTGTTAATATATTCATGATTGTTCCAATTTGGAAGTATACATATTGTTTTTGTTGCTTTGTTTTTGTTGCTTTGTTTTTGTGTGTTTGTATGTATGTCCATTCGAATCTTACATTCATATTATAAGTTAATATTTGAATTGAACTTTTCTTTTGTTGTTAATTTTTGGTGTGGAAATCGAGTTTTTGTGTATAAAGGCCCATACTTATATGTGTTTCATATCTATCTGATTAACATAATCACAAGTATTTTACATTTTTTTTGAAGATTGTGATGAAGAAATCATCGAAACCAAGTGAGGGTGCAATTGTAAATGATGAAAGTGACAAAATAAGCCAATTGCCCGATGAAATTCTCCATTATATTCTTTCTTTTGTAACCATTACTGATGTGGTGCGTTCAAGCATCCTGTCTCGAAGATGGAAATCATTATGGGTCACAATGCCTTACTTAGATTTTAATATTAATCTTTTGCCAATTAAATATTATCAAGAGTATGAAGAGTTGATTAGTTGGGTGCTAATGTCCCAAGGCTCTACAAACATTACACGATTTAGCCTTATGTGGGAGCATAATTTGTATAAAGACAAACTTACAAGGTGGATTCATATATTAATGCGACGAAATGTTAAAGAACTTGATTTGAAATACTTCTGTTGTGATGAACTGGAGACATTGCCTAGTTGTCTTTTCACCTGTGAATCTTTACAGGTTTTGAAGTTAAGGTTTCCATGTTCTGTTCTTCAGCTGCCCAATCAATTAAAGTTGAGACAGTTAAAATCTCTTTATCTAGAAGAAATTGAGTTTACTGATGAGAAGTCAATTTCAAGACTTGTAAGGGAATGTAGCTCTCTTGAAGATTTAAC
Source organism: Nemophila menziesii (assembly GCA_029959085.1). Lineage (NCBI taxonomy): Eukaryota > Viridiplantae > Streptophyta > Magnoliopsida > Boraginales > Hydrophyllaceae > Nemophila > Nemophila menziesii. The sequence goes on along the minus strand of JARWIR010000003.1, from coordinate 53,443,359 downwards.
TTTGCATATGTGCATTGTGACGAGTATCAAAGTTGTTGATATAACATCTTCTAGTCTCAAGTGTTTGAAAATATCTGATGACCAACTTTCTTATGGGGAATATCGCTATTCTGAGTGTGAGTTTAGGATCTCATGCCCTAATCTACTTTCCTTGACATATTCGTATGCAGAAGCAAAAAAAATCGTTCTTAGAAATATCTCCTCTCTAGAAAATATGAAGATCAAGACATACAAACAAGTAAGATCTATGCTCTTTAAGAGTATATAGCAAATGAATAATTTGTTTCATCTTTTTTGTGACAGAATCTGTGTTTTTCTACAACGTTTTGTAGACTAAAGTCATTAAAACTGTCGGTTATAAATGCTAAACCCTTCATCCAGCAGATGTTCCTCATGCTCAAGGATTGTCCGAATCTGGAGTCTCTTATTATATATAGTCATATGGTATATTTTATTTAGTATACAATTTAGTTAATTACTTTAAAAAAATCTGGTAATCTGATTATTTATTTCTTGTTTGATCATGTGTGTAGATCCATAATGTGCCTTGGGAGTTGCAAGATGAGTGGAATGATTACTGGAAAAATCATTTGAAGTCAGTGCAGTTGATCAACTTCTCAGGCCAGAAAAATGAAGTTGAGTTGGTGAAATTTATGTTAAAGAATGGTTTTGCATTGCAAAAGTTGATTGTTATTTGGTCTAAAACAAGGATTTGCGAGACAGGGGTCACGGATGAGACCATATTAAACATTCCTAAATCGTCCTCTCTTGTTCAAGTTAAAGTTATTCGACTAAAAGATTAAGACTTACTAATTTAAGGAGGCGAGAGCTTACTCTTCTTAATTTGTTACACATTATCTTCAGTCTTGGGGATAAATTTATGACTTTCACAACTCTTATCTCTTTTGCTTCACTATAATTTCTTTTCTTACCTCAATCCAGTCCAACTTTCGTGGAAAGATTGAGGTTCCGTAAAAAGGTGTTAGATTTTGTGTGCCATAACTAGATTTGAAAATCTACTCTCATATTACTCCACATAATGAACCATATTACTCCACATAATGAACCAAAAAAAAGGCAAAAAAGAGATTAATTTATATAAATAATGTGGTAAATATTATTTTTTGTCAGAAATATATATTGTCGTGAATTTGTCACTTCACTTACATTAAATGTTTTTAGTGGTAAATAAATAAATAACTAAAAATATACCATATATAATAATCTTACTCGGTAGTATAAAGAGCATATAAATAAATTAAGTTACAGAACTGGAAAAAAAAAAACGTTCTCTGATGGAAAAAAGGAAAAGAAAGCGAATTGAAAAATTAGCCGTTGCAACATGGCTTTGGCTCCCTTCGATTCAATTCCGGTGGCGTCTCCGGACAGAAACAACGAGCCCGACCTACAGCGACAGGAAAGGCCAATTGAACACATGATTGTTGTCAGCGGGCGGCGATAAACAAATCCCTCCTCTTGAACATGCGGACTTACAAGCGGCCTCTGTGCGAGCGTTGATGCGGCGCTGCCGATAAGCATTCCACAACGAGCGGCGGTCCGACCTATTGGGACAACTCAATTCAATCCGCCACGAAAAAACTCTGGATGGCATAGTGTACTTATCGAAAAAAATTTGGTTACTCCAGTAATTATTGATAATGGGGAAATTAAATCAACTAGGATAAATGAGCATGATAGTGAATTTTTTTATTTGATTAAAGATGATGTGTTCTTAGAAAATTGTGATTCACCCTAAGTATTTCGATCTAAAGAGGAAATAATAGAAGGTATTAAGTTGTGGAGTAGCATTGTAATAGTAAGGCTCTTGAGAAATAAAGTTAGGTTTAATTACCTAGCTTCCAAATTACAACAATTGTAGATACTAAAGGGGATGATTGATCTTGTAGATGCAGGCTATGGTTATCTAAAGGTCAAGTTTGAAATAAAAAAGGACTGTGATTTTGCCTTAGCAGGAGGGCTGTGGATAATCTATGACCACTATCTTATGGTAAGAGAGTGGACTTTTAGTTTTAAACCACTTACTGATTTAATAACTACTACAACAGTTGGGTTAGTATTCGAATGTAGGAATGTAAAATTATATGGCACGCATTTTTCGAAAAATGGGGAACCTAATTGGAAGAACATTCCGAATAGACCCGCTAACAAAGACAAGGAAGAAAGGTAATTATGCTAGAATTGCGGTTAACTTGATCTAAATAAGACACCCATTCCAAAGATTCATATTGGGGGAGAGGTTTGTTTGGTTGAGTATGAAGGTCTCCATCTAGTTTGTTTTGAATGTGGTAAGTTTGGGAATCAAAAGGACAAGTGTGGGAAGGGTCGCCTAATCAAGAGCCAAATAAGGAAAGTAGTGGAATAGATCAGCCGGAGTTTGGAAGCAAGTCTCCAATAGTCGAATCAACGTATGAGGAATGGATGACAGTAAAAAGAGGTGCTCAGGTGAATAATATGTATGGTAATAGTTCTCATATTAATAGTCACCGAGAGGATCTAGCAAGGACTTAGGCTCGAGGTACGGGACTTTTTATTGAAGAGGGTGCGAACTAAACTCTGGAATTGGATATAGGCCAAAAAGAGTCAGGTAAAAAGATTTGTAATATGGGTGGGGAAACTAAGAGAGCGAACAATACGGATACAGCGCGCAAGAGTGAGAACCGTTCAGGGGCAACATAATATTCTAGTGGCCCGGATTTTGAGGAGAGGAGACAACTTACTTCAATCCCAGAGGTCGAAATTTTTACAACAAAAAATAATATGGGGAAGGAATCCGTAGCAAGTGCATCAGATACAAATAAACTGAACAATAAGGAAAAAATATTGTAATTAATGAGGGGGTAAATGAATTAAGCGAGAAAAGTAGAAAAACTGAAAGTGGGATGGTTATAGGCTCATAGCTCAAGTGTGGAGCAGCAAGGAATTGTTACAGCTGGGACAAAATTCCAGAGCTGTAGAATTACAACAAAATGAAAAAGAAAAATAAAAAAATAAAGATCAAATGGCTACATCAGTAGCCTATAGGGCGAATTAAGGAGCTATATTAGAGGGCGAACAAAGTGGTAATGTATCAGGCTCCTTGAAGGAGCAAGAAGGGACCGAAGTAGAGGGGGGATTAGTACAGAACATACAACACCAGAAATAGCAAGCCTGGCCACAGGAGTTTCGACAGAGACTAAAACTGCAAATTCTGGACTTGCTGGACTAGGAGATCGGCTGTGGGTTACATCATCCAGCGGCGCGGTGGGCTGTGTGAATGCCAGTGAGGGGTTCGAGACACCTATTGACTTCGATGGGGATGAAATTTTACAGCTAGACTCTCCGAATAATGCAGATACGGGACCTCCGGATCCTGGGAAATAAATCTAACGGTGGTTCCAAAAACGCAAATTGAAGAGCACGATAGAGATGAACAAATAGAGTACGCTTCGGAGAGCGAGATCAAGGGAGACCAGGTATTTATATAAACCTCTCGTTTCCTTTTAATTAATTGTTTTTTATGTGTACACAAAGTAGGAACCTAGGATGTTGAGAAGGACTTTCCCAATCACTAAATATACTCGTTCGGAATTTCCATGGCGGCAGCGGATAACTTTAGAAGTGTGGTGAGGAAAATGATGCGACTTCACTATGCCTGGTGAACAGTTATTGTCGAGCCGAGAGTTAGTGAGTTGAAAGCTAATGATATAATTAGAGGTCTAGGTAAGATGAATTCCGCAAGAGTAGAGACTACAAATTTTAAAGGTGGTATCTGGCTTGTTTGGGATGATTCGGATATAGGAGTACGAGTTTTATCACCAGGTAATCAAGTCATTAATATTAAGGTGTCCAGGGACAATTGCGATACGTGGATCTTTTCAGCTTTCTAATATAGGTCTAGCAGATCTAGGCATCCAATTGATAACAGAGCTAGGCGTGAGCTATGTTGGAGTCTTCAATTTTGGAGCTAGGCGGTGAGGCGAGGCGGAGGAATTGAGCGAGGTACGGGGAGGCGAAGATGAGTTGAAGGATGGTGAACGGCGGTGAAAGTGAACGACGGTGCCGGTTATCCAAATTGCAAAACCTCTAATTAGCTGGAGAAGACAACCATTATTGTCAGAGATGGAGAAGACAACCATTATTGTTAGAGATGGAGAAGAGTGACCGAGAGAAGTGTCGCTGGAGTGCGGCGAGGTAGTGCGGCAAGGTAGTGCGACGGCGGTGTCTGTTGAGAGACCGGATAGAAGGTGAGGTCAGGTGCCGGGATGAGTGAAGCTTTGAGGTGAGGTGAGGTGATCGTTCGTTACATTTTTGTGAATGTGTTGAACAAAGAAAATAAAAGGAAAAGTGACACGTAAAACGTGAGAACAGAGAGAGAGAGAGAGAGAGAGAGAGAGAGAGAGAGAGAGAGAGAGAGAGAGAGAGAGAGAGAGAGAGAGAGAGAGAGAGAGAGAGAGAGAGAGAGAGAGAGAGAGAGAGAGCGAGAGCGAGAGAGAGAGAGAGAGAGAGAGAGAGAGAGAGAGAGAGAGAGAGAGAGAGAGAGAGAGAGAGAGAGAGAGAGAGTAATGTGAGATAATAGTTTTAGAATTTTCTTTTTTAATAGGTAATATATATACTAAGGACAATTTGGGGAGTTTAAAATTTTTAAGTAACGAAACGATCTAGATCGTTCTTTGTAATATATATATAAAGTGAACAGTGACACATGGGTTGGACCCTGTGGTAAAGAAGCCAGGTAAACCCAATTTGAAAAATTGGGTTTTATTAATGTGAAAGGAGGCCCAAGTTAAAGTTGGGCCTATGGTAAAAATACCCAAAAATACTTGTGTTGGGTCGGGTTCGATGAGTTACCCAGTCTTGCTCACCCTAAGTACAAGTCACCTTTTACGTGCATATATCTTACTACATATGAGTCATTTTTAATGTAAAAAAAACATGTACGTAAACAATCAATATAAAGAAATGATTGTGGTAAAGAAAAAATTATGATAAATAGTTAAACTTGAAAATTTCATGTTCATTGATTTAATTAGAAGAGACTCGTGCTGTAAAATTAAAGAGAAGGAGATAAATACAAACTTGTATAAGATTCGTAGTAATTATGGTGTATGTTATAACATGATAGGAATATATAGGAAAACGAAAGTAGATGCATAGCTGTTAGCTTAAGTTGTTGCAAGACTCAAGCAACTGTGTAGCTGCACTGGAAGTCATTTATACACGTTACTATTAGAAATATTATTAGTGTAAATTCACTTAATATATATTATTTTATAATAGCAATTTTTATATATTTTATAGAATTTTTTTGACTTTTTTATCTGTTATTAACATATTTAGAGTTTAGGGGAGAATCCAAAAGACTAGGATCAGGAAGTCCCTATTTAATTTTTGACAAAAAAAAAAAGTAATCCAAAGAGATTACTAATTTGGTGAGATACTCAATTATTCTATTATTGTATAATTAAAACCGCATCATGAGATGGGGTAATTAGAAGTTTAAAACCGCATAAGTACTGATTATCGAATTTAATACTCCTACTCTTTTTGTTTCAAAATGTTTGTCCACTTTACTTTTCACACAAATTAAGAAATGTAATTATTACCCTATATATTATAAATGTATCCTTCATAAAATGTCTTGATATCTTAAATGTGTATTGAAAATATGAATTTTAATTTTTTAATGGAGGTAATAGTAGAAAAACGAAAATATTACCTTAATGTCTTGATATTTTAAGTAAATAAATATTTTGAAACTACATTTTTAATAAGTAGACAAACATATTAAAACTGGAGAGAGTAAAATCTTAACTTAAAATATCTTGTAAATGACGTCTTGCCTTAGAAGGAAGTATATACTCGTTTATTTGAAAAAAAGAAAAAAAGAAAAAAATAGGAGTATAAACTTATTTATACCATCTAAATGCCATCTAATGACGTGGTGTATAAATTGGTTGATTACAAATGATTAATGTATTTATTTTCTTGATTTTATTTGGATCGAAGGGTTCATTTTTAAATTCCGTCTTCTTTTTTTCTTTCTACACTCTCTCGAACTTCACCTTCTCTCGCACGCCATTTTTTACTCTGACGTCCGCCACCGTCTCCATCCCTGCTGTCACCACCGCCATCAACACCAACACCAACACCATCTCCATAAAACGACACTACTACTCTCATGGACGATATTAAGGTAAATCCCCAATTTTTTTGTTAATTGAAAACTTAAATAACATATTTTTTTAGTCAAAAGATAACATAAGAAAGATGGTTTTGCATAAGATTTGTTCGTTTTGTTGTCAATATATTCATGAATGTTCCAATTTGGAAGGAAACATATTGTTTTTTGTTGCTTTTTTTTTTTTTTGTGATTTTTATGTGTTTGTATGTATGTCCATTCGAATCTTACATGCATAGTAAAAGTTAATATTTGAATTGAGTTTTCTTTGGTGTGGAAATCGAGTTTTGGTGCATCAAGACCGTACTTATATGTGTTTCATATCTATCTGATTCACATAATCACAAGTAATTTACATTTTATTTGAAGATTGTGATGCAGAACTCATCGGAACCAAGTGAGAGTGCAATTGTAAGTGATGAAAGTGACAAAATAAGCCAACTGCCCGATGAAATTCTCCATTATATTCTTTCTTTTGCAAACTTTATTGATGTGGTGCGTTCGAGTGTACTGTCTCGAAGATGGAAACCATTATGGGTCACAATGCCTTACTTAGATTTTGATTGTGATCTTTTGCCATTTAAATATTATCAAGAGACCGAAGAGTTGATTAGTTGGGTGCTAATGTCCCAAGGCTCTTCCAACATTACACGGTTCCACCTTACCTGGGAGCATAAATTGTATAAAGAGAAACTTACAAGGTGGATTCATATATTAATGCGACGAAATGTTAAAGAACTTGATTTGAAATACTTCTGTGAGGAAATCGAGACATTGCCTAGTTGTCTTTTCACTTGTGAATCTTTACAGGTTTTGAAGTTAAGGTTGCCATGTTCTGTTCTTCAGCTGCCCAATCGTTTGAACTTGAGACGGTTAAAATCTCTTTATCTAGAAGAAATTGAGTTTAATGATGAGAAGTCAATTGCAAGACTTGTAAGGGAATGTAGCTCTCTTGAAGATTTGAGTTTGAATAGTTGCATTATGACGAGTATTAAAGTTGTTAATATATCGTCTTCTAGTCTCAAGTGTTTGGAAATATCTGACGACCCACTTTCTGATGATGTGTATCACTATTCTGAGTGTGAGTTTAGGATCTCATGCCCTAATCTGATTTCCTTGACATATTCGTATGCAGAAGCAAAAAAATTTGTTCTTAAAAATATCTCATCTCTAGAAAATATTAAGATCAAGACATTAAAAGAAGTAAGATCTATGCTCTGCTCTCTAAATTGCAATATAGCAAATGAATAATTTGTTTTATGTTGTTTGTGGCAGAATCTGTGTTTTTCTACAACATTTTGTAGACTAAAGTCATTAACACTGTCGGTTGTAAGTGCTAAACCCTTCATCCAGCAGATGTTCCTCTTGCTCAAGGATTGTCCGAATTTGGAGTGTCTTATTATAGATAGTGAACAGGTATATTTTAATTATTATCAGTTTACTTAAAAAAATCTGGTAATCTGATTATTTATTTTCCTGTTTGATCATCTGTGTAGATACATAATGTGCCTTGGCAGTTGCAAGATGAGTGGAATGGGTACTGGAAAAGTCATTTGAAGTCAGTGCAGTTGATTAACTTTACAGGCACAAAACATGAAGTTGAGTTGGTGAAGTTTATGTTAAAGAACGGTTTTGCATTGCAAAAGTTGATTGTTATTTGGTCTAAAACAAGGATATGCGAGACAGGGGTCACGGATGAGACCATATTAAACATTCCTAAATCGTCCTCTCTTGTTCAAGTTAAAGTTATTCGCCTAAAATTATTAGACTTTTACTTAATGTAAGGAGGCATGGAGGCGAGCTTACTCTTCTTCATTTGTTACACATTATCTTCATCTATGACTTTCACAACTCTTATCTCTTTTACTTCACTATAATTTCTTTTCTTTTCTTACCTCAATCAAATCCAACTTTCATAGAAAGATTGAGGTTCCATAAAAGTTGTTACATTTTGTGTTCAACAAGTAGATTTGAAATATTACTCTCATATTACTCCACATAATGAACCAAAAAAAGGCAAAAAAGAAATTGGTTAAAATAAATAGTGGGCTAAATATCATTTTGTGCCAAAAATATATATTGATATTAATTTGTCACTTTCCTTACCTTAAATGTTTTTAGTTGTAAATAAGTAAATAACTAAATACATACCATATATAATAATCTCACTCGGTATTATAAAGAGCATATACGTTGTTGAAGCAGCATTTAACGAAGATCAACCGAAAAGAGCATTAATCCTAAGTCTTCATTTGAATGAAGATGTTTTGATTAACAATTGTGTAACTAGTATCAAGCCTGAAGATATGCTTCATCTGAATACCTACAGAGATTTGTTGAGGCATTTGATCTTCTGGAAAATTCTCCACATCTAGTGCGATACACCTTACTTGTTCATTAAATATTTTTACCATTTAAATGTTATTTTCTTTTTAAGTTCAAAAAATTGAAAGACGCGGGGGAGTTATAAGTAATTAATAAAAATGGAGATGAATAGAAAAACTAAACAACTACGGAGAGTCTAGCCATTTCTTTTTTACATTACTTTTTATTGTTTTATTTTTCTTTTTAATTTTTTGTTATCTCAAGAATGACTGGGATCTATAATTCCTTGCCTCTTTTTCTTCATCACTCCTCACCTTTCTTCTCACTTTTCTCATCTCTTGCATGCCTTCTTCTTTTTCTTCCCTAATAACTAAATTCAAAAGTGCAAAGCCTAATGATGCTTCATCTAGCGTTGCAAAAGCTGAACCAAAGCTGGAAAGTTAATTTTCGTGATATGACGAAGCTTATATTATCTCCGTTGACGAATCATCACGTAGCAACACTTCTCCGAAAATACCAATGATGAACAATGACCTAATGTCAAGTTTACAGTATAAGAACAGTGGATCTGCTGTTGTAATGGGTCCTGGAGCTATGCATCCGACTAAATCAACCGTGTCCAATGGAGTAGATGAAGTCGGTTCTCAAATAAATAATATAGAAGAACTTAAAGTTGATGAAGTTCGTTTGAAAAGCAAATAATGGAGGAAAAAAAGCCTAATTCATCAACAAATATATCATGGGTGAATCTATTTGAAGTAAACATAAAAGAATCTCTTAAACTTGAATATCACACTCTGGTCATATAGAAAGGGTAGGAAGATTATTAAACCATCGTCTAACTTACTTGAAGATGGACCAAAACGGTGGAACAATTGTCTTGTTGATCAATTTGTTGACTCTCCTTCTTTTTACATGTAATTTTATTAATTATCAATGGAGCAAGTTAAGTTAAGTGATAATTGTGTGTTTATTTTTAAATTTGAAAATCAATTTAGTTGCAATTAAGCTCTTGAACAAATGTGGCATATAAATGAAAAACCACTTTTGTTAAGAGCTTGGGAAATAGGAATATGAGTTTGAGAAAATTGACCCTAAAAGAATTTCTGTATGGATAAACTGAAGCACATTTTTATATACTATTAAGGATTTGACTTATACAACAAGTAAAGTAGGTAATCCTATACAAATGGATTTTATCATTGAATCACGAGCCAGGCTGGGGTACGCACGAGTATGTGTTGAAATTAACACTGCAGAGCTTTACCTTAATAAATTTATATTGATAAGTGATGATCGTATACATCAATTGGAAGTCCTCTGTGATTGGTAACCGTTGATCTGCTAGAAATCTAAGAGTAATGGACATCTTGAAGCAGATGAAAAGCTATGAAACAAGTATGGAAGCCAAAGGAAAAAAGATAGGTAATAAAATGGTTATTGAACTCAATGACAAGAAAAGCTTCAAATCAGGAATAGCTAAAGAGGCTCAATCAGGTTTTACTAGTAATAATGTATGTAGAGCTTCGTAAAGATAAAAACAAAGCTCTCAATCATTTGGAAAAAGGAGAATGTTTTGTTATAAGTTCTAATTCATTTCAGAAGTTTGAAGAGTCTAGCAAATTAAACGATAATTTGGCGAATCTTATGAACAAAGATATAGTTATTAAGGAGGTTACTATTCCACCTGTTCCATGAAAATAATCTCATGAAATGTGAGAGGGTTTAATAATTCTCTCAGACAAGTAGATGTTAGTAATTCTCATTGTGTCAATAGAACAAAACTCATTGGCATTCTTGAGACTAAAGTTAAAATTAAGAATAGTAGTAATATTATATCTCGCTTTAGTAACTATAGTTGGACTCACAACTACTCTAAAGATAATTCAAGCAGAATTTGGATTTTATGGGATAATAATGCTGTCAAATTCAATGTAATTGAAATGTCTTATCAAGCTATTTTATGTGAGGTGATTACTCAATAAGAGAGCATAAAGTTTATAGCATGTGTAGTGTATGCTAAGCGCATCTAGGGCCCCGGCGCCAGCTCAGCTGGAGAGGCCTTGCTCTTTCCCAGGTTAATAAACATCTTAACTAGTAATGATAAAGATGAGAGACAATACTTGTGGGATGATATTATCAAATGGAGCTTCAATTTCTTTAATTAGTATTTATGTTGCCTTAGAGACTTCAATGAAATTCTGACGATTCTGGAGAGATTGAATTGTGATGTGTTATCTAAATGAGTAAATAACACTTTTGCCCCCTGTGTTTATACGCGATTGACAGGTTGCCCCCTAACTCTTAAAATGCGCCTCGATGCCCCCTAAGATTTAGTTTTGTGACCCGTTACCCCCTGACTGTGTGTTCCGTCCATTTTCGCCGTTAAGTATGACGTGGCAATTCCATGTCACAATTTTTTTTTTAATCCAGATGTTAATTACGTGTTTAATTAATTTAACCCTTATTTTTTACAAGGGCAAGATGGGGAATTCACTAATGGCTATCATATATATACCCCAAAAATACTTTAACAACTTAACTTAACAAAAACGAAAATCAAAAGGAGAAAGAGGGTTCGGTTTGGGGAAGAACTCGAAGAACACCAAAACCTTAGCTTTCTACAGTATTTCGCGTCGAAACCTCCCAATACCTTCAACGTTGATGCCGATGTCGCCCCTTCAAGCCGATAGCGCTGGTTCTTCTTCGCACTACAGTTCTCAAGTCCCGTATTGCAGATGCAAGAAATTAGCAAGGCTTCATACCTCTTGGACAGATACGAATCCTTGCAGGAGGTTTTACAGGTGCATGTATTGGGGGTGTTCAATGGATTGCAAGTTCTTCATGTGGTTGGATGAGCCATTGCCGGAGGGTACCAGGTCGATAATTCGAGGGCTTCTTTTTAAAGATGTCAATCACTGTCTTGAGAAAGATGCAATGGAGACGAAGATGAACTTGTTGGTCTCTGATTTCGGAGATATGATGCATTTAGAGAAAAAAGCTTTTGCAGATTGGAAGCTCGAACGTGCGAAAGTCAATGAACTGAACACACAGTTGGTTGAATTGCAAGAAAAAGAAGAAGTTGCCTCAAAAGATTTGAAATTTGAGCGTGTGAAAGTAACTATCTTGGAGAATGAGGTGCAACGTCTTAACATATCGATGGACACTGTAACTCGGGAAAACAAGTTTCTGAAATGAACCTGCTTCATGATCATATTCCTCTTCCTCTCCATTTTGTCTTGTATTAGTTTATCAAAGTATTAGAATGTTGTTGGAGTTGTATTTTGGTGTAGCCTGAGAGATGTAGCAGGTGGTTGCAACTGATGGTGTTTTGTGTTTGATTGATCAGTTTGTTGAAGTTTGCAGCTGTTGGTGTTTTGTGTTTGTTTTAACAGTTTGTTGAAGTCTTAAATTTGGTGTACTGTGTTAGTTTTAAGCTTTGTTTGTAATTGACTTTGTTTAACTAAAGTATTTGGTTTTATTTGAATTGGATTATGAAGTTATTGCGGTTTGTTTAAGTTGTGTTTTACTGTGCAATGAATATAGTATAGAAAGAAACACTTAATGGACAATAGAATCTAATGCAATCTAAAAAAAGTAGATAAAGATAACAATAAAGTGCTGGCATTACATAGACCATAGCAAAAAAATATTCAAAGCATCCACTTGTGCACTAGCATACAAAACACCACAGACCTGCAATAAAGGCCTTACCAACAAAAAACCAGTATTTAAATACCACCTACACCACATACTAGAAACCCTTAACAACCACAACCTTGTTGTGTGAAGATCTACTTTTACACAAAACAGTTGTCACAAAACACATAAACATAAAACACTCAAATCTGCAGAATTCTTCAATCTTTAGCTTCTTTCCTAGTTTTTACTGAAGAACTGGTGGCTGCTTTCCTCAAACGAAGTGCTTCTGCAACAGTTACATACTTTGGATCACCCTCCCTCATTACCACCCCCTGTTTATGCTGGATTACGCGCCGCTTTTTCTCTGGTTGTCTTTTGTCTCCTTCCTGGTAGAATGATAAAGAAGAAGTTAAGCATTCTGTAGTATGTAATGGTGTTAAAAAATCAACACATGGCTAACCTCAGGTAAATTCCTTTTTGAACCTGATTCTGCTGGTGGTTTATCATGTTTGAACCTCACCTGAATGGTAAACAAATAAAAGCATTCAATAAAGGTATCTGCAGAAGGTCTTTTTAGCAAAATTTTGTAGATCCAGGGGGCATTTAGTCACTGAAATAAAAGTCTAAGGGGTAGTTAGTCAAAACTTTATATACTTACCCCTGGGATGTTCCTTAATGAAATCTTCTTTTTTTGCTTAGGGGGGGCTTTCTCCTTTGGTTTGTCTATGCTAATCTGCTCACTTGTTTTCTCATTTTCATTTGTTTGTGCATCCCCAGCATTTTTATGCTTCGCTTTTTCCAATAGTTCTGTCAACTTTTCCATCTTTACCTTCTGCGTAAACATAATAAGTTATAGGGGGTAAGTAGTCAAAACATAAACATTTATAGGGGGTAAGTTGACAAAACATAATAAGTTATAGGGGTAAGTAGTCATAAACCATAACTTTAAAGGGGGTATTAGTACTAACCTTTAAAATTGATTTAGGAGGATTAGTAGTAGTCTTCTGTTTTTGTTTCCCAGATTCATCAACCTGTAATCATTATTCACATAATACAAACTTATAAACATAAACTAACGCAAAAAATAGTTTCTATTTTAATAATAATGACCTCTAATGGTGATATAGGAGCAACAGAAGTATTTCCCTTTTGTGTCCCTGGTTCATCCTCCTCTAAAGATATAGGCATTGTGCTTGAACCTCCTGAAATTGTCTTCATTCCTTGATCCTTAATTCTACTGCTTTGGCGTATTGGTTTTTCCACTGCTTGGTCTGGTATGCGCATCTTTGGTCTGGACTTAGGTGGACTATTAACTACTGGCTCATCTGATCTGTGTACTGGAAAGCGCATCTTTGGTCTGGATCTGAGTGATGAATTAACACCTGACTCCTGTGATGTTTGTCCTGGTAAGCGCATCCTTGGTCTGGATATAGGGGGTGAGTTAACACCTGAATCCTGTGATGTTTGTCCTGGTAAGCGCATCCTTGGTCTGGATCTAGGGGGTGAGTTAACAACTGACTCCTTCGAATTTTGTCTTGGTATGCGCATCTTTGGCTCTTTATCCTTTTCCTGAGGTAAGCGCATCTTTGGTTTTGAACCTCTGGTTGTCTTAGCAATTGGCTTTTTCTCTTTGTCTTTCTTACCAACTGTATCTTTTTTTGTCACAGTAATATTTTCAGGCTCAGTTGGAGTAGATTGGGGGTTAGAAGGAGCAGATGGTTGGACTTCTAACTCATCAAACATTTTGTTAATCATCTCATCTGGGGTCGCATCCACATCTGCATTAACACCACCACCCCTACCCTCAGATAGACTTTCTTCCATAACTTCATTATCACCAACACCCCTACCATCAGCTACAACATCTTCCATAACTTGATTATCACCAACACCCCTACCATCAGCTACACCATCTTCCATAACTTGATTATCACCAACACCCCTACCATCAACTACACCATCTTCCATAACTTCATTAGCACCTTGAATATCCTCTAATCCTACTGTTTCCTGTTCTGTAGCACTTACATTTGCCTTACATGACCTTTTGTTATGGCCCTCTCCCTTGCAAATTGCACATTTATGTGAAGTACCTTTTACTAACATCTTTTGAACACCTTCAGATGTCCTTTTCTTCCTCCACTTTTTAACTTGGTCCTCATCTGCCTCCTTAGTTCTTGCCCTTTTAGGTCTGCCAACCAACTTAAAAGCTACTGGAGGTTCTACACTTACAGGCCTTGTACTAGGCCACATCTTTGGTCCATTTATAGGGTATATCATTAGTGTATAAGCCTTCATATACGTCACCTTTGAGTAGCATTCATGGACATAGTTTTCTGGGTCTTTACCTATGTATTGAATACTCGCTATCGCATGGAAGCAAGGTATCCCAGAAAGCTCCCACCTCCTGCATGGACAACTATTTGTATCCAAATCTACCGCATATGAATCTGTTCCCAGGTTCCTTACTTCAAATTTCATTTCACCACAAAACACTGCATGCCACTTTCCACTGTTTGTTTTACCTTTATTCACCAACTTCCTAACCTTAGGACATAAATCACCTTCGTATTTTGACATCCATGCTCTTTTAGACTAAAGCCTTTTCAAACTATACATCCTTAGACCCTCTAGTATGAGGATGATAGACTTGTCCCTGTGCAAAAAAACATTTACTGTTAGTTGTGTAGGTGGGAGGAAGTAGTCATTATCTAAAACTATGTAGGGGGTAAGTAGTCATTATCTAAAAATAAGTAGGGGGTAAATAGTCAAATGTAAACATGAAGAACGGGTTTGCAGTCATTTACGCATTTTTTTAGGGGGTAAGTAGAGTCAAAACATAAACATTAATAGGGGGTAAGTAGTCAAAACATAAACATTTATAGGGGGTAAGTAGACATAAATTAGAACTTTATAGGGGGTAAGTAGTCATAATACCTGACTTTTTTTATGGCATTGTTATAACTTTCACAGATGTTGTTAAGTAGAAGATCACATTTTGTAACAGTGCTAAAGTGAGACCTTGTCCATGTCTTGGGATCTAAATTAGATAGCCAATTGAATGCCTCCTCATTCATGTTTTTAATCTCATCCATTACTTCATTAAATATGAATTGTGTGGGGGCCCTAGCAGCTTCCCAAACTTTGTCTTTTAAGGCCATGCCAGGATGTTTGATTTTGAAATTATTGTAGAGATGCCTTACACAATGCCTATGTTCAATATCTGGAAGCATGTCACTCATCACCTGAAGCAAACCCTATACACACATACAATTAGAAATAAAGTCAGTGCTCTAAATAAAACTATTTAACTAAGCCCCTGAAGGATAACCAACCTTTTGTCTATCTGATATGAAAATCCATTCTTCTTGATTACTAATACCAAGATCTTGTATCAACAAGTTAAAAAACCATCTCCACGAATTGCTATCTTCTTTCTCAGCTACACAATACAGAATTGGGAATATACAATTGTTCCCATCAATACCAACTGCTGTCAAAATTACACCAGGACGTGGACCTTTCAAGTGACATCCATCAACCCCAACAACCTTTCTACAACCCTCTAAAAAACCCCTTCTGCACCCCTCTAAGCAAACATAAATTCTTTGAAATCTTTCCACTCCAGTTACCTCATCAACAGTTGTTTCAATTGCTACAGTACTCCCAGGGTTACTTCTTCTTATTTCTGCTGCATAATCAAAAAGCTTTTTGTATTGATCCTTGTATTCAGCCTCAATCATGGTTTTTGCAGACTTATATGCCCTGTAGCATGTTCTGGTACTAACATTAACAGAATAATCCCGATGCACTAACTGTTGAAAGTCACTCACATTAGTGTATAGGTTCAATCTTATCATATCTTTAAAAGTATTTTCCAAGAACTTTACAGTAACATGCTTATGTTTAAGGTTTTTACCACAACTATGTTTATTACATAAACTCATTATCACCAGCCCACCAACATTTTCTTTATGAGATGCATATAAAAACCACCCACATCCTGCTCCTTTGCAAACAACTCTAATCCGATTCCAATCGTTCTTCACAAACTTAATGTTGACCACCTTTCTTATAGCATGTGTTCTTACTGCTTGTCTAAGATCAGAGGCATTCGCAAATGTCAATCCTAAAACAAATCTAGGCTTCTGCATATCTATACTCGGCTTAAATAGGGGGTATTTCATCTTTTTCTTGCGCAACTTTTTATTTTTTCCTTCTTCATCTGTACCAGAAGAAGAACTAGCTGTACTCAGATCTTCGGAATCATGTATATATTCATCCGAATCTGTCCCACCCCCAAGATCATCACTATCGCCTTCAGAAGCATCTGCATCATCATTTTCCACATTCATTCTATCCACTTCCACATCCGCGTCAATAAATATATTATAATCCTGGTCGTCATCACCCTCACTCAAATCGATGTCGCTATCTAATATATAATCGTCATCAGTTGTTGATTCTTCACCCACAGCTTCATCAACTTCAAACACCTTCTTTTTCTTTTGAGAACTTTCTTTCCTACCACGTTTGTTGTAACTATCTATCTTTGAACCACTAGGTCCCACTCCATCTACTTTTGTTCTTTTTATACTAGCCCTAGTCCTTTTCTTTTTATCTACTGTTTCTGTTTTCTTTACTTGTGAACTGGTTTGTTTCTTCTGCTGTTGTATAACCAACTTCTTCTTCTTTAAGACATTAGCAAGTAACTCATTATCACTGAACTCCTCATCCACATCCTCATTATCACTATCTGAGTCCATTTTGTCACTGGTTTCACCATCTACACCCTCTACACCATCAGGTTTCTTAAAAACACTATCTGAGTCATCGGTTAGGTCTTCATCGATAATCCTGAAAGGCCTCAATGGTGATTTATCTCTGGAACTCCTCTTAGTCACATTACCTTCTGTCATCAAAGCCTTCAAAACTTTATCCAACATATCATTAACAGACTTCTCCTTCTCTCCTATATCTGAGAGTTGTTCTTCCAAATTGTCATCCCCTTCCTTCTCATTAACATGTGTGCTTTGTTCTTCACAAACAACCTGAAACAAAACACGAAATATTTAGGGGGTAATTTGTCAATCATATGAAATAGTAAGGGGTAAACTGTCACACAACCTTCGTCTGTTCTTGTTCAACAACGCCTTCAACTACAATGTTCTCCCCCTGCGGTTGAGCATTATTATCTTCTACGTCTCTTTCAGTCCCTTCTTTGCAATTCTGGACTTCTTCTTCAACATTTTTATCATCCACTTTAGTATGGACTTCATCACGAGTCTGAACTACTTCTTCACCATCACGTGCTTCATCTTTTTCACCTTCATGTACGTTTAAAACAAATGTGCTTTGCTCTTCGCAAACAACCTGAGATGTTGAATGAAATATAAAGTTAAAGAACTGAGAATCAGGGGGTGATTTGTCAATCAAATGACATGATAAGGGGTAAACTGTCAAATGACTTTCTACCTTTAACCCTTCTTCTACAACTTTGATTTCCTCTATGCTTTTCACATCATTACAGTTCTGAACTAATTCTTGTTCCTCAACTTGTACTACATTAACATTATCTTCTTGTTCCTCAACTTGTACTACATTAACATTATATTCTTGTTCCTCAACTTGTACTACATTAACATTATCTTCTTCTCGCTGCTTAACTATTTCTTCAGCCTTGTTCCACGTTAGTAACAAAGGCATGAAGATGGGAGATTGAAGAACTTGGGCATCATGACCTATGGATTATTAACAACATAAAGGTCCATAGTTACGTTGTTGTCTACGATTCTACACATCTCCATACCTTTGTCCTCGCTATCTAAACATACTAGACCATCAGGTAGATTTGAACCCACTTTCAAATAATAAACATCAGAGTAACAAATTACACCCAATTTTGAAAGAATCTTCCTAAGAACTGGTATACTAAACTTGTCATATTGACAACCATCTACATACTCAATGCTCACTTCATGATAATAACTCTTATCTTCATTAAAGAACCCACCAAAATGAATCTTTAGTGCGAATTTCTCTGTTAAACAAGCAAAATTGAATAAATTAGTTACCAATTACATTAAGAATCACAAAATGGAAAAACAATTATCACACTACGGCTATGGTAACTGAATCCCGTAAAATCTGCTATTATTACTAAGAAAATCCCTCAATCCACGCGTGATATCTATGTATGTAATAAATTTAGTACAAAACCCTATATTTTCGGGTTAAAGAATCTTAGCCAACGAGCAAGGATTTAGGGTTAATAAATAAACCCACTTACTCCATTGATTTGCCTGCGCCATTGATCTTCTTCAAAGCACACGAACTTTGCTTTTCTGGGTTTGGATTTGGTGTTCGTCGAGTTCTTCACAAAACCCGCGCTCCTTGGTTTTCTCCTTTTGATTTTCGTTTTTGTTAAGTTAAGTTGTTAAAGTGTTTTTGGTGTATATATAGGATAGCCATTAGTGAAATCCCCAACTTAACCTTGGAAAAAATAAGAGTTAAATTAATTAACCAGGTAATTAACATCTGGATTAAAAAAAAATTGTGACATGGAAATGCCACGTCACTTTTAACGGAGAAAATGGACGGAACACGCAGTAGGGGGTAAAGGGTCACAAAACTAAATCTTAGGGGGCAACGAGGCGCATTTTAAGAGTTAAGGGGCAACCTGTCAATCGCGTATAAACCCAGGGGGCAAAAGTGTCATTTACTCTATCTATTTGAGCTTTGTGTTTGATTGATTTCATTGATGATGCTAACTTGTTTGAGCATCAATCTATGGCAATTATTTTACTTGGACTAATAAAAGTACTTATGAAGGGTTAAGAGCTAGCAAGATTAATCTAGATTTCATTAACGGTCATTGGATTGATACTCTTCAATCTAGTGTATCTATCTCTCCTTCTACTTCTGATCACTGTGCTATTCATTTGGTAATGGGTAATCATATGCGTAAAGTCAAAAGCTTTATAAAATTATTTAATATTTGGAGCATTCATGAGAAATTTCTGAAGATTGCTGAAGATACATGGAGTATTAATATTAATGGAAACTATATGTTTCAGTTATATATGAAGCGGAAGAATATGAAAATAGCTCTTAAAATTCTTAATAACAAGTATTATTGAAGAGACGTTAATCATATAAGGGAGCTAAGGAAAGAACTCGATCAAGTTCGGATGAGCATTATGTCTGGTACACATAACAATTCTATTTTATCTAAAGTGAAGATCTTAGTCACTCAATTAGAGGAAGCACTTACTATTGAGTAGAAATTCTTAAGCAACAAGCAATGGCTAATTGGGTTAATCTTAGTGACTGCAATTCAACTTATTATTATAAACTTATTAAAGGAAAAATTGCTAACAATGGAATCAATTCTATAGACAAAGACAATAAGGATATTGTCACATCTTCGATCTTATTAAAGAAGAATTTATTTCATTTTATAAAGGACTGTTGTGATCCAATGATCCTGAAGAAGAAATTTGTTCAGTTTATATTCTTCAACAAATCTTTAATAAAATAGTGTCTCAAGATGATTCAAATAGTTTTATTGCTCCTATTCATGATGAAGAGATTAAAGTTGTTATGTTCTCTATCAAAGAAGATAAGTGTCTTGGTCTTGATGGCTTTACTTCTTGTTTCTACAAGAAAGCATAGAGTGTAGTTGAAAGTGATGTATGTAATGCTATTAAGCAAAATTTGGAGTCAGGCTCTATTATTAAGTAAATAAATTCAACTAATATTGTTCTTATTCTTACAGAAAGCAATGCTTCTAGTGTCAAAAAAAGTTTAGACCTATATCCCGTGTCAATACTACTTACAAGTGTTTCCAAAATCATTGCTAATAGATTAAAGAAAGTACTCAATAATATAATTGATGTTAACCAAGCTGCTTATATTGGAGGAAGATTCATCTGCGATAACATTCTTGTAGCTCAAGATATTGTTCTAGGCAGTGAGAAAAAGAATATATCATCAAGATGTACTATTATAATCTTTAAAAACGTATGATAGTGTGAACTGGAATTTTATACTTAATTCTCTTCAAGCCTTTGGTTTTCCTACTCTAGTCATCAAGTAAATAAAGATGTGCATTTCAATACCTATATATTCTATCTGCATTAATGGGAGAAAATGAATGTTTTTTTTTAAACTAAGAGAGGCTAAAGACAAGGAGACTCATTGTCTCTTTATCTTTTTGCTATATGTATGCAAGTTTAAATTGTTATACTCTAAATTATTGGAGACAAAAAAGACTTCAAAATCCATCCAAAATGTCAAGGCATGAAGATCAATCATATTGTATTTGTTGATGACTTATTACGCTTTCTTAAAGCTGATATAAAGTCTGTGTCATTGATTAAGGAAGGCTTGGATATATTTTCTAGAGTTTCAGGCCTAATAATAAACAAGTAATAACAAAGATGGGTTAATGCAGGTGTACCGATTATGTAAGAAAACTACGACTACAACATAATACCGAAACACTTAATGTGATGATAGTATACTCATGTTATTATTACGAAAAGTGATAACTTATTTTTGAAGGGTTTGAGTTACTACATTATTGATATTACATCTTTAGTTTTGGGTCCTACAATATATCAAAAGAGAAATCAGTTTTGATGGAATAGCTATCTACCCTAACAAGTTTATAACAAGGATGTTAGTGTGCTTACTAATTGCACGAGTTAGTTACCTAATATGTTAGATTTATTTTGTATTGAGGTGATATTTATGTGCAATCTCATACGATATGAGATTAAGATTTTTCGTACCATGTCTAGATGAAAGATTGCCAAAATTTGGGTCGAGTCTGACATCCATGTTGGACAAACTATACCCATGACTCATCATTTGGAGGGAATGATTATTTCTTATAACAAAAAGTAACCATTCATATATGAAGGTAATTGGACTTTATTTTTAGACAAGATTTTTACGTTTCTTCTAATCACAAATTCCTATCTTTCATCTAATCCTTTCTACTCTTTAACTTCTCAACAAAGAGAACATGGATATTAAAACTTGTGGATTTAGTGATTGTTTCACGTAAAGACTCATGTCGCTTGGTTAACGATTTAAACACTTCCGTCGGAAGAGACAATCCATTACTATTTTCTAATTTGTTTCAATTGGTCTAGAGATATCTAAGATCGGTTTATCAATGCATTAATCACTTTAGCGTTCACTCCAGGTAGTGTATTTTATTTCATGTTAATATCTATAATAAACGATAAAATAATACTCCATCCATTTCTACAGGTTGTCAGTTATACTAAAAATAGTTGTTCCGAAAAGGTTGTTATTTTAAAAAATCAAAACACTTTTTTTTCTTTATACAACTTTTACCCTTAATTAAATATTATAATATATATTCTCAATAAACATTTAAGATTTCAAGACGTTTTACGGAAGACATTTTAGTAATCACATTTGGAGTCTAAGCCCGACCCTTTTTGGCAAAGGCAGTATTGATGTTTTTCAAATGGATAATATATCATTCGAGGTGGTTGAGTACTGCTTTTATCTTGCTTGTTTTTTTGTTTATAGTTTTATTTTCCAAACTTTTTATGTCTATTTGACTATTATAATTAAATTGTATTGTCTTTTTATGTTAATTTCAATTTCCCCCTGAAAAAATAGTATAACTGTATAAATATAATATATGATAATATGGCCTGGCTTTTAGAATACTGATATAGAAAGACATGGCAAAAGATCAAGCAATGGAGTAGTTCAAAACTTAGAAAATTGGTGCAATTTTGTATATCTGTCAAGTCACTACAATTGGTTTTTTCAGCAATCCAAGCAAACTATGAATCGCCAAATTCATTAAATTTATTCAAAACTTTAAGTTAACAATAATAAATATTACAAAACACTTGAAGCATCTTAAAACAGTTACTTATTCTTTGTTGCCTTGATCAGATGATATCTCTTTTAGCTTGTCCTTAAGTTCACCGCTCTGGAAAAAACAAACTATCAGCATTTCTTTAGGCCAAGACAGACCTCAATTAGACTAATTACCTGGTGCATGTTAAGAATGATATCTGATCCCCCTACAAATTCTCCTTTGATGAATATTTGAGGGAATGTGGGCCAGTGGCTGCAAAATATTATGTCACACATTGATAAATAATAAAATCATTTTCAACAAAATCATCTACTAGTAAAAGTTAGGATCACCTGAAAGATTTCACAGCATCCTTAAGCTCCGGATCTTCTAATATATTTCTTGCTGCAATTGGAACACCTGCAAAGACCAAATTAAATATATCATCACATTTGAGGGACCTAAATTGTTAGATACTATTGTAAGAACTTACTGTATTCATTCAAAACTCTCACGGCTAATGAGCTAAATCCACATCGAGGAAGTTCAGGAACCCCTTTCATGTAAATCATTACAGGGTTATCTTTGACATCCTAAAGAAAGAGAAACCAAAACATAAGCAAGCAACATAATATATTCTAAATTGTCTGGGAAAGATATACCTGTTCAACAATTTCCTTTAAAGAAACATCAGAATTCTGAAGCTTGCTTGTGGGTAAGAAATCCTCATGTGTATCTGGATCATTAGGCACGGAACTCGAAAATCCTACTCTGCTTTGGTACCAGGATCCTGAAGCCTACAATAGATATGAAGCAACCACTGATTTATCACATATATATATATATATATATATATATATATATATATATATATATATATATATATATATATATATATACAGGAAAAAAAAGGAATTATCAAAGGGGCAATTAATCGAATACTTTTCGGGGATTAAGCAAAAAAAAAAATTGAACTTACAATTGCAGTTGAACGAGCTGTTGAGAAACCCCCAATGCCCTTAAGGATCATACTAGATAGTGCTTTTGCCATTATAGAGGAGCTCAAATCTGTTGTTTTTATTTTAGACTACATAGAAAATTAATAAAGCAAAAATATTAGAAATAAATTATAAACAGCATTAATTAGATATATATAATCTAGCCCCTTACAGGTTCACGGTGATTTCATTTAGAAGAATTAAAATGAATAAATAGAATCATAAATTGAAACATCTAAAAAGAAATACTATAGGTTATTAAAATTTGCATAACAAATTAGCGGCTATGAAGCAGATTTGTTTAAGAAAATAGAAAAGAATGGTAGGAGAATGTGTTAAAAGACGTGTACCTGCGCTGCGATGATTGACGGAGATTGAATTACTTGGCTACTCACGAAACACGACCTTCTAAGTTAGACTACCTCAATCAGAGTAGACATTTTTTTTATAGGAATTATATGATTTAGGCCCTTAGTTTATTTTTATTTATTATTCTGACCCCATATATATTGCACATGAATTTGTGTATACTTTCAATTTTTTAAAAGAATTCTGACCCTAAAACATAATTAATTAAATTTTACCCCTAATAACATCCTTTAACAATATTTTGTTTCAAAATATTAGAGATGGCAATGGTTACAGTTAAAAACCAAAACCGGTGAAAACCAAACCGATTAAAAACCAAATTATATAACTGTGGTTAAAACCATTAGGTTATGGTTTTGAAAAGTCTGATGGTTAAAACCTTTTAATTTTAGAATTAGATAAAAATAAAACCGAATAATTGAAAACCGTTATATTATCATATATATTTTAATATTCTATTATAATATAAGTTAAATTTAATATATTAAAAATCTAAAATTAAAGTCCAAATTCTAGATTTAACAAACTAAATAATAGATATGCAATTTAATCAAAGACCAAAACAATATTTTCTATACTTTGAAATTTTTTCTTATATGTGTGGTTTTAATTTATGATATTTATACATTTATTAAATTATCATTTGGTTATGGTTAAAAACCGCAAGACCGTTTAAAAAACTGAAACCGAATAATACGGTTATGGTTTTGAAATGTATAACCAATGGCTAAAACCGTTAATATATGGTTTTTAGTAAAATAAACCATATTGTTATAGTGTTTGATATTTTTGTAAAAAACCAAACCATTGCCATCCCTACAAAATATCAATTAAAAAATTATTTAAACACTAAATTACCAAACTATTCTTATTTATTTTATAATTATTACACTATTTAATATGTATATATATCCAAGAAAATCAAAATGTCATTTTTTTTCCTTTCATTTTTCTCTTTTTTTGAACTGGTTTTTTCTTTTCTCTCCAGCACTTTCTCTATCTACCTCATTTCTCCCATATCTTCTCAATCACTCCACTTTCTCAATTGTTTCTCTCTTTCATTGCTCTATTTTTCTCACCATCATATCTTTCCCCATATACACATTTGATACTCGTGATAATTAAATGCTCTTGATCCTATATACTCCTTCCGTCCACTTTTATTTGTCCTTCTTTCTAAAAGGAGGTGTCCAACAATTTTTGTCTATTTTATATTATCAAGACATTTTTTCTCCCAATTTTCCAATCTCACCCATAATTTATTAGTTAAAAGCAATGGTGCATTAAATGACATTCTACTTAATGAATAAGGGCAATATAGTAAAGAAGGAGTGTATTTAATGTCTTTTTTAATCTCCGTGTCACAAAAAGTAGGACAAATAAAATTGGACGGAGGGAGTATATATATATATATATGTGTTGTGCATCACTTTCATTAAAGTGCCCTAGAACCACTCCCCCCCCCCCCCCCCCCCCCCCCCCCCCCGCCTTAAATAATCTAACGGGCCATCAATTAGCAGATTTATATGATGTGTGAAGAGATCAAGACTAAAACAAAAAAAGATCAAAACCTTTTGTACTATTATATTAAGTAAGTTTATTGTAAGTTTGTGATGATTTAAATTATTATTTATATTTTTATATGACTAAACTTTTCAAGAAAACAATATATTACCTCAGATAATGATTTGACATCCCAAAAGATAAGTGAAACAAAACTTGTTAAACTGAAACGTACTCAACTTTTAAAAGAAAACCCTAACCTCTCCTTAGCCGCCGTCGACCTCACAGCCTTTGTTTCCTTCCTTCCTGGTCGATGGCGGCGGCCCTTGTTGATTTCCTTTTGCTTTTCCTTTCTTATTGTTCTTTTCCCTCGTCGAAATTTGTCCTCCTTCCCTCCCATTTTATATTACCCATGGATTTTTGGCCGCGAAGTGTTGGTTCGAGAAATCTGAAGCGAGTCGAGGGCCCAGACGGTGTTGGGCTTCGCTGGCCTAGTTCAATCTGGCAAATCCAGTTCCTTTTGGTGGCGCTCCTTTCTCACTTGTCTCCGTGTGGATTCAGAATCTTCCACGCCAGATCTGCTCTCAATTTTAACAATGGGATTTCGGCTATTTGTGAAGGTAACAATGGCTTGTCTCTATCTTTGTTTTCCCTAATCTGGCGTACTGGATTGGAGGGTGGTTTGGGTTTTGTGTCCATGGCAGATGTCTCTTTTGGGTGGCAGTGGATTGGTAGATTTTCCTATTGGGTTTTTAGTTTGGATTGTGTGGATATTTCGTTTGCATTGGTTGATTTTTTTAGAGGGCGGCCTTGGTCTTTCGTCCCATTTCCTTGTTAAGGATGTTGCTTCTACACTCATCCCCCTTCCTACTTGGTCTCCCACACAGACTTACACTTCAATCACTTCTCTCATAACCGTGTATTTAGAAATAGCAGTAGCAGACTCAGTTGTTCGTTTTTGGAAGGGTGAAGGTTATTCTCAACATGGCATCATCTTTTACAAATTTGATGCATATTTTAAGGCGATTCATGGTGTAATTTGTTTCGTTTTAGAATCTTTTTCCCAATGCATCAGTATTTAATCTGGTGCTGAAGCCGTCTTCAGTCCATACAGTCTATACAGTCTCCAAGCACGTATTGCTCTTTGAAGAGTATGTCTATCCTTGAAGATTTTAGAAGTATGGCTAGATCCCACTCACAAATCATTTTTCATGGGATTAGAAAGACAGCTTACAAGTCGACTGTTTGGAGTGCGAATGCTTTTTCTATTTACTTTCTTTCTTTAATTGGTGTTTGTTATTCGTAACTTGTATTTTATTTTTCCTTGTTTGTTTGTATTGACTTTGGTATCTTGTTTCAACAAGAGGGAATTATTTTCCTCCTGGTTGATTGATTTAATACAAGCATGATTGACTAAAAAAAAGATAATGATTTGCCCAAGAGTGTTGTTATGACTCAAAATCAAGGTGCTGCAATAAAGAGTGTGGATTTTAAAACCGAGGAAATATTTATGCTAACAAGAAAATAATAAATTTGTACTGTACCGTACCCTACCCACTGTATCGTACCCTATCCAACCGTACCATTTTGTACCATAATCTACCGTATCGTACCATACCCTACTACCATACTATATCCTACGGTTACGTACCATACTGTATCCTACCCCACCGTACCATACCGTATCCTACTCCACCATACCGTACCCCACTCTACCGTACCATACCGTATTATATACTACTCCACCGTACTGTACCACACAGTGGCCCACCGTACCGTTCCCATTATGCCATGTCGTTCCCCACCCTACCGAACCGTGCCACACCGTACCGAACCGTGCACAACCGTACCATATCGTGTTGTGTCCCACCATACCCCCACCGTACCGAACCATGCCCCACTGCACAGTACGGGATCGACCGAATTGGTACGTAAGTTGTAACATGGGAAAATCACTAAAACGCATCTTATTTGAATAACCCGGTGACCTACCAATCGTAGAAGTAGGATTTTTGGCAAGCAAAAACCCGCCCCTTTGTTGATCTCTCAGGTATAGATAGCGGATGCAAAAAAGAGGTTTTGATTTATAGCGCGACAAAACATTGGTATTAATGAAACAAACAGACTAACTTGCGGGAGACAACTAGCTTTAGAGGCTACCGTTGTTCCCAAGGATATGTGTTTTTCCAAGGCTCGCCCTTCGCAACAAGTGACAGGAGAGCTTGCGCACAAGTTCCATTCTTGAGTTGCTTTTTCCCTGGTTAGAGAGTGAAAGGGCAGTGTAAGTGGTTTCCCGATTCCACCCAGTTTGAGCGGATAGACATATATACATAGCAAAATGACTAGACTATAGTATTTATAATATGATAATAATTTTAGAATGACTTCCACCGCGAGACTGACTACTTCAGATAGCTTTTCTTTCGTCGCTCTATCTAATGGGTACCTCTTCCTGAGCGTGAGAGCGCTTTAATGTGTTATGTCGGTAAATAAAAGTGTGTAGTTCATTATGATATCCTCCTCAACCACTTGTAACTTGTTTTCCTCTTCTTTTTGCCTTAGGGTTCTTTCCTTTCTTTCAATATATTTTTAAGGGTGAAGCCATGTATACATCTACCTATCTTGATAACAAAAGTCTGAATATGTCCCTTGATATAAAATGTCCTATAGAACTGGGGGATAATAAAAAAACTAGACTTATCTAATTTGAGAATATTTGGTTGTGCTGCCTATGCCCATAAGAGAGAAGGAAATTTAGACCCCAGGTCCCTAAAATGTGTTTTTTAGTTATAAAGTTATGCATGGTATTTAAGGGTTCAAATTGTGGGATAAAAATGGTTAGAGGGATTAATTATCATGAGTAGGGATGTTGTCTTTGATAAATCTAACTTTCCTTACAAGAAAGAATTGAGGTGGAGCCTATGAGAGATACTGGAGATGATGTTGGCCAAAGTCAAACTGATCCACACAATAAAGAGGAACCTAAAGAAGTACCACCCACAGAGGAGCTAATACCTTTTGATCACCCTAGTAGGGTTGAGACACCCTTAGGAGTCCACTCAAGACAGCTTGGTAAATATCAATTAACTAGAGATAGAGAAAGAAGAGAACCTAGGCCTTCTATCAGGTACTCTTATGTTGAACTTGTATATACTGCTTGCATAACTACTAATGAGGTCAACCATATTGAGCTTGACACTTATAATGAGGTTTTAAGATCTAAAGATAAAACTTCATGGTTCAGTACTATGAAAGATGAAATGAATTCTTTGCATGTGAATAAAACTTGGATTCTTGTTAAACCAACAAATACGATATACAAGTGGGACCCGCACCTGACCATAAACTAATTGAGTGTAGATGTCTTTATGAAATTAAAGAAGGTGTCGATGATCTGATCCACCTGGTATAACGCTAGAGTTGTAGCAAAAAGCTACACTCAAAGGGAAGGAATTGATTTTAATGAAATTTTTCCCCATGTTGTAAAATTTAAAACCATAATAATTATACCAGCATATGTAGCTTGTTTTGACTTAGAATTAGAACATCTTGACGTAAAAACTATTTTCTTACATGGTGAACTTGATGAGGATATATATATATATATATATATATATATATGAGACAGCCTGAGGGATATTCTGACCCTAAGCACCTTGATTATGTTTGTTTACTTAAATAATCTTTATATGGCTTTAAACAATCTCCTAGGTAATGGTATAAAAGGTTTGATACTTTTGTAATCAGTTTGGGTTTTAAAAGGAGTGAATATGATAGTTGTATATACTATCTTGATTATTCTGGAATTATGTTATATCTTTTACTATATGGATGATATGTTGCTCATAGGTAATTTTGTGCAGAAAATTAACAAGTTAAAAGCTGATCTTAATTATGAGTTTGATATGAAGGACCTTGGCAAGGTTAAGAAAATTTTGGGTATGATTACTGAAAGAAATAGAAAGGTATGTACATTAAAATTGCATCAAAAGCCTTACTTTTTTTTTTGATGTATGGGTGTCTGGGCCAGCTTATGCGCACCACGACTATTCCCATAGGAAATATACACGCCTCCTCATGCATACTCCCACTTAATCAGCTTGGTAAATATCAATTAATCGTTGAGCTTAATTGATTTGGTTGACTAAGTCAATGTATTAAGTATGAGATTTATATATTGGATCTGGCTCACTTAAGTAAAACAAGAGCTTTTTTACTTAGCTAATATGTGGCACATCTATATGCGCTGATCTTCTTCCACTTTGGACGGGCAAGATAAAACCCTAAGGTGCCATATATATATACCCATCATCCAGGCAAATTGGTCAGACTTCGTCTTTCACTCTTTGACTCTTCTTCTTCGCTCTCGACTTCTCTCAGCTTTAGAAAACCTAATGGTTTTTGTACATCTCATTCCGTGTTACAAGAATATAGATTAGTGTTAGATATGTAAGCATCTGGCTTGCATGTAATGAGCAGTAATGTTCTCAATAGTGGCTAAGATTTTCGATTGAAATATTAGAGTTTTTCTGTAATAGTTGACAGATTCGATTTGAAGTTGTAATCACACTCTAATAGTGTATCAAAGCGTCTCTCATAGATTGCTCATTGTGGATGTAAGCTTTAGTGCTGAATCACGATAAAATCTTGTGTTCTTAATTGTTTTTGCACTTTTAATCTTTCTTCTTATTTTTTGGTATTAAAACTTTAATTGAACAAAATATTTATACTATCTTTCAAAAAACGAGAAATCGAACATTTTTTATAAATATACAACAAAATCTTTTTAAGATAGTTAATACTAACAAATCTGTAGCAATTGCTCTTACAACAACTTTGCCTCATCATATTTGGCATAGACAAGTCTAGTGAGAGTGTGATATCCTCATAAGCCTCATCCTTAAAATTAGCTTCGAAAAACTTCATGATATTCTTCAGTAAATGTACTAAGTAATAAATGCATAGCGGTAAAACTCAACCTTAACCAAAGACTGAGTAAAGAGAAAGAGAGTGTCGTGAGTTGCTTAAGGGAGATTAGCAAAGAGAAGATTACTAAGAAAATTCTTACCTCTTGATAGTATGTGGGTTAAATTTGGTAGGGTTGTTTGGTTTACAGGTTTTCCGGTGGTGTTGGAAGCCTATCTAGGGGAATGTGCCAGAGAACATTTTTTGAAAACATAACTTCTCGAGAAATTAAAAACATTATCACAAAAAATTTCGAAAAATAATTTCTCAGAAACGAGAGGTACAGAGAGATGAAAGGAAAAGATCTAGCAAACCAAAACCTTCATCCTTAATTACTGGACATACTGATAACTAAAATTTCCCTTTCATATTTTACAATAGTACATACATCTTTTACATCCTTTTTATCACTTTGCTTTTTGCCATGTATTTTGCTCTCTTGCTCAAAAACTTTTCTATCAATCGTTGAAAAATTAAGAAACTCACCTTCCCCTTGGGTAAAATAAAATCAATAAATATACATCAAATAGTTGGGGTTTTTCATATCACAAAAAAACATTCAAACATTCTGTTAAAATCAATAGATTGCTAATAGAAAAGCAATATTCTATATATTTATATATTCTGTCATCAAACAAGTTCTCAAAACAAATTAGTAAATCAAAAGAAACTTGAGCTTTTTTTAAACATCGTATCATTCATTCATTCAGTCAAGTCGGTCAAATATTACCATCAAGGGGCCCACGAAATTGATTCACATTTCTCCTTCTAACATCACTTCTAGTCCACCTCCTACCATTACCATTATTTGCACTTGAACTCCCCAATCTCTGATTTCTAACCCTTCTTTCATCTGGATCATCAAATATATCATTAAGAAAAGTAAAATCAAGCTCAAATTCACAATTTAACATATTATTATCATCATCACTCCATTCCGCTTCAATCTCAACTTGCATTTCATTCAATATATCAAATATATTCAAATTTATATCATCAAGTAAATCATCTTCATCTAAATCAAACCCATATGATTCATATGCACTAAGCGTATCATCAATATCTGTTTGTCTTTCCAATCTCCTCCATTCAGATCGACGGCTTGGATCAGCCTCAGTTGGACGAATAGTCGGATGTTCCATCCTTGCATGTTTCCTTAAAGCTGTATAATTCCCTATGAAACTACATGTCTCTAATGAACAACTTCTTAATTTCAAATCCATGTACTTTCGAGCAGGTTTTGTTACAGTCCATCCATTTATATGTCCTCGACAAAGAGGGCAGATAAGCTTGGTCTCTCTTTCTCTAAAGTGGGTCCCTCTTGAAAAATCTTGGGATTCTGTAGATGATTTGCGATATTGATCGAGACAATTTGAGTGTCGATGACTTGTGTTACACATATAAGGGCGACAACCTTTTGTACGAGAGGAACATAAGAGTAAGACAGAGTTATGTGGATGTTCGAGGCAAATAGGGCATTTTGCTTCTTCCCAATCTTTTTCATCTTCTTTCTTGGATTTTCCTTGATTTGTAGTTTTTGAGCTGCAAGCGTAAGGGCATACCCTAGCTCGGTGAGAAGATAAAGAATTCACGCTTCTATCTTTCGGCATTGCTACAAATATTCGTCAATGAAAAGATATTAGCATTAATGTTATTCGCATATACATATAATCAGGGTTTCAGATACATATTGCATAGTTATCAACTTTTAGAAGAGAATTGTCCTTATATATGGTTTTAAACTCTAATGGCCACTGAAATGGATAACAAGTTCAATGGATCCAACCTTATGGAAGCTAAGTTTAGACTTTTAGTCAAATTATGACCAAGTCAACCCTTAATCATATCTAAATTTTGAGCAAGAGAAAAAATTAAACAAGTTTACAACTCATCACAATTATGAAATATAAAAGGAAATAAGAACTGATCACCATAAAATGATGTTAATTTTACAACTAAGTAACCTAAGACCTAAACGCTAATTTTTTCAATTTTGGGGCAAGATTATCAATTACGATTCGGGAAGAAGGAGTTGTCTTACGCGTTGAATCTAATCAATTGACCCAAAGATAAGAAGAACACAAATAATCAAATTGACTAACATAAAATTGTAAAAATCAATATGAGATAAACTGTTGGGTGAATCTTATGCTGTACAAAAGTTTGCATATAATTTAAAGAAGCACGGAAAATACCTGATAAGATTGCTAATAGGTTGAGGCGGAGGCGGGTGGAAGCGGAGGTTGGGGGGGGGGTTTAGGTGGTTTGTGAGAGACGTTTCCGAGGCCGATGTATTTAGAGGGTGGGAAAAGGACCTCTTAGAAAATTAGCGGTGGGGTTTGTAAATATATCAAATACTAAGTAATTAGAAAGTACGAAAACAGCCTTTGAATGAGTGGAAAATCTTTGAAGTGGACCATCCGTGACTCTATGTGGTCAAAAGGCGGGCCGACATTTGGATACAATAAGAATAAGAGGAATATACCTTTTGGCCTAAAATTCAAAAAAGAGAATTTTAAGGGCCCCGTTTTTTCTTATGTTTTTTAAGGGCCTAATTAGAAATTTTCTGGTTAGGTTCACGATTTTAGGGGGCACATGCCCCCTTTTTTTTTCTTTTTTGGAAGTAGATTTTCTCGAGTTTTAATTTTTAGGGGTACACGCCCACCGTTTTTTAAGTTACGTCCATATTGTTCAAAGTCCATATTGTCCAAGGCAGTCCAAATATTCAGGTTAGTCCAAAACAGGGGGATATACCCCTAATTTTTCAGTTTGCCCCCCAAAGTATCTAAATACCCCCTGAAATACCACAATACCCCCTAAAATACAACAAATACCCCCTAAATATCACAAATACCCCCTAAAATATCACAAATACCCCTAACATATCAGATTAAACCCTAAAATAAACTGGTGGGGTTGGGAAGGTCATTGGTGGGTTGGGAAGCTCGCAGCTGGTGTTGGTGTGATGTGGCTGGTGCTGGTGTTGTTGTGATGTCGCTGGTGGGGTTGGTGGTGGTGGTGATGTGATGTAGCTGCTGGTGGTGCTGTCAAGATCTCGCCGCTGCTGGTGGTGCTGTCAAGATCTCGTCGCTGCTGGTGGCTCGTCGCGGCGGAGATACGATGGATCTGATTCAAGCAGGGTGGGTTGTTGATGGTGGATTTGTTTCACGCAGGGGGGGTTGTTGATGGTGGCAGATCAAACCGACGGAGGGGGGTTTCTTGATGGTGGAGGACCTCGAGGCTTGGTGGTGGTGGTGGATTTCGACGGCAGCAGTGTTGTTTCGGTGGTGGCTCGTCGTGGTGATGTAGTGGCGGTTCGGTGTGGTGCAGATCTGGCTCGGCGAGGGTGGGATCTCGATGGCGGTGGTGTTGGTGGTCCTCGATCCGGCGGCGACGCTGCAAAGAGGTTTCATGGCGACGCTGGTCCGTGGTGGTGGTGCGTGGTGCTGGCGCGAGGTGGTGGCGTGGTGGCGGTGCGTGGTAGGGGGAGAGAGAGACAAATGGGGAGGGGTGGGTTTTCTGGGAGCTCGACGTAAATGGGGAGGGGGTGGGGAGGGGGTGGGTTTTATGTATTCTTTTTAGATGGGTTTCAATTGGACTGGTTTGGATCCAATTGGGGCCTCTATTTATTAGACTATAGTATAGAAGGGCCCTAAAAGCTCTTTTACCCTAAGAATAAGTGGAGTTTTCTTTTTAAGGCTAACGCTTTTATTTATAAATAATTGACGATTTAGTATGGGAAGAAAAAAATTGCGAATTTGGCACAAGGGCGGTGTCGACACCGCCCTTAGTTAAAATTGTATTTCTGTTAAGGTAGTGGTTGAATGACCGTCCTTACTTCAAATTGTATTTTACTTTTTGGGCGGTGTTGTGACCATCGCCCAAAAAGAGGGGCGGTAAACGGAATACCGCCCTTGTGCCAAAACGTCAATTACTTTCATTTCTATGTCAAATGAGGAAACTACAAATTGGAGCCTAGATTCCTTCTAAGTTATTTTTTAAGGCCCAGTTAGAAAAACCTACTATATAAAGCCTAGTTACACTTTTCAGTTGTATTTTTTCCAACTTTACCCTTTTCATTTTTTTTAAATTAATTCGTTTTTTTAATTCTTTTTGTTCTTTTTCATTAGTCTGATGGATCCCGTACCCCCGTACCCATAGGTACGGACCTATATTGGGTTTTAAGTTTTTCAAATGATTTTTTATATTAAAATGTGTCCAAATATTGGGTTTTAAGTTTTTTAAATGATTTTTTATATTAAAATGTGTCCAATCATATCTAAGGGGCTGTACCCAAGCTCGGGTTTTATCCATGCCATATTGGTCCAATGTCAAACTTTCGGGAATTAAGTTATTCTGTACCCTAGGGTCTATGCCTAGTAACAGAAATTGGAAAAAATACACACGAAATAAAAAAAAGAAATGGTGAAGGGCTGGACCCAGCTTTTTACTTGCAAAATAAAAAAATACCAACTCACAACAAATGGGCTGGACCCTAACAAAAAAAATGTCAATTTTGAAAAACAATGAAATGGGCGGTAGAAATCAAAATAAGTAATTTTATTAATTCAAAAGTGATAGGACTGGACACAACAGGTCTAGACACAAGACCCAAACAGGTCTGGACCCAAACAATCCTGGACCCAAACAGGTCTGGACCCAAACAATCCTGGACCCAAACAGGTCTGGACCCAAACAATCCTGGACCCAAACAGTTATGTACGGCTAATTAAAAAAAAGAAAAGGAAACGAAAGTGAAGGGAATGGGATGGTGGTGACCGGAGCTGTAAACCAGGCTGGAAGGAATGGGATGGTGGTGAAGGGAATGGGATGGTGGAGCGCTGGAGGTTATGGTGGGGTGATCTGAACCAGAGGCGTCAAGACAGCGACGGCGGAGGCTCACGGAGCAAGTTCACGCCGGAAATGGAGCAGATCGGAACAGTTTGTACAGATCTGTTGCTGGTGGGAAGATGGGTCACGAGCGGCGGCAGCTCTGATGAAGGTTCTGCAACAGGGATCCGATTCTGCAGCAGCGCTGACGGTGAAGGGCGCCGGTTCTGCAACATCGCTGAAGGTGTAGGGCTCCGATACTGAAGCAGATCTGGTGGGGATGGCTTTCTTCGCTGGCTGGTGTGGTGGTCTTCGATGGTGGGACGGTGGGGCTGGCTGGTGTGGTGGTCTTCAATGGTGGGACGATGGGGTGAAGAAGGTAGGGGAAGAGGAAGGAGGAAGAGGAAGGAGGAAGGTGGAGGGGGAAGAGAGGCGTGGTGGTGGTCTTCAATGGGCGACAGTGTTAGAGAGGGCGGATAACAGAGAGAGAGAGGGGAGAGAGTGGGTTTGCAAACCCTAATAGGCATTTTGTTTTGGGTTGGGTCTTTTCACTGTGGGTATAAGAGAAGCAGGGGTTTTTGTTCTTTTGATCTGTTTTAGTTAGGATAATTGGGGAGTAGTTTAGGTTAGGCCTTATATTATTAAGTCCCAAGTCATGGGGCCTTATTTCCTAAATCCCCCATGTCAAATTGCCAATTATTTATTAAAAAATCGTTAAATTTTTTTAAAAAAAACTCGAATAAGTGACATTACCTTATCCGCATGACCCATGATATCTTTATTTTAGGTCTTAAAAATTACTTTATTTGTTCTAAAAAAAATTGTCACTTATACTCCTTTCGTTTTAAAATATTTGTCCACTTACTAAAATTGTTATCCACTTAGTATTCAACACACTTTTTCCAATTTTTTCCATTGTTACTCCTAGTAGAATTGAATGTATATTTCCAATCTTTGAAGTGGACCATCCGTGACTCTATGTGACAACCTTTTAGGAACGCATGGAGTATATTTAAAGACTCGGTTTAAAAACTCGTTGCTAAATTAAGATCTTTAATACATTATCAATACTAATTAGAGTATTTGTAAATATAAATTAAATTAATTAATAATTATGTTAATTACTTATTATATATGTAATTAAATTATGGGTTAATTCCCTCTTAAATCAAAACAACAAACCAACTTCCCATTTAGATTACATCTTGATTTAGATGAAAAGATTACAATAATACCCTTATTCTAGTTGTTTCCTTTAACCAAATATATATTCTCATTTAAATCAAACATTATCATGTAAAAAGAGAAACAAGAATAATATTCCTCTCTCATCTTTACCTATTACATGGTCTATAAAAGTCATGAAATAAGTAAATTATAGTACTAATTATGCCTTTCTTTTAACTTTAATTCAAGTTCGCAGCACAAATCCAATTACAGTCAGATGAAAAAATACACGCACAAACACACATTTACTGGGTGATCTCTCGAATCGCACATTTACCAAAGGAGAAAAAGGAGTCGAAGCCTTCTACGGCAGCCGCCGCCGCCATCCCAGAGTCAGAGAATCATTGTGGTCACCAAGCGAAGTCCATGACGGCCACTGCGAAGAATGGTTCATAATCCATTCTAACTTTAAAAAGCCCAAAAGAGAAGCCCTATTCTCTACTCCAATGAGATGACACCACTATCGTCGTGTTTCTTCTCGATTACACGAATCTGCCATTGACACCGCCATCAAACACCTCCACCAACACCGCCTAAGAGAATGAAGAATGAAGGTGAGTGTGGATCATTCAAGAGTTGATTGATATGGAAGCTATTCTTCGATTCAATTTTGATAATTCTTAATTACAGTTCTCCAATTATATAAAAAGGTTAATAATAAAAGAGTCAACTTTATTGAAGAATAAGCAGAAGCGTGTGATATATTTTATGAAAATTGGGATGAAAGTTATCCAATCTATGAATCAAAGGATTGTGAATTTGTGGATGAAGGATTCAGGTGTTTTTAGAATGGTAGGCCTAATCATTTCTATTGGCAGCCTAAAGCTTGCAATTTACGCAGGTCTATTTTCATATTTCTTCTTATCTAATATTTTTTCTCTTTGAATTTTGTAATACTCATTCTCGATATTGCAACATAATATACTACTTGATTTAAATTTCATATTGCTGGTTGATTTATTTGCAGCATTGGAGATCTGAATATGGCAAGTGGTGGTACAGGCCTTTTGAAACTCTTGCAGATGGTATATCATTCTCCTCTTTTTTTTTTATAATCTTTATCAATTACTTGTTGAAAAGGAATATTAATGAATACAAAGTTCTTGTTCCTAATGGAGACTTTTGTGACTCATATTTCATAATTGATTTCAATAATCACAAATGAGTGCTATATAATGGTAAATCTGATGGCGATATATGATTCATGTTTTAGATAGAAAAATAGATGATTCTTGTTAGACTGTTTGATTATTGTTTCAATGAGAAAATGGTGTTTGGTTTTTACAGGGAGTTTTAAAAAGATTTTAACTAGGATACAAATTTATTTTTTTATGAATTTTATGAATGTGTGTATGCCACCAAAGTTTAAACATAATATTTCTTCATCCAATACAGTTAAATTTAGTTTATTTCAGGGATTATTTGAGTATTAACAGTTTGTGCTTTCACCTGCAGGAAGGAGTGTGAAGAGATTTATTTTTTGTCTTTTGTTCCAATGCGAGTCTGAAGAGATAGGTTATAGGTTTTATCATGTTTCATTGTTTTTTAATTTTTGAACATAAAAAAAATGATATTTGTTTCAAACGTTTACTTTTTCTTTTCTTTTCTTGTTCTGGCAATTTTCAACGCTCCAGTTGTATACATTCAAATCAAGCAAATGTAAGTGTTTCAGAATTTAACAATATACTCAAATTAGCATTTCTAATTTAATTATTGTTTGAGTATATAGATTAACATGTCCAATGACTGCTCAACTAACAATGCGGATGTGCAGACCGTGCTTTTCTTCTGTCGAGGAAATTTGGTGGGATTTTTATATTTTTTTAATAGTTTGGTGGGATTTTTCCCATCAAATAATAACATAAAAATTTGGAGGGAAAAAATTTAACTTGAATTTTTGTTTGGTGGGGAAAAACATTGGCCAGAAAATTTTGGTGGGAGAAAGTATGGCCGGAATTTTTTGGTGGGAAAATTTAGTTTGGTGGGAATATTTTAGTCAAAGGTATTATTGTCTAATTATATTTTTTATGTTAGACATGACTTTTAAGGTCAATATGAACACCTCCTAGAGTCCTAGGATGCTATTGGTAATTGCCTCATGTAAAAATTCACCTACTAATTTATCGTACGCACACGTCCGGGATTTTTTTTAAAAAACATCATAACTAATTCTAAAAAAATAAAAAAAATAAAACATCAGATGAGACAAAATAATATCTACGTCCATGATTTTTTTGATTTTTTTTTTGAATTTATGAGTTTTTTTGATTTTTTTTAAATGGGATTTTGTCTCATCTCTAATTTTAAGATTAGGATGAATTTGTCTCATTTTCATTCTAATACTGAGATGAGATTTGTCCCATCTCTATTGTTTAACTAAGATATGATTTGTCCCATCTCTATTGTAAAACTAATTAAAAGTATAATGTGTTGAAGATGGTGATGTGCTGTTTCGCGAGGTAAAAATTTAAGATGGGATTTGTCCCATATTTTGTTTATCCCATCTATATTTTCAATTTGAGATGAGATTTGTTTCTTCACTGAAGACTCAAGTTTGAAGTGATTAAGTGATAAGCTATTAAAACAGTGTTTGAAGTGCTTAGATAATAGGCCGTTAAAAAGGTCTTTTGCAGCTTGAAGCTTTCCGTCTTTAAATAATCCATCAATGATAATGCTATATGCTACAACATCTGGAGTTACATGACTACCTTGCATTGACTCTAAAAAATCATTGCCTCATTAATACGCCTATTATTACACACCCCTTTTAACATGATACAATAGCTAATAATGTTAGGACTTAACTCATTGATTGCATCAATGTGAATAGTTTTTGCACAACAACAAATTGACCTGTTTGAAGAAACCCTTGTATCATACTGCTGCTGTAACAATATCAGGTTGTGTTGGAGATTCGGGCTTCCTGAAATGAGAAAGCGAAAGAGTTATTGTATGAGCTAAAAGTAGTTTTTGGAATTATAAGGGTTTGTTTGATAATTGGAACATGATATTACTTTAGTTAATTTGAATTATACAAGGACCACTGATGCAATTAACCTGATCATATTTGTTTATAATTTTTCTTACCTTCCAAGCAAATGAACGTCATAATAAAACATCAAGATTTTTTCCTTTAGAAGCATATAAAAGAAATTTAGTGACAATCAAATCAATAGCTCTTTCACAATTTGAATAGTTTTAAACAATTACAGTTACAGAGCTTCCAAACATGGTTAATTTTAGTTAAAATGTTGAATTTACCTCACAAGATTGAATTTTGTTAGCACAAAAATCAAATTTTTTGAAGAAGGGTATATACAGAGACTTACACGGGGCGTATAGCAGAAAGAGTAGGTGGCGCTTAAGGCTGTGGCCGAAGAGGATGTTGGTGGCGCGTGTTCACTATCTATACGGTGAGTAATATTAATTATTATTATTTGATGCCCCTACTCCAAACCCCATCAACTCTCACACCCGATTCATGGCAGTGGTGGTTGTGATTAGGAAAGATGAGCCTTCTTGGGTGGTGGTGTTGTCCGAGAGGTGACATTTGATTTTGGAATGTGGGTGGCGGCAGTTGTTCTTGTTCTTATTATTGGTCTGTATAAATAAAAAAAATTGACCAAAGAGGGTAACAAAGTAATTGTGTAATGTTAATTTGATTTAAATGGGAAACGACCTAATTTATCTGGAAAGAAATATTCACCTGTCAACATTTGGGCATAGACAATGTGAATCATGATTTAAATGAGCATTATCCCTTAAATTATTTTAATATTAAAAATTATATTGAAAAAATTACGGTTATAGTTTAAATAGCTTTTGTCATGACATTAGTGTTAAGTATGTATATTTGCAGTCAGATTTGACAAAAAATATGAAAACAAAATCTCTATATTAAATTTGACGAGTCTCTACAATACCACTAATGTTGATTTTAAATGGTTTGATTTATGTCTTTCGATTTTTCATTTCATGTTTTTTTTTTGTTATTCAATTTTATTCTTATTTTGGATATATTACCTTTGTTTTCTTAATTCACCATTATGTTTTAGGATGTGATGGTTAAGGTTAAAATACCAGAACTCTCGATAAAAAAAATGATTATATAACCATGATTAAAACTATTAGATTATGAATTTGAAAAATATAACCGATCATTAGAACCATTATATGGTCAGAGGCGGATCTAGGGGTAGGCGAGACCCCCGGTCGTGGGGACAAGATGATAAAATGGTCGGTATTTTTTTGCGAAAAAATCCTTAATAAAAATAGCTTTTCGCCGCGTCCCCTCCCCAGCAAACCAAAATTTCACCCATCATGTCTAAAATTACCCCCATTTTTTGAGCCTGAATAAAAATAAATACCGAATAACCAAAAAATCATCTATAAACATATATATTTTTATATTTTATGACAATTTAGGTAAAATTTATATTCAAATACTAAAGATAAATTATAAATTATAAATCATAGGTTTAACCAATTAAATAACAGATTAACTTATCAGTGATTAACACAATTTTTTATATAATTAGAATTTTTTTCTTATATATGATCTTATTTTAGAATTATATATATATATATATATATATATATATATATATATATATATATATATATATATATAGAGAGAGAGAGAGAGAGAGAGAGAGAGAGAGAGAGAGGGGGATACGGGTGGTGAGATGTCGTCTCACTTTTAAAAGTGAGCCATCACTTAGTTAGTATATAAAGAGAAAATATAAAAAAATTAAAAACATATATCAATTAAAATATCATTCTAGCTCGCGCTTGAAAAACCCTCCCATCCCCATCTACGACCACTGTGCTACCGAAGCATCTATATCACGCCGCCGTCTCACAGAATTCGTTCCTCCACTGGAGACCAGCAATTTTTAATTGCTAGCAGTTTTGGTAATAGGCAATGTGGTCAATCGAAGAGTTCCTCGGCATCAACGGTCTACTTTAGCATCTTTAGTTGTAGGTCCCTCGAAATTCTATTCTTGTAAGCCACGGACATGTGAGATTAGAATATGCATTGCTATAGTGATAACCATTATTTATTAGTAGCATTCAAGTTATTTAATCGACGAGGTTGTTTAAAATGAACGTCCTAAGCAAGAAAGGTTTCCTTTCAGACTAATTAGAATTAATTGAAGAAACGTATCTTTATAGAGATAGTTATATTGACATTAATTAATTAAAGAAATGTATGTATATGGAGATAGTTATACTGACATTAGATGCGATCATTTTTCTTGATGTATGTTGAATTAGAAAAGAGAAAACTACTCATCATCGAAAAAGATAAATAACATGGCAATAACAACAACAAAACACTTCACATGCATTACCGTAATGAATCAAACATACATATTCATGCCTTTGACCATCACTTTACCATTTTGTCGTCACAACACCACCACGAACATTATCACTTTCTACATCATCCTATTTTCCTTCTCCTTTGACACTATTTTCGACATTACCAACTTTTTGATTAGACAAATCCTAGGAAACATTAACACCTTCATCACCACCTCTGATCCACGACATTTGCTTTCAAATCCGACCCACAACAAATTTTTTTGATACTTCAAATAAGTCAAGAAGATGTGAAGAACAAAAATTGGAAGTTAGGATTTATAATTAAGATTTATGGTATATAATTTAAGATATTTTGGTCAATTCAACCCCCCCCCCCCCCCCCCCCCCCCCCCCTTTTCTAAAATTGCATTATTGATTTTTTTTTATTTAAACATGTTTGGGAACAAATTTATTTTTATTTTTATATTAAAATTATATCTAACCCTAAAAATCCCAATTAAAAAATTCCTCCATGGGCATTCCGGACATATAGCCCTTAAACCCAAAACCCTTATTATTCTCTCACCACCCGCAGCTATACTTGTTTCTCACTTTCGTTTTCCGAGCAGCTCCATAACTCCCTTTTCCGGCGACAATGACGAAAGAGTCAAAACCTATCATTACATCCTTCTCTCGCGACGGCGATTGTCTTGCTACAATATCATCCAATGCCGTCGTTAAGGTGTGCTAGCTTCCTTCT
The DNA here is from genome assembly GCA_029959085.1 of Nemophila menziesii. Classification (NCBI taxonomy): domain Eukaryota; kingdom Viridiplantae; phylum Streptophyta; class Magnoliopsida; order Boraginales; family Hydrophyllaceae; genus Nemophila; species Nemophila menziesii. The sequence goes on along the minus strand of JARWIR010000003.1, from coordinate 53,401,402 downwards.
TCCCCTTTCCTATATAATAATATATGTATGTATATATACTAGTTTAAATATGTAAAATTTCTATCAATCACTGTAGACATCGTTTATATTACTGAATTTTTACTCGATAATTTCACACAAGCAGCTAATCGATTTTATAGTCTGTTCAAAATTTAACCGGCCGGCAAGTTCTATCGGGCGGCCGAAGTTGAGATATTAGTAAAACCAACCCAATTAATAAAATAATTCAACAAGTAGAAATATAATTCGAAATGAAGGCTTAAAAATATGGATAAAGACAAGAAGTGATAAACTTCTTAGACCCAGGATTGGAAAATTGCTTATATAATTATGGTTTTAATATGAAAAACTGACTGAATTGTTCTATTACTCACAATTATTGAGAATTATAAATCGATTAAAATGACAGTAATATGGTAGTAAATTCAATATTTTGCGCTAAAATGTATGAGTTGTTTGTAGGTATGGAATACAGTTGATGGAAAGCAAATCTCAGAGTGGAAACCATCTGATGATATTTCAGATTTAAGTTTCACGTGTATGGCATGTAGCTCAATTGGCAAAAAGGTGTTTGTAATAACCCTTTTATTGATCTTCATCCATAAGCCTTTGATATTTATTTCATTATAAGTACTTATCTTTTCAATTCTCTTCTTTGAGTATTTTAGCGCAAAAAAGAACAAGCTGTTTTCTTTGTTGCACTTGGCACTGATAATGGAGATATATTAGTCATCAATGTTTTTACCAGTGAGGTGAAATGGAAATTTACTAGTAGTAATTCCGGGTAAGTTACTCTTCAAAGTGTTCAAGTACTTGTAACTTAATGAAATTACTCGAGGAATGATAGTTTTAATACAATTTCATGCAGTGGGATTGTGAGTCTTTCTTTTACAAACAAAGGCCTTGTTCTTCGCACAGTAAGATCTAATGGAATGGTATCTGAAATGAACTCAGAAACTGGAGAACTTTTAAAGGAGTTGAAGCTTTCAAAAAAATCAATCCCTTCACCAGTTTCTTTATCCGGTGAGTATTCATTTCATCTTATTTTTTTTGCATTATATTCCACCTTTTAATCAACCCATTTCATTTATTTTATTGTAAAGATGAGAACATTGTAGCTGTATTCAAGAACAAGCTACAAGTTAGAAGCCTCGAAAACGGGGAGGAGTTTTTAAAATTCTCTTCTCAATCTGTATGTGCTCTTTAGTCCTTGAGTATTTAGACACATAATATGTTATATATATAATATGTCCTTTTCAGGGTCCTCTACAATGCATATCAACATCGAATGATGCTAAATTCATAGTTACATCAGTTGTTAATGAGAAGCAAGTTCAAGTATGGAACTGTGATTACGATACGGGCAATGTAACTTGTGGGCCCACCCTTTCAATGAAACATCCTCCTTTAATGATTGAATGTAAGAACACACAAGATGGTCTAGTTATTTTGTCAATTTCCGAGGCTGGTGAAGTGTACGTGTGGAAATTAAAATCCATACTCGAAGATGTAACTCAAAATCCAACTAAGATTACTGTAAAAGATAAAACTCGAAAAACAAAAAAAAACCGTGTCCCCATAATTGCAGCTAAATTACATGAAGTGCAAATTTTAATCACATATGGATTAGTTGATTCTCCACAGTTTAAGTTACTGGATATTGCTAGCTTTGGTGAAGATATTATTATAGAAGCAGAAAATGAACAAGCAGAAGAAGGTGAGGTTATAAATTATAGTTTCTTTTATTTAAATATTTCTTAAAAATTTTAACAATAACAATTCTGTTACAGGTGTATTAGATGAAGAGGTATCAATGAAAAAGGAAAAATCGAAAAAGAAACGATCTGCATCTCATCTGGATGAATCGAACGGTGCAGATTTAATTTCAGGTGAAGAAGCTGTAATGAATGGAGTTGAAATAAACGATGATTTAAATGAACCAACAATGGGTGAAAAACTTGCTAGTTTAAACTTAATAGAAAATAATGAAACTAAGAGTAATGAGAATAATGATAAGTCTCCTTCTCATACAAAACCACCCAGTGCTGATTCAGTTCATGTTCTACTTAAACAAGCATTAAATGCGGACGATAAAGCCCTTCTTATAGATTGCTTGTTTAGACAAGATAATAAGGTTTAATTCTCTTTACCTATTCTTAGATTCTCATTTAGACATTATTTGACTTAACAATTAACAATATAACACATGTTCATCATGCAGGTCATTTCAAATTCTGTTTCATTGTTGAATCCATCTGATGTACTTAAGCTGTTACAGTCCCTTGTATCAATTATTCAATCTAGGTAACAAGTAAAAAATTTAAACTGTTTAGATGTTTTTTATGTAACATATATATATATTTACAGGGGTGCTATCTTAGCTTGTGCACTACCATGGCTAAAAAGTTTACTTTTACAACATGCTAGTGGAATAATGTCACAAGAATCTTCTTTATATGCACTCAATTCATTATATCAGGTTAGCCAGCTAGTACACACGTGTGTTTTGAATATGTTGATGAAATTAATAATGGAAACTAATATTATTATGTGCAGCTTATTGAATCAAGGGTTTCGACTTTTGATAAAACGGTTCAGTTATCAAGTTCATTAGACTTGCTTTATGGTGGAGCAGTTGATGATGTGGATGAGAGTGATATAGTTACACCATTTATATATGAGGATAAAGATGATAGTGATGAAGAAGGATCTGAAGAAGCTATGGAAACAGATAGTGATGAAGATAATGGAGAAGCTCAAGTTTTTGATGATGTTAGTGATCTTGAAGGAGATGATGACGTCATGAGTGAATGAATAAAATAAATGATATCACAAAGAAGCAATTTTTGAGCTAAAATTTTGATGCTTGTTTCAGAGATGGTTTTGGTTTTGTTTTAGTTTTAGTTTTATTTCTTAATTTTTGGTTAATATTGAAGAAAGTAACAAGAGATTTATTGGAGAGTGTAGTGCATGAGATTCAAATATATGATATTAAATTAACAATGTAAACTAGATCTGGGATTGGATAACCAATCGATCACATACTCGTATTTTGGGTTTATTTTTATTTATTTTTGTGCCCGTGAGTAAAACATAAAAAGCTTATATCCCTGACGCAACAAGGAGAGTCTAATTGTAGTGTGAGAAAACAAACATATCAAGTTACAAAGCATATAATTTTGTGAGAAAGGAGCTGAAATTAGATGTGCTTTATAAAACGTCGAAACTTAGTGACGGTTATCGGTCGCTAAAGGTATTAGCCCAATAGATAGATAAGATTTGACAGTCAAATTATTAGAGTATATTTCCGACCACGTTGGTGGTCGTTAAAGACTAGTTCTTTTCTTAATTTACGACCAGAATCTAGAGACCGTGAACGTGGTCGGTAGAAATTCTTTTCTAAATAGCCGGGAAGTTTAGTAGGCAGGAAGTTGAAAAGGTTTCGTTAATTGTGGCCGGTACAAAATATTTTATTAAAATAATTCCACCCTTTATAGCAACCGACAAAACTTTTTATTTTATTCCTATGGCGACCAGAGGTGGCTGCGAATGGTTCTCTCAAACGATCCCCGACCATGGTCTCCTATCGCCAAAAGATTGGCAGCTAGAAACACGGATCGTGCAACTGATTCTAATTGTGACAAGTTCCATGAGCTCCAGTAACTACTGCTTGACTAAAAGATCCACCTTGCTTGAAGATGCAGCATGTGGACCTGTGGTCCTCTGCGTGCTAAGTGAATGCTTTCACAACCATATGAGGTAGCTGCTGTGATAATCTGATCGAATTTATGTAGCCCAACACCATATATACACCACAACTTCCTGAACCATTAATATGAGTCTAATTTATTTAAGAGATAATATTACTTGATGAAAGCTAATAAGTTAGATATTTTTTTAGCCATAGCTAACAAAAAATGAATCCAATCTAATTTGTACATAGAGTAGCATCATCCAAGGTCATATATGCTTCAATTTATGCGAATTAAATCTTCATATTTATTTCAAACACTTCACTCTTGGCTGTATAACTAATTATTACTACATAACTTTTGCTTGAGAAAACTATTATTAACTAATTAAATGTTGTTTTGGCTTGTTTTAGCCTTACATTTCGAAACTTGTACAAATAGTACAGTATCTGTTTGTACGATTGGAAATTATAGAGATTTTTAGTGTTTTTTTATACTTTTAGAACAAAAGAAAACCAATTTTTTTTTCCTCAAAAAGTTTCATATTGAAAACGAAGATGGAAAAATTATTGATCTTATAATATTTTCCTTTTTTTTACATTTCAAAAGGTTTATAACATAGATGGGAACTTAGGTCATGTGATATACAACCAACCATGATTCAAACCTCTTCGAATACTATTTTGGGGATGAGTTCCGCTTTACTACCCAAACAAAAAACCGTACCCAATAAATACACGGTGGCGCGGCGTGATCGTGGTGGTGTCGGGAAGTCTTGGGTAATTAGAGAATAAAATATATCTTGGAAGCAAGTATGTATCGAGTCGAGACTGAGACTCTTGTACCTACCGAAGAGTTGTTGGTTTTCACGACATTTATTCCTAATGGTCAGAAACTCATGCATTAAAAGACCTTCATGATTGCTCCCATCACCAATGGTAACTCCTACACTTATTGCTCATAAGTTACAAGTACTCACCAGATTCGTTCTCCCCTTTGTCAAAGAAAACATTTAGATTCATGCCAACTTTCAAGAGAAGAGTAAACGTTTTCTCCTTTATGATGGAAAGTAAAGAGATTTTTTCATACTTTTGGAATAAAAGAAAACCAATTTTTATTCTTCAAAAAGTTTCATATTGAAAATGAAGATGGAAAAAATATTGATTTTATAATATTTTCTCTTTCTATACATTTCAAAAGGTTTAAAACATAGATGTGCTAACTTAGATGGGAAGTTAGGTCATGTAAAATACAACCAACCATGGTTCAAACCTCTTTGAATGCTACTTTGGGGATGAGTTCCATTTTACTGCCCAAACAAAAAACTCTAACCAATAAATGGGCGGTGGCACAGCGTGACCGTGGGGGTGTTGGGAAGTCTTGGATAATTTAAAAATAAAATATATTTTGGGAGGAAGTATTTATCGAGTCGGGATTGAGTCTCTCGTATCCAGCAGAGTTGTCGGTTTTCATGACATTTATTCCCAACAGTCAGAATCTCCTGCATTAAAAGACCTTCATGATTGCTCCCATCACCAACGGTAACCCCGCACTTATTGCTAATGAATAACAAGTATCGACCAGATTCGTTCTCCCCCTTGATAAAGAATATGTTTAGGTTCATGCCAACTTCCAAGATAAGAGTAACCGTTTTTGTCTTTATGATGGACGTGTTTATGACAGACTTTATGGCGTGTTTTATGACTGTTATTGGAGAGATGCTACCACTAGATAATGAGGCTCAAATGTCATTTAAAAACACACCAACAACAACAGAATTACAACACACCATAAAACTCTCTAACTTTACTTCTCGCGTTAGTCGTTTTCAGAGCATAGAGAAATGATGAAATTTATTTTGTTTCGAGATACCAGTTGCACCTGAAATATCTATTTAAACGCAAGCACTACCGTATTATCACTCGGAATTTTGGTACCCGTGTAAGTTTTGATTTATATTCATTTTCATGTAATATTTGTTTTGTTTACGATTTTGAAATATATTATTGTAAATACCATTTCGTCTGATCAATGTTTATTATTATTTACCAATAATTTAAAAAAGATATTATATCAAAAACACTGATCAGAAATGGCTTTCCAATTTTTTGTCACTGGTTCACTTTTGAACAAAAAAGCATTTGCTAACGTGTTAAAGTGGAAAAATCCGTGGATGGTTCAAACTACCAACTTTGGGAACAAAAACTTCTAATCGTGTTTGACTAGTTTGATCTTGATTTATTTAAATTCAAGGAGTTTTATCCTATGAACAATACAAACACTACTGAAACAGTATTGGCAAGACATCTCGTCCTCGATGCCAAGTTGTAAATGAGCATATCGGTAGCTAGAGAAAGCTAATGTTGAAGAGTCAAACAATGGTGTGACTAACATCTGAGTTTGCCATATGAAAGTTGAAGAGGCAAACCCACCTTGAGGGTATGTTTAATCCCTCCACACCTAATGTTTTAAAAGCTAATGTTGTTGAAAGTGACTACGATACAACAAAAAATAGAACTAAACGGCATAGGCTGATTAAGAAAGAGTCCAGTGGAAACAAACAAGGAGACATCTTGAATTCCACCGACAAAATCCAAAAGTCCTCAAAGACACAAGACAACTGAATTAAGGAAAAGGGACCTACTAATTTAAAGGGCAAGCCAGGCCTGTTTGAGACCAAGAACAAGTAGGTCTGGATAGTGGAACGTCAAAACTCATACTTTCAGACAAGAGCCTGTTCAAGAGGAGTGGTGACCATTGTTCTAAAAGGGAATCTAGTGAAACTAATAAAACAATGTATGAACTAAGTGCTTTATATACATCCCATCAAAACGTTGCTAAAATAATCCCTAATATAATTAAAAGAAGCCATGTTATTAATTTAGGTATATCATCACTATGTGAGGGGATTGTCCTGTTATCTAGGTTTTATACTGGGTGGAGTACCCCTTAAAAACCATAGACTAGAACCCATATAAGATGGGGAAAAGGGATCTTCCTCTAACATGTAACACTCAAATGAATGTATATGGGGGTGAACTTACTAAGTGTAACATAGTTTCAACAACATTAGCTTTTAAAACATTAGGTGTGGAGGGATTAAACATACCCTCAAGGTGGGTTTGCCTCTTCAACTTTCATATGGCTAACTCAGATGTTAGTCACACCATTGTTTGACTCGAGGACGAGATGTCTTATTTATACTCCATTGTTACCCAAACTCTTTCTTACAAAGTCCAATATAAATACTAACTAAAAGCAAAAAAGATGTCAAAAATAATATATTTGTTACCTCAGTAGTTTGTTATCATAACAATGGTAATCAAATCTATTCTCAAATCAATTTATTACATATTACAGAAGTCAAAATAATTTTAATCTTTGCATCATTATTTGGACTACTCTATATGCATACTATATCAACCAATAATTTATTAATTAAGGAGATATAGTCTCTAGTGATTGGATTCACTTAATTTGCTAATAATTTTTATGAAAGACTTCGTATAAGTCTTATGTCAAGTACTTTAAATCATTCTATATTAATGAAGTATCGATCAACTTTATGCCGTATTATATTTTAATCCTATTAAATATCTCAAGGTATGCACCACCACGTATTATACTTACATAGGCAAAATACATTCTTTTTCCCTTAACATAGTTTTTTATCCCACTGGGTTTCCTTTAACATTACCTGCCTCTACTTTTAAAAATTGGTACACATAATTGACATTGCGATGATTTGAAAACCTTTCCTGAAATACTGACACGAGAATGATACAAATAAGCACTAACTATTTTTCTTTATCAAGGTTTTAATTTAATAGATTTTCTAATAAAGATTTTTAGTAAGATAATTTTAAAAAATTCAAAGAAATGTATTATTATTACTTTTTCTCATATGCTTTTGACACTTAATAAGATTTTTTTTTTCTTTTTTAGCAAATTCTGTTTTTAGGCCATTATTCTGACTTTGAAACATTGTTAGACTAAACGTTTCCAAATACTCGTTTTTAGACTAAAAATATATTAAAGATGCTCATTTTTAGGTCATTTACTAATTTTATAAGATGTTTCATAAACTTTAACAACAATTTGGATATTTAAATCAAGCTATATTTTTATTTGACCACGTCACAAATTAGAAATTTCATTTTAAATATAAATTATTCTTAAATTCTATGAAATATTCCTCGAAGTTTGTAAAATAACTTAAAAATAAACATTTTTAATACATTATTTTGAAATATTTAGTCATAATATTGTTTCTAAACCATAAATTATGCCCTAAATATAAATTTTACTTTATTCTTTTCTCTAATCTATCTCTTCTAACTTTAGATGCAAATGTAAGTTAAACAAAGTAGAGTAATGATATATAGCATCTAAATTCATACCATCCAAGTATACCACCCGTAATGATATATAGCATCTAAATTCATACCATCCAAGTATACCACCCATGACGTGGCATGAATTGGTTGTTTAAAAGTCTTTAATTAATTTATTTTCTTGATTTGATTAAAAATTTATTTTCAACCAATTCACGCCAGAGTGGTAATTGGATGCTATAAATTTGGAGGTATATATCATTACTCAACAAAGTAATATATATTAAAATTCTAAATGAAAAATCATTCCAATATATCAATCTTAAAAAACAAACTTAAATGAATAAATAATAGATTTTTATCTAATTTAAATAATATTATTACGAATGAAAAAAGAGAGTAATCATACATACACCTAAATTTGTACCCTATCCTCCATCACGAGATATAAATTGGGTGAAAGTGAATCATCAATGTATTTAATTTCACAATTTAATTAACGAGAAAGTGAATCATCAATGAGAGTTTCTCAATTCAATTACCGATTTAATTAAACTCAAATTATCTAATGAAGTGGTATGAGTAAATGGTCTGTATCATTATTGAGTCAGTAAAAGTTACTTCCGTTCTGCCAATGGGAAGACGGTAATTAGATCATATCGTACCTATGTAATTAAGGTTAAGAATGAATATGAGATCCTGTTCATATAGTACCAGGTACCAAATTAAGGTAATGATATCAGTAGGAATTCAGAGCAGGAATTCAGGTCTCTATCCAATTTACAAAGAGCAGGGCATTCATGGTTATCTAATATGCTGGTAACTGGTTAGACATCAGTTTATAATTGCCTTCAAAATTAATCAACTACTATTTCAAGATTTTCTTTCAATTATTAACTTGTCATATTAGAAGGTGTATTAATTTTATAAATATAAATCCTTATGAAAAAAACATCACACATGATCTAATATTATAAGAAGTTGAGAATCATGTTATTACGGTGGATATTAGACCCCAACACTACAGTACCCAATACAACAGAAATCAGCGAATACAAAAGGAATACAACAAGTACATTAACCTCCAAACATGAGGCAAATTAATAAAAACATGCCTAATCCACTTATTTTAATTACTTAGTGGTCCCTCTTGCCTTAGTAGTAACATCATCTTGACCTTCATCAGTACCAGCCATTCCAAAAGTATTCTTAACAGCATCAGCAGCACCTTGAGCCATGCTCTTAATTTGCTCACCTGTCTGTTGAATCACACCTCCTGTCTTCTCTTTCCCAGCCTGTGCCATCTCACCCGCAGATTGTGTCATATCTGACGCCTTTTCCTTGGTAGCTTGTGCTGCCCCAAATGCCTTATCTTTTGTAGTCTGCGCCATCCCAGAACTCTTGTCCTTTGTAGCCTGTGCAGCATCAGATGCCTTCTCTTTAGTAGCCTGAGCAGTGTCTGCAGTCTTATCTTTTGCAGCACCAGCTTTGTCGCCGACGTAGCTTCCAGTTTGGTCCTTGGACTCTTGGGTGCGCTCTTTGGCGGATTGAGCAGCCCCGGTAACCTTGTCCTTGGCTTCTTGAGCCTTTTGCTTCATCTGTTCAAGTGTTTCTCCAGTCCTCTCCTAAATAAAATAACAACATGTGTTATATAACATATAATCCTGGAAGCATAATTATAGAAAGTAAAAGAAAAGAAGAAGAAGGTTAACCTCAGCACGGCCCTTGGTTTCTCCGCTCTTGAAGGTTTGTTCATGAGAAGCCATCACTCTGGATCTGAATAGTTGAAAGAAGGAAGTTTTGTAAGTGATAGATATTTGTTGATGAAATTATGGGAGAAAATATTCTACTTTTAATGTTTGTCTGTCTGATGATAACTTCTTTCTACATGCATGGTTTTATAGCGGTTGTAATGAGATGCTATGCGGACAGGTGTCCTTTTAGTTGACGCGTGTATACATACGTGCCTTGTAGCAGTATCGTGGATGATGTATGGGTTTATTTTACTTGGGATTTGGTTATTGGGATAACTATATTAAGTAATTGGCTATACAAGGGTGCAATAGCAGACCGACAGCTGTTGGAAATCAAACTTCCCAAGTTCCCACGATCCGAAATTAGAAATGATTTTATTTTTTAGTTCAAAATATATCAGTATAGATCTAACAATGAACAGGTACAAAAAATATCTAAAAACGAAAATAAAACAAACGAGAAAGCAAACCAATACGTACTCTATACTACATGTTAATCAATATCGGTCCTGCATCAAAATTTAGCCTAACAATTAACACATTAGCATTCACCCATTTATCTCAGTTTTTGAAATGTAATAGAAACTCCAATTAAGGAATTCTTTGACAAATTCATACCATTAAAAATTAATATGTTAATATTCCAGCTAACTCTCTAAACAATTGTTGTAACTTATTAATTATAAGACAATTGTCCTAATTTTAATCTGAGTCTTGTCTATCAAAGGTAAATTTATAAATTTACAAAATATCTATACTTTCACAAAGAGTTACACCAAGAACAAGAGATGTTAATATAATATTTTTGGATTTGTTAACTGCAATTCAAATAGAGGCAAACCATTAACAAAAGAGACACCACAATATAATGTAGTATGCTTATTATTTCGCTAATTAACAAGAACCTAGAATATCCACGGAAATGGTCGGATTCAACAAATGGTTGTCTACCTTACTATTGGAGTGAGAATCTACCTTACTACTAGAGTTTGGGAAGACAAGTGGATAGGAAAAAAGGTAATCATAGAAAAATCGACGAATTGCAAGATTGAAGTGGTTGCACGACTGTTTAATTAACAACAACAATTGTAGATTGGATATAAATACTATCAAGAAATATAGCCTAGGAACCTTATCAATGATATCGTACTTACACATATCTTTAACCTGGACAAAGAAAATGTTATTATCTGGACTCGAACTAAAGATGGTAAATACACCACAAAACCAGGTTACCATGCACTCGTTCAAGTAGAGGAAGACAAAATTGGTCAAAGCTCCATATTAGGTAAGTTAGAAAATGGGGAGGCGTAGAGTCTTATCTGGAGCTCAAATGTCCAGGCAAAGATCAAATTTTCTACATGGAAGGGAATCAACATCGCCATTCCTACTAAAAACCTCATAGAAAGAAAATGTGTCAAGAATAGAGTTTGCGAATGGTTCAAAATCGAGGATGATATTGTTGAGCATTTACTTCTTAAATGTCTATTTAGAACGACTGTTTAGGCGTCTTCAAAATTACAAATTAAAATTGATAGAGATCTTAAGGTAATATCAACGAATAATTTACTAATATTGTGAAAAGATATGTCTCTAATTGAGAGAGAATAAAAGGTACGTCACTGCTCATATCTTGTGCTCTTTCTGGTTTATATAGAAAGCGAAAATGAAGGAACCATTTGAATTTTAAGAAAATGGAAGATAAGAAAATTCAATGATAAAGTGAACAAGCACATGAGAGATTTGTTCGAAGCACAAGAGGATTATAAGAAAGTTGAACTTTGTTTACGGAAAAGTCAGAAAGAAGACGACATGTCAATCTACAATGTCTAAACAGACATTATATGACTTAACGGTGCTTCTTTCACTAAAGAATAGGAACCGGCAGGGCTGACATTGATGGATGTAAACAAAGATGGGAATATAGTACACTAAATTATGAAACGAGGGAAAATTAACTATTGCTTGCAAGGAGAGGCGTGTGTTTTTCTTTTTGTGGTGAGATCAACGCGCAATCTCTCTCTCAAGAGTAGTTCTTTCTACTCGGACAAGGAGAATTGGAAATGGAGAAAGTTCCCTGATTGGAAAGTTTGCCAAATTTGGTAAGGCTCGTAATGGACTCGGAGACTATGCTGCTAAAAGTGCGAGATCAGGGTTGAATGTTTGTGAGCAAAATTCGTCTATTGTTGACAGTTGCCGCTTGTGTCTAATATTTATAGAAATAGGGGTATTGGCTAGTTAGATTACTTAGTATATACTTATTGACAAAAAAAAGAATCTTGTCTCAACATATTATTGGGAAAGAAAAGTTCACCCATAATATTATTCGCAGCATGGATCTGATATCCTTATTCCAGGTGACCTTCTCGTAGATACTTTTCATGCGCATAATTCAATTTTTCATCTGGCCAGGCTCTGTCTCTCAAGTGAGAGGTACAGGGTTCGAATCCCGCAGGTAGAAAAAAGTTATTAAAGTTTCCAAGGTTAGAGACCCTCCCAGAACATGGGCAACCTAGTTCTGACTTGCCTAGAGGTATAATTGGGGAGGCAGTCATATCTCCCGAGGGACTAGTCGGGTGTAAGCCCGGAACCCTCGTACAAAAAAAATATTATTCGCAGCATGTATCTGATATCCTTATTCCAGCTGACATTCTCGTAGATACTTTTCATGCGCATAATTCAATTTTTTTCAAAGAGCAATAAAAAAACAAACAAGAGGTAGCAATTCTATTATCCCAACCACTGTCAGAGAAGACTTTGATTGTACTTTTAATCAATTGCCCTAATGGACGTCGTGTTGCTTGTCAATATTTAAGAATAAGGTGTTCGATATATTCTTTCTCATCACCAGTACAAAAAATATAACCCGGTTTATGGTTGCATTTTCTCTGCTAAAGGTTCAATTTATAAGGGAAAGCTATCTGAAAACTTTTCCAGACAAAGTCCCCAATTTTTATAGACATATTGTAGCTCCAAATGACTTTCCAGAGTTTCTTGTCACAAAAGTCATTGCAGATAGACATTTGTTCTTAAGTTGAGATATTATTAGTTACAATAACATGACACCCATATTCAGTAGTATATTTACCATTATTAGTGTGAGGTCGTACCACAAGATCCTTGAACTTTGTGTTAGCCATATTAATCATTTGAATAACCTCCACAGTTAGGCTTAGAAAAGGTTTGTTAATTATTAACAGGTTCCAATCTGGACGATCCCGATTAACAATTGTCTAACCCATTTTACATTGTAATTATGATATTTCTCCAATGAGAAGAGCACTGTGAGCCATCTGTGTTTCCAAATATCTGTAGAGTTATCAATAAAAACACAGACACAACTCTTTATGTGAAAAAAATATCTAACTTAAATAAAGTTAAGTTATATCCGTGACTAGTTATCTTTCAGTGTGGCATCCAAAATATAGCAATTGGGGTGATAAAATTTCTTTAGACTATCCACCAAGGAGCCTGGATTGAAAAGCATTCATCAAGTTTGGTTTGTCGGAAGATCCAAAATTATCTTATGAAAGTACATGAGCCCAAACCTCACAATTTCTTTTATATAGCCACTTTATCTCACACATACGAATGAATAAGTTTATGGTAAATTGAATCCTACCAAAATTTAGCCACTAAGATAAAAAGAATTTTGTAGAAAGTTTTACGATAGATAAAAATCAACATGTCATAAATTCGGTAAGCCTGAAACACAGATTTAATATGAACTTATTCTTATTTCCATCCCTAATTCATTTTAAAGAACTCTTCATGAACCCATTATATTAACCATCTTACAACGCTTAATACGCATTGGTATTACAAGATACTTCCCAGTGAATACGTTATATTAATTTTAAGTAAATCAAGTATCACGTTGATAAGATTAGAGGGGGTACCCTTGATTAAACATACAAAATATTTTTTCAAATTGATCTTTTTTCTCAAGCAATCATAATAACATTGAATGGCCTTTTTAAAGGCATGTATTTCCTCATTTTAAAGAGAAATAAAGAATAGATTTATCCTTAAAAAGAATACGAGTCAAGATGATAAATTACTGGTAATCTTAAGAACCTCAATGGTATCATTACGATACTCGTTGTTGATGAAACCTACCAAATCTCCAATAACAAGACAAAAGAGAAACGGCGATAGAGGATCCCATTGTTGAAAACCCTAAGGTGACCTAAAGTTTTGAATTAATTCCCTATTTAAATTGATTAGAAAATCACAAAACATATGTAATTCTTGATCCAAGCAATCAATTTCTCATGAAACCCCAACTTTATAAGAACAATGATGTTGGATATAACTCATTTTAGGTTATTTTTTAATGTGAAAAATCCTTAGGTTATTGGTTGCTAATTACATGATTATTTGTTCTTCCATTCTTATCATATATTGCATCTTTTTAGCATCAAACACATCACGTAATATTTTTTTGTTCCTTGATTTCTTTAGCACTTATTGTACTTGAACTTCTCTAGGCCATAACTTACTATATGTTGATATTTGACAAAAAAAATTAACTACAAACTTGCTCATATATGCATCAAAAACATTTATTTATGTTAAGAACATTCCCATTAAAACATCATACCACTGAATTATTTGTGCATCTTTAACATTATAGATCTTACACTCACATCTGGTAATATCTTTGTGTGTGTTTGGAATAAGCTCTTGAGTTAAACTAATAGAAGCCTTATATTTCTATTTTGAAAAACTCTAGGGAGGAAACCTCTTTCATTTGAAAAACAATGCATCGAAATTCAAATCCCAGAAGCAGAGAGTTTCCGAGATCCTATTTTGGTAAAAAAGCGTGATCACTCTTATGAAACAAAATTCTGAAAAAACAAGCAAAAATTGGAATCCCGCTTTCAACACATACGGTGTATAAAATGTAAACTCTAATTATTATACAATCTAGATCTGGATTTCAAGGAATACGTGCACAAAAAAATATGGCCATTGGAACCTCAATATCTATATATAGGCCTCTTTTACATCATAAAATCACCATATGATCATACACTTCAAGAAAGAATTGTATCATTATCAAAGTCTTGTTGTATTAATTGTATTATCGACTCATTTGGAACTATTTACTATACTTGTAATTAAATAATTATCAAACACGGGGTAATATCTCTTGCTCAAGAATAGTATAGAATATCCAAGTCAAGAGAAGAGTGTTTCAAAATATAAGACAAAATCATGGATAAGGCTTTGTGTGTTGAGGTTAAGGGTTTTTATTAAGTCTTCAAAAATCACACCCAGTTTTCGTGATTGAGCCTGAGTAAACCCACAATAAGATTTGGTGATGAGCCCATAAAAAATTGGCATATAACCTACTTTCTAAATTGTTTTAATGTGACAAATACTTAGGTTATTAAGTGTTAACTAAGTGTTTATCCTATCTCACATTTCATGCATCTATTTATCAATATACTTGTGAAAAAAATCCTTTTACTATCCTTCACACTTAATCTTCTAAAACCTTTAACTTTTTACTATACTTTTAGAGATTTTAACTTCTTATGTGTTACATATTACATGTTTGAATCATTCTCTTTTGAGTCTCATAACATAAACCTTTTTCAACATCACTGAGACAATTACTTATCTAATAGATCATGTCATAACTTTGATTGTGTTGAGATTTCGTTTTTCCTTTTAACTACAAAAACTCTTAAAACATATTTTTTTAACAACTTTTATATTTTACATTTTTCTATTTCAGCATCAAATCATATACTTACTTGTTCACTTTGAATCATGTTATATCTTGCATCTTTCTAGCCATAACTTTTATACGTTGTGAATTGGATTTCCAGTTGAACTACAAAGTTTCACAAAATGTAAGGGAAACAATGTGGTTCATCAAACTTGCACCCTTCTAAATTGACACCCAAGTTCAAAACGGGTTCACGATTTGCTCATAAAAATGTTATACCATTTCTGATGAAAAAATCGGTGGAATTCCAAATGATACAGTTATAATCGGCAACCTTGCAACTATCTCAAACTGACACCATGCTCTTAAATAGGAACCCAATTGTATCAAAACTGTGTACCCAATTTCAGAGAAAACGACGTTGTTCAAATGCCACATCATATTCTTACCATTGGTCAACCAATGCCACATGGTAAAGATCTGTTCGGGACTAAAAACGGGAAGGATCTAGTGGGATTGAAAACGGGAAAGATATGCTTGGGATTGAAAACGAATGATAGTAAAAGCAAACACTAATGATAATGGGAATGCACTTTTTGTAGATGTATCTAAACGAGGGAGAATTCATGAGAAGAATGGTCCATGTAGAGATGGAAGATCGCGATCTCGGGTCCGTGACCATAGCAAAAGAAATATTACTATTGTGGAAAGAAATGACATATCCAAACTCGATGTCTTTAAATGATCGAGGACTTGAAATATTTCAAATAGTAAAATGAACAAGTCAAGACCAAGAACGACTCAAGTTCAAACATAATGAAGAAGATGTCTCATACATAGGGTGACTAATATATTGTTAAGTCTAATATAAAGAAACCTGAATGAATTTTATACTCAACTGCATATGTGTAATGATTGGACCTTGTTGGAAAATTTGTATACCGACAAAAAGTTTGACCACATTACTGCTACAAACAATATGGTGAGAAAGTGGAGAATGTTGGACATGTCCGCCTAAAAGTGAACAATGGTGATGCCCAAACTTATTTAACTGTGAGATATGTATCATCGAACAGTAACAACATAATTTTATTGGGATTGTTGACATCACATGGATTTAGATAAATCGGTTTAGGAAATAGGTGCAAAGTTTATTAACATGACCGGTTCATATTGAGTAGAAATCAATGCAAAAAGTTCCGGGATTGTCGAGGTGTATAAGGATGCACCCGAGGAAGGAATTGTTGAAATTTGACTTACATTCATTCAACCAATGCATTGAGCAGACTAAAGGGTTTCTTGAAATACCAAGTAGTCTTGTCATTAATGGTAGTCTTTTGAAACCAAGTAGTTTGAAATTGATTATAGTTTTAGAAATTTGAAAGGTTTAGAGTTTTTAAAGGTGACTAGATTCATTGGTTTGTCGGTTTGAGATGTCCTATAAATAGACACCATATGTTGATAGTTAAAGACAAAAAAAAAAGAAAAAGAAAAGATAGACGCGAGAGATTAAAGAGCAAAGAATAATATATGTTAATTAATTTTTAGTGTGTAAAGATCCTATAGTAGATAAAGTCTTGGGTGAGTGTGAGAGTTCCTACTTATCTATTTTGTAAGAGGGTTGCGAGTTTTTCGTACAAAAAAATTGTAATAATATGAGTGATTATAATGAATTTATCAGTGAATATACATATAATTGATCAACCACATATATTGTTGTTCTTATCTTTTTATTTTTACATTTGTGCATGATACTAAAAACTTAAAATCTAATAGTTTCCCAAAATATTTTTCTCCCTTAACTTTGCTAATAAAAAATTGCACATGTTCGCCTCTATATGAAAACCAATTAAGGACAAAATCTCGATTTCTATTAAAAAATCAATGCACTCTTGTAACCACTGACTCGTGTGTTTAACAATTGCCAAATTTTAAGTCACTAAATTTATTAACTCCATCGAATATGTATCTATGAACAATATAAAAAAATTGTCACATCTGTACTATTTTTAAGTTTGTAATATAACGTCCACAACTCGATCATAACTCCATAATAAGCATAACATGATCCCCAAAAGGCAATTTTTTTTTTGTTTAAAACGCTTTTACCATTAAAATAACTATTACAAACTACTCATCCTATCCCTAAAGGGGACACGTCTAGTTTTAGTATTTTTTATAATTGAGCTAGGATCGGGTTTAAACAAAAATAAAAAACGTAGCTTAGTGGCATGTTTTTGCACACTCAATCCACAACTTTTTTTCCTCTGGCGAAGAGAATGAGACATTAGGGTTACATAACTCAGAAATAAATTAAATACTACCGATTTTATTGTTAATACAAGGATAATTAATAATAAAATTTCTAGCTAAAGGCACCATCATCTGTCTATAATCTTTCGATATCTCACACTTAGTCTCCTTAAAATATATCGCCCATACACAAGCTTTTAAGACTCTAAGGGCTTCAGCTTCAAGTGCACTTCCAGCTTCAATCGCCCATGCATTACATATAATAACTTCTCCTTTGTGGTCCCTGGAAATACACAAAATAACATGCTTACCTTTAGTATAAGAAGCATAGCTATTGATTTTTATAGAGTTTATTAAATGAGGGGCACACTTACTATCGTTTATATTTGTTGCATTGAAGTTTCTAATTTCATGGAGTATATTATGTTCATAAGCTATTTTTTTACTCGATGTGGAGTTGATGTCTCTTTATATGTTACTAGTAGAAATCATTTTAGATTCCATTTTTGTGCCCTTAATATACTCGATATCATCATTTGGATAACGGATATTTCCTTCTTTCCTCTGATTTCTACATTCTTGGAAAGGATGTTTTTTTGCTCTTCCCACAGGGTCATTTCTCTAACAAGTGTATTCATAGAGTCTGGTACAATGTCTTTGAACACATACACATTCTTGTCTTTCCAGATTTGCCATGCCATGGTGTAGGCTAATTTTGTTGTAAAATTTCCTTTCCCATAATTTTCCACCTGTTTGATCACATTATCCATCTAGATATCTACTTTCTAGTAGTTATGGTTGCCAGTTTTTAAACCCAAAGGGGATGCTAGCCAAATAGCTCTAGCCCAAGGGCGTTCAAGTATATTATGCTCAATATTTTCAATCTTATCTTTACTAGAAAACACAAATTTTTGTATCACAACACTTTTCCATATAAATTTTCTTACGTTAGGAGGGGTGTTCACCTTCCATATTGTTTTCCATACCTCAGGATCAGTAATATGAGAAGAGGAAAAAGATTTATTATTTCAAGATAACCCTTTCTTTTCTTTTTCTTTTTTCAAATATTGATAAACTCTTTTTACTGAGTATATCCCATAATAACTTAGTGTCCAGTATACTACATAGGGTGTATACACTAATGGTGTAAAGGTTTTTATAATTATTTTCATAATAATTAGGTTGAAAATTTTCTTTAATAGTTTAAGGTTCCATCTTCTTTCCCCAGTAATCATAAGGTCATATACTTTTGTAATATTGGTGTTATAGGGTTCTACAACTCCATCACTACCATTAATCCATAATTCAGAATGAAGGTTAATATTAGTACCAGTACCAATTTTCCATCTTAAATGTGTATTCATACCGTCTTTGCCAGCTAGGATACGCTTCCAACCCCAGAAGGGAGAATTTCCTATTTTGGCTTCATTAAAGGTACAGGTAGGAAAAAAAATTCCCTTGAGGATTTCATAGAGTAATGACTTTTTATTAGACATAATATTCCAAGCCTTTTTTAAAAAAAATGCAAGGTTCATAAGATCAAAATCTCTAAAGCCAAGACCCCCTGTAAATTTACTATTAGTTATAGATGCCCATTTAGTCCAATGAATTCCCTTTTTTATACTTATTTCCCCACCAGAACTTAGCAATCTGGGAAGAGATAAGATCACATTTTTTTATGGGAGTGAAATGGAAGACATAAAGTAATTAGGTATGCTTTGGAGAACAAATTTTGAATAAAGTTTCTTTGCCAAATTCAGAGAGATATAGAATTTTATAATTATTAATTCTTTTCAAACCTCTTTCCACAAGAAGGTTCAGGTCCCTAACTTTAGACCTTTCCCACTCAGTGGGTAGTCCAAGATAGGGTCCCAGGTTATTGGTGATCTACATATTTAATCTAGATGCCATAATATATTGAATGTAACCAGGTGTGTTTGAGCTAAATTTAACTCCGCACTTATTTAAATTTAAAGCAAGTCATGTTGAAAGGATAATGATTATTACATCATTACAACTATGAATTTCCTCATAAGCGGTATTTAAAAAGAACACAATATCATCTGCAAAAAGATGGGTCAAGCTAGGGCAATATTTAGATATTTTTATGCCATCTAGTAAACCATGATCCACTTTTTTCTTAATTAAAGTTGGTAATGTTGGAGTTACAACACATAAGATAAAGGGATAAAAGGGATCCCCCTGTCTAAGGCTCCTTTGGGGTTTCTTTAGTTTGTTAGGCTGACCATTTATAAGAATAGAATAGGATACAGAGGTGATGCAATTCATAATTCTTTTGCACCACTAACGTTCAAAACACATTTTTTTCATAAGACCTTCTAAAAAATCCCATTCTAAAAATTCATATGCCTTCTGAATATCAACTTTTACTACCATACTATAGTTTTTAGTATTTTTTTTTTTTTGGATATAGATACAAACTTCATTAGAATTTTCCTATATACTTCTACCAGGGATGAATGTAGATTGATTCTCCTCCATTATATTACTCATTAATGATTGTAATCTATTAATAAGGATCATTGCTATAATTTTATAAATGAAACTAGAAACAGTAATGGGTATGTAGTGTTTTATAGAACCTGGAGTTTCAATCTTAGGTATTAGAGAGATATATGTATGATTTATATCTTCAAGACTCTCATTATTGTACCCGAAATTATTAATAGCTTTTATAACATCTAACTTGATAATGTGCTAATATTTTTTATAAATATAACATGGGTCACCATCAGGCCCCGGGGGCCTTCTTGCCTTCTAGTTCATTAACTACATTCTCAGTTTCTGTAACTATGAGAGTTTTGAGAAGTGAAGTGTTCATAGAGGAGGTTATAACAGGCTAGATGGTCTCTAGGATAGAATTAAAGTCCTTAGGTCCCACACCCTGAAAATACTATTAAAGTAATTTATTATTATTATTCACATCCTTTTGATCATCAAACCAAGTACCATACTCATCCATAAGACTAGTAATTTTATTAAAATTTCTTCTTTCTTTAGTAGTGGCTTCAAAATAAGTTGTGTTTTTATCACCTTTTCTTAACCAAATGTTTCTAGATCTAGAGGCCCAAAAGTCGTCCTCTCTTGTCCAAGTAATTCAGTTTCTTGTACAATATTATTATACTCATCTTTATTACTATTATTGATAAATTCATTATTGGTAATAACTTTTAAACTATCCATAAGTTCATTAATTCTTTTTCTACTATTGGAAAGTCTTTTTTACTCCATACAGTGAGAAACCTTTGACACATATTAAGATCCACTTTTAAAATATTTATGACTATACTCAAATCCCAAACATTTTAAGATTTTCATAGCATTCCTTCTCCTCAGTCCAAAATATTTTAAAGTAGAATCTTTGTATTTTCTATTATAGTTATCATCAAAATGTAGCTATAAAGGATAATGGTCTGAACCCACAGCTGGTAATAGATTTACCCGGGCATAACAGTAGTCTATTTAGTATTACTTAAACATTTATCAAGTAAGATTTTAATATTATTATCGTTATATCTTCTATTAGTCTATTAGAATGAACAACCTTTACTAGCAATTTGGTATAATGTGTTTTGTTTAATAATTCCATTAAAACATTTATGGTATTTTTGGATTTATTTAAACTCCCAAATTTTTCCTAGAGTATATTTAATGATATTAAAGTCACAACTAGATTCCACAGGATAGTAGTATCAAGGGCACACTTCGCATAATTTTCCATGCATTTACTTTTTTCTTGGTCATTTTGGGATCCATATACAAAAGTAGTATGTTGTAAATCTCCATTTACTTTTTAAATCTCGCAGTGAATTAAATTTTCGTCTTTACTAATAATTTTAATCATATCCTCTTTAATACGGAACAATGCTAAGCCCCCACTCCACCCAGTAGGTTCAACAGTCGTATAATGGATATTTTTATAATTTTTGCAACTTTACTAAGAACATGGTAGGATTTTTTTGTTTCAGAAAAGAAATATTACCTTGGGTCGAGATCTAGAGCAGATATCCACAAGGGTCTGGACCGTCAGGGGTGTGCCAATCCCCTGAATGTTCCAGGCTAGATGTATCATTGACCGCTTTGGTCGATCCTAGATGCCTCAATCTCTAAAGGCTTAATATTCTCTTCATCTCTCCTTATACAATTCATAACCTAATCATCATCAGTCAGAGCTTGATTATTGAGAGTAGATCTGAACTGCCAAATCTTTAGCTTTCTATTGATCTCCGAGTTACCTTTCTTTGTAGTATTTCCAAACCTAAAGCTTTTTCTAATAGATTTCCTACCAGTACCCATGTTTTCATATTTGGTTTGATAACTGTTCTTAGGAGTTGTATTTGTAGGTGTGATGGGTGATTTGGTAAGATCTATAGTATGAAAGAGAGAGTGGTATGTGGGTGAAAAAAGTATTGGGAGGTTTCCGGTTAGGGAAGAGGAGATTGTGTTTGGGGAAAAAGAGAGGTGGGGTTAGGGTTTGTGATGTTAGCCGAGAAGGGAGAGAAATTATTTAGGATAAGGTTGAGATCTAGTGAGGTAAATTAAGGGTTAGGGTTTTCTATAGTGTTGGGTGTGTGGTTTGAATCAGGGGTGAGCATGGTTCGGTTTGTTTCGGTTTTTGGCCAAAACCGGAATCGAACCAAATGTTTCGGTATTTTATAATTTATAACCAAACCAGATGGTTCGCATATGGTTAAACATTTGGTATTTGCTTTGGAATGGTTTGTTTTGGTTCGGCTTTAGGTTAGCTTCGAATTCGGATGTTTGGCCAGTAATCTTTGTCAACCAATTTCGTGAAATACATTGTCCAATAGAGATTAGTATTCTAATACAATTATACTACTATTACATACACATGGTGGACTATTATCAATCAAATAAAAAAAAATCTATAATCTAGTAGAAATTATCATAATTTACAATACTAAATAAATTAATAAAATTAAAACCATTACTTCATAAAATTATGATTAATAACATCAATCAAATAATGGATATTTATTAATATAATCTTAAGTGATATAAAAAGAACTATCACTAATAATATCATCGAATAGTAAAACAAAAATTTCACGTAGATAATAAATTCTCACCAAAAGTCTCTCCTACATAATACTTAGAAAAAAATCACACATTCCCTATTTTTTCCTTCATCGGTTCGGTTTTTTTTGGTTTGGTTTTTACGTAGTAAATCGAACCGAACCAAAATAATCCGGATTTTGAATAATTGAAAACTGAACCATTTAAGTTTTGGTTTTTGATTTTTTTGGTTTGGTTTTTTCTGATTTTTTGGTTCGATTAGGTTTTTTGGTTCTCATTTCCTCACCCCTAGTGTTGTTGGCTTGTTTTTAATAAGTGTACCACTTTGACTAGGGCTAATAAAGGAGCTGAATGATATGTCTTCAATACAGGTGTGGTTTGTGTTTATTTTTGTAACAATTTCCGCTGCCAGCTCAACCAATTTCTTTTCCTTTTTCTAGTAACTTTTCTTTTTGTTTTAACTTCTCCACCTCCCCATACAAAATACGCTTCCCACTATCCTTCGTACTATTTTTGTCCTTACTAGCACCCATTCCACTACCATTGGCACTCATACCAGCAAATTCAAAAATCTCCAATGGATTTTTGTTTTCATTCTTCGTACCCTCGTCCTTTTTGTCGTTATTGACTCTGTTAGAGGTATTTCTATCAGCAAACGTTTTTGGACCCGGTTAGTTGGGTTTAGTGAGTTTTGAACCCCAACTCGGTTTGAAGGTTTTCTTGACTCCATTAGTGAATTTTCTAGCAATTTGCTCCCCTTTTATTTTGTAAAAGGTGGTTAATTTTGAAGGGCCTCTTGTAGAGAGTTTCACCCAGCTCCCTAATTTTGGATTGATCTTGGTATTTCTACACTTACTTTCTTCATGATCAAATAAACCACAGTCGTAGCATACCTGACTGATGTTCTCGTAGCTGAATTCGTGGTCTCATCTTCAAAGTAATTGATCTCCGCAATAATTGGGTTGTTCAGATCCAGTCCACTTGGACTCTTGTCACTGATTTGTCGGCAATGACGGTTGATTCCCCTAAGATAACTTGATGAAACCTCCCAAAGTAATTCATAATCTTTTCTATACACTTTTCCGTTAATAAATTAATCAAGGCTCTGGTACCCAAAGTATAGTGTGACTAACCACGAGCTTTGTACCTAATTTTTTTTGTTGATTTATAGCGAAGTGTTTCCCCATTATTGTCCATGTGCGTTGATTCCAAAATGTTTTTTAATCCACTTCATATTTTAATTTGATAATGAATTTATTAGAAGCCCGTTTTTCCGTTTCAACCTCTTCTGTGAGGCCTTAATATTTGTTAATGTGGTTTTTTATGAGCACAAAATTTACATATTCATTGACTATGAGTTTAGCAATCAGTTTAGATTCGCTAACAACTTTATATTTGGTGTTAATTTCAGATGTGATAACCAGCTCCCCTGCCTTAGCATAAGAGTGATTTCCTGAGTAAAAATTTATAGTTGAAAAACAAAGAAAAAGGAAAAAGAAGTAGAAAAATAAAAGAAGAAATAGAAAACACGTATACTATTTTAGTTGAGAAATTTGTAAGAAAGTTTAAAGTGAATGTGGATTTTGACTATGATGAAAGTTGGAAAGAAAGGGAAAATACTAAAGAGAGGAAAAAAGAGTTATATAGAATTTCATACTTTATAGGACAAACAAATGTCCTCTTTCTGTATCAGAAAACAGAAAAAACTGACAATACTAATTTGTGAGGTACTCCTTGTCTCCAATATCAACTTTCGTTATTATTCCAACTTTACTCCAATATCAAATATTACCCATTTCACCTTTGACACATTCTTGGCAAACAAAGCATTAGTTATTGTGAACATATGCATGCCACATGTTACAAAATGCATGTATCAAGGTACATATTAACAGGAATGCTCATGGTTAAAAAGTGCTCTTATATATTCACTTAATTCTTACCTATTCTACAGTCAATTAATCTGAGATACACATAACAATTAATTTTGATTATTAAAAAAATAAAGAAGCAACAACAGATCAATATTCATGGATCATCAAGGTTCAAACAACAGATACAATGCTCCTGGACAAGCTCCATCCCAACTATATGGACAAGCTCCAGGCCAAGCTCAGGTATATTAGTATTTATGACAATGCCATCCCAGATCAGTTAAAAAAACTTTCCATTACATTTAATTGTTCATTCTATGATTTTATTTTTTTCAGATGAGGAGGGATGATATGATGAATTACCCAACAGAGATCTCCACCCAACATCCCCAGGAAAACTTCATCGATAATGTAATACTCTTATTTTATTGATTTTATAAATAAAAAAGTATCATCGATGTAATAATATCTGTTAATCGTGAATTAAATTCTTTGATTAAAGACGGGAACTCAAGTGAAGAACATGGCACAAGGAGCAGCGGACATAGGTAAAGGAGCAGCACAAACTGCAGTGAACATTGCTAGAGGAGCTGCATTTGGTGCAGCAAATATGGCTCAAGGTGCAGCTTCAGCTGTGATGCATACTATTGGTGCTAACAATCCTGATAATGGTCCCACTCTACCAACTAATATGAACCAAGCGGGTCACCCGGCAAACATGAACCACCCATACAACACAACCCACATGAACCATCCAAGCAACAATAACAACATGGACTTTGTAACTGATATGAACCAACCACCAAGCAACCCAACCAACTTGAACCACCCATACAACACTACAAACTTGAACCATCCAAACAACCCAAGAAATTGAATAGCACATTTGGAGACGTACTTAGCCGATATGCAAGTGCGTGTAATAAGATATTGCAGGAAAAGACGCCCAAACTCCCATAATAAGCATATTTAGAGGGAAAATCGGAAACTACATTCTCTTGATAGCGCATGTTTGTGACTGAAGAAATAATGGAATGATGCCAGTTTGTTTGTCTCTTTTAAATGTGAAACATTGTTGTAGTTTTATTTATTTGTTCAAGTCAATTGGATTACTTATTTTATGTTTATCATTTGATTCATTAAGAGTTACTTCCTACTAATGTTGTTTTGGTTTCTTATCATATAAAGAATTTCGTTGATAATATATTTTATAAAGGCAGATTAGCTCTAGGTGTTCACCTTCCAAATCCAAAATCTTATTATTTAACTGTCAAGCAAATGATCTATAATAATTTCTAAATGCGTGAATTTTGTAAGGGGAGGTTGAAATGGTAGTTGAAATCTGAAGTTGTTATAAGATAGAAAGTGAGGATTCGAGCTCCATGAGAGTTAGAGAGAGGTTAGATGAAAAAATCTGAGATTATCTTCTTTACTCTTTCTGTTCCAAAATGTTTGAAAATGTTTGTCAACTTAGTTGTTAAAAAGTTTTAGAATTTCAAAATATTTTTCTCACTTTTTTCTATTTTCATCTTTATTTAACTTTATAAAAAAATAACTTTTATTTTACAACCCATTTATTTACAAAGACATGTCATTCTTTTTTAATTAACATTCCATCAAATTCTTTAACTATGGGATTATATGTTTTTCTTACTCAATAAGATACATTGAGACATCATTTTTTTAGCAAATAAAATCCACCAGGCTTTCTACAACACACTATACGCAATTAATTGAAATATCTGACTCGCAACTATGGTTACAAAACCTAACTCACACCATATTTTTACAAGTGCATGCCAGTATTCTTGACCTTTAATACCAATCAAAGTCAATATAATATTACTTTAAAATCCAATACAATACAGTATCACCCTGTTTTCCAACCATACAAAACCCAACATATTTTTTGAGATACACAAACATAAAACACTTAGGCATTAATCCATCACAAGTATAACAAAACCTGCAATTAATTTCTTGATTCAAAAAGTGCGTCCCAGCATAAAATGTAGTAGAAAGGCAAAGCTTTACAGGAAAGCACATGCTCATATATAACCCTTCGTGAAATGCAGAACTACTACAACAGACTCTAATGTCAATCAGTAATGAATTTTCACCATATTTGGAAAAAAAAAACCAATTAAATACTATCCAAAATAGTCTAACTATGCATATATTTGATGCACTACATATTTTCCACGCTCAAACACACGTCTGATATAGTATCTTGATAAACCATCAATTAAAAGACTACATACCCCCACAATCCCCTATTACTACACTGACACTTTAAAACCCATCAAAAACACAAAAACAATTATAAAACACTGTTGTTCCAACATTATGTATGCCTAACCAGGTACACTCTGAACAGTTTATGTCACTAATATAAGTGCAATTTGTTTGTTTTCTATTAAAATTTAAATGGCCTAGATGATGCACGTCCCGCACAACAAATAACTCACAACAACAACAATCGCCATCAAAACTAAGTAATACAACACACCCACTGATTTTATTCAGCCAATAGACATTATTTACCTATAACTAATTAACATAAGGTTTACTGAACAAGTAAAGGAAATGAAAACGAACCTTTTGATACCTTTTTCTATATTTGCTTCAATGGAGTTTTTCCCTTTTTTTTCCTTATGCCCACCAAAAATATAATCATCTCTACACAAAAAGATCGCTAGATTGACTCTCTATTTTTGGTGAAACAGCGTGATTCATGGGTTTTGATTAGTTATTGTTTCCTTTTCCGTTGAATACTCTGGAATCGACTGCATGTAATATTGGACGCTTGAGCTTAATTACTGGGGTGCGTATCTACACGGGTCTCTTGACTAAATGGTGCATCATACATTGTGACTGGGGATTGGAGGTATTTGGTCAATTAGTTGGGTTGGACCCTTTAAGCCAGAATTGGTGGGCTATGGTCCTCTTAGGTAACTAACCCTAAAAATAAACCATTTACAATGCAAGTAGGTTATTAACTCAGTTTATATTGGATAGAATATAGGCAAATCAAAACTTTTGTTACTACTTGTGCACACGACTATTTAAATTCCTCAAAATATTCTTGTCTTGTTCTCCGTTTATCTTAGTAAAATGGTTAACTACAATAATTATAAGAAATCAATTATATTTAGGGTATTAAAGTACAAAAATTACTTTATAAGGGGTATTTTAGTAATGGGGAAGGCAATCATTATTTTTCTTAATTTGTGTGAAACACAAAATGGACAAATATTTTGAAACAAAGGGAGTAATAAGGTGAAAAGTACAAGTAGATCCTTATATAGTTAATTAAAGTTAAGCCACGAAAAAGTGAACTAACCGAGGTATTTTTTTGAAAAATATAAATTACTTGGGCATTTGAAAGTGTCCCGCCACCCCACCTAGAAATCAATCAAATTAATAATTCGAAAGTACTTAGAACTATCGACCCATTAATGGGCCACCTAACTTGGTTTTTTTTTTTTGGTAAAGGACCTAACCTGATCAATCAACATATGTAACAATGAAATTTGTAGTTTTGTAAATTAATAATGAAGGATCAGGTAGAAAGACATTGAACCAAAACTAATAAAACACTGAACTTCCACAAAATCAACCTAAAATGTTGAGACATGGCTATGATTGGGTTTGGAAAAAAGAAAGACATGGTTGCATCCCACAAAATAAAAACTTCACTATTATGAATGTTGTATATTCATGTATATAGAGTATTAGTAAAATAATTTTATATGGCAATACAACAGTTAGGTAACTAATTTATATTTATATTAATATTCTATATCTATGGTTAACTCTTGTGAGTTACTTCATTATTTTGTTGTCATGTTACTTTATCTTTTATAGTATACGTTGAGACCTCACAACTCGGGAGAAGAACTACTACAAGTTTGGACCAGAGAAATTTGAATTGTGGACAATGAAGCGCTTTTATAAGGGTATCAATTAATTGTTTCTCGGAAGGTATGTGGCAAAATTAAATAGTGTACAACAATTTTTTCACGAACAAGGTGAATATCATTTATCAATGAATTTACTAAGATTGTGAATGACTGAATTTGATTTTATATTTAGATGATATTTCCGTGGAGTATCATTGGCGGGGCACGAAGGACATGCGTTAAAATTTTTACAATATGAAGAGTTCATAAAATTCTAAGTAAGGGAGAGAGGAAAAAGCACCATATGCGGCTCAGAGCTAGATTTGGAAATAGTAGGCTGCATTTTTTACTCCAACTTATAAGGTTACAACCCATATTAATAGCACAACTAGCTATGTAGTCTCATACATAGAAACCCAAGCTAATCAGTATCAAAGTATAACAATATTGACGTGGAGGACAAAGGAGTAAGGTGAAGATTCCTAGATTATATGCCTTTGACATATTGAAACACTCAATTGGAAGCTTTCAACCAATATGTATACAGCTCGGGCATTGATTGCCATATACAGTAATAAAAAAAAAGAAATATTAGGTTAAGTAATAGTGATAAACTAAAAAGAACCAAGTAACTGGCTAATCTATGTGTGTTTAATAAGAAGATCATTCTTAGGTTTCGAAGGGCGTGAGATTACCTTAGATGTAGCGACGTGCTTTGCCCCATCCATGCCATATCACTGTAAAAATTGTAAGGAATATGTGATAGAAAAATACCATAGGAAGTGTGTTGATCTTTCATGTCCAATAAGAAGTGAAGATCACCCAAATATTTTTACATCAGATTATTTTGAGAGCATCGATAGAAAAGATGAAACGTGGCATGAGAATCCCCACTAATAATGATATCATCCACAAAAAATAATAAGATAATAAGGCTGACATTCATGACATAAAGAGATAGAGAAATCTTATATTGACAACTGAGAAAACAACAAGATAGTAAGACTGAAATTAGTTTATGGTGACTGGGTTGTAAACCTAGTTTTAGTCCATAAAGAGACTTATGAAACTTGCAGACATGCAACGAAAAACTGAAAATACAGAAATCATTATGGTTGTTGAATATACGCGTGATGTCTCTTCCTTTGTGATAGAATAATCTTATCACGAGACATATTTTTGGAGGATTAGTGGACGTAAGAGAGGATTATTCCCTAATATTTGATGATTCTTACTTCCTTATCTCATTTGAGGTTTATTACTAACTTTAGAGTATTTTGTGCTTTAATCACGTGTTAAGTGTGTAAGTTTTAGGTACATGTTTGACATGGAATCCAAATATTATATGGAGAAGACAACAAAATCAACTCCACATGCAAGTCAAATTGTGGATAAAGCAAAAAGTCAAGTTTGGAGGCATTTGGGCATTTACCAGAACAGTTGACGTGACTTGTTTCAATTACCACGGAAAATTGACAAGAGATTTTGACCTGATTCATTTTGATTTGGAAGGATCTTGAAGTCACTGTCGCGTGAGAGGTGACGGAAGTCAATTCGAAGTAAAGACGCAAAAGTTATGGCAATTCTACCACAGTGACTCAAAGTTGTCCACCATTAGTAAAAATGGGTTAGGCCTTTTGGATCTTCCAAAAGGGACCATGTGACCTAAAAACGCTTCTGTACTTTATAATACCTTTTATTAGCTGGAAAGCACACATTGTTCATATCAGAGAGAGGCTAATCACGCTTGGAGCTAAGGAATAGTAGGAGGAAGGGCTTTCAACAGCAATTCCACCATTCTACATCATCTGAAGTCCGTTTCAGCTAGTTTATTAGAGTAATTTAATTATGTTTTAGGTTTAATTATGAATTTCTTAGTTTATTTTTTTATTTCCAGTATTTTAATATGAGTTAAACTCTTATGTGCTTAAGAATTGCAAAGTGTATGAACCTTAGTTAATTAATTGATAATTCTTAGTTTTTGGGATAATTTCAGTATTTAAATAAATTGAACCAAATTTTCGTTGATTATATCTTTGTGCTTTGAAATATTCTTACCTTGATCAAGTATAGGAATCTGATAGAAATTAGATTATCGCCCGGGAGGGGGCTTTAGTTACGCGAATAGGATATATGCGTTTGGTGTGCGTTATTGAGCCAGGAAGTCTTGACTAACCAAGTAGTCGGTAAGGTATAAACTAATTCGTCCAATATTATTGTAGTGTCACCCAGAAGGGGTCATTATTAGTGGATAATAGCTTCCTATTCACCCGGGAGGGGCTAGGAAGATAATTGAATCCCGACTAACGTAGATCAAGCACTACTCTCTCATATTACTTACCTCTTCTTAGTTAATTTGCATTTATTTCTAGTTAATTATATTTTCTTTCTTAGTAATTTAAACTAGTTTTTTAATTATTGTAATTAGTTTAATCCACAGGAAACCCGAAAAACATTTATCTCATATTTAATTGTCTTTACAACTAAGCCATGATTTGTTTAAACACAATTACTGTAACTCTGCTAATCCTGAGAACGAAAACCCTTCTTACCATTTTCTATTACTTGTCAACGAAACCCATACACTTGCGGGTGGTTAGAGTCCGTTTAAATTTAGGTGATTATTTATCACTCTCACAAGACCGACAACATGGACTCCTATAAATCTCCATGAAAGAATACAGTATTAATTCCCAAATGACAAACAAGACTATTTTATTGACTGCCAATGAAAGAATAATATGAATGATGCCCGGACAAACACAACTCAAGATAGTAAGAAGGAATTGAATTTGTGATATTAACACAAAGAGCTTGTTTCAATTCATAAAGAGACTTATGAAAGTTGCATACATGAAATGAAAACTAGAATATAAAAATCACTTTGGTTGTTGCATATACACGATAACCTGTAAATCTCCATGAAGGAATGCATTTCTAGCATCCAATCGGAAAATAGGACCCTTTTGACCGAACATCAATGAAATAATAATATAAATAGCGATGGGATGAACAACAATATCCCTTAAGTCATAGCCCATTTGTTGATTTTGTCTCTTGGTAACAAGGAGATTTTATATCATTTCAAAGTACCATACAATTTATAATTCACCTTAAGCATCCATTTGCAACCAATAATATTTATATCATTTTGCAAAATCATAAACCACGTGTTGTTTATAACTAATAAATTTATTTCATTAGCTATATCTATGAGCCAATGAGCATCCATAAAGACTTACGTGTAAGATGTGGGTACTATAGTAACGAATGGACTTGGGTAAGTAGGAAGATATGATAGGATATATGGAGATTAAGATATCTTTGTATTTACGAGTCCCATTTGTGTAGCGATTTATCACATGATGGGTGTGTGTTTGAGATTATTCTTGGGTGGTGGTTGTTGATTGGTGACAATTTATCGTTTAAGCAATATTTTGACTATTTTGACTAGGTGGATGAAATTTTGGTCAAGTGGGAGGGTGTTGTGGTTGTATGGAAGGAGATATAGGGTTGGTGATACCCATATAGTTGGTCAACTGGTTTGGTAGGGGTTACTTGGTCAGGCTAGGGGTTTGGGTCACCATTTCTTTTGGTCTGTAAAGGGTGCATGTGGACGAGGCGTGGCTAAATCATAGGAGGTAAATTTGTCAAATATAAATGGTGATGTGGTAGAATACTCATTAATTATGCTCATTAATTCCATGATGTGAATTTTGGGTGGTGTAATCATATGTTTCTTTTTCTTTGACTATTTTTTTCCCTCTCTTGCATAGTTGGATCACCCAAGATCCATATCATGGTAATTTTTGAATGATACCCATCATTACTCATAAAATTATTATCCCTTATAAAAAGAACAATGAATAACAAATGATATGCAAAAGAATGAACAACACTATCTTTGCATTGCATTGTATAATCTTGTCACTTGATTAAGAAAAAGTAGCGATATCAAATATAGGAAAAGAATCACCATTATCGATCATAACATTATTTTTCCAAAGTATTAATACTTACATATCACAAAAGGATCATCGCAATCATGATGTGACTGAATAATGAATAATTACATGCTTTGTTCCAAAAATTGACTTTGACGCTTAGGCACTAAAGGTAGTGTGTTTTCCAAAATTGGCCCAGACAACCGCCTAGAGGCTAAAAATAAAAAATAAAAATCTATTTTTTAATAAAAAAAAATAAAAAATTCTAATTTTTGAGTCAAAAAATTATATAAATCCAAAACATATTCAAATATAATTGATTATAATTCACCTAAGTTGTATAAGTTATGTATATAGAAAATAATAATATAATTTTGTAAATATTTTTCAAATGTTTTTCTATATTTTATTCTAGTATAATTTGTATTTAAAAAAAGTACACTAATAATAATATAATATTCATAAGTAAAAATCAAAACCGTCTGCCTAGACGCTCGCGCCTTTTAGACACTGCTTACATGTCATTATAGGATCATCAGAAATCATATGATGACTAAATACAGTATCAAAATACCATGCATGATCATGCATCACACTGAATGTCTTGACAGTGGCATTGATAGACTCTTTAGTTGCCCAACAATAGGTTGGGACGACTAAACTTATAGCAGACCACTGAACCCAAAATTGGTTATCCCACCATCATTGAATCATGAATGGGGATTTAAAATCACATATACGACCCAAGAATCTCAATCAATCACGATCAATAACCGACAATTATAGCATGTCGTAGTGAAATACATCAACTCCTCCAAAACACCTATTAGGGTAGGACTGGACTACGGGGGATAAGTAAACCTATTTCCATAAATAACACTTCCGACTACATCTAAACCAACCACAACAATGAAAGACAAAAATGTCCCCATGTCAAACACCAAATGAGACGAAAGCCTACATCAAAGTTGATATAGCTTGGTAGAGGCTTCTTAAAGAGGCTTTGAAGAAGAGATGTAACTTTGGTTTGTATACGAGTCTAATAAAACAAATGGATTTTAGTTCTACATAACTTTTTGCAGTGGCTAATAATTTTTATCGAGTG
Source organism: Nemophila menziesii (assembly GCA_029959085.1). NCBI lineage: Eukaryota > Viridiplantae > Streptophyta > Magnoliopsida > Boraginales > Hydrophyllaceae > Nemophila > Nemophila menziesii. Next base: position 53,367,806 of record JARWIR010000003.1, on the reverse strand, counting down.
AGAGTTACATTCATTTAAAAATTTCCAGGATCACCACATAAATCCGTTAAACTTAAAAATCACATCTCAATACAAGAATTAAAATATGGCTTCATATTTTGCAAACATGTCTATTTTAGAGTGAGGAAGAAAAATATAAACAAGTATGAACAACATATTCTCAAAGTTGAAACACTTGTTCGAATTCCGAACACTAAATACAAGATCTTTCTTCTCAATAATTCTCATTCACAAGTTTCAGCTGTTTGTACCATGTCTTTAAAAACCCCCTATGACTCAAAATGCACAAATATTTGCACAATCGAGATAGCAAAACATAAGGGGTGGTACGTATGGTATATTGGATCAAACAACCAAATCTAACTCATCATACAATATACCTTTTTAAGAACTTCTTCTGCTTCGACTTCCAGAACTATTACCAATATTTGAAGGGGCATATACGTCTTTTTCTCTATGATTAAACGATCCACCACTTCCTCGAGGACTATGTGATTGCATACTACTACTACGAGGCGAAACTGTACTCGATTCTCCTCTTACAACCTCACTTTCCAACACTTTCCTTTCATCATCAAGCATCTTTAGCTGTTCAAATCAAAATCCATCCATAATTAAATACCAAGTCCACATAATTACACAACAAAATATTCAATACCTGAATTTCATTCTCTCTAAGACGATCCTGAAGCGCATCTATAGCAGGACTCAAGCTACAAACACAAATTAACATAATAAGAGTAACCAAAAAAATAAAAAAGGAAATGTTCAATAAAAACTTTACTAACCAAAACTCCATTAGTTTACACATGGAAGCTTGATAAGTTGAAGTATGGTGAATATACATCAAAGGATGCAATTTCCCTTCCCTGTAATAATACATCAGTACTCTAAACATGATCATTAAAAGCAAATACGTAACATTTTATTACCTCGTATTTTGTATAATGGCTTGATTAAATGCAGTTTTCTCTTCTTCATATAACACACGTTGAAGATCTGCAAATGAACCTAAAGGAGACTCAAAATCGAGAAGGGTTTGAGTTGGCATAAGATAAAGAGGAATTTCTTTCCTATTATATTCTGCACCACTGCAAACAAAATAAGTAAAAAAATTATTATTTCAAAATTGATATAATAGCTTAAGTAAAGTAAATAAGTATACCTCATCTCTAGATTTGAACGATGCATAGCTTCTTGCATACTTTCAGACATATCCATGTTATCTATATCAACAATTGCATTGTTCGGATAAATTTCTCCTGATCTTGCATTACTATGATTATAGAAACCATCCATCTCCAATGATTTTGCACCACCCTTATGAAATTAAACAACATTAATATAAAAAAAGGTAATATAAATTTAAAATAATTATACCTTAGAAGAAGACTTGAGTCTTGAATCACCAGTGTCTTGATCATGAAACCCATATTTCACCAACGCGTTTTCTGAAGAAGATGTATCGAGATCTATTACAGCACCTTTTGGTACAGATATAGCAAGGGGTCTTAGTATGTGATTGTTTTGTTTCCCATCCAGGGACTGGAATGCAATTACTTGAATTCTTCCGACCTAAATAAGATTCAGAATTCAGAAATAGACATATAATATTCGTAAAAGTTTGCTTGTATGAAATAAACCTTTTGTGCATCCTCGCTGAAACATGAAAATATCAAGCCAATAAAGCCTGAATCCAGAAGTTGATACATAGCTTGAGTTCTCACATCTGTACAAGCCATAGAGAGTTATATACAATTGAAGAAGAGTAAATAAAAGATTAATTGAATTGAATTGAACTTACCAACATGTGAAGGAAGGACTGTGATGTGAGGATGTGAGTGATACCATCCAATTACTCGAGTATTTATATTAGTGGCTTTAGTCATTCTGTGTTAAATGGTTAATTCAACATAAAAACAAACTTGCTATAATTTGTATGGATTAAACTAAATGCAAGAGATTTAGATCTATTTTAAGCAATTTAAGCATTGAAAAAAGGATATCTCAGCTTGAAGTGAAGCAGCTGTTAGCTGTTCTGGATTAGTTTCGACTCGGTCCTTTTGTCGATCAGATCGTGGTTGTGGCAAAGCTGCCCATATCACAGCTGTTGTGCCATTTCTCGATTGCTGAATATAATCATACAAGGTATGAATGATGATAAAATGTAAAATCATACAGGATTAATCAATTTTTTTATTCTATAAACAGAATTCTTCGATTTTTTCTAATGGAAATGAGTATTTTGATAGATTTCCATATAATAATTGCTTTAAAATGTTATAATTACATCATAAACAGAGGATTAAGATAAGTTACCAAAGATTACTCGGATTGGCGCTATCAATACATAAGCAAAGAAAAATCATTTGAAACAGTATAAAATAACTAAAACCCAAATATAAAATCCCCTAATTTATGATGACACACCAATTTCCTAGCTAATCTTTTCACAAATCTGGAAACAATTCGAGAAAAACTCTTATATGTATCCATCAATTAACAGATATACAGCAAAAACTCAAAAACCCCACGTTTTTTTGAAAATCGAGAAATTGATTTTTGTCTCCAGTTTAACATAGAAACGATTGGTACACAGTGAAGCGCGCAAATTTACACAAATATTTGACTATTTTTTGGGAATACAAGGCTATAACAGTAAGGAAGGATCAAAAGGGGCTGAAATAGAAAACCTGAATATCACCAAGGAGAAGACCCATGATTTCTTCGGTCTCTGTAGACAATGCATGGGTCAAACATGTTAACCACACTTCTTCTGACATCTTCACACTTGTTAAAGACATATTTTCCTCTCTCTAAGAGACTTTGAAAACTACGAGCTTTCTCTCTCTAAAGCGTGTTAAATTCCAGTATATTTGTGAATGAAAATGAGGGTTGAAGAAGCGGAAAGAGTTTTGAGGAAATGAGGGCTTAAAAGGAGACAAGAAAGACCTTAACAAACCAAAAGACAGTGAGAGAAAGTAGAGAGAGCTATAGAGGGGGATGTGTTTTGATTTGATTTTGATTTCGATTTTGATTTTGGGGATGGATCTTGGGAACGGGCCTTATTGGACTATTAAATATACTCTCCTACGTGGTTGATTCCACTTTAGTTTAAAATGCACCCACCAATTTTCTTTACCTTTTTTATACCTCACCAAAAATATAAATTTGAAATGTAAGCCCAAATTCATACCACCTATGATGATATAGTGTGATTTGAGTAGAATTAAATCGTAAACTAAATCAAAAAAGTAAATGAATTAACGATTTAGTTCTACTCAAATCATGTCATATTATAGGTAATATATTAGATGGTATGAATTTAGGTAGTATATAACATTACTTTTTAATTATTAAAAGGAACCTTTATTGACGAAAACCATGCAATTTATCTATGTTTGTCTTTGTGAAGCACTTAGATGAAACAATACACCACATTTTGCTTCATTGTCCTTGTAGTGTTATATAATTATGTTTTTTAGTTGACGAGCAAACCACGTACTGCATGAATTAATTAATTTTAAACATCATGCGGGCGAGATTAATAATCAAAACTTTAAATGTATAGTTTCTTATTATTCAGCAACATGATGAGCTATTTGGACAAAACGTATGAAATGATACTTCGAAAAGAATCGTTGGACCTTAACCAGGTTTTTGTGCACAAAATCCTACTATACGAGTTTTTTGGAAACATACTCTAGGTCATTCAGTTTTCCCAAAATTTGTGTATCTAGTTAGTTGATACCCAAGTTTCACCTGTATAATGTGATTATATCACCACTAACAGAAAATCTTCAAGAACTAGAAATTTAGCGAGCTATTCCTTAACCACATGAAACTTAATAAGTTTGTTCCGGCATCATGAAGGGATATTATCTTCGCATTGGAAGGACCGGTTGTTGTGTTATTCATACCTTGTCAATTGGCCAATACATTAGATCAAAGCATGGCTTTTATCTACTCAAACTATCTTGAAATAGTCTGGGGTTTCTCATGGCCATATATAACCCCTCATGATGTTTGACAAAGAAGCAATGAAGATCTTGCGTTCAATCTCGTCTTTGTCATATTTGCCACTCGAAATATATAGTGGTTGGTATGCTAGTTAAATATTGTAAGCATCAGTAATTAGTTTCTAATGAGAGGCCTTTATGTATCTCTTACTATGTAAGGTAGTTTTACAGGTGTCGGAATTGGATAATATTATGAAATTTTTAAATTTTTTTAATTGTAATTTTATATAGAGAGGTTTAATGGGAAAAGAGCATGTAACATAAAGAATAAAAGAATAAAAACGATTTGATTAAAGTAATTTATTTTATAAATTTGGATGTAAATTTGGTTATGCTTTAAATTCTTGAAATGGAATACTGAATATTATATATATATATTGAAAGTAATTATGACAGGAAGTGAGCTCCATTTGAATTTCAATTATTGGTACAATTTTAAAATCAATAACTAAATCTTTAAAAAAAAAGGAATATTACCAAAAACATCCTTTAATCTAGGTTAATCGCCTCTCCCATCTTTACCTATTATAATATCCATAAAAGACCTAAAAAATAAAATTTTACCAACTATGCCCCTCTTTTAGTTTAATTTTAATAGAACATCCTTTCACAACGCACAATAACAACAACCAAGATCTTCTTTGCCCTCATCAACGCCACTTTCTTTTCTCCACCATCTCCGTACACAACATCATTAACGCATGTATTTTCTTCATAACCACCGTTGCTATTGTTTTCCAAGAGCTCTTATATATACTACGTAATTAGTAGCTTGATTTGGTAATGGATACACTTATACTTGCTCTTTTAATGATTATTGATTAGGATTTTTATAAAAGAATACAAATTGATTCACTTTATCAAAATGTGCAGGTTTTTATCACAAAAATTGGGTGTTATGGAGCGAAGAAATCCTTATAATTCATCCCAGAATAACGATGCAAATAATGATCAAGGGTGGAATCACCTAGAACAATCTTATATGCATCTGGGTAATTATGCATTTGTATCAAACCAATCCTCATTTTATAGGGATGGACATAGATATTGATAAACTTAAGAGCTTCTTTTACTTCTCATGGTATTTTACTTACTCTTTGGCTTATGATATTAGTTTTCCCTATTCTACATTTTGACAAAAATAATGAAGAGTAGAGTTGCTTGGTGGTTTGAAACACATGTTGATGTTGATGGTATAAAGTCGTTTGATTACCATCAAGTGATCAAGACTCCAATGGATTTTGGTAGTGTGAAATCAAAACTGGAGAAGAATATGTACGAAACGCCAAAAACTTAGTGGTGGCAAAAGTGTGACGAACTAACGAATAAATAAAGATAATAAAAGAACACACGCCTAATACTACCATGAGAAACTCACTGCAAGTGCACAAATTGTTTGCAAGTTATGGCTAATAAAGAAGATTTGTTCTCAGAGATTTAAGTAGTTATTTCAACTTCGTGTTCAATATTAGAAAATATGGTTTTAAATGTTTTAATTAAATAGATAAGAAAGCAAACTGTTTTGTTTTCTAGTTTAATCAATAAACAATTATGCAATTAAGATAAAGGTTAAGGAGATGCAAGTATGAACCTATCCTATTGAACTAATAATTCCTAAGAATAAGGGTGAATATGTAACTTCACATTAGCTGGGATTCTAACATCTTCCTGAATCTCGTTAGGGTAGATAGGCTGCTATTCTACGGTAGTATTGACCTCGTCAAAGTGGCATTACAATATTTTTAAATGATTGACTACGTAAACCCTAATGACTATGTGGTTAGTCAAGACCGTCAGGTTCACTAACGCACACTACACGTCTATGTCTTAGATATGTATCTAACCCCTCTTCTGGATGATTGTTTCACAATGAATAGCTTAAGTTACTAAGTCTTATTACTAAATGGCCAATAAAGCGACTCTGGTTAATATAAAGACATCGTCAATGGAAATTAATAAAAACTAAATCAATTAAATACTAAAATCTTATATTCAGGTTAAACAGAAAAGCAATAATCAATTGTTCATATAATTACAATCCTAAGATATATATTGTGCCTAATAAAACTCTAGAATAAATAGCTTAGAAATAAACTATAGACAAAATAAATCTAATACTAATTTACCCAAAGAATAGAGATAGAGAAGTGTAGAATTGGTGAAGCTCAATCTCTTGATTCTTCTTCCTCTAGCTCCTCCTGATTGCTTCTATGATGATTTATTGATGAATATTAAGCTTAGGCGGTCAAGGGATGATTTTATAAGATTAGAACTTATATATATATGTGTGTGTGTGTGTGTGTGTGTGTGTGTGTGTGTGTGTTTGTGTGTGTGTGTTAGGTCAAAATCTAGAGTGTTCACCAAGTTATAGAGTCTAAATTTAACTCTAATTCGTATTCCTAAACAATAGAGACTAGTCTACCTCAGGAGTTTGTAGAATTCATAACTCCTTCGTTACTTATCCAAATCCAGTTATTCTTATAGCAAAACGTCCGAAATTCAAAGATCTTTCTGAATCTCAAATGGCTTCTTCAAATTCCTTGTTGATTTTGCTGTAGTATTCAAAATACTAAACATCTCCAAATTTGGACAACACTGTGTTACTTTGGTATTTCGAGCATAACTTTTTCATCGTAAGTCCAAGTTCGCTTTTTCAACTTCCCAAATTTCAATTACTTCAAGGACCACAACTTTCAACTAAAACACTAAGCCTTAATCCTCACCAATAAGCCTCCGGAATTAAAATAAGTGATGACCTAATTCTTTCTAAACTGCTCCACCTTTTCCAAAGTAATTTATTTCCTTTTAACTCTTGATTTCGTCTTGGATCTTCTCTCCTCAACTTCTTAACATTGTTTTGGCATCTAATATGATCATTTTACCTAATAGCTTCACATTTAACATATTAATTACCCTAAAAACGCTCTAAAAGTAGTAATTTCCCAAAACAAGGTAAAAAATGGAAATATATCAAATAATAGGGAAAAAATTCTCATCTAAGAACATAATACACCTAAAATTATGTCTAATGAATAGATTAATTCATCACAAATAGGGAGACATCACATAATTACACAATTCACCCTTGCTCAATAAAACGTAATATCTATACTAGTGGGGATTACTTGCGACTTCTCGAGCTATAATCTCATCTTTTCTCCTTGGTTTATTTGCATTATTAGTTAATTAGTTTAACCTATAATCCTTAGTTAATTTGTCTTCATTGCATTTTAGTTCTTATAAATCAAAACCAAAACAAATATTTGTCATTTATCTTTCGTAGTTAATTTAGCAACTCATTCTAAGACACTCTTAAATATCACAACTTAAGAATTAGCCATTCTAGTCCCTATGGAGACAATACTTAAAAATACATTCTTTTTATTATTTGTTAACAATCCATACACTTGTGGTAGTTATCTCTCTCGAGGTGTGTAATTGTTAGGTTATTTTATCACACATTGGGAGACGACAACACAGATCTAAATGCTGACACAACCATTCAAGAACTTCAACAAGAATTTCTGTTGCACTTGTTTAGAAAGAAACAAATAAATAAGTAACAGTGAGAGGAATACTGTTAAGATATGCGATAAAAATCACCCTTTAGAGTTGAAATAGCATGTGTGTCTAAAAAAGAGAGTCTAGGTGGCATCCATAAATGTATTAAAGAGATTGGGTGCTCAATTTAACTATTTTTCTTATTGGCAGTCTTACTTAAAGGGGGGGGGGTGTCTTTGCATGTTTATACTAACATATGCCAACTTTTGGGGGAATTTTTCCTTCATGTTTCGATTCCCTCAACTATGGGCACACAATAAGTCTACACCAAGCTCAAATTATGGCTTATCCGTGATAATAATACCCCATTGTTGATTCCTTATTTATTGCTTTGGTTTTACTTTATGCAAACTTGAAGTTTCATCAATGTTTGAAAGAATCCTATGGGGTAATGGACTCTAATGTGGGAATCACGACCATATAAGATATATTTAACATTTAATGCATATGGTTGTGATAAACACTTAGCGAGATACTAACTATCACGAGATATATCATGATTATAGTTATATTTTCTAACTATCAAGATATCAAGTGGCTAGTTATTACTAAGATTGCACATAATCTCTTGAACCAACAAATATATGGTCAATAAATTTTATCCCAAGTTTCCGATGTAAGAAAAATAATATATAATTAACATAATCCTATCTATGCTAATAATAATAAAATGATACTTGTTTAACTAGTATATTCACTTATACATGATCACAAACACATAAAATACTATATGTAAAAAATTTAGGGATAAAGATGACAAACAAAAATTTATAGTGGTTCGCCTTCAATAGATCCTTTTGAGATTCTAGTATAAGGTTACCTAACCTTAGGATTGATTGATATTACTAGAATAGACTCGTATAATTTTAGATTGATGTGATAACACCTTTACAACCCTTCAAAAGGCTATCGAAATACCTCTTCGTATCACAACGAATAAAATTGTTATCTATACAATTACCTCTTTAGAACTTCAATGGGTACGCTAATTACATATATCTTTTACAATAGTTGAGATATCTAAACCTCTTTAACACTTTAATAGGGTATACATCATCTCTTTGACTCTTTCAATAGGTAGGTTAGACACCTTTTAACTCTTTAAGAAGTGTGTTAGAAACTCATTTATCACTTATAATAGGTGTAATATAACCTTTAAAAGCAAGTGCATATTTATACCTTGATCTTTAAGTGAACCATTTCTCATATTAATCACTCATTTTTCTTTTGATGACAAAAAAATATTAAATATAGAATAAGGATCGCATATAAAAACTAGTAAACTTTAGTCATTGTTTAAATATCATAAAAAAATACTCAAACAAAGTGATAATAACATGTCTGTTTAATGTCTTTGCCCATTTTCGTATTAAGTAATTTGGATCCTTGCTTTAAAATGATGCTTGAGTGGTTCCACATTAGCTCATATTATGGGAAGTTGGCGTTATCTTTCAGAACCTCTTATATTACAATGATAATTATGACCACGTTATGTTATTGATTTCTCTTATGTTATTAGTTTACTGTCCATCGGAGTTTCCAAAAGGTGCAGAGAAAAATATTGTCACAGTACTTTGGATGCAAGCATTTGTTCTGTTGCTACTAGTGTAATTATTCCTATTCGTTTGGGCCCTAAGGAGGGTGATTAGTACTTTATTTGTCTACATATGGGGTTGAATCCTAAGTTTCTTTCTAACTTTTATAATTAATCTCTTTATCAATGAAAGTTCTCTTTCCCAATCCTCCAAAAATGTATCACCAAAATATCACATAATATGGATCTTACATTGTTCTGATAATCTAAAAGAGATAAAAAAAAAACTTAAGTAGGAAAGAGAGAAATGATATGATTTGACTATTTAAAATCCACAACATGTGTGATATTTGGATGACATATTTCAGGGTAATACTCAACATTACTCATATAATCTGAACACGATAGTTGGCAAGTAAAATAAAGTGAGTAATATTTGGTATCACCTTATAATTAGTCACCCAAATATCACATATGATATGGATTCTAGGTCGAGTTACTCTTCTAATTAATTTTTTCTTCTCTTATATGATTGGACTATTTAAGATCTAGTGTGATACATCTTTATTTAGTGTTATTCATGAATAAATAAATAAATAAATACTAAAAAATCCTCATAAAAACCACAAAAGAAAAAAAAGGATAAAAACTAAATCAGATTACTCATTTTTCGGTCGGAAGTCGAACTACTCAAACAGGTGTCATGGACATATCATAGTTACGACTAATATTAGTGTCAAAGAGTTATTTGGAACAAATTGGAATAGTTATGTTCAAAGACCAATTGTTAATAATCATCAAGCCCAGACTTTCGAAAATGGAAAAGACACACATTCTGATATTGTCTTTACATGTGATGCCTCTTTTGATCGACCGTACAATCCAATGAGCATTGGTATAGTCCATAGAGATATGAAAAGCAGAGTAAGAATTGAACATTTAAAGACAGATTCTTGTGACTCAATCTTAGAAGGCAGAGCACAAGCTGTCACTGAAGTAGTTGGGATGTGCAAAGATTTCATAGACAAAGAGAAAACAATCTTTTCAAGACAACCTTAAGCACATTCAAGGTACTAGGCAAGTTTCAACAATTAGCTCAAGTATACCCAATGTTCAGGAAGATTAACCAGATGGATTAAAAGGCATGAGATATTTGTTCCAGACATATGTCTCGGCACCTCAATACCTGGGCAGACAAGTTGACAAGGAAAGCAAGACACACCATGGCAACATTAAGAGAAGTTACGAGCATTTACAAATGTTTTGATAAGTTAGAGATTGTTTAGTGTATAATGGTAGGATAGTTAGGAAGGTTTGTATATATTATATAGATGGATATTTAGGAACCTGACAAAAAAAAAAAAAGAGGATATTTAGGAAGTTAGGTTTGCTTTTTACGTAAAAAGAAAAAAAGAAAAAAAGAAAAAAGAAAACAGGTGTCATGGACCATCTTCAGTGTGGGCCTTTACACAAATCTGACAAACCCAATAACAAAAAGTAAAAAAAAGAAAAAAGAAAAAAAAAAGCAAATCTGCAGCCTATTTAATGGTTACTTAGTTTACATCGCCTGAGAATAGTAAAGCTTCAACCTTTAGCTGCTGTATCGCTCAACCACCTAGATTTTATCGTTCTTCAATGGCTGCATGTAAGTCTACATAATGATTTATGTAATTTATCAATACCTTAATTAACAGTTCAATTAAAATTCATTTTTTCACTTCAAGAATGTTGACAAGAGGTATTTTTCACCACTTAATCATTTTAGCTCTATTGGTTTTCAATTGATTTAGTATCTCTGTATCTGCATTATGATTTTTTAAATCTCTTTAAATATTAGCAAAAGATTTAAATTTTATTAAAATACCTCTTAATCTAAGGTCAGTTCTAATAATTGGTTGTCACCAAATTATGCTACGGGGTTCAGTTCTACAAATCTACATTATAAAATTGGATTTTGTTGTTTTTAAATTATTACAGGTAGTTTGGGTGCTTCGAGCTTTAAGATTTCGAGCTTGAATTTGGGTTCCGCGAGACCCAAATCCAATACAGTGCAATTATTGCACTGTCTAAAGGGTCAAAATTCAATTCAGTGCGATGGTTTTGGCTTGGTGATATCTCGTAGGTCCAAGGAAGCTTTAATTGGATGCAGATGCTCAATTACTAAAGCAGATCGTACGGTTCTTTCTTTGCTGGTCTTGACTATTTTAATCAAATCTATTGATATGTAATTGGTGTTTTCTTAAGCTTTTAACTGAGAAAATGAAACAGATCTAAGAATTTTAATACCTTGCAGCTACTGAAACTTCAGAGGAAGCTACTGAAGAGTCTAAATATTCTGGTGTAGTGAGCACACTTATTCCAAATGCATTTGATGTAAGTAGCTTTCTGTTAATTACACTAACATGTAAAATATATATTTAATTAATTTAATAATTCTACTTTCATAGGTGGAATATCTTCTCAATGAGATATGCGATACTACCTCAATTGCAGAGGTTGACATTAAGGTAAAAATTTACAGTCCCAATTCAAGATTTTCTTTTCACCATCTTTAACTTGTATTTCTTTAATTAGCTCGGAGGATTCAAGTTACATGTAAAGAGAAACTTAACTGACGAAATTACAGTTTCACCCCCACAAGTTTCATCTCCCGTTAATGTAACCACACCTGTTGAAACCTCCACTGTTTCAAGCGGATCAGTTTCTTTATCCATCACCAAATCAATTTCTTCCTCAGAATCATCCCAGATTTTAATGGATAAAGCAACAGATGAAGGATTGGTCTTACTTCAATCTCCAAGGGTATGAAACAAATAAATTTCATAATTTTTTTTTCCAACAGGTGCTGAGTGTATTGATATTACAGGTTGGATTGTTTCGAAGATCCCGAATGATTAAGGGAAAACGTGCTCCTCCATTATGTAAAGAGGTATGTTTGCAATTTAATTCAAAAACAATCTTTTATTACCTTTTGAATAATCTAATCACTATTTAACAGAAGCAACAAGTTAAAGAGGGACAAATTATTTGCTATATAGAACAACTCGGTAATTATATTCCCCTCGAGGTTCGTAACTTTTCTTAAATTTTTCTTGATTTTTGAGTTTAATGGATATAATATTTTATGTTTTTTAATTTTTAATTTTAGTCGGATATTACTGGAGAAGTGACAAAAATATTGCTAGAAGATGGTGGTATGTATTTTTATTTTATTTCTATTTTACGTGTTTGATATGAATATGAAGTTGTTTGACATAATACAGAACCTGTTGGATATGGAGATGCTCTTATTGCGGTTCTGCCATCATTTCCGGGGATAAAGAAGCTTCAATAAATGGGGTGTGATAGTTTGATTTGTTACGGATTTAGTTTCACTTATTTTCGAGAAAATGGATTTGTGTATTATTCAATTTTTATGCACATCTAAAAGGATTTTTTATCTAAATTTTATTTGTAACAATCATGTTATTCTTTTTTTCTTTCTGAAATGCAGAACTAAGTTGTAACTTTATTAACTATGTAAAAACATAAGAGTGTGGAGTGTAGGGCCTGGGCTTTTAGGCCATTGTGGTTTGATATGGATCTAAGTCTGTTTGGTTAGATTTGGATCCATCTCTACTGTTAATTGCATTATAGGTCTTATGATCTTATCGTTAATTGCATTATAGATCATCATCATTAGGCTCACTTCTCTGTTTATGGTTTATTTTTCATCTTTCTAAACTAATCTGAGGGAGTCTTTGGGTCTTTTTCGTTAACAAGTCAGCTGCAATGGTCCATTAACATCTGTCAGTGTCGCGTTTGGAAGTGTTTTTTCTAAAAGTGTTTTAAATCCTTAAAAGTACTTTTTAGAGAAGCACAAATATGTGTTTCTTATTAAAAAAACATTTAAAGTGATTCCAGATTTTAGAAATATAATTTTTACAAATATTTCCAAATGAGGGCATTTAAGAGCATTGTATTTTATATTTTTATTTGGTTCCATTGTTAGCTCAAAACCAAGTTACTGTTTGGTTTTAGATGATCAACACACGGTTGTAAAGCTGAGCATATTCTTAGCACGTGCATTGACTATGATTATTTTGATCAAATGGTGGAAACTTTTTTTTTTTTTCGAAATCTAATGGTGGAAACAAAATAAACGATAGCGGTTGTTTTAGCTCATATTGGAAGATCCTTGGAGAAAAGTCTAGGGATGGCAACGGATCAGATATCCGCGAAAAATAGCATAACCACATCCGTATCCATTAAAAAAAACGATAACCAAATATGCATCCATTAACCATTAGATTTTAGAATTATTTACCAAATCCGCATCCGCGGCGGATGCGGGTAATCCACGGTTAATCCGCATCCGCAATCGTTTAATAGGCTTTAAATAAAATAATCTTATAAAATATTTTTAAAATTCTAAATTAGCTACAGAATTATTGGGAGACCATAAATAGGTATCATGCAATATAGTGATAAACTAGAATATAATTAATTATATATTTTATGTATGGAATAATTTTATTTGATCGATATTATGTATATAGTTTGTACATATAAAATAACTTTATATATAGTATATATATTTTTATTTTTTATATTTTATTCGGATTTCGGATTATCTGCCGGATTATTGTAAAAAACGAAATCCTAACGGATAATCCACCGGTTACCTTTTAAGAGAACCAAACCTTCATGGATGCACCAACGGTTCCACTAATGGATTTTTTATCGGATCGGATATCCACCGGTTACGGTTAATATTTGAACCATTGCCATCCCTAGAGAAAATGAGTATTTAGTTTATAAGGCCTAAAGACTACCTAAAATACTCCAAAAGTCTCCTAACCTAATTACTCCATTAGCAGTCCAACTAGAAGGTGAAAAAAATCCAAAATACTTTCTCTTTTCCTTTTAACCATAGTAAAATATTCCAAAAAAAAGCACAAAATCCATATAGTGTTGTATCTCACCAACCCACTCCGTCACCAACCCCCTCTCTTCTCTGACCTACTCACCGACTCTTCCTCTTCTGGCCCCATCCTCTCTATTCTATCACTAACCCATCGGGACCCCCTAACCACCACCAACCCTTCCCTGCACAAGAACTGCCCCCATCATCACTACCAACAAACCTTATCCTCTCCCCTGTTCTCTTCACCTCCTCTCTGCCGCCGCGTGGAACCCTACGCCACCATCATCACCTTCCCACCAACAAACCGCACTCCTCCACCTTCAGACTTCGCACCAAGCCGCACTCCTCCATCATTGAACTTCGCACCAAGCCGCTTTTCTCCACCATCGAATCATTGAACAAGCCGTTCTCCTTCAGCAGAAGGCAACATTCGGTTTCATCCTCCACCATTGAAGGCCGGATCTCACAAAGCCAATGAAGCCCAATAACTTCTCCACTGATGTTAGTGGTCATTCTCGACGAGCTTGAAGCCATAGTGGGACCAGTCTTCGTCGCCTCTCCTCTACCATGGGTACAACCCATGAATCCAAGCACAGCCGACCATGTGTACAACCCAAGCACAACCGTACCATGGGTACAACCCGTGAAGCCCAAAAAATGTTATCCATCTGCATTTTTTTTTTATAAAAGTTGCTTTGTGTTCCAATTCAGATCGAGTTTGAAGAGTTTTCTTTTTGCTCTTTGTTCCAATAATGCCAGTGTGAAGAGATTTCGTGTGGTTTTTTGTTCCAATTCAGCTAGTATGAAAATATTTGGTTTTGTTCTTTGTCTTTTATGCTAAAGTGCTTTGGGCTTTAAATAGTTATCTTTTTTGTTTTTGTTCATGATGGGTACATCCCAAGAACCATAGGGGACTGTTGCAAAGTGATTTTAATGGGCCATGGGCACAACCACTGTTGTTATAAACGACACGGGTCCGTATTTATGTAGCTATTTGTCGAGATGGGTCCGTACCCACATGGAGTTTAACATGGACCACTATCAAGGAATTTAATAAAAAAATAAACGAACTAATAAAAAATTACAAATGCTACGGGTTTGTACCCATCAAAGCTTAAATTACGAAAATGCAGGGGAGTGGTAATGGGTCCGTACCCACCGAAAAAATTAAAAGATTATATTTTTAAAACAATGGAAGGGCATAAAAGTAAAAATATAAACCAGAATATTACAATTGGGACTTTAATAAAACTATTTTTCAGTTGGCATTTAAAACATAAAGTTGAAATTTTAAGGTCTTAGAATGTATATTCTTCTGGAGAAAATTATCAGAAATTATAGACCACTGCGATTATCAATCGTATTTGGTTATGGTTTAAAACCGAGACCGATGAAAATCCGAACGGATTAAAAACCAATTATGCAACCATGGATAAAACCGTTAGGTTATGATTTTAAAAAGTGTAACCGATGGTTAAATCTGTTAGGTTATGGTTTTGGATACAAATAAAACCGAATAACCGAAAATCCGTTTATTATTATATATTTTTGTATATTTTTATAATAATATAAATAAAAAAGTATTTTCATATTTAAAAATTAAAATCTAAATATTAAATTTAGAAAAATGTTATTTAATTAAGTATCAACATAATATTTTATATCTTTTAAAGATTTTTATGTTTTTGTGATCTAATTTTAAAAAATTTCAATATATTTATAGAGTTATAGTATGATTATGGTTAAAATCCAAAAAATTGCTAAAAGAATCGAATCCAAATTGTTTAATTATAGTTTTAAAAAGTAAATTCGATTGTTAAATTCGTTAGGATTTGATTTTCGATAAATTAAATAGTTATAAATATGATTTTAATTTTTTTTACAATAATCTGATCCGTTGTCATCCCTAATCGTATTATAAATCCAAAGGGCTCAAACTTCTCTTTTTTTTTGCATACATGAGAGGCTTAAAAGCCGTTAAGAAAAGAAATTACATGAAAGAAACAGTGTTCTTATTAAGTTTCAAGAACAACTCTAGAAGTTGCTCTTTCGCATCTATCACTCGTAATGAAGCTCCATAAGTAGTCGGGTGGATCATCAAACTCTAACATGGGTGAACTCATAATAGCACCCTCTTTAGCTAGCTTATCAGCACAGAAATTAGCTTCGCGGAAAATATGTGTTAGGACAAACTTTGGGTAATTGCGTAATATTGTCCAACAATCCCTTGCAATTGAAACGACTTGACTTCTTGAGTTCCCACCGCCCTTCACTAGCGCATGGAACTCCCTCGAGTCTAAATAACCAGTTGATAAACTCCCACCGCCCTTCACTAGCGCGTGGAGTTCCTCCGAGTCCGTTTCAATGCACAACTCACTAAGGCCTCTTTTGATTGCCCATCTTAATCCATAGTGCAATGCTAAAAGTTCCGATACAAAAGGTGAGTCATATAAGCACGAGCCCGTAAAGCCAGCAATACATGTACCATCGGGGTCACGTAACACCCCTCCGATACCCGCTATTCCTTTTATTTCAATAAAGCACCCGTCGATATTTAATTTCATGCCATCATTAGGCTTCACCCAATTAACCATAATACTAGATGAGAGTTTAGTGATACCACCACCAATTCTTTTTCCCCAAGCAAGGACAAAAGACTTGGCTAAGAAAAGAACTTCCCTTCTAATTTCACATTCATGAGGTAGTGTTGATTCATGTGTATGCATAGCTTCATTACGTTTATTCCATATTACCGAAACCGCCGCCGCGAATAAGAACGGCCATTCAATTCCAGCAACTATTACTTTCGAGCGAAGATGGCCTTCAAGCCAACATTTGATGTTTGTAGAATCATTTGAAGGGTCCAACATAACCGCAGGTACAGTAGCAGTTTGTGAATCCCATTGGAAAGCTGCGTTTTCTGCCGAACTTGCAGAAATTGCTGGAGCAGCCCCTGCTCCTCGGAAAATTGCTGCAGCAGGTCCCTGGGCTTCCTCGCTACCTGTTCGCCGAGCTCCAGCAGGTCCTAGCCGTCCGCCTCCAGCAGCTGCTCGGCCATTCCTCCGCCACACAGCAGGTTCCAAGGCATCCCTCCTTTGCCGCCATGCCTCATTAAGCTGCAAAATTTCGTCCCTATCCTTTCCCTTGATCCACACTTTTTCCAGTCCAGATTCGAGGGGTCCTAACCCATCCTCCCCTCCATTATTAGCTGATGCAAAAGCTCCTGGAGCAAGCCTTTGGATTTCACCTGAAACAAGACCAAAAGATTTCCAAAAAACATTTGCAAATTTACACCTTACCATGGCATGGAAGAGATCTTCCTTAGCTGCTCCACACAACCCACATTCCTTTGAATCAATTACTTTTCTCCTATAAAGATTATCCGCAGTTGGTAGCCTATTTAATGCAACTCGCCATAGGAACACACGAGTCTTCTGAGATGACTTTAGCTTCCAAATGAGTTCCCACGGGAATGAATGATCAGTCTCATGTTCTCCCATGCTAGCCACAGCTGATTTGACCGAAAACAGGCCCGAATTCTCGAACCGCCATGATATTTTCACACCTGAGTTATCACTTTGCACATCAATACCATCTCGAAGGACATTGATTCCCGCTAGTATGGCCTTACAAACGCCCGAATCGTTCGGCTTTTGAGATCTATTTAACAACCCGTCTTTGAAATATTTTTTTGTTAGTACATCCACCCAAGCTACTTCCCGATCTTGTTGCAAAATTCTCCATCCTAATTTAGCCAAGAGCGCAATATTGTATTTTTCCGCGCTTCCAATCCCAAGACCACCTTCTTTCTTTGACTTACAAAGTTGCTCCCACGCTACCCAGTGAAGTTTCCTCTCAGCTGAGGAAGAACCCCAAATAAAATCTCTAGTTATTCTATCTATTTCATTACAAACATACTTCGGAAGTTTCATCACTTGCATCTGATACACCGGGATTGCATTTAACACGGATTGGGCTAACGTAATGCGTCCGGCAAGTGATAATGTCCTTGCTTTCCACGAAGCCAGTTTCCCTCTCATCTTCTCCATGATACCCTTGTAATATCCTTTTGGAAGCCTACCCGAATGAATGGGAATCCCAAGGTAGGTTCCAAAAGAATAACTAAGACAAAAACCACTAGAATCGGCTAACCCCTTTTTTAACTCCTCAGAAACGTTCTTCGAAAAATAAATAAGGGATTTCTCCGCACTAACACTTTGTCCAGATTCTTTACAGAATAGATTCAACGCCTCTTGCATAACCTGAACCTGCACCAAAGATGCTTCACCAAACAAAATTAGATCGTCAGCAAAAAATAAATGAGATAACTTTGGACCTTGACGACCAATCTTTATCTCCTTCCACTTTCCAGTCACACAAAGCTTCTGAATAAGAATTGATAGTCTTTCCATGCACATTACAAATATATACGGAGAAAGGGGGTCCCCTTGCCAAATGCCCCTAAAAGGAGCGAACGGTGGTAAAGGTTCCCCATTCCAAAGTACACTCATCTCATTATCCCTCATGCTAGACATAATCAACGCTACCCAGCTATCCGGTATCCCAAAGTGACTAATCGTGTCCCTAATAAATTCCCAACGAATTCTGTCATAAGCCTTTGCTAAATCTATCTTCATCGCCATAATTCCATTTTTTCCTTGCAAATGGCGCATTTTGTGATCCACCTCCCTTAGTAGGACCACATTATCAATCGTAGAGCGACCTGTAAGAAACTACTCTGGCATGGACCAATGATGTTAGCAAGTATCGGCCTTAGTCTATTGACCATGGCCTTCATTATAAACTTTACCGGACAATTAATAAGACTAATAGGGCGAAAAGAGCGTACCTGAATCGGGTCTGAAACTTTAGGAATAAGATGTATAAGCGTACCGTTCAGACCCGAGGGAAGATGGCCATTACTTACCGCTTCACGAACCATATTACATACCGCGGGACCAACTGTGACCCAACACTTTTGGTAAAAAGCAGCCGACATTCCATCCGGCCCTGGTGCTTTGGTCGGGTTGGATTGGAACACAACTCTCTGAATTTCCTCATCAGAGAAAGGTCTTTCTAGCTCTCGCGTGATCTCCTGTCCAACTGATTCTATATGCGGTAGTATATATTCGTCAATAATGTCCGAGGGTTTCTCATACAATGTCTCATAATATTCACGAGCCATCCTTTTTAGCCCTTCCTCATCCTCTATCCAGGTATCTAAGTCATTCAGTAAACGTGTACAAAAAGCCTTTTTCTTCCTCGTAGAGACTGCCAAGTGGTAAAATCTAGTATTCCTATCTCCCGAATCAACCCATTTCTCTCTTGATTTCTGAAAACACATATATTCCTCCTGTTCCAAAATACTATCATATTCCATCACAAAGCGAATCCCCATTCTTCGTAAAGAGGAATTATACGAGTTTTGTAATGATCTCTGTATACCCCTAATCCTTGCACTCAGCACTCTCTTTTTGCGATTCAGGTCCCCAAATACATCTATCTTCCATTTATTTAAACAATCCTGAATCTTCACTATACCATTTCCAAAACCCACACTATTCCCGTCCCAATTTTTCTCAATAAATTCTTTAAATTCCTTATGTAGACACCAAGCGGCTTCAAATCTAAACCTGCGAGGGTTCTCCTTAACTCTATCCTGGGGACATAGCTGTACTAAGATCGGCATATGGTCGGAATGTACCCTTGCTAGGTGAACAACGCGGATCGAGGGGAATAGAAGCTGCATTTCCACATTTCCATATGCCCTATCCAAGCGTTCCATTATTTTTTGTCCCGTATTCCATGAATCGGACCAAGTATACCGAGGACCCACAAATCCCAAGTCACTTAACCCGCAATTATTTCTCCATTCTTCAAATTTCTCCATTCTTCTCGATACCCCGGTTACCCCACCTCTCTTATCTACCTCAAGACCCACTTGATTGAAATCACCAGCCACCAACCAAGGGCTCTTAGTATTGTGAAAGGCTTGGTATAACGCATCCCATAGCACCTCTCTCTGTTTATAGTCCAGGCTTGCATAGAGGGCCGAAAATATCCAACTTTCGCAACCATCTCAAACTTCTCTTTGTACCAACGATACATTAAAACCTCAATTGGACTGTTTTTCTAAAAAAAGTATGGGCAGTAAAACGACCCAAAATGAAAATGAAATTGGGCAGTAAAGGATTTGAATTATACTTAAATTAAGTACACCGCATCAACCAAAAAGAAAAATAAAAAAATTCTCTTTCTTGCTTTCCCCACTTCACAGCCCAGTAACAACCCGTATATCACAAACATTTCTTCCATAGAAGCCCTATAATGCAACTAAACTCACAACTTGATGAGCTACACCCTTTTAAGAAACCCAGAATCAACCAAGAGATTCCATGCAAGCAATTCCAAAGGGGTAAATGTGATTTTGGTCAAAATCGCAGATACTCACGTACTCCCTTTAACAATTTAGCTTCAAACAGAACTAAAACAACAATGGACGAGGTGGGTCCACTTGATAGTAAAGTGAGATTGTGTCGATGGTCTTCTGGGAAAGATTGCCCATTTGGTGAATCATGCCATTTTGTTCATAACGGTAGATCTAGTGACGGTGTTGTGTTATCTGGTTGTTTCACTAAAAGAAATTTCGAAGAACATGAAAATCAAAGGAATGGGTACAAGAACCTGTTCTGGAAAACCAAGCTCTGTAATAAATGGATGACATTTAATAGATGTGCCTATGGTGAACGTTGTCAATATGCTCATGGCCATTTAGGTACTATTATCATCATACACTTAATTTTCCTTCTTATTTTGTATATCTTCTTTACCCACAATTTGTTTTTGTAAAGAACAATGTGTTAACGACTTGGATTCTCGAACTTAATCTGTATCCAACTAACTCGAAGACATGTATCCCCTTGATTTATTGCATTATAGGTCCCTATGTTATGCAAAAGTTGCACTGTATGACCTTATTTTTCAAAAATAATTACACTCTCTTAAAAAATAAATTAAAAAGCGGGTGGGGGCCAATAAAGATTCTGAAAATCGGGGGGCTATAAGGTAATTAATTTAATTTTATTATGGGGCAACTAAGGTAATACAATGAAGAGTGTAAATGATGATTGAAACATGAAAGTTGCATTTGAGTCCTTATAGAAGAATAGAGCGTAATTGGTAGGCTTTGTTTGACAGATCTGAAAGCATTTGGTTCTGGGATGAATGTGTTTGCTTCATCAGTAAATGCCACTTCTGGCAAAACAGTGAAGAAAACAGTATATGGCAGTTGCACTAAAACATGGAAAAAAACAGGGATTAGAGCTGCTTATAAAAAGGGTGAGCAGGGCAAGTGGATATTCAAATGGACAGATGTTGAGAAGATTAGTCGTATCTATGCAGATTGGATTGATTAATTCAAGTAACATCCTATGTAAATATTTGTCTTTCTATCATTACATTGAACAATGATGAAACATGTATTGATGATCTATGTTGAAGTAGTTTTTTGAGTAGAGTGTAGAACTAGCTAATGTGTCAATTGTGAAGGAAATCTCGAGAGGGCAAAATGGGAGTTCATAGCCCTTAAAGTGAACAATTCTTATGGCTATTTGGTATAATTGTGGTGCTCCTTTAATGTCCTTTCGGCTTAAGGCTTCCAGTGCTGAAACTTATGTATGTTGATAGGTTCTCTTGTCGGTTCTAGGATTACAACCTCAAAACCCTAGGTCACAAAGAGTCAGAACACACAGGGTGAGATAATTGACCGTTTGAGTCTTAGAACAAGTTTTATTTGTCCAATAAGACAATTTTATAGTAACATTCTCTTGAAAAAGACCAAATTCTATTAAAAGGCTACAGTAAATATCACTATATGAAGACAAAAATATAAACAAATCACATCATACTTTCACCAAATTCAAAGATGTTTTTTACACTCACCTTTTTTCTCCAGATTCAAATTTTTAATTGTTTTTTTTAAAAAAAATTGTAACTAATTCATTATAAAATCAGAAAAATATAATTTTAGTGAATTTGAGAGTTTGACAATAAAAAAATATAAATAAATCCATAACGATTTAGAATTAAAAAAAGAACTTTAAACAATCAGTCAATCATAACTAAGTAATGCATGACATTGCATGATATCCAGCTGTAGAGTCCATGCTAGGATAAAGTTTTCACCTCTCTTGTGTAACTATTTTTCTGTTTCTTTTTTTGGCAAGTACACCTAAAATGATTATACTTTATAATGATTACAAATACTACTAAAGAAATTATGCAAACTAATAACCGACAAGTCCTTCTATCCCGAGATGTCTATACTCCTTGTTGTGTAACTATTTCTCTAACTCCTCTCCTATGCCTCTTTCACAATCAATCTTTCCCCGTTTGAGTCTTTATCTTTTTCTTATGCCCCTTTCACAATCAATCTTTCCCCATTTGAGTCTTTATCTTTTTCTTAAAGCAATTTAACTAAAAAAATGACCTAAAAAAATACAAAAAACACGTAAAATAGACTAAAATACAATAAACGCTCTAGAGAATAGGATTGGACAAAAATGTACAAATGGAACATAAGGTGTGTGATTTGACCAAAAAATAAACTTCTACATAATATCCTAAATATAGAAAAAAAATCACACAAAGAGGGACATCAATATTACAAATGTACAGAGTTAAAGATTAGAGATAATTAACACCCGTTGTAGTGATTATCTCGATACTTACTCCACTACCTATGGTTCTTTCAACCTTAGAGTTTCAAGATGTTCACTAAATTTTCTGTACCACTTAATATAAGTGTCGTAGTCTTTGATGCACACTTTGAAAACCTAGTGAAGCAAACCCTCTTAATCACATACAAAACACATGTGCTATCACAATCATATACCATATACCATAGAGCAAGATAAACCTCTCATAGATGATGATGAGATAACTATAATCGAATAATTCTAACAAAAGTGGTAAATATAATAAATGAACAAGAAATTATAAACTTAATGTTTTGATGACTTGGTTGAGCTTGCAAGTGTCTTGTATCTCTCTTCACTCCAATGATATAAATGTAGACTTTAATGGGGTTGAAGAGGTGGTTGAAAAGATTTAACAAGGCTTTGTATATATAAAACAAGCTCTCTAACATATACTTATCTTTGTATTTAATGATGGCGGGTGAGCTCTACGCTTTTCCTTCTAGCAGGTTTATGCTAGTTCTAATGTGGAATCTTTCTATTGGTTGATCATTTAATGAGTAACATTCATATTTGACCTTATGGGAGCCTGCTATGCATGAAACTCGTTTGCTAGCTTTGGGTTCTTTAATCAGCCAATTTTGGTAAATCTACAGTAATAATCGTACGCTAATCATTACCTATAGTGGACAACCGCTTGCAAAAGGGGCTTGTTATCTCCAAGCGGATGCTCATTTCCTATAGATTTTGTAGTTTTTCATCTTTTGTGTCTTTGAACTTTGGTTATTGAGATTTGCATGCCTTTGAGATGTTTTGATTTGATAACAATTATATTAAGCTATAACACAACTACTGAAGGACAAGTTTATTATAAACACGATGAGTTTGAATCCTGATTATCACATCATCAAAATTACTAATAATAGTGATAAGCTAACATTCTCCCGCTTTTTGATAATGGAAAAACACGATTCAACATAGTTCAAGAATGGCATAACAGTTTAGGTATAAAACCAATAAATTCTCCCACAATATATATACATACTCATATTATAATCTTAGTAGAGCATATAACATATAAATGTCATACTCCCACATACAAGGTGCATACAAGTTTGTTTTCAAAATATCAATAAAACATTAAGAAAATCTTCCTTCTCCCCCATTGACAACATCACTAAGAAGTCAATAAAAATGAAATACACAAAATTGTATAATCAATACACATATGCCATAATAAGATACACTTTATAATAAACCTTTAGAGTGGGTGGAAACTCCAAATCCTTCACATACCTAACTCACTGAGTATGTTTTCAGATTGATCTTGTGGGATAGGCTTAGTAAAAATGTTGTACAATTGTTGGATAGAGTAAAAAACTTAAGAGAAATGTCACCTTTATATGCATGGTCATGGTTAAAGTGGTGATGAATCTTTATATGCTTGATTCTAGAGTATCGAATGAGAATTTTGTTAGATTTATTGTCTTGTGTTATTACAACGAATGTGCACACAAATATGAATCAACCCAAAATCTATCAAGAAATCTATCAAGGGGAAAGGAAAACTAATTATACGTGTGTTATGGGGATTAAATATTTTAGACTAAATATACCAAAAAATTGAGTAGTTTATATGAGTTGCGGCTAAGGATGTCAACGGTTCAGTATACCACAAAAAAAAATGAAAACCAAAATAATTTATTTTACAAAAATTCACAACCTTAGGCCCCGTTTGGTTAGTAAAAATAATGAGTATATTTTGTTTTCATTCTCTATATATTTCAAAATACTAATAAAAACGTGTTTGACTAGAGAAAATAAAAATAATTTTTTAGAATATTAAATGAAAATACTGCTAAATCAGAGAACGTGAAATCTGCGTTGTCCATATTTTCAGATAATACTGAAAAAGAACACGAAAATCATTTTTTGTAAATATATGTTATACACGAAAACAGAAAATATTTTTACAAACCAAACAGGGTCTTATGTTTTTAACCATCGTATACACTTCTCAAAAGTATAACTAAATCATTAGATTTCAATATTTAGAGGTTTTTAGGTTTTAACCATGAATGAACTTTGATTCAATAAACATTTAAAAAAAATTCCTAAAACATACCAGAAAAATCTTCAAACTATATACAATTAGTCTTTGATTAAGTGGGTCATTTATTACTTAGTTGGTTAAATAAAGTATTTGGCTTTTGGTTTGTCAATTTGAATATACTTTTTACCTAGATTATAATAATATAAAAATGAATATATGATAATAACTGGTTTTTTGAAATTTATATCTAAAATAATAAGTTAACGGTATTAACTAGTAGTTATACTTTTAAAAATCATAAGCTAATTGTTATAACTTATAACCATAATTATGTAATCGATTTCTAATTTATTTTGTTATCTACCAATTTTTATCTTAAATTCAAATTAGTGATATCTCTAACTACAACTAACCCACAATAAGGTGATGAGTCGGGAGGGGAAGGGGGAGGGGGGGTGTTGTTCGAAGGCAATATCTCGATTTTATAGAGTTAATTGCAATATGGGTCCTCATGCTATATGAAATAATAGGTTATTAATTATAAAAACAAAAAAATTATACATGTTAGATTTGATGACCAAAATTTGTTTTGGTCAGACCCACAATATTTACAACAACTTCAATTTGAATTTGGTTTACTGCCATCTTGATTTTTCATATATAAATCTTAGGGTTCTTATTATCATATTATTCATTAATTAATTTGTAGATCAATTATCAAAAATGGAAAACTTAGATATCAATTATAATTTTATATACGTTATTATTAAAGAAAATTTCTTTTTAGGCCATTACCTATGAGTTAAAAATATTTTTAGGCCACATCTTTCAAACGTACCATTTTCAGGCATTTTACAAATTTCGTGAGATATTTTAGACATTTTAAAGATAATTTGGGCATCTTAAATAAATTATATCTTTATTCGGCCACATCACAAACTATGCTTAAAATCTATAAAATATCTCACATAATTAGTGAAATGGTCTAAATATGACACTTTTGAATACACTCGACCTAAAAAGGATACTTTTGAATAATGTGGCCTAATTTTTTTGGGTTATAAATAATCGCCTAAAATAGAATTTGCTCTTAGTATTACATATCTGTAGAATCTAAGTACCAAATTACTTGAATTTAAAAACTCATAATATCTTCTCCTTTCCCATATCTTCTCCCATATCTTTTACAAACTATTTTTTTTGGTTTATTCTCATTTTATCAATGAATTATGTAAATGAAAATTAAAAATCATGCATAAATCATGTAAATTTGTATTTGAGTCCTTATGGAAGAAAAGAGTGTAATAAGTACTTTTTTTTGGTTTGACATAACTGAAAATATTGGTTCCCATATAAAAAGATGTCATTTGGCCTCCACAAAGTTCTAGATATTTCTAAACACCCCTATGCGATTTAACTAATATCCAGATTCTACAATGACATTAACTTATGTCAAACAAGTTTTCAATAGTTTATCATTCTAAATATTTTATTTTTGACAATAATACTTTATTTAAATTTATAAAAACTATTTTTTAAAATAAATTGAACAAATTATATAAATAATGTATATATATATATATATATATATATATATATATATATATATTATAAAATTTAAATTCGTCACTAATAATTTAATTACTAAAATATTAAATTTGTACACTAATACGTGAACAAGAATCAAAATTAAATTTCAGTTTTTCTCAACTCCTATAATGTTGTAGAGTTTTAAATTTATAGTTTTTGTATGTGACATATAATTTAGTTGTGATTACTTGTAGATATTGTTTTCTTTAATATTAAAATAAGTCATTGATCGTTTCATATGGGTACCAACAACGAGTCTGGATTCTACTATAAGAGTACAAATCTTATAAACGACGGGGAATTAAGTCGTGGAAAGTCCTCACCTATGCAATGAGACTTTCTATAGCATTTGCGAGTAACCAGGGTGAATAGGATGGATGAGGATTAATTAGCTTAGAGATAATTTTGTTATGCGTGTTTCCCTTACCTCTATGTGAGGGACGATATATATACATGAGGCTACTTGTTCTCCAATTAACCGCTTGACAACTCTAGTAGGAACTCTGGGCCTCCTTGATGAGGGAATCTAATACTCTTCTACTTTTGTAATGAACTATCTGCAACCCCAAGGATAATGCTAAGTAGGTATGATAGCCAATACTTCCATAGGTTGCTATATGGTGAGCCCCTTAGACCTAGTCCTGGATCAAGTAAGACTTTATGACCTGTAAATAATCAATCAACAACCTTTATGGGTGGTGTACACATCCTAAGCTATAATACTATTGAGTAGAATCTCTGAAGTCCACATGTAATAGCTAGACCAACCCAAATGGAGGGACTTTGGATAGTAGGTGGATTTTTGACACGTGTCTCTGACTTCTGGGTACATGTGGTATTTTTACACCTATAATATTTCCTTCCACATCCTACAAGAGATCAAGAATCACCTATTTTTAATTTGTTTCCAAACATTATTTTCTAAAGATAATGAAATAATAAAGGTTTACAATTTTATATGAATGTTTTGTTATTTAATATAATGGTAGAACTTAAAATATAAAAATAAAATCTGCTAACCCTCATGGACCCAAATCGAGTTGGGTTTTAAAGCTTAATTGTTTTTGTGTGTAGGAATGGAGCATCAAGATGCAAAATTTATAAATTGTGATATTACTTGCATTATTGCTTAAATATGTTAAAATGTTTTGAAAAAAATTCATTTTGGATGTTTTGAAACTTAGAACCCTCTTGCAAAATTTCATTACAAAATGTCAAACTTCTGAAACTTTGCACTTTAGTCCCTTAACTCTTTTTGTTGTTAACAAATGGGATAATATTCTAGTATAATTTTCTCACTTATTGCATTCAAACACTTATTTTTCATGAAACTCATTTTTCAAAATAGCACAAAGCTTTTATGCATATTGTAAGGGAGGTTTTCCTTAAATTTTTTTTTTTTGCAACTTCGTAAGTTATGATTTGTCAAACATTAAAAAAAGGAGATTGTTGGTCTAACACCCATTTTCAATCTTGTTTTAATACTCAGCGAATCATCTTTTAACTATAATAACTTTCTCTTACTTAAAATGTGTTTTTTAAATAGGTTTATATTTAATATCTCATTTTAATGTTATTGGTTTTCGAACAAAAAGAGAGAAGTTTTTAGTGGCACAAGCGGTATACCGTCTATACAGACATCATACCAGTGGATGAGTTTTCGGCCGCCCAATAGACACGCGCGGTACACCGCACGATGCAACACACCCCGCACCAGAACTATTTCGCGGTACACCGCGGTTATGAGCGGTATACATTAGGGATATTTTTTTCTACATCGAATTGTAAAAATTTGTTATATCCGTTGGGGTTTTATTTATATTCGTTGACACTATCTTTATGACCATTGGGAGCTTCCTTCACCTATAACATGGAGCTCATTTCAAGGCATTAACTATACTGTTCATCTACCAACATCAAGAGGCTTAAATGCGATCATTCAATAAGGTGTTAAGAACTATTCATAGTCAAAAATCATTCTTAGAATGCTATAAAGTCTTATCCACTCTTTAGGAGTTCATCATTATTGTAAAACCATCTAAACACTTATTTTTCACTTAGTATAGTCTTTGTAATAGACATATTAAGAGAGTGTGTGGTATAGGGATTAGAGTTGGTATCCTTTTGTTGTGATTACACAAGAGTTTGCTTTGGGGTCTCGAAGTGGTTGTAAACGCTATTGTGTTCTCGCCTCGGTTAAGAGAGACACAAAACTTAAGTAAAGAAGCTTGCAAATTCTAAGGTGGCTACCTTAGATAGTGGAGTTGGAAAACCAAACCATTATACATGCTTGAGTATTCTCGTTCCCTAAACTATTTATTTTCGCACTCTATATGTTTGATAATATGCTCGTATAACTATCGTATCATTATTATTTATTACTTATTAATCAAATATATAGTCATCTAGTTTAATAAGAGAATAAGATGTTAATTTTCATGGTCACCCCCTATAGGTCGCATATAGTACAACAAATATTTATGTATTCCTAATATGTAGCTATCTTTTAGATATAGAATCTTCTAGGATTAGATTTATATGTGCTCCATGACTCTTCCAATATTGACAATTTAGGGATAATCTTTGATCTATATCTTTATAATCTTGAATTCTTTCCTAGAATATCTTATCAATATCTTCAATGATTCCCTTCCTCTCATGTTTATCTATAATAAGTGTTTAACGATCATCAATTCCTAAGAATTCACCCTACCTGCTCGACCATACCAAATTGTTGTACTCCCTCGGGATAACTCTTGACATATGGCTATAAACACTTAGATCGAGGTGCAATAAACTTGGCTAGTCACATACTGTCGAGGATGATTTTGAACTATCAACTAGAGATAAAATACATGGTTATTCAAATAAATAAATGTTGAGACGATTAGTTGTGTGTACGCTGATTGAATCGATTGATAGACCACACACCTTTCAATTTTTTTTTTTTTATCATTAGAGCTAGATAATGTAAATGCCACACCTTAAACTTTACATAACATCCTATTGAAATGTTATCTCTCTATCTTGATATTACATATCATAATTCTTGATGATTTGTGCTGGAGTAGCATTTTAAGCAGAGTGCAAATGGTTGAGAGTAGACCTAGCCAATGCGTCAATTGGGTCAATGCATTTCTTGAGAAGATAATCCTGAGATGGCAAAACGTCACGCATATGATCGGTACCAATAATGACAGCGTTCACAGCCCGTAAGAGAACAACTCTTATGGCTATTCGGTACAAATGTTGTGCCCCTTCTATGTCTTTTCGGCTTAAGGCTTCCACTGCAGGTACCAACGTATGTTCTCCAGTCGGTTTATCTAGGATCACAACCTCAAAACCCTACATCACAATTTGTCCAAACACATAAAGTTATGCATAGAATCTCAATATAGCTGAACAATTGTTGTGCTCTAAGGAATTGACTCCTAATCAAGGACTGATGTATGATATAAAACGAAAGTAGCGTTGTTTTGAAGGTTAAATCGTTGTTTAAGTAAAAATACCAATGTACTTTGAATGGTATATATGATCTACAATGGCTCGGGCACTGAGCCAAGAATTTATGATGGGATTTGGGGCCAATGTACAGTGGGTCCCTATGCTATGTGAAATAACTTATAACTGATCATAAAAACAATAAAATTACCATACATGCTAGATTTGATGACTCAAAATAGTTATGGCCCAAGCCAAAAAGTTTACAATGTGACTAACAAATCATTTAAAAGAAATTTTGACCTTTATCTTTTTACACGGGGATTTCACAATTCACATATAGATCTTTGTACGTTACTTATGTATAAATTCAGTAATTATTATGATCAATTACCCAAAAAAAAAAAAGATTTAGACATCAACATATACCTTTAAAATGTATCTGTCCATTAACCAAACTACTCATTTTTAGAAACTCGCAATATATATTTTTTTTCTTCCAACCAACCCATATGCGTTGAGAATTTGAGAGCTTTCAATAGTGGAAGTTCGCATAAGTTCTCAACAATGAAAGCTAAATTTATTTATTTTTAAAAAAAATTGTAAAATAGATATATGAATTTGAAGATATGGATTATGTAGGGGTGGGGATGGGGAATGGTTTAATGAGGGTCAGGTATGTGAATTTGGTTGATGATAATGGTAATCCATATCTAACCTCAAAAAATTTACATCCTTAAATTTACAAATTTACGGTCTAAACATATCTTTTTTTTATGAGTTTTCATTAATGGAATTTTGCGAGGTTCCGGTAACAATCCTTTGTCTTTATTTTATTTTTCAAAATTGAAGTATATTAAGTTTAATAATTTTATATATTTTAGTAATTATCAAAAATTATTTACGTTTTGATAATTATATTTTGGTAATTTATATATAAATATCCTTCCTAACAATTCCTCGTTTTTAACATATCTTACAATAAACAACAAAATAATCAAAACCATACATATAAAGAAAGAAAGACATATAAAAAAGTAAAAATTGAAGAGGCAATTGCATATTCCAATTAAAGGACCTGAAAGACAATTTACCGAGGGGACAGGGGTGGCTCTGCCCTGCCACAAGCCCAGATAGCGAAATTTAACTACTCGAAGAAGAAAAGAATTTGAAGAGACCAACACATAAGATGAACACACTGTTTCATACTCATAAACAAATTTTGGTACCTCATTCTGAAGTTTGTTTTGATAAAATCCAGATTTGAGAACAGCATTGGTTCCAAGTAACCCGATTCTGAGAGGATTAAAACCACTTTCAAGGTTTGGCCAAAATTCAGCAAGCTTGAGCTCCTTAGCAACACATTCTCCCATATGAAGAAATGGAACAGAACATCCTTTTGAAATCTCATCATGCCATGTATGAGATACATGACATGGCATTACAATACATCCAGCTCCACAACTCTCTAGAAACCTCCTCTTCCTCTTTATATTCTCTATTATTGGTCTTGGATCCACATCTATTCTTTCTCTCTTACTCATTATTAATGGAAAAAAACTCTTATCGTAGGATAAGATTTGCTTACTAAGAACTGGATCAGAAGACACAACAAAAGGAACGGCAGCACCACCACCGGCACCGGCGGCGCTACTCCATTTTACCAGTTTGTTCATAAAGTGCATGGTGGTTTCAGCTGACGCACCACCAATTATTCCCACTGAATTGCCTTGCGTCAGAAATGGAGCCATCAAACCCCAATTCGCCTTCTTCTCTTCTGATATAGAAAACTCAGGAATGATTTTATTTATTTTTATTAATTTTACATGGAGAAGAGAACAATTTAATGTAAGGGGTGGTGAAACATCAGCAAAAGAAATCAACCAACTTACCAAGTCTACTAGTTGTCAGCATATATGATGCGTCTATGATAAATGTGAATGGAATCTTAATGTGACATCACAAATTTTTTCTTTAAAAGAAAAGAAAATCATAACTTTTTTTTTGAGATGACATTAAATTTTTTTTTGTTTTGTTTTGGGCCGCCGGTCCTAAAAGGGAAATGTGGGGTTAGTTCAAACATATTCATTTTGGGCCCTTTCTTAGTTACAAAAGTCTCGTTTTGATAAAATTGAGTTCTTTAATTAAAAAAAAAAACACCTGATCTTAAAGCAATATTCTTAGGTTAGGTTCTTTTTTTTTTTCTGGGCAAAACCTTAGGTTAGGTTAACTCAATGATTGGGTTAGATTTTTCAAAGGAATCCAACTCCAAAAAGGTAAGAGTATTTTTGTATGAGTAATGCTAGGTATCACCCAAAAAGGTATCACCTAAACATCACCCATGATGTTGTGGTTAGGTGTACCAATCATGGAAGAGAGAAAAAAAAGTAAATCTGGAAAGAGAAAATTCATGATTGGTACACCTAACCGCCACATCATGGGTGATGTTTAGGTGATACCTTTTTGGGTGATACCTAGCATTACTCTTTTTGTATTGAGCAAATTTCACTCTTAGGCCATTACTAATTACCTAAAAATATTTTTAGATCAAATATTTTAAAAATATTATTGTTAGGTCAAACGTATTTAAAAGTATTATTTTTAGGTTATTTTGCTAATTCCGTAAGATATTTTATAAATTTTAAAGATAATTTAGACATTTCAAATAGAGTTATTAGTGTGTAATGTGGTCAAATAAAGATATAAATGCGCAAATTACTCATAAAATATCTCACGAAATTAGTTAAATGACCTAAAAAATGTACTTTTGAATACGTTTGGGCTCAAAATGATACTTTATAATGTTTGGTCTAAAAATGGATTTTGCTCTTCTTAAAACTAGTAATAGAAAAAGTTGGATTTCTATATAATATTCATTTATCAATTTGCTCATAGCTAAAAAGGTTAATTACCTTAAGAAGTCCATGGTGAGATCTTATATCGATAAAAGGTCCCTACATTTAGGCACCTTTTATGTATCTATGATTATAATAAAACAGTCGTCTACTATATATAAAAAATCAGAAAAGACAAAAATTGTTAGAAAATTTCCATGCACGTACTCAACGTTTAACCTGGTGTTTTATCTTACTTCTTGATATCTCGTGTTTTGTGATACATTTATAGGGCCACGAGACATCATTTGGGAAGTGGGGAAGGCATTAGACTAATTTGATAGATTATTCCCTATTAAGTGTCATATTATGATTTCTTTGTTAATCTTTGATATTTGGGTATTTTTGGAGTTTTTGTGCGTTAGTTGTTTGTTAAGTATGTATCTCCAAGGTACATGGATAATATGAGACCCTGAGATGATACCAAGAATTCAAAAAGCCAAGCTTAACCCCAAGTCAAGGTGTGAAATGAGCAAACAGTCATGTTTGGAGTCAAGAGAAAGTTTTGACAAAATTTTGAAGTCAACTTAAGAGTCACCACACACATTTGGTAATAATTTTGATCAACCTCTGGAGCTCAAGATAACCCTTTGAATCAGGAGGGTGAGAGAGGAATCAGTTTACTATCTGGATTTCACAATAAAGTTATGCTATTGTTACCATAGTGGCTCGAACTTGTCCAAAATAGGTGAACATGTTTTTGCCTCACTTTTGGCCCACCCAAGTAGGTCCCACAACCCAAAAATATTTTTCAACTTATTATACAGAAATGGAAGATTAAAAAAAGACACTTGACATTGAAGAGAATACTACACGTCTGGAGCAAGGATACCAAGGGGTCAACACAATTCCACCATTTCTACCAACATTTATTTGAATTTAGTGTAATCCTTTTTCCTGTTCATGTAAAATACTGAATATGACTAGTTTTATCTTTTAATAAAGTATTTGAGTATGAACTAAACCCTTTATGGCTTGAGATGCTTTTGTATGAACCCTAGAATATGATTTGGACATTATTTTTTATTGTATTTGAGATTGTTTTTTATTTATATGAATTGAGAAAACATTGTTATTTATAAGTCTTGTGATTATTGTGGAGCTCAATTATGTTAGCCATATAATTTAGTGTGATAACTTTTGGATAATGGGCATAGAATTATATATGTTCGACGTACTTTAGAACCAGAAGGTCAAACTAGTTGGATAATCACATATGGTATATGACTAAAGCTTTAGTAAATAGTATGGGTCACTCGATAGAGGTTCTTAGAGTCGGATAATAGCTCCCTACTTACCCGAGAGGGACTTAGGGTGAACTTGGAATCCCAATTAGCAACAAATTCCCTTTTCATCCTTAACTCAAGAATAATCCCAAGTCATAACTAGCGATAAATACGATCATCTCGAACTACCTTCTCTTATTCACATCATTAACCCTTGCTTTACTATCTTATTAATCTTTGGAATTTTCATATTTTCACTTAAGTCCTCGTCTCATACCTTAATTACACAAAATACCCCAAATTATATATTTACATTCTTGATTACCTAAAAAAATATATATATATAACTTGCAAACACAAGCTTAAATTCATAGTCCCAGTAAAGAACAACATATATACTTATCACTTTATTACTTCGAACGACTAGTATACTTGCGAGAAGTAGTTGCTTCCCTAACTTGTGGTTTTTACATCACGCTTCGTGGGACACCACTTCCACTAACTGAAGTATAACAACATCAAACAAACAAAAGAAATTCAAAACCAAAGAATTAAGGAGAAAAAGTGAGCAATATTACAGGAAACTAAATCCACAATAAAGAAGGTCTTTAAGCCATTCTCAATAAATTGCAGGAATATTTCGTCCAAGCATATAAAGAAGAAAACCCAGGTAAGATTGAAAACGTAACATTGTAATGTGCATTTAGTTTCATGTTTTTGTTTTCAAATTACTAAAATCTCATCTTTTTGTATGTTAGTTTATATAAATTGTTGGGTTTTATTACGGTTAAGCTTGATTTTGTAATGATATGGTTAATTTTGTGAACGAAACGGTAATGCTAGGGTTACTTTGTGGAGAAATGCATAAGAAAAAGGTATGCGTGTATGTAATGTGTATGTATTGACAAAATAGAAGTTTGATCATGAACCGTTTGGGTAGTGTGAGAGCAAATGGGTGTTTATCCATTGGGATTCAAAACTGCAAAAATATTTTAAATGCTAATGGGTTTTTACCCATTAAGATTCAAAATTGCTAGCTGTTAATGCTACTATTGTTAAATGAAATGGGCTTATACCCACTGGAAAAACTTGCTACAGTTACTAATACTGGTATTAAATTGGGGTTCAATACTCTATTTGATTTTGACCCATTACAATTATATTAAGCAATTTGTTGTGTTTTTTCTGCCTTATTATGTTTGTTGGCTTTTAATCATGTTTATAATTACGTTTCATTGGATGAACTGTATGGTGCAATATAGATCTCCACTGGAGGACTTAATTCACATAGTTGGTAAAAAAGGGGTAACATAAGCATAGTTTTTTGATGTGTAAGCGATTACCCTTCTACTTTGATTAATGGGTTATACAAGATCAAAGACGGCGAACCAAGAGTAAAGAAGGCGGATCGTGTGATGAGGTTATCTTCGACAGGTACAATCCATCGCGGTAGTGGATAGGTTTAAAAATTATGAACAAATGCTTGAAAGTGACAACCCAAAATATCAAGGTAATCTTCGGGTTGAGGGGAACGATCAACCCGATCCAAATTGGTATGGAAAATCTATTATGGAGGACATGGTTTAGTTTGCACAATTTTTTTCTGATTTAGAGGGAAATATTGCAAATAAAACATATGAGAGAAAATATCAAATGTGTCTTAAACAAGCCACCCATCCAAGCAAACCTAGATGATTTGAAATACTAGTTTGCATGGTCGGGTTAACAATAATCTTTTACCCATCAGGATGGACACACTTCAAATGGTGGGTAGTCAAAGTGTCACTACATCTTAACGATATACTAACTAATGTATGATTAGGCCACGTTAAAACAGGAGTTGAAAGTCATTTGCCTGATACTAGTAAGTGCATATACTATTTGTTCATTTGTATATATGTAAATAAGTAGCTGAATTCATTAAAATGTTAATTTGACATGCATGGTTCCATGAGCATGTTGTAGCCTAAAACCCAGAAGTCCGAGAATGAATTCGAGTATCGATATTGAAGTCCTTCGAGTAATTGATGGGCATCTATAAATTTAATGTTTATACAACTTTGAAATGAATGCAAGTTGTTAAAAATCCTATTGTTTAATCCCAAACTGAAATGCATACTAGCTACGAAAAAAACTATATAATGGGTTTATACACATCAAGAGTGAAGGTTTTTTTATCAATACTGTATGATGGGTAAAAACCAATCAAAATAAAATAATGGGTACTCAACCACCTTGGTTTAGTTGATATATAGTTTCTTTGCAATCATTGGTGGTTCACTAAAAAATTATGTTATTTTACGTAAACAAGTATATGTTGGTGCTCAAGCTTTATGAAAATAGATATATTTGGAACAACATGCTGAAAGGACAGATGGTGGAAGGATTGGATTTTGAAGGAGAAGAGGACGGATAAGAAAACAAAGAAGAAGAGTGGGATGAAGAATCGAAATATGGTTCTGATGATGAATATAATGATGGAGGTTATTCAATGGATAATAGTGGATCGATCAGCATAAGCACATTCTTGAGTTCCACTAAAAAAGATGGGTCAACATCAAGTTCCAATTCTTTTTATGGAGCTAGTTCAAAACAAGTCGGGATATAAGAGAATGTGACTGATTCAAGATCAGAGTCAAAATATATGTCTGGTTCGAACAACGTCAACAAAGGAGGAGGGCCAACTAATGAGGCTAAGCAAATAGAACCCACTACGAATAATAAACAAGACGAGGACGTATTTAGAGGTGATGTTTGTCTGAATGAGTCTTACGATGATAAGGTACAAAAAAATCAAAGGGAAGAGAGTAGATTTTCCCATTCC
The DNA here is from genome assembly GCA_029959085.1 of Nemophila menziesii. Lineage (NCBI taxonomy): Eukaryota > Viridiplantae > Streptophyta > Magnoliopsida > Boraginales > Hydrophyllaceae > Nemophila > Nemophila menziesii. The sequence goes on along the minus strand of JARWIR010000003.1, from coordinate 53,331,062 downwards.
CGATAATATCAAAGCACAAGCAACAAACAAGAGAAAAGTAGAAATTGGAGAGGCATTGGTTATAGTGTTAACTCCCACTCCTAAATCTTTGGAAGAGTCGTGGGATAAGGTGAGAGTTCTCAAAGAACTAAAGGTAAAAAATGAGCTATTAGAGCAAAATATCGAAGATAGAGAAAAAGTTTCATAAAATTTGGGTATCGTGTTCAAAATTAGGCAAAATGTAATAAAAATATGGTCAAACAACTTATAAAGTCAAACACTTAGATCGGAAGCCTTACTATGAAGAATGGCGGAAATATAGATGGGTTGGTTGTGGATAATGCTTATCTCAAGTCAGTACTAGACGAGGTAGAGCGTGACTAGAAAGAGTTGCTGCAAGAAAGATTGAAACATAAGAAATTAGTTTATGATCTTGTAGATCAATTTGACAAATAGATTGCACTTAAAGTTGAGCTACAAAACGATATTGACAACCTAAAAAAGGAGCTGTCTAAAGTTCATGAAATAGGAGAAACTGATGGTGCAAATAGGGAAAGTGTATAAAAACAAGCCTTGATTTATTATTGATTTTGAAATGACCCAAGCCAAGAAAGAAATGGAGTCAGTAAAAGAGACGGATTTGAAGATGACAATAGAGGATATAAATGGAAAAGGGAAAGTAATTGAGAAGATTTTAGTTATGGTAAAAAAAAAAGCATACTAAAATAAGTGCAAAAAAGAAAAACTCAAAGAAGAAAATGAAAGATAAAAGAAGGAAAAGTCAAATCTCTCCTTTATCGGATGAAAGATTTCGGTCTCCATTTTGTGACAAAACCGACCCAATTAAAACGACCAAAGTTGAGAGACGATTTCAAAAGGGTTGAACCAATAAAGAAGAAAAAATATTGGTTGACTAATAATGATGATCTCGTTTTTCTGAAATTCCTCTAACTCTCCGATCCAACCAAGTTAGTTATGTGGTCTTGAAGAGAAATAAGTAGTACCATCACAGATGCTACAATGTAGACTCGCTATATGGATTATGCATCAAGGTAATTATCTATGTTTATATCATTCAAGTAATAGGTTTTTACCCATCAAACATAAAACTTTCTGGATGATGCTAATATATCCTCTTGTAGGTGAATGATGTTATGTTTTGCATCTTATAAGAATACTGGTCTTCAGAATTGCTTCACAGTTGGTTTAAACTGAAGCATGTTGCACATTTGGACTTGAACGTCATGGTAAGTTTACGGGATTACACAAACCATACTTATAGGTAAAGAATTTTGGTAAATAATACCTTGAATTGGTATCATGTAGTTTTACTTGAGCTATGGGATGAAGGCATAATTGGATAGTTGTCTGCACAAAATGTTCACTCTGCTACACGATGTGTATCATCTCGTACTTATGTCGATCAAGACTACATCTGTCCATCACACGCTTTATACCATATTGATTTGGGATTCTGAACAACCTATGTTCACCCACTATAACCTGATACAGTCATATAAGCTGAAATTGTTAGATGCCAAGGCTAACTAAAACACACAGATGATATAAGATTGGATGGCCGGGGAATGCATTAAAAAAATTTGTGGAGGGTTACACTCAAGAATCCTAATAAAACTTTGGCCTCGATCAAGTACATGCTATAGCTCCAAAAGTAACCATGGCTGACTCAGGTATAATAGCGACACTGATAGAAAATGAACTTTATGACAAAGGCTTGACAAATTCTGTCTATCAAAGCTCTGGAACCGACCATGCAAATGGAAAATATCACAAAGATACTAAGGAACAAGAGTAGTATATAACAAGTGAAATATCAGTGGCCTAGGAAACCTCTCCAACCCACTATTTATGCATGATTAATGTTAACTTTGTAATAAATGTTTATGGATGACGTATATTTGTTTTTTTATGTTATGAAAATAAGAGAGCTTTAAATAATATTAGGTAAAACCTTGTATTTGTTATAGGTAAAACCCTATTGGAATGAAGGGCAAAACTCCTATTAACTCAACGAGTATAAACCCATCAGCTAGCACACCACCTTACCACATATCACAACATTCACCAACATCTCATACAATACAAAATTTGAAAATCGTCCTATTTAAAAATAACAACAAAACCCTTAAACCAATTTATGATAAAAACACTTTGAATTATCAATTGAATCAACAATTGTAATGGGTAATGGGTAATGGGTAGAAACCCATTAGTACCAATAGGTAAACACCTATCGTTGCTAGTAAATCAGATTGCATGACCAAAAAGTACAAAGCAAATACAACCTGAGAGAGGAAGGAGTAATAAACACAAGGGATGAAAAAACATTAAAATGGTACAATCCCAAAACTCAGTTGAACTTGAAAATTTCAAGCATAGTAGATAATAGTAAATCATACTCAAATAGAAAAAAGACAACCCATGAAAAAATTTGACTATTAAGACAAAAATATTGAAAAACCAGAACAACAAAGGCTTCAATCCAGCACTCGACATAAGTTGTCATCACACTTATAGGCTTCACACATACCGGCTTCACATGTACTCTTGTTATGGTAACCCATCATGTTGTAGTTTTCACACATTCTCCTATAAAAACAAATTCTCCAGTATAAGGGATCCTGTTTTTCCTTGGATTACCAAGATGTCGCTTCTCTAGTGGAGGGAAAATTATCAGTGCATCATCGATGAGGTGATCAACATAATAATTACAGAGGGATGAAATGTTAAGAGCGTATTTGTCTCGTTACTTTGTGTTGAAAAAGTAGTCAAACTTGCAGTCGGGATGACCAACCTCCAAATATGCAACAAAATGACAACAAGGAAACAATTTGAATTATCAACTACAACACGAGCATGTGTAATTCTAAAGATCAACAACCATTACAAGACTAGAATGAACTTCAAACACGTGATGGATAGACTGTAGAGCAAACTATGGCCGACCATAGTCAAAAGAATGTCAAACCTAGATTTTGCACGATTGGAAAAATGATACATAGCAGTGTTTGCCTCCATAGAACAATCATACATTTGTTTCATCAATGTACTAAAAAGACCATCAATAAGTTCAACGGCCGGTAACTTAAAATTGGATCTAATCTGGTTGTTTAACGACTCGGCGACGTTGGAAGTCATGTTGCCATAATGCGGAACCATGAAATAAGCGTTTGCATATTTCTCCTTTCACAACATCAACTGCCTTCTTACCGCTTCTCTGTATGAAAGCTGCAAGAGCTACCTCGTACTGTTTTTCATCATGTGCAAAAACGCAATTCTCCAACAAATGCATCATTCCCTGGGTCAAAACCTTACTACCACTTGTGAATTTATGTTTCATATTCATCTTCAAATATCGTAGACAAAATATGTGGTGTTTAGAGTAATAAAAACTCTTACGATGTAGTGGAAATCCCACAGTGATGATTCAAGACAAAATTCAGCTCATGACCATCTATTTACGAAGCCAAAAAACATAGAAAACTCGTCTAATTATAACCATCCTTAGACCGGACAATTGAAAAAGAAAGTGGGAAAGGACCTAGAAGGAACTACATATTACATCAACAACAAAAAAATAGAGGCGTGAATTAAATTTTACTGTATATACTCTACATAACCTAGTGAGTGGGTAATCCCCCATTGAGAAACAGATAACTCCTAAGGGTTTCAATATAAATATTTCTAAGATTACCTTGGTTGGCATCTTTTGCTGTTGCAACCAGTAATGGCCTTTGAACTTATATTTTAGAAAGGTACCATCGAGAAACAATAGTGAATGACTAGAACAGAACCTAACAAGACATACCCCTAATGCTACATGACAACGTTCAAAGTTATGCATGTTGGGGTGACATTCTAATGCAGCTTGTGAGAAGGGATAAACATATTTTAATCTGTCAAGGTAACCTCGAATGCGATTAAATGGTGAACTGGCATCTTCAAAACTTGTATCTATAGCCTTATTCATGGCAGTGTAAGCTACTTTATATGATATGACATTACCCATAGCCTTGTTTTAGTAGTGTTTCTATCTTTGTGGGTTTAGTGTTTGTCATTGAACAAACTTCATCTAGAATGACCTCCTGTATGACTTCTATGGACAATATGTTATTGCTCATATGCCTCTCTCAACCACCACATGTGTGGACATTGTTTAGAGTCTTAACATATAGCTTGTTATTACATTTATCAACCAAATCATATACGTACCAATTCCATCCAAGCTCTTTGTGCTTCTTGTAGTATGAACCTGATGTCCCGTGTTTTCTGTGATAGATTTATAGTGTCACGAGACATAATTTTGTTGGTAATTGGACTCAGTTGTTGGAATAATCTTTAGTTTTGACGTATTGTGATTTCTTGTCTATTCTTGAATATTTTGTCACTTTTAGATATTTTGTGTGTTAATTGTGTGTTAAGTGTGAAACTCTTAGGTACATAGATGATACGAGACCTCGAGATGATGTGAAGAAGTCAATAAGTCAAATCTAACCTCAAATCACAAAGTAAAAATAACATAAAGCCACTTTGTAAGATCACGAGGGTTTACCAACAAAACTTTGAAGTCAACTTAAGAGAGACACCACTTGCATTCGACTATGATTTTGAGGAAACCCCTAGATTTAATGATGGTGATTGAAGTCAAGAGCGTGTGAGAGGTTATGGGTCACAATTTGGAGTTAAGATGAAAAAGTTAACAATATTGCTTCCACCGTGGCTTGAACCGGTCCAGATTATTTGAAAATGTTTATTGGGTTGACTTTGACCAATTAAATGGGGACCGAACTTCCCAAAAATGTTTTGGATAATATCAGTTATTTTGAGAATCAAAAGGAGAGTGACACATTAGGAGGAGACTCTACACGTCTAGAGAATAGAAGAAGGAAGGATTCAATCATCTCCACCTCAATCCTTCATCGGACTTTATCCACCATTAGAGTGATTTGTATTACTTTCTTATTCTAAACATGATTTTAATACTATTATATATTGTTAAATCTCTTTTATGAACTGAAACCCCCATAGCTTGAGGATTACTTGATGTATGAATTCTAGTTGTTAATGATTTAATGTTATTTGGGATTATTTTAATGAGATTGGGTTATACTTCGTCGTGTATGAACTTATATTTTTCTAAAACCACCAAAGATGTAGTCGCATGGAAGGATGGTAGAGAAAGTAAATAAAGTTTCCTAAACAAACTCTTAGACATTTGTTTACCACATCTATCACTGTTAGGCAACATTCAAAAAATAATGACTTCTTGATCCAAGCACGTTGCTGCAACACCATATCTCGAGCAACCAGACTCAGACCCAACTTTTGCAAGACTAGCAAACTTTGTCAAACAAAGTTTGGTGATCAAAACGGTCTTTGGAAGAGGGACATACCAAAGTGAGTGAAACGGTGAAGAAGGGTGATAAATAAGATATGAATTACTAAGAAATGTGACTTCTTCCCCTTTAAAGTGACACCAAGAGTAGGAAAACATCTAAGCATGGGATTTAAAATAGCTAAACAGATATGCAAAAATTCGCCAGGAGTACGAATCAGATGATAAGAAAACGGAGGCAAAGACTTGACAAAATCAGGATTGTCAAAATTCATTGGATACATAAACCCCAAAAAAAGGTCATATAAATAAAATTAAAAAATATAGAAATTAAAAAAAACAGATTAATGAATAAAATATTAATAATTTTCCCCTTCTAAAGTTCATACATCATACGCAACGATAAAAGATTATATATATATGTGTGTGTGTGTGTGTATTATCTGTGTGTATGTATTTATTTAAAATAACAACAAGATGGACTAAAGAGTAACCACAACACAAATCGATTCCAAGTTTGAGAAAATGAACTAATCCAATAACAAACGTCTCAAAAACTTTAGAAATCGGAGATTCCATGGATAAATATCGCAGAGAACGTGACTAGGGAATATTTATTTTAGCTAAAATTCAGTTAGTATGATGGACAAAGTCAACGATAGGAGTCAAACTGAATATAATTCGATTTCTTAACGAAACAAATAGAGAGGCCCAAATAGGTGGTATTTTTAGGAATAGTAAGGTCATGTTTTTATAAGATTTGCGAGTTCATGAATAGTGAATCACCATTAAATTCAAAGATGGACAAAAAATTGAGACTTTACCGAATTGTGTATTGAGATTTATTCGCAAGAACTATATGCGATAATGAAGGACGATGGAAGGTCCTAAAGTTGGTCTTGGGACATTGGTTGAAATTGTTTGGAGATTCGACCTCTTTCGAGGTCATACATATTTATCGAGAATCTAAAAATATACATATTTATGACAAAAACAGGAGCTGGTTCGGTGTAGTACGTTGATCAATCTGAAGGCCTTTGGAGAGTGATCAGTAGGGACACATGCGGGTGGTTGATTCCTAAAATTGTTTCAAGCGACCATTGTTTGTAAGTTTTTAAGCTTACGACTTATTAGTTTTATATGTATGAAAAAAATTAAAATACATACATTCACGAACAAATCTCATAAATAAATTTAAAGGATTCTAATTATACAAGATTACTAATACTAAAAGTTTATCTAAAAGACCTGGATATTTCATGTTTAACAGTCCTATGTTGCCTACATTTAAATCATCTTAATTTATAATGTCAAAAAAAGTATTGGAACATCAATCAACTCAAACTCATTTAAACTTTGCTTTTGAGAAACCACAACTCCTAATTAGCTTTCTCACATCCCCTCGTATAGAAAAGAATGCAGAAAACACAGCAATCCACATCGTTGAGTATATAAAAACACCCTTACTCGAATCTCTAGACAAATATTTGCCAAAAAATATTTCCTTAACTATACCCCATATGATGAGAAATAAACCGATTAGGCTCAATCTACTGGGTCGAATGAGACCTAGGAATGATCCCGCCACAGCTAAATAGCACCCTACAAGAAACTTTTACATCCCAACCGATGATCACTATTAGCACAATTATATAAGTAACATTGAGGAAATTGTGGCAACATACGAACCTCAAGATGCTTAATATCAGTAAATCCAGAGGCTTCGTTGTTAAATTTATAGACATGTAATGATTTATTATAACTTGGAATGTCTTTGTTCTTGAAAATAGCTGATACTACGACTCCAGGATAGAGTAAGGCCTTCACTATACCCATTGGAAGAATTTTACTTGCTATCAATTGAGGTAATGTCACATCCAGTGGTGTTGTGCATTTACCAATTCCACATGGAAATCTACAAGCCAAATACAAAACTTTAGTATCAATTTATTTGATTACTTGTTTAGTTGCACATAGATAACTAATCGAGATTACAAATATCACTCTTTCCAAAAAAATATATTTAATAAGTGGCAGACAAAGAATATTTCCTAAGATAAAAAATTTGAATCATGATATTTATCCCAAGTAAGGGACGGAGTTAGAATTTTTTGTTTAAAAAAAAATTTCGGGATGGATTAGATTGTACTATAGGTTCGTATAATATGCAAAAATTGCACTATAAGTCTTTATATTATGTAAAATTGTATTATAGATTTCTATGTAAAAAACTTAATTCAATTATGTTACTAGTTCATGTACATTGTAAATTAATAAAATAAATTGACACCTAAAAAATATAATTTTACAAAGTTAGGGGGTCAATTAAAATATTAAAATTTTGTGCAAGAATTTTAACTACTTCATATATAAAGTGTTTTGTTATCGTATTTTTCTTTTTCAATTTTAAAGGGCCATGACAATGGTGGCTTCACCCTTGTTGCAACCATATACCACTACCAACCTTTAGACTAAGTTAAATATGTAAATATAATATAAAGTGTTTTTTTTTTACTTATTAAGTATGAATATAATGTTATACATTTAACAGATAATAAGAAAAGAAACTACTCAAATTAATTTATCACCATTACAAGTTTTAATGATCAAAATAAAAGACAAAAACAATTTTCTTTTTTGTTGTGTAATAATGAACAACATTTTTGTTAAAAAATTTTGAAATTCAATTATGCCAATAATAATTATTATTTTTGTCAGAAATGAAATGATAATACCTGAAAAGAGGGAGTTGGAGTATAATCACGAGAAAATATATTCGAGATGCGCAACGAGATATAGTCCTTGCCCACTCCTTGGATGATGACGCCATGGATGATGATCTTTTTTATTCTTGGACACCCCACTGAATAAAGGCGAACAAGAAAGAAAGAAGAAATATGTAAAAAAAAGAGAAAGAGGTTGTGGTTGGTTTACAATTTACTGATGTGTGTGTATGTGCTTAATCGGGTCGGGTCTCATGAATATCGTAAACATTGAGTTGTTGATGAGTAAATCTGCTCAAATTGATTCACCTGCATAATTTATCCGATCCTAATTACACAAAAAAAAATCTGGAGTATTAAGTTTTGGCCAAATTAGATTTCCTATCTGTAAACATATACGGTAATAAATTAGATCCCAAAAATAAAGAAAAATTTTGAATTACTTTTAAACCAAAAAGTAAATGCTTTTTTTTTAAAAAGTAAAATGTGGACAAGAATCCTTTCCCAACTAAAGAACCGTCAACTCCTTCTAACTTTTATTCTAAACCAATCATATAATTATTACTTAAAAAAATAAATTTTTTAGTTTAATCTTTATATTCTCTTTCATTCATTAATATTCTTTCTTCTTTTCAATATCTTTAATCTTTAAACACGAATAAACTCTATTCGTGTACCTTAATACCATATCTAATTTTTTATTATTTTTTTTATGTGATTTACTCTAACCACCATCACCATCATCATTTCTTTTTCTCTATCACATCATTATAAATAAAAATAGAATAAAATTAATAAATAAGGGATGATCAATGATACTATTGTAATGTAAAAATTATAGGTAGACTTGGTGAATGGTTAAGGCAAAGAAAAAAAAATGATTCAAAATAAAAAATATAAAGACAATGGAAAGGAAAGAATTAAAAACAAATATATACATAAATAATAGAATGTGCACGGTTGAAGACGATATCTATGTCATTGTAATGTATTTCTCTTCAATTCCATCATTTCTATTTTCCCATTTCCATAATTTTTTTAATATACTTTATTATGCCTCTTTCTACTCGTTTTTTCTTCCTATCATCTTCATTTTCTTTATTCAATAATTTCTTTTGGCCTTACCACTTACTTCTTCCACTATCAATATTACTTTTACTAAACATTACCAGATTGAAAAAGCCTAATAAATTTAAAACTTCTCAACCCTTACCTTACAAATTCGAATCTACAATCTTCACCTACAATCTTCAAATCACAATAGTATCATTAATCCCTTATTTGTTAAATTTTTCCTATTTTGTTTATAATGATGGTGGCAAAAGAAGAAGTGATGATGGTTATAAGAGTAAAAAAGATTAAATAAAGTAATGAAAAACAATTAGATATGGTATGAGATAAAACGGTTTGAGTCCGAGAAATAAAGATATTGAATGAGAGAGAAAGGAATTGTTAATAAATGAAAGAGAGAACAAAGATTAAAGTAAAAAAAAAAGCTATTATTTTAATTAATAAGTATATGCTTGGTTGAGAATAAAAGTTAGTAGGGGAGGAGGATATTTTTGTTAGGTGAGGATCATTGTTCATAAAATGTTGTATGAATGAAGCCAAAATGGTACATTGTACAAGGTACAATGACTAGTTAAATCGAAAACTAAAAGTAGTTTTACCAGTTATAGCATCTAGTAAACAATACTGGACATCTCTAATTAATCTAGTATCATTCATGACAAACATATGAGAGTACAAAGTAAATACACTACAAAATATATAAACCCTTATTTTTTTGAATATGCTCTCGCAGTCGCAGGATGGAGTCATACCCTCAAAAATTAGTTTGTTCCACACTCTTCAAATGAAGTATATCATAGTTGCAAAAGCAATAGGTCTTGCTTTTCTTCTCCAAATCTTTCCATTTTCATCTTCTTGAGTCATATAAGGGTTATATCTCTAGGATACTAAGCCGTTTTCGAATACCCATCCAAACCACACTAAATAGATCATACTCATAAAATAGGTGTTTCAAGATTTTCACAACACATACCACAAAGTGAATACAACTATATGCATACCATCAGATCTTTAGTCGATAGCTACCCTTGTAAGACCATTAACATAATTAGCGCATGTTTAGGGGTTATAAATCATCTAATAGCTCATATTGTCTATATGTATAAGGATGTTTTGTCCAAATTAACAATATAAAATGGTTCACCTTTATGAGGCAAGTCATTTGTACCCAATGACTTTTAGGGTGATCACCCTTAGTTAATTTTTTTATGTGGAACCCCAATAGGTGAAATACCTTAACCACCGGACATCGATGGAGCCTTAACCATCCCTTTCTAAGCTCAAGTGTATCAGCATGTCCCATTGCATGCATTAACTTGTTGACTGTTAGCTATGTTTCTTACTATATTACATCATCACTAATGACTTGGTGCGGCAGGCTATGGCCAACTTGACCTAAAAATCATCCAATAGCCCATCTTGTTTATATGTATAACGGTGTTTTTGTCCAAATTAAGAATATTAAAATGGTTCACCTTTATGTTGTCGGGATAAAAAAATGAGATACATCAAGAGCAGGGTTTGAACCTGTGTAGGCAAAGGCCAACAGTAAAAATCATCTTGTCTATATGTATAAGGGTATTTTTTGTCCAAATTTAAAAATAAAAGATGCAGGGTTTGAACCCGTGTAGGCAATCATCTTGTCTATAAGTATACGGGTATCTTTTATTAAAAATATGAAAGACGTCAACAGCAGGGTTCGAACCTGCGCGGGCAAAGCCCAACAGATTTCAAGTCTGTCTCCTTAACCACTCGGACATATTGACATGTTGAAAAATAATTATGTTTCTTACTATATCAATATCATCTCTAATGACTTGGTGTGACAAGCTGGGTCAACTTGACCTAAAAATCATCCAATAGCTCATCTTGTATATATGTATAGGGTTATTTTTGTCCAAATTAATAATATAAAATGGTTCTCTTTTATGCGGCACATCTTTGTACCCAATGGCTTTTAGGTAAATCACCCTTAGTTAATTTTTTTTATGTGGAATCCCAATAGGTGAAATGCCTTAAGCACCTGACATTGATGGAGCCTTAACCATCACTTTCTAAGCTCAAGTGTATCAGGATGTTCATTGCATGAACTAGTTCAGTTAAGGTACCTGTGAAAGATTATATTAACTAAGAGTACATGTTTTCATCCAAGATAACAATATAAAAGGTTTGTATTTTTGCGATAAGTCATTTGTTTCCAAGTCATTTTAGGTCAATCACTCTTAGTTAATTTTTTTACGTGAACCCTAATAGGTGAAGCGCCTTAACCACCAGATATTGATAAAGCCTAAACCATAATTTTTAATCACATGTGTATCGACATATCGGGATAAAAAACAAAAGACATCGACAACATGTCACCCTTAGTTAATTTTTTTATGTGGAATACCAATAGGTGAAATGCCTTAAGCACCCGACATCAATGGTCCCTAACCATCCCTTTCTAAGCTTAAGTGTATCAGCATGTCCCATTGTATGCATTGGTTCAATTAAAAGTTCATGTGGTAGATTGTATTAACTAAGAGTACATGTTTAAATCCGATATAACAATATAAAATGGTTTGCCTTTTCATAACAAGTCATTTTAGGTCAAACACTCTTAGTTAATTTTTTTATGCGGAATCTCAATAGTTGAAGCGCCTTAACCACCAGATATTGATATATCCTAAAGCATCATTTTTCTAATTACACGTGTATCGACATGTCGGGATAAAAAATGAAAGACGTCAACAACAAGGTTCAAACCTGCGCGGGCAAAGCCTAACAGATTTCAAGTCTGTCTCCTTAACACTCAGACATATTGACATGTTGGACATTTTCTATGTTTCTCACTATATCGATATTATCACTAATGACTTGGTATGGCAGGCTGGGGCCAACTTGACCTAAAGTATTTAATAACTCATCATGTTTATATGTATAAGGGTATTTTTATCAAAATTAACAATATAAAATGGTTCACTTTTATGTGGAAAGTCATTTGTACACATTGAATTTTAGGTAAACCATCCTTATTTATTTTTTAATGTGGAACCCCAATAGGTGAAATGGCTTAAGCACCCGACATCGTGGACACGAACCATACCTTTTTAAGCTCAAGTGTATCAGTATATCCCATAGCATGCTTTGGTTCAGTTAAGAGTATATATGGTAGATTATATTAACTAAGAGTACACGTTTTTATCCAATATAACGATATAAAATGGTTTGCCTTTTTGCAACAAGTCATTTGTACCCAAGTCATTTTAGGTCAATCACCCTTAGTTAATTTTTTTACGTAGAACCCCAATAGGTGAAGCGCCTTAACCACCAGATATTGATAAATCATAAACCATCCTTTTCTAAGCACATGTGTATCGACATGTTGGGATAAAAAATAAGAGACATCAACAACAGGGTTTGAACCTGCGCAGACACAAAGCCCAACAGATTTCGAGTTTGTCTCCTTAACCACTCAGACATATTGACATGTTGGACATTAACTATGTTTCTTACTATATCCATATCATCACTAATAACTTGGTGCAACAGACTGGGGCCAACTTGATCTAAAATCATCCAATAACTCATCTTGTCTATATGTATAATGGTGTTTTTATCCAAATTAACAATATAAAATAGTTCGCCTTTATGCGGCAAGTCATTCTTAGTTAATTTTTTTATGTGGAACCCCAATAGGTGAAATGTATTAACCACCGGACATAGATGGAGCCCTAACCATGCCTTTATAAGCTCATGTGTATTGACATGTCAGGATAAAAAATGAGAGGCGTTAACAATATGGTTTGAACCTGTGCATGCAAAGCCCATTAGATTTGAAGTCTGTCTCCTTAACCACTTTAATATATCAACTTGTTCACCATTTACTATATTTCTTACTATATCTACATAATCACAATTGACTTGGTGCGGAAGGCTAAGACCAACTTGACCTAAAAATTATCCAATTGCTCATCTTGTCGATATGTATAAGGGTGTTTTTGTCCAAATTAGCAATATAACATTGATAAAGGGTGTTAACCTATACTGGTTGGATGATTAAGATTGTGAGAAATTACTTGTGCTTCTAAGTTAAGCAAATATTACAAGTTAGAACCTGACCTCCTTTATGAGTTGGATAGAGAAAGTTGAAGCTTGATTGTTGAACTTCTTGATTGAGTGTAATAAAGTTGAAGCTTGGCTTGATTAATCTCTTTAGTCTCTTGGATATAAAAGTTGTTAGATCAAGGCTTGTTTATATGATAAAAAAAAGTGGAAAACAAGCTTAGATATTCTTACTTGAAGTATATTAATGTACAGTGATAATTTGTGGTTTCAAGAGTGTTTTAGTGATGCAAGAGAGCCTCATATATATAGTTCACAAGGTAGCAAAAACTATATTGTATGTCGATCAAGTTTCTTGTAAAAACGGCATACTATTTTTCCTATAAAAACATTATACCATTCTGATTCCCAAAGGGTCTAATCCACGTGTCATCCTTTCTTCAACGAATATAAATTCAGAAAGTAAGAAGACGACGTTGCATATTGTCAAAACATTACATCGTTAATATGGGGGAAACTGTCAATGCCGTTTTGCTTCAAATTCGGTGGGGATGTTGCCATGATGCTCGAAATTGGTCTGGGTTTATTTGGGCGCTTTTCACCTAAAACGACAATGTTGTTTTCTAGATAAAAATGTTATGCCATTTTTCAACTAAGGAAGAAATAACATCTAGGATATAATTTATGCTTCCAATAGATATTCTTCCGACACAAGAGCTGTTAGATAATACATTCTAAAATATTTGTTTGAACAACTCAAGAGTTAAAAGCACATTATACTAAAGGATATATTAAGAGAGAATAATTAAAAGATAATAACCTTAAGAATTCTAAGTGCTCTTTTGAAAAAGTTTTATCTTGTTGAGGTATTTTACTCTTTCGACCTCCTGGTACAGGTAAGCAATGCTTGAAAACTCCATTGTTAATGAAGTTGGAGCGAGTCTATCACATCAAAATGGTTTAATGAAGATGAAAAAAATCTTCGAGCTTTTTTCACACTTGCGGCAAAGGTAACACCTATTATAATCTTTGTGGATGAAGTTGATAGCACTCTGGGTAACCCAAAAAACACAATAGCGTATGGTTATGCAAAAAATCAAGAACACGGGTTCATGACACTTTGTACGGGTTATTAACACAACCCGTTAAGAGCACAAAAAATTATAGAAACTTGAATGTGACCCTAAAAAGTTAATATTTTCTTGCACAAGCGTAGAAACACCATTTTAAACAAATCAACAATCTATTGATGTAAATTCACATTAAAAATTAATATCTTGACAAGATTAATATGCAAGCTCTCAATTTCCTATAGCTATTATGCATAGCTATTACGTAGAACACTACCATAGGTCCATAAATCTTCATAAGAGAGACAAAATGACGACAAGTTTGTCAGAATGGGTGATTGTCCATTGGCAAAAAAGATTAAAATTGAGAGATTGCGATGAACAAGTGATTGTCCATTGAATTTAAGATAGTAACTCTTTTATTTTTTATCGTAATGAGTGGTTGTCCATAGGTTTAACACGATAGATTACAACCAGCTGGGTTAACTCAACTTACTAGAGTCTTTCTATTTCTTCAATACTTAAAGCATTTGAAATGAGAGGTACAAGACTTAAATCTTTTCTCTGGACATGTATAACCTAAATCTGATTTACTAGGTTGTATGCATGGAAGACGTGAATATTTCGTATGAGATTAGTCGTGGTGTGCGTAAGCTGGTCCGGACCACCGATGTACCAATAAAAATACGATAGAATATTAATTCATGAATATGGATTTGAGATGAATACACTTTAATATTACTTAGAAAAGTAGTAAACAAAATTACTTGATTGTTTATGAATTCTATGCTTCTACTAAAAGATTTGTGAAATTTTAAAAAATCTGTAAATCTTTCTAAAATTAGTTCCTCACTTGTGAGATTTTCACATTTAGCTTATATTTGAGAAAAAAAATTCACGTACAAGGATCAGATTCTTTTATCCATAGAGCAGGGCCAACCACATATATGGGCTAAGTAGGCGACCGCCCAGGGCCCCAACTGATTGGGGGGCCCTAATTTTTTAGGTATATATTTGTATGTTGACAAAAAAAGGTATATATTTGTATATTATATGTATGATGATTCGTATAAGTAATAATAGTTTTATTTACAAAACAAAATTGATCAATAACTATGCTGATAGAGCTTCCATGCTTTGATACAAGTTTGAATCTTCAATGTCTCAAGTTTATAACATTTGCCTTTTTTGTTTGGTTTTAAAAAAAACTTTTGTCATTTTCATGAATCATATATATATATATATATATATATATATATATATATATATATATATATATATATATACACTAGGTAAAACCCGTGTCTGAAGACACTAAAGCAAAAATGAATTCCGTTGAAAGGAATGAACCCATGTTCAAAAAAATACCCCATGTCTGAAGACACTAAAACAAAAATAAATTCCGTTGGCAGGAATCGAACCCAGGTTAAAAAAAAAAAACTAATAAGTAGGGCCAGAATCAATCCCGGCCACCACTTATGTTTAGTCAGATTAAATCCTGACCACCACTTATATTTAGCCAGATTTAATCTGGGCCACCACTTATGTGGGTAAATCTAGATCATAGGAAAAACTCAAAAATATAATATAGATATATATTAATTTAAAAATTTAGACTATAAAATCAATAATTTTATCATATTTATATTTAAATTAAATTAACTTAAGTTATTCACTAAAATTTAATTAGTTAATGTAACATATAAATATAATTTTCTATAAAAGTTATAATTTTTTTTCACATTTCAACCATAATATATTAGAAACTATTTAACCTAAATTTTAATCTTCATACATCTATTAAGAAAATAAAGTATTTTAAATTTTTAAATATGTTAATTACAGTAGATATATGTTGAAAAGGAATCAACAGAAAGATTTAAGACAAGATGATTTATTGTCTCCTTTCCTATTTAGTCTCCTTTCTTATTTAGTCTCTTCTCGGAAATTTTGTTTGGTCTTCTTCATATGAAATGCAAGTAGAAAACATTATAGACCTTAAAATTATGAGAAATTGTTTAATTTTTACCGATCTTCTTTTTATTGATGACTTTCTTTGCTATATGTCTTTGGAAATGAGTAAATTATAGGTTTTCAATGTATTTTGTGAGCATTTGATCATTGTTCGGGGCAGAGTGTTAGCTTAAATAAATAGTTGGTTTGCTTTTGTAACGGAACTCGTTTGACGATGGATGTTTCTATAATTTCAGAGTTAGGTATTGAATAAGAAAGTAACTTAGATAAGTATCTTGGTCTTCCATTATGTCACCAGAGATAATAAATCTAATCTCTTAAATAGATAAATAACAAAACTTTTTCCAAGTCTTGAAATTAGAATATAAATTTGTTATTGAATCCATTTGAATCCTTCAGAATATATAAAATACATATAATTTTAGATTTATATATGAATTAATCAAAATTAGATTTAGATAGGTGTATTGTAATTTATTTTTCACTTTATTCTTATTTATGTATTATAAGAATTCAATCTTAATTCAATTAAGAGAAAAAGAAAATAAGAATTACAATAGACATTATACTTAAGATGCAGTTTAGATTTGTCATATTATATTTTTTTAAGTTAAATAATAATAAATATATATTTAACTATTTTGGATATATTTAATATTCCATTACAATTTTTTGTATCAAAGAAATTAGAAACGTTAGGTTTTATTGGAATTTTTTTTTTTTCATTCATCTGATGCATAAAGACAAACTAGTAAAAACCAAAATCTACTAAAAAAATTACACTTTAAAATTTTGTCTAAATTAATCATTTTTTTGGGGCTTGTCTTTTCTCTCTATTTTCCCTAATCTCTCGATCGAACACATCCAGGACACCACCTTCATTACCGCTGGGGATCACCACCATCAACCCGAATTGCTATTCCATCAGCAGAAGATATTCTCCGAAAGCTAAATTTCAGGTAAAAAATCAATTTTTTGTTAATTAGAATGAACTTAGAATGAGCTTTCTGCTTAAAATTTATTCTTCCTGTTGTTAATTTGTTTGTTTCAACGTCGAACTAAAAATGCTGTTTTTGTTTTTGTGTTTGTTTACTGATTTGTATATGTTTGTATGTATGTCTATGAGAAAACTGGTTATTGAGATTGTTTTGATTAGCATATCTCAATCTTGATCATACAAACTTGGGTCAAAAAATCTTGATTACCATCTCAATCTCGATTGTTCTACATTTATGATTACACAATCAAAATGGAAACTTTAAATATATATTAAGAAGACGAGGAGATTATAACTGTTATTGAGATTGTTTTGATTAGAATATCTCCATCTGTCTTCGATACTAAAACTAGTTATTAATCCTCGTTATTTTGCCATCTATATTTTTGATGATACTGTTTATTGTGGTAAATATTGAGATGCAGTATTTGCTTTGCTCCCCTTGCACTATATTTAATACTTTCCCTCTCTTGTTCCAGCATAGAGCTACTTCTCACCCAGCTCATTATGGGCTCACGAGAACCCATTACAATGGAAGACATATTTGAGTCATCATTGAATTTAGAAGACACACATTACAAAGAAGGGTACAATGAGGGGTATGCAGATGGTTTATCCCCGGGTAAAGAAGAGGGACGTGAAGTTGGCCTTAAAACTGGGTTTGAAGTTGGTGAAGAGTTAGGGTTTTATAGAGGTTGCATCGATATTTGGAACTCTGCAATCTTGATTGACCCTAATTGTTTCTCTTCTCGTGTCCAGAAAGTTGTTAAGCAAATGGATGACTTGCTCCAGAAATACCCAATGTCTGACCCGGAAAATGAGTCCATTACTGATATTATGGATTCTTTGAGGTTGAAGTTTAAAGCTGTTTGTGCAAGTTTGAATGTAAAGTTGGAGTATAATGGATATCCCAAGGCTTCTGATGCTGAGTTTTAATCAGTTTATATTGTATATCTCTAGTCCATTTCTTTCCTGCTACTTTCACTGTATTTGCTTTTATCCATATAGCAGTTAATAATTTAAAGTTACTGTATTTCACTTAGACTAGTAAAAAATTAATTAATCTTTTTTCTTCCAAGTCTAGTCAAATATGAATGTTATATCGATCACATAATTGATCAGGCTAATTAACTCCTCTAGTCAATGTCATATTGGAGTCGAACTCTTTCTTCTTGGGTAAAAATTGGTAATTTATTATTCATCGTCACACTGACACCTTTGAGCCTTTCTCGATATGGTGTAGTTTCCGGATTGTGTTGATGCTAATTTGTGAGTTCAGTTGTAGCTTAGTTTCTTCATTTATTAAACTTTTTCATTCCAGTGATTTGTATATTCACTCTGTTGTTTATACTTGTAGTTTTTTGGAAAAAAAAAAAAACACTTAGTAGTTTTATTAATAGATTTACTAAATTATAGTAAAAAAAGAAAAGCGTAAAGCTGAAAATAAAAATAAAAATGCAATTAAACACTAAAGGATTAACACCGGGGTCACACGTTACCGTCCCCGGCAGCGGCGCCAAAAACTTGGTGGGTCTTTGTGTGTTATAAAATAAAGCGTAAAAAATAAGGACTCACAAACCACAAGTGTACGGTTGTCCAAGTAATAAGCCGATAAATCGGATTCGTTCGCAGGGACGAATTAGGTAC
This sequence comes from Nemophila menziesii, assembly GCA_029959085.1. Taxonomy (NCBI): domain Eukaryota; kingdom Viridiplantae; phylum Streptophyta; class Magnoliopsida; order Boraginales; family Hydrophyllaceae; genus Nemophila; species Nemophila menziesii. The sequence continues at coordinate 53,312,201 of JARWIR010000003.1, read as the reverse complement.
AACTCAGGTGTGGATCAAATAGTGAGATAATTGCACGTACAGAAAAGTAAACGATATAAAAGTTTGTTTGGTTTTTTTTTTTAAAATTTTAAGAACTAAGATGCAAAAATAAATTAAAGACTAAATTAATTAAACTGAAATGGAAATAATGCAACTAAAATAGTTGGACGCAAGAAGAGAAGTAGTACTTGAGTCTCGCTAGGGCTTCACGTAAACCTTCTTAATTAATGTTTTCTGTTTGGAGTTGAATCGTTATAATTATGCTAGTCGGGATTCTAAAGTCTCTTAGCCCCCGTCAGGGTGGACCTAAAAGCTCTCCTACAGTATTCTAAACTTCGTCAGGACGATTAAAACTACTTTCAGATGATTCAATTACTTACTGTACTGGCTATTGGTTAGTCAAGCCTGTCAAAGTCATTGACGAATACGCCACCATATTGAATAGCCTAGATACTAAAACTTATCCTTAGTTCATGACTCTAATAGATAATAATTCAAGCATAAAGTAAAAGCCAACATAAAATAATGAATTCAATTTAAATTAAGAAATCCCAAATTAGAAAAATATAAATTATAAAGTTTTGGTTATACCCAGTTCGCGATTCTCAAGTACAATTAAATTTTGCTCATAATTGAAATAAAAACTAAAGAAATAAAATTAAAGGAATTCATGTTTTACAGAAAGAAAATACGAAAGAACCTAATTAGGGAATTGGGTTTGGCTGCGATTTGGATAAGATAATTTTCTCCAGCTCTTAGCTTTCTCCTTTTCCTTGCTTCTGACTTTCTCTCTGGCGCTTCTAACTTGTATGAATTGAGTTGTGTGTAAAATAAAAGTCCAAAGGTCTATTTATAAGCTTAAATTCGGACTTGGGATTTACTTAAGTGAATTAATGAAATATTAAAAAGCCCAAGTCCAATCTTTAATTACAAATCCCGTAACTGGTGTACACCTTTCACTAAAACGGCTTAACTTTCTCAAATCAACTCCGAATTGACCCGTTCAACTTGCTAAATCTTCGTAACTCGATAAAGAACAAATCTTCTTTACAACTCAGAGGCTGAATACACGTTTAAGTAGCTCGAAATCAGCAATTATCATCAGCCTTCCAGATTTGCAGCTTCAACTTGTCAACTCTTCGGGATATTTCTTCTCGCCTTTGACTTCTTTACACGATCTAAGACTTTAATTTTTGATTCCTCTCCTTGATAGCATTATGGACCTACAAACTTTGCACTAAAACAACCCATTTAACGTGGAAAAGCTTAATAAATGAAAAATATTAAAATCCAAGGAGGGAAAATGAAATATAACGAATTAACAATAAAAGTCTATCTAATTAGTCAAATAATCACCTAAAATGATGTCTCCTAAGGGCATATAATTAAAACAACAGAGGAGACATCAATAGTGTTTTGAGGGAGTTGTCCCTAATCCTAATCATGCTTTATATATGTCACTTAAGGCCTATGATTAATACTTAGAGTATAACACTAATGATTTTGAGGCTAAACAAGAAAATATGAATGAGAATATGGGTAAAAACACTATAAGTAGTATTGATCACAATGAAACTACTAACCATACTTTTAGTAAGGAGAAAAATACTTTTAGTAAGGAGAAAAACAACAAACTTGGAACTTTGAACTCTAAAGAAAAGTGGGATTTTAAGATAAGGGCAAAGTCACTTATTATAAACATTGATGTAGCTTATTTGACAGATAAGACCACATCTTCTGTGTGTATTCTTAGAGACACTAATAAAAAAGTTATTCATGGATGTTCCTGGTCTTTCTTTTGTAACAGTGTAGAAGAAACCGAGTTGTTAGGTGTGCGCAATGGATTACTCTCAGCAATCAAATTCCAGTTTGAAGACATAAGAATCTTTGTTGACGAAAAAGTGGTGATAGACTTGCTAAATCATCCCCAAAGTGCTTTCTTATGCTAGACATAGACATTTTTTATAATGTTCTTAAATCTTTAGGTTATAATAGATTAGTATTTTTTTTTACATATTCCTAAAAAAGAAAACATTCTTGTGGATTGGGTCAAAAAAACAACAACTTATGATATATGGTGAATAGACTTGGTTATTGTCTTGTAATTGGGTTGTAAAACTTCCCAATTAACGTATTTATTTTTAGACTTCTCTGTACTTTGTGATATATGGTGAATAGTTTTCCTTATTTGTAATGAAGCTTATTTTTATTTTTATTACTCCCTCCGTCCATTTATATTTGTCCTACTTTTTGTGGCACAAACATTAAAAAAGACATTAAATGCACTCCCTCTTTACTATATTGTCCTTATTCATTAAGTAGACTATCATTTAATGCACCATTGCTTTAACTAATTAAGTAGGGGTGATATTGGAATAATAGGAGGAAAAATGTCTTGATAATATAAAAGGGACAAATATTGTTAGACACCTCCTTTTAGAAAGAAGGACAAATAAAAGTGGACGAAGGGAGTAATGCTTTTGATATTTAAAAAAAGGTAATATGTCCCACCATTAGAAACTTATGACGAGAAGCTTTCATTATTCGGTACTAATTTAAAAACTCACCAAGTTGGGATTTTGCTTCAATACAATAAACGGCGGACATAAATGAAGAGAGAGAAAAAGGGGTCAGGTGATGGTGATGGGTGGACGAATGGAGGAATGCCAAATGGCGTATAAAAAATGCAATAACCAATCAGACTTTGACACATGCCGTATTCTTGTATTTGCACTTTAGTCTTTTTACCGATTTTACTTTAATACCCCTTAATACCATGTTAACATAAAGTAGATTCTAGCCATTAGTAGTGTGACAAGTGGCTCGCCTTTAATGGTCCGGATTTAATTACTTTATTTGTATTTATATATTTTGTATTAATTTCTTTATTGTATATTTTATCTATTTAATTTATATAATAATAATTAATTTAAATTCCGATTTTAATAAATAAATTCAAATTTTTTTATTTATAAATTTACATAAATATTATATTAAAACATTTAAGTAGACAATAATTTTATTTTGGTCAATATAATCTAAATATGCATTTTAATTATAACTTAATCATATTTGGAAAATAATTAAGTACAAAAATATAAAAATAAGTATTATATACGAATTTTATTTAAGTAACTTTAGTATGGTAATTTTATCATTACATGGTATTTTTGTTGTTGGTAAGAAGTAAAAGCTATTTATTAAAAATGGTAATTAATATTTACCTACCAAAAATTATTTTCTTTCTATAAATAAACCCAACTATTTTACAAGAAACCATCTAAAATTTTTTTGTTGCTTATCTAGCCGAATCCATCGTCTTTAAGGGAGAGGTTAGTGTAATTTTTTTTTTTTTTTTTACATTATTTAGTAAGATATGTGTTATATATATGATGTTAAAAATTAAATTCGGCATTTTATATGTTATTATTTTAGTTTTGCTTGTTAGATAATGTTATTGAAGGTAACAAATGTTAGACAAGATATAGATATATTTGGAAATGAAGATATATATATATATATATATATATATATATATATATATATATATATATATATATAAATTATTCTTAGATTAGATTATTTTTGGAATTTAAATTGATATATATAGATATTGGCTAGATATATTAGGTTAATATTTATATTAATATTTTAGATATATTATAATAGAGATAATAAATCGTATATTAGAAAAAAATCGTATATTAGATATTTTAGTTGTAATATATTAAAGAAAAAAATCGTATATTAAGTAAATATTCATATTAGATATTATAAATATAGTAAAGATAATTATTGCTAAAAAAATTACATGAAAAGTAAGGTGGATATAATTTGTCAAAAACAGTTAGCTAACAAAATTAAATAAAGCAATTTTTTGGAGTTTAGAGAAATATAAAAAAATCATTGGTGTAAAATAGTGTTTTATTGTAAAAAAAAATTAGATATTATATATTATATATTTGAAAGGATAAAAGTTATATTCGGTATTTTAAAAACAAAAGATATTAAAAAATCTTTTCTTTTTTTTGGATTTTAGAGAAATATATAAAAAATCCTTGGTGTGAAAAAACCACTAGATTTGACCAAAGTGGACTAGAGTTGACTTTACACATAAAACCACTAGATTTCACCAATTACTAACCAAACATGAGTTTAGTGACCTTATATAGTACATTAAACATCTAGATTTGTAAAAAACCACTAGATTTGACCAAATGGGACTAGAGTTGACTTTATGGCCAAAACCACTAGAGTTCACCAAATACTAACCAAACATGAGTTTAGTAACCATATAAAGCACATTAAACATCCTTGGTGTGAAAAAACCACTAGATTTGACCAAAGTGGACTAGAGTTGACTTTACACATAGAACCACTAGATTTCACCAATTACTAACCAAACATGAGTTTAGTGACCTTATATAGTACATTAAACATCTAGATCTGTAAAAAACCACTAGATTTGACCAAATGGGACTAGAGTTGACTATATGGCCAAAACCACTAGAGTTCACCAAATACTACCCAAACATGAGTTTAGTAACCATATATAGCACATTAAACATCTAAATCTGTAAAAAACCACTACATTTGACCAAAGTGGACTAGAGTTGACTTTACACATAAAACCACTAGATTTCACCAATTACTAACCAAACATGAGTTTAGTAACCTTATATGGTATATTAAACATCTAGATCTGTAATAAACCACTAGATTTGACCAAAGTGGACTAGAGTTGACTTTACACATAAAACCACTAGATTTCACCAAATACTAACCAAACATGAGTTTAGTAACCATATATAGCACATTAAACATCTAGATCTGTAAAAAACCACTAGATTTGACCAAAGAAGACTAGAGTTGACTTTACACATAAAACCACTAGAGTTCACCAATTACTAACCAAACATGAGTTTAGTAACCATATATAGCACATTAAACATCTAGATCTATAAAAAACCACTAGATTTGACCAAAATGGACTAGAGTTGACTTTACACATAAAACTACTATATTTCACCAATTACTAACCAAACATGAGTTTAGTAACCTTATATAGTACATTAAACATCTAGATCTGTAATAAACCACTAGATTTGACCAAAGTGGACTAGAGTTGACTTTACACATAAAACCACTAGATTTCACCAATTACTAACCATACATGAGTTTAGTAACCTTATATGGTACATTAAACATCTAGATCTGTAATAAACCACTCGAGTTGACCAGAGTGGACTAGAGTTGACTTTACACATAAAACCACTAGATTTCACCAATTACTAACCAAACATGAGTTTAGTAACCTTATATGGTACATTAAACATCTAGATCTGTAATAAACCACTAGATTTGACCAAAGTGGACTAGAGTTGACTTTACACATAAAACCACTAGATTTCACCAATTACTAACCAAAGATGAGTTTAGTAACCTTATATAGCACATTAAACATCTAGATCTGTAAAAAAACCACTAGATTTGACCAAAGTGGACTAGAGTTGACTTTACACATAAAACCACTAGAGTTCACCAATTACTAACCAAACATGAGTTTAGTAACCATATATAGCACATTAAACATCTAGATCTGTAAAAAACCACTAGATTTGACCAAAGTGGACTAGAGTTGACTTTACAAATAAAACCACTAGATTTCACCAGTTACTAACCAAACATGAGTTTAGTAACCTTATATAGTACATTAAACATCTAGATCTGTAATAAACCACTAGATTTGACCAAAGTGGACTAGAGTTGACTTTACAAATAAAACCACTAGATTTCACCAGTTACTAACCAAACATGAGTTTAGTAACCTTATATGGTACATTAAACATCTAGATCTGTAAAAAACCACTAGATTTGACCAAAATGGACTAGAGTTGACTTTACACATAAAACCACTAGATTTCACCAGTTACTAACCAAACATGAGTTTAGTAACCTTATATGGTACATTAAAAAATTGCCAATAAATACTAAAATTGTACGGTATTCATTATTGTAAATTTTCTGAAAATTGCAAGAAATATGTCCTTATATAATGGAATAGCTTGTATTTGTATTTGCTATAGCTTGTTTATATACTTAATAGATTTCATGTAACTGTGTAGGTAAAAACAGAACCAATTGATTTGTGTATTGGATTACAAATCGAGAGAAATCGGTGATATCTTATAAAAACGCCACATAATTTTCAAGATGGAAGTTATCCTATAGATGCTGTATTCATGCCTGTTCGAAATGCGATTTATAGTATTCATTCTTATGGGAATGGAAATGATAAACAAGAGATACTTTTTCTCGAAATATGGACAAATGGAAGTTTAACTCCGAAAGAAGAAATTCATGAAGCCTCTCTGCAGATACTCTTCAATGGGAAGTTTTTTCTTGTTAGTATTAGTCCAAGTTTTTGTTGAGTCGATTTATTTATGGGACATATAATTCATCATTCTAGTCTGTAATATGTTTAATTTTAGCTTTTGCTTTGATTGTGGATGTATATAATCAATGTAATTCGGAATTTTACTCTCGTTTGCTTTTCCAAAAAATGATTTATCTTATTCTTGCCCGAAATAATTGAAATAATTCTGAACAAACGTGCAAAGGAGTCCAAGCTTTACCAAAATCAATGATGCTATTATTTCCAAGTATCACCTGATGCGAATTTCAGGACAAAATATATTTGAAAATTAAACATTCAAAAGATATACATATACATGAGTACCAAGGCTTTGGTCTAGGTCAAGGCAAGAAAGAAATACACCAATCATAAAAAATACATCTATTGGAACAAAAAAAAAATATGCAGCCATTGATCAATGTCACGGTTTGAACAAAAAAAAATATAATACAACCATTGACCAACACACCTGCTGCTACTCCTCCTAAGTGAAAAGATTATGAACGTATTGAAAGAGATGCAAATACACCATCCAAAATATATAAAAAAGCAAAATTTAGGTAGCCAAAGTGTCTATTCTTGTGATCCCTCGTGGAAGAAGACATGTCTCAATTTCTTGAAGCGATTTTCCTTTAGTTTCCATCACATTCCTCTTCACATAATCGACTCCCATAAAGCAAACAATACCAAAGATAGAGTATAGAAGTTGCAGACCGACTAGCTCAAGCAAACGTAAAAACAGTAACCCGACCAGGAAATTGAAAACCTATAACATGCGAGAGAGCAATTATTAGTCGTAACACTAAGGAAGAAAAAAAAGTCGTATCACTAAGGAAACCGAGTCAGTAAGTTCGAATTATAGATAACACTTACCTAGTGAACCGAAATACAAAAGGCCATAGCTTTAGCCCTAACTTCATTTGGTAATAATTCTGAGACGAGAAGCCCTGGAACTGGACCAGCTCCAATTGAAAATGCAAACACAAACCTGCATAATGTTCATGTTTGTTAAAACCCGACATTATTGGAAAATGTTCAGTTGTCCACTCTCAAACCTCTTATCTTAGTTGATGTATCAACTCAAATAACACTATAGCTCATTGCTTTGCATTTAATTAAACTATAAGATAAAAGGACAGGACACTCACATTAGCATTCCAGCAACAGATAAATATAGTGTTCCAAAGCTTGACAAAAACAAAATTGTTGCAAGTACTTCAAGAGCCATTGATATTGCCTGGAAAAAAAAACCAAATAACATAAAAATCAAATGACGCATATATAGTAAGGTTTAATATAAAAACATTGAAGTATATATATGTTGAATCATATGATGAAAAAAAACTCACCATGCTAGAGAAGCTGCAAATAAGGAGGACTTTTCTTCCTAGTTTGTCCATCAATATTAATGCAATTATAGAACCTGAGGAACAAAAATAGTTGAAAGGGGAAGGAGAAAGGATAAAATATCAAGAAAGAAACAATACCTCATACCTGTTATATTTGTAATGCCCAAAAATATATTCGCCAGGTACGAGGAGACTCAGAAATGTCTAAATAAAGTCGAAGAAAAATAAAATAAGGCGTTTATTCCAGATAGCTGCTGTAGAGCAAATAATAGCGATCCAATAAAAACAACTGCAAACATACAAAATTTTGAGTAAAAGGGAAAAGATAGGATAAATGTTTCGAGTGTCACTAAACTATCGTAATAGTCTTGTTTAAACCACGCAAACAATAAAGGTTCCAAATAAACCAGTAGCCTATTAAAGTAGTTCGAATCGACCATTACTTTATCCAAAGGTATAGGCCCTTCATTATGCAACAACTGTACAATGGTCCCTATATTACGAAAATTGTAACTAATGGTCCTAATAAATTGCACTATAGGGTCCTTGTAATATACAAAAATTGTGCTATGGGTACCTACATTATGAAATTGCAAGAAAGGTCATTGTTTAAACGAGATGTGTACTACAATTCAATAAAATTACAGTTGGTTTAAGTATTATACACAAATTCGATTTATGTCCCTGTAATTTTACAAATATTCTCATAACTTGCACTTTAAATCCAATTAAAACAAAAACTACATAATTGGTACTAATATTCAGATAAAATGCACTATAGGGCCCTTTAATATGAAAAAGTTGCGCCCCTGGTCTCTACATTTTGAACAATTGCACCTTAAATGCACTACATGACCTAAATTATGATTAAATTATACTTTACTTTCTATATTATGCAATAATTTACACCTGGATATTAAAGTATAACAAAATTGCACTTTGTTTCCATATATTATATAAATTTCCACACAATATACTAATATTATGATAAATTGTACTGCAGGGCCACTGTAATATACTAAAATTGCACTATGCGTCCCTAGTTATGCATAACTTGCTATGTAGGCCCCTGATTATGCTAGACATGCAATACAATAACTAAATTATGCAAAACATGTACTATAGTTCCTATATTATGCACAAAATGTACAGGTGGGTGTACTATTATACAAAAATTGAACTTTATGTCCATAAATATGCATGAAATGCACTACAACTTCCTTGAAAATCATAGCTAATTGCACTACACAATTTTTTACTTATTATGCTCAATTTATAATCACATTTTTCAACTATTGGTCTCTAATAACTTCATTGGCTCATTTATACAAACATCTTATGCACAACTTCTTTACCATAGTGGTCCCTAATAGCTAAACTATAAAAACAACACAATCGGTCCCTACAAATTAGACCCCACGAATTAAATCAATACACCCACAAACCCTAACCTAAATTTCATCACAAAATTACTATATTTAACGATATAAGCAATACCCTTTTACCACAAAAACTGGAAAAGATAGTTACCTCTTGCATTTTTCTTGTTGACCCATTATAAACAAGAGTTGGTTTTCTTCTTCAGCTTCTTCACTAATGACTTCTTTAATTGTCTTCTTCACTATCGCTAATGGAATGCCGCCTTCACGGAACGAGTCTTTGAAGATATTGATATGAGATTGTTTCGGTTTTTTAATTAGGTTAGAGATAGAGTTGATATAAGAGATGTGCTTGATTGTAATTGTAAATAGCAAGTTACAAAGCAATGGAATTACTTTGTTTAGTTTTTGAAATTAAAAAAAAAAAAAGTTATACCGTATATATACAAATGTAATACGGTCAAAAAAAACTTAAAAAAAAAAATAAGAAGTATCAATTACAAAAATACAGGGGTCAAATTGCAATATACAAAAATACAGTAGGTTGAATAAAAAAATACAATTATATTAAAACATGGTATTAAGAAAAGGACAGGTCACTGTTTACTTTATCAAAAGATAGTATCTACTTTCTGCTAAAAATTCGTATCATCTTGACAGTCCAGACCCTAGCTGGTTTTGTTACTAAATACCGGCCACAGGTACTATTCCTTTCAGAAACTAAAAATTCGTATCCTACTGTTAAAAAACTTGAGAAAATTATAAACATGAACCTTATTAATACTGTTGAACCAATAGGTAGTAGTGGAGGCCTTGCTATCTTTGCGATTAGTAACTTTGATATTGAAATCATTACTTCTTCTATAAATCATATGCACTGTAAAATAAAAAATGAAGGAACTGAGACCTATACTACATTTGTCTATGGGGCCCCAGTAGAAAAAAACAAAGATGAATGCTTAAAAGTCTTTAGTAATTGTAAACCTGCGAATGATGACCCTTGGATGCTTATAGGGGATTTTAACAATATTAGATACTGTTCTGATAAAAAAGGAGGCAATAACAACATCAATAAACATATGAAAGCTTTTAATGGTTTTATAAAGCACCACAGTCTTGAAGAAATTATAACAAAAGGCTGCAAATTTTCTTGGAGTAACAAAAGGGATAATGATGAGATGATAAAAACCCTTATTGATAGAGGCCTTTGTAATAAAAATTGGGGGAATCTCTACCCTACAGCATGGATTGCACTACTTCCTGCCATTGGGTCAGATCATTCACCCCAAATTCTACACTTAGAAGATAACCATATTAAGAAAGATAGGAGATTCTACTTTGAAAACATTTGGACTGAAGAAAAAGAATGCTTAGAAATCATTAAAAAAGTGTGGAAATTAAAAAATTACAACACTGGAAATTTTAGAAATGCTTTTACTCATAAATTGGGTAAATGTAAAATTCTCCTTACTAGGTGGAGTAAAAAGAAATTTAACAACAATAAGAAAATGATAGATGCGCATATTAATAAATTAGAATCTATCTATAATGATCCCAATACAAAAGATTGGAAAGAGTATAATCAAACCATTAAAAAAATAGAGGAACTATGGAAACATGAGGAGGATTTTTGGGCCTCTAGATCTCGCAATCTATGGCTTAAGAGAGGGGATAAAAACTCCTCTTTCTTCCATGCTTCCACAAAAGAAAGAAGAAAGTTTAACAAGATAACTAGACTTCTAAAAGATAATGGTGAATGGGTGGAAAAATATATTGATATTAATGATGAAATAAAATATTATTTTGATAATATTTATAAAACCATTGGACCAAGGGAGTATGCTCCAATTCTTAACTCTATTAAACCCTCGGTTACAAAGTTCATGAATGATAATATCAACAAAAAATTAGAGATTTGTGAAATAGAAAAAGCAATCCACGAACTAGGGGCCAACAAGGCCCCTGGGCCTGATGGATATCCGGGTCTATTTTATAAGAAATATTGGGATATTATAAAACTTGATGTTATTAGAGTAATTAATAACTTTTGGTACAATAATGCGTCAATTGAGGATTTAAACATGACCTTTATCTCTCTTATACCTAAGATTAGCAAACCTACTAGTATTAAACATTTTCGACCTATAAGTTGCTCAAACTTTATTTATAAAATCATAGCTAAGATTCTGGTGAATAGAATGCAACCAATTATGAATGTTATCATTGACGAAAGTCAATCAGCATTCATGCCTGGAAGGCATATCCAAGAAAATACTATGGTGGCCCATGAAATTATAAATTTTATTAAGAATAAAAGGAGTACTAAAAAGTATTATATGACTGTTAAAACTGATATTCAAAAGGCTTACGAAAATGTAGAATGGGATTGTTTACAAGATGTTATGCTTCATATGGGTTTTAATGATTTATGGGTGAATAAAATAATGAGATGTGTCAATACAGTAACTTATGCTATTCTTGTGAATGGGAATCCTATAAAAATAGACAAACCCCAAAGGGGTTTGCGCCAAGGAGACCCATTGTCCCCACTACTGTTCTGTATCACTACTCAACTTTTATCAAACCTGATAAATGATAAAAAGGATTTGGAAATGATGAAAGGTATAAAAATAGCGAAACTTGCCCCTACAGTAACCCACCTACTATTTGCTGATGACAGTATATTTTTTATGGAGGCAAATAATATGGAAATTGAAAATTTTAAAGATGTTATGAATAAGTATAGTTATGCTTCTGGTATGAAAGTGAATTTAAATAAATCTGGTATTAAATTTAGTCCCAATACACCATCTTACTTACAAAATGCTATGGCTAGAAGATTAAATATACCTATAATGAATAATTTGGGAAATTACTTAGGCCTTCCCACTGAATGGGGAAGGGCCAAAGTGAAAGACTTAAATATTCTTGTAGAAAAGACTTTACAAAAAACTGAGAATTGGAAAAACCTTTACCTATCAACAGCTGGTAAGGAAATTTTAATAAAATCTGTTATTCAAAGCCTTCCTAATTATTACATGTCTTCCTACCTTATACCACAGAAGATCTGTGATCTAATTACCTCCCAAATTTCCAATTTTTGGTGGGGAAGCAATGGCAAGAAAAAAATCCATTGGAATAAATGGGATGATTTAACTGATAGTAAATTCTCTGGAGGACTAGGTTTTAGAGATTTACATCTCATGAACCTAGCTCTCTTAGGGAAACAGGCCTGGAATATTTTGAACAAAAATGAGTCACTCCTTTACAAAATACTCAAAGGTAAATATTTTCCACTTTGTGATTTTCTTGATGCTCAACTAGGTTGCTCACCCTCTTGGGGTTGGAGAAGCCTGTTGAGTGGCAGAAATGCTATAAAGGATGGAATAAAATGGAAGGTAGGGAATGGTTACTCCATTAACCTAGCTACTGATGTATGGATACAAGGTCAAAATAAAGTTATAAAGCCTAAACATGGTAATGTTAATAAAGTTTATGATCTTATGGAATGTAATACTAGAAAATGGAATGAAAGGATAGTTAAAGAGGAATTTGAACCTGATATTTCAAATATCATTTTAAGTACCTTTATCCCATATTCTGGAGGGAAAGATATTCCTTATTGGGATTTTGACCCTAAAGGTATATACACGGTTAAAAAAGGCTATCAAATCCTTAAAAATGAGAAAAATAAAACCATGAGTATTAAAGACTCTTGTAAGCCATCCTCCTCGCATATCATTCACCAGGATATATGGAAGCTGATTTGGAACTTAAAAATAGCCCCAAAAATAAAAAATTTCATGTGGAGAGCTCTTAAAAATATACTCCCCACAAATGAAAATATTTGCAAAAAAAAAGTTATTCAAAACCCCCTTTGTAGTATCTGTAATAATGAAGTAGAAACACCTGAACACTTAATGCTTAACTGTGAATGGGCTAAAGTAATTTGGTTTGCCTCTCCATTCAACCTACAAACTGGCAACCAAGAATCCACTAGATTGGATGATTGGATGGTAGGTTTGTTAGGTAAGGTTAAAAAACAAAAGATGGATAACCCCTTCATTATGGAAAGAATATGCACGCTATTATGGTGCATTTGGAAAGCTCGAAATGATAATAAATACAAGTTTATGAAATTGGAACCTCTAAAAGTTATAGAAAATGCTCATAAAGAATGGGCTGAATACAAAAATGCTAATTATCCTAAGGATGTAACCAATATACTGAAGGATAAAAATATAAACAAAAATCAGGTGACTGAACCTGAGATTACATCAGTGTGTGAAACTAGTACAGGTTTGAAAAATTGGGAACCACCCCCAAAAAATTATATAAAGATTAATTGTGACGCAGCTTATAAAGATAATAAATCGGCAATTTCATTTGTAAACAGGGACTATTTAGGCAAAGTAGTGGATTACAATGCTTGGGAAATAAAGGCAGATTCTCCATTGGAAGCGGAAGCACTTGGAATACTCAAAGCGTGCGTGGTGGCTCGTGATTTGAAGGAGTCAAGGGTGATCATAGAGAGTGATTGTCAAGATGTTATGCTTCCCTTAGAGAAAAACTTATTAATTTCTATTCCAAAGCTTTGTAATATTGTTAAGAGTATTTACTTTATAGCGGAAAGTTGTAACCCTATCTTTCGTTGGATTAGTAGAGATAGAAATAGATTAGCTGATGAGTTAGCAAAACATAAGCTTCATAGCAATGTGTTTTGCTCGCAACCTATTGCGTTCTCAAGTAGGCTAATTGAGATAGTTAAAAACGAAACTGTCCCCTCGGGGATAGGGTAATTTTGTAACTTTACGTTGGTTTTAATATATTTACTATTTGGAACAAAAAAAAAATCTACTTTCTGCTGTCATAGTATTTTTTCGAAAACAAGGTATCAACTTTATCATTTTATAGGTTAATAATTACACTTTAGTCCCTCAAAAGGTTAATTCGGTAATTTAATAAAGGATTAAAAAAAAAGATTATTGCATGGAAGCATCTCCCACCAAGTTGACGAAAATAGTATAATAAGACTGTGTTTTTGCCATATGAGAACAACTCAGAGTACCTCATCAAAAATAAAAAGTACAAAAAATGCAGTCATCAAATGACCCATTCACATGTTGGACATATTATATATGTACATATTTGGCTTCATGTGGTCACACATCTCTATACAAATTGATTTATAGTTTGATAGTTTATTCTATACAATTAAAAAAAAAATGTTTTGAGCAAAACAGAGACCATTTCTAAGATCAATCATGTTGAACAATCTCTCATCTGATATCCTATCCACCATCTTCTCCTACCTTCCCCCGGATTCTTTAGCACGTGCCAAGGTGGTCTGCCGGAGTTGGCACACGTGTGCAAACTCCGCTGTCCGGTCAAAGAAGCGGGGACACCATCCGGCATGGTTCTTGTCCGTCCCAACTCATGAAAATTATCATAGCCAGTCCCTTTGTTATGCTCATAATCCGATCAACAACAATTGGCATACATTACTTCTTGATTTTGTTCCTACTTCATTTCGCCCCATTGCTTCTATCAATGGCCTTATACTCATTAAACTCACTACCTCCATAGCTCTTCAACTAGCCATTTGCAATCCATTCACTAGACAATTCAAACAGCTTCCCAAATTAAATATCACACGAACCACTCCAGCTCTTGGAATCATACAATCTCATCCAAGTCGAGACTACAAGGTGTATGTAGCGGGTGGGATGTGTGAGGCGTCAAGTGGTGGAGGTGCCTCATACGAACCCACTGTAGAAATGTATGATTCATGCAATGACAAGTTCACAGTTATCACGTCAATGCCAATTGAATTTGCTGTTAGGCTCACAGTATGGACCTCGAATGAGGGTGTGTACTGCGATGGAATACTTTACTGGATTACCGCAGCTCGAGCTTATAGCGTGATGAGATTCGAGATTGAGACAAGTAATTGCAGAGCTCTCAGAGTACCTATGGCGGATAAGCTTGAATTTGCGGCTTTGGTGAGAAGAAAGGGGAAATTGAATGTTGTTGGTGGGATAAGAAACGGTGAGGTATGTGTATGGGAGCTTGGTGAAGGTGAGGAATGGGTTATGATTGCGAGTGTACCGATTGAATTGGAGATGAGGTTTCTTGGTGGTGGAAAGAAGAAGAAAAGTTGGTGTGGTACTAAAGGTGTAGGGATTGATGAAGAAGGGGGAGGGGTTGTGTGCCTTTACAGGGATCTTGAATCGGGGATGATTGTGTGGAAGGAAAATTTGGAAAAAGGTGGATGGAAATGGTTTTGGTGTGATGGATATTGTTCGAGTAAATCCAAGAAAATCCAGAATTGTTCTGTTAGAGGAATGCTTCTCCATCCGAATCTTGATTTTGATCCATGAGGAGCTTTCACATAGCTTGTTTATTAATCATTTTGATTTTCTTTTGCGGTTTTGGGCACATCTTGTATGCGAATGTAATGGTTTCATAATTAATTATTGAGGAATCTATAAATTAGAGTCCAAGTCCCACCAAATTGAGTTGTTAAACCTAAGGCTTATTTTTTATTTCTAGTTGCATTTTTTTCAACTGTCCTTTTCATTTTTTTTTTATCTTTTCAATAATTTGTTTTTATTCTTTTTTTCTTTTCATTTAACGGGCGGATCTATACCCATGGGTACAAACCTATATTGTGTTTTACGTTTTTTAAGGTAGATAAAATGATTTTTAATATATTTGCATTTAGTGTTTGTCCATATAATAGTCCAACATAGGCTAGGGGATGTACCCAATTCTTATTTTTGCGTATATGTCTAATGTTTCGGTTTTGTCCAATAAAGTCCATATACCCTAAGGGCTATATCCAAGCCCCAGTTTTGTCCAAGTGCATGTCCAGTATTGTACCATAAGGGTTATACCTAAATCCAATTAACTCATTTTTTGTCCAATTATTTTTTACAAATAATAATCTCTTCACAAAGAAACGAGAAATATATTCACAAGTGAAACTGGACCCAAGTGGTTATATCTACCATATTTATTACCTACAAAACAACAAAGAAAAGTTACTAGTTTAATAAATTAAATATTTTTTTATTAGGAAATAAAATTGACAAAAAAAAAGAGAAACAATAACTAACCCAAAATGGACCTAACAAAAAAAAACAAGTTTATTTTTCTAAAAAATATAACAGAAAATGCTAAACCCAAGGGGCCAGACCCGTGGAACTTTTTTTTAAAACGGGCTAGACCCAAATGAGACACTGAAAAACAATGGAACATTTTTATTAAAAAAATGGCTGGACCAACCTCTTTCCTAAGCAAAAAAATTAACAAAAATTAAAAAGCCCATTGCCAAGCTGGACCCAACAAGCACACATGCCGAAAGAAAAAATGTTTTTATTCGTTCGTTTATTTTTTTTATTAAGTCATTTATGATCATATGGGTCCGGACCCATCTCGGTCAAAGTTATTTGGGTTTTACCCATGACCCTAAAAATGTCCCTTTACCCATTATTGGGTTGTACCCATCAGGAACAAAATAAACAAAACCAACTGGATTATTTTTTGTGCTATACTCATTAAACAATACAAACAAATTGAAAAACATAATGGGCTAGCCCCATCAGGAACAAACACCATAGTAGGTTGTCCCCATTAGCTACAAAAGATAGTAAAAAAAACACAGGCCCTGATGGGGTTGTACCCTGCGCCAGTTACACCAGGACCGCCTTCACCCGGGGGTTGTACCCACCTTGCAAACCAGTAACAAACAACAAACAATGAAACATGATAAGCTTACACTCGATCCATATGGAACAAAAAAATTGGAAAGAAACTTGAACAAATCTGAAGATGGTGGGTCTGAACGATGAAGAGAATGAGTCCACGAACGGCGGTGATCGTGGATTTTAGGCGATGATCCGGAGAGGGTTGTTCGGGTTTCGTGTGCAGGATAGTAGAGGGGTCAAGGGGACGTATGGCTGTCAAAACGGAGGCGGTTTGTGTACAAGAGATCGACAACATATGGAGAAGGCCAGATCGGGAGGGAGGTGCTTCTATGGTGAGATGAAGGTGAGATCTGGTGCGGTAGAGAGGCGGCGTCTGGGTGCTTGCGTCGGAGACCGTGACGAACAGAATAGACAACGGGGAAAGGTGAGAGCTGGGTGTGAATCCATGGTGTGAATGGCCACGAACGACAGTGGTGGCTGGGGGTTAGATTGGGTGGTGATAGAAGAGAGAGGGACGGATGGTGGTGATGAGGGGGAGGTTTTTGTGCAAGGTAGGGTTGGTGGTGGTTAGGGGGTCCGGTTTGGTGTGATATAAGAGAGAGAGAGGGGGGGGGGGGGGAGGGGAGGGTAGTCGGCAGTGGGGAGGTTAGAGAAGAGAGGAGAGAGTGAGTGAGGGTTAGTGAGATCCAACCCTCTATGGGTTTTGTGTTTTGATATTATGGGATTCTCTGTAGTTATCACTGAAGATGAGGGTGTTTTGGGGGTTTTACCTTTTTAAGTTGGGCTCCTAACTACTCCCTCCGTTCCTAAAAGGTTGTCACTTATACTAAAAATAGTTGTTTCAAAAAGGTTGTCATTTTAGAAAATCAAGACACTTTTTTTTCTTTATACCACTTTTACTCCTAATTAAATATTATAAACATTGAAGATATCGAGACACTTTATGGAAGACATTTTAGTGTTCATATAGATAATAAATGATATTTGTTAATTTGTGTGAAAAAAAATATGACAAATTTTTAGACACTAAGCTGAGGGGTAATTAGGAGTTAAGAGTTTAATTAGAAATCCAATAATCATTGGCCTTATAAAATAATGCCCCTACCTTTGGGCTTTAAAACATAATTGCCCGTTAATTAACCACACGTTACCTGCCACACAAACTTGCACCCACCCAGATTAGTTGACTTTTCTTGCTGCCAGTGCCAAGTGCCAAGTGCCAACAGCATAGTTAAAGAAGTTCCTAATCAACAAGATTTTTCATTTACTCCATTTGCTGACCATTTCACCATGACAAGATATCAACAAAGTCTCGTATTCTAGTCTTGTTTCCATGTAAGTAACACGATACAGTGGTTGGAAGCATTTTAAAGACTGTATGCTATGTCAATGCTATTATTATCTTTGTTCTCCAGCATATATTGCTTTGTTACTTGATACTTGATAGTAAAATTGCCCAGCATTTTAGTTGATTTCAACGAATCAGAGAAAATGGAAGTTCTGCAAGTTATCTCAGCTGCAACACAGATAGTATCGAGTATGGTATCAGCAATTGGATCACTAGAGCAAGCCTCGAGAGATCTTGACGATGCTCCCAAGAGAATCCGAGGCCTTGAGGAATTTGTACACGAGCTCGAGAATTTGGCTCGCCGGAATAAGCAAAAACATGCTCACAAACTTCATAACACCCATTTAGATCAACAAATCCAAAGCTTAAACACGCTTATTGAACGTCTACACCCTAGCATCACTAAGGCAAGAAAAATAGTATCGAAGAGCAAGTTCAAGAACTTTGCCAAGGTTGTTTGGAACTCAATGGCCGGGGATCCATTAGGAAAAACATTAAATTCAATAAGAGATGATCTTAATTGGTGGCTTGAATCTCAAAGATTTACAGAAAATATTGAGAATGTTATCGAAACAACTGCTAAGAGTGTACCAATGCAATTAAAATTAAATACAGATCAAGGTTATCCGATCTCCAGCAAGTGCAACCATGTTAGGACCTTATTAACGGAAAAAACCACTCATCGTGTTATTCT
Source organism: Nemophila menziesii (assembly GCA_029959085.1). Classification (NCBI taxonomy): domain Eukaryota; kingdom Viridiplantae; phylum Streptophyta; class Magnoliopsida; order Boraginales; family Hydrophyllaceae; genus Nemophila; species Nemophila menziesii. The sequence goes on along the minus strand of JARWIR010000003.1, from coordinate 53,293,307 downwards.
CATTGTTGGGTTATCTGGTATTGGTAAATCGTGCTTAGCTCGCCAAGTGGCTTCAGATCTACCGTCCAAATTTGTGGACGGAGCTGTTGAACTTGGATTCGGACAATGGTGTAGTAAGGCTGCTTGTAATGGTAACAAAGTTGAATATCAGAAACGATTAGCTAGAAAATTATGCAAATTTCTGGTGCAAATTGGGTATGATAGTAAAAAGATGACGAATAAAAATTCAGGAGATGTTGATTATATTTGCCGTGTGCTTCAAGAAGCGTTGTATGAAAAATGCATCTTGATACTTCTCGATGATGTTTGGGAACAAGACATTGTTGAACGGTTTACTAAGCTATATGATAATGATTGTAGATATTTAGTCACCACAAGAAATGAATCTGTTTATGAAATAACTGAAGCGGAGAAGATTGAATTGAGTAAAGCAGATGTTAAGGAAATAAGCAAAGCAATTCTTCTTTACCATAGCCTTTTTCAAGAAGATGAACTTCCGGTATGTTCATCTTCATTTTAGTGTATTCTTTTATTATATTTAATTCACATGTTCCAATTATTACACTATGGGATTAAGATTCGCGTGATATTCTATAGGCTGAGGCGGAGATCTTGCTTGAACGTTGTGGACACCACCCATTAACTGTTGCTGTAATGGGGAAAGCTCTTAGAAAAGAAATAAGTTCCGAGAAATGGGAAAAAGCTATTTCCGACCTATCAATGTATGCCAAGTGTGCACCGGGACCCATCTCGTATGCAAACGAGAAAGATGAGAACACAATCACCATTTTCGGATCATTCGAGTTTAGTCTCGAAGTAATGCCTATAGACTCGAGAAAGCTTTTCATTTCTTTTGCTTCACTTTCATGGGCAGAACCTATTCCAGAAGCTTGTCTAGAAGTCATTTGGTCAGTTCTTGATCAAGAAAGTTTGTTTCCTCTCACAGTATGCAAACTTGTCGAAGGCTCGTTACTAATGAAAATTGATTCCGATTCATTATACCATGTACATGATATGGTTTCTTTATATTTCGACGGCAAAACAAACGAGTCCATTAAAATGTTACTCGTAAATTCAACAGTAGAAGGTATAGCACTTATTAGTCCGTGGCTTTGTGTTTTCGGGAAAGAAACGGTTAAAAATCTTGCAGAGGAAAAGGTAGAGTTTTTCCTTAGTCTAGAAGATGAAAAACTTGTGGTCATCACTTTAAGAGCGATAATGCAAGCTCTTAAAGCTAGTGCATCAGTTTCGGACCTCGAAGCTAGCCGAGCAGGTTTCAGCAAAATCTTGGGACCAAGAATTGCGAATTTGATATCGGGAGGGTCACATGATTTAATTGCCGTGTCCTCAATGGCAATTACGAATATTTTCAGTCGAGGCGACTACTCGGAGTATTTCCCATCACTTGAAACCCTCGTTGCAGTTCATAAACTTGCAAGTATACTAGATAATTGTGAAGACCCCATGATTCAAACGAGTGTTTTAACCGTCCAAGCAAAACTTGCAGAGTTCGGGAAATTGGACACGATCGATGAAATTCTTGAACTAATCCCGATGAATCAAGTGGCTAATTTACTTTCTCCGGAATCCGAAATGTGGCATGAAAGTATGTTTACTATATTAATGTCGTTAATCAAGGCGGGAAAGTCTAAAGCCGTTGAGAGAATGTTTATTTTCAAAATCGACAAAAGCCTAATCAAACTACTCGAAAATGGTTCTGAAATTGCACAAAACCACGCGATTGTGATATTGAAAGCTATTTACGAGCTTAGTGGTCGTGGAAATTCCACAAACGAGACACTTCGGTTAAACACGTTCAGGTTGCTTCCATGGCAAGCGAGAATTCGTTTAGAAAAATTCGTGTTACCGGAACAAAACAATCTTTCTTCGCCAAAGACACAATCTTATGAAGAAATCATTCAGAAAGTAGTCAACAGTGATGACATACAGGTTGTTGGAGCTTTGCAAGAACTTATTCCGGTAACCGAAAAGGCGGGAGAGCCAAGAATTAGAGGGATGATATTACAAAGCCCGTTAATGAGGAGATTATCGGAACTTCTTCAAAATAGTCGTCCAGATTCACTTAAATCTGTGTCGGCTTTTATATTAATGAAGCTTGCTTGCTCGGGTGGGGAGCCTTTTATTATAAAGATATTGGAGTATGAAATCATTCCGGAACTCTTGAAAATGATGCAATGCAATGTAGCGGAAGTGCAAGATTCAGCTTATACAGCGTTACATCAAATGCTTCATGCAAATGGAGGAGTTCTTGTTCTTAAACGGATCTTCGAAACGGGTCTTTTAGAGAAGCTGATTCGTTCGATTGATAGTAGATCGGGAAAGACACGTGAAGTAAGCTTTCATTGTATTTTAGATATAGTTGAGGTGGGGAATAAGACTTGTCTAGAACAGTTATTTTCTTTACAAGTAGTGGAAAAGCTTGTGAAAGTTGAAAAAGGCGCGAATGGATCCGGTGAAAGTGTCGTAGGTTTTTTAAAAGGAATAAGTAAATGTAAAAATCTTACAACAGCTGAGCGTTGGGTAATGAAACAACAGGTTATCAAGAAGGTTAAGGAAGCTCTTAAAGGTCACAAAGTGGAAGTAAAATTATTTGTAGCTATAGATTCGTTCATGTCTGAAGGATCAAGCGGATCTAGCAATAATATTAGACGTAGGAGATAATTGTGATTTGGTACCCACCTTAGTGAGAGCTCATAATTCATTTGTAAAACGCTTACAAGTATTCAAATTCAATAGTCTTGATTCTTGAATCATAATATATATGTAATCTATATATATTAGAGAAAAAATAAAAACTAAATAAAGCGGTAAATTGATTGTTGAATGTTCTATGCTTTCTTGTTGTACTCACTCAACTTGTAAGCTCCTCCATCAAGCCCTGTCACATTCATTAATAAAAAATTCAGAAACTGAAAAATGTTTTATAGCAAAAATTATATGATAGGGGCAAAAACGTAAAAAAAAAAAAAAACTACCTGAGAAATATAATGCTCAGCATCTGGTCGTCTAAGAAACAGAATTGCATGGCGAGCAAGGTTAGCTAATTGATCACTAAGCACAACATTACCAATATCATCAAGAACCCTAACTTTTATATACGGATCCTTAGGTGGGACCATGTCCTAGAAAAAGAGAAGATAAGCTTTAGGAGAAGTCATAGCATTTATTTAAAATAATTAAAAGAGAAAAATTACCACAGCTAAATCAAGATCGAGTTCTGACATATAAGATTGAAGAGTTGAAGCGTGATTTTTAAAATACTCTTTTTCTGAGCTACTAAGCCTTTCTTCAATGTCTTCAGGGAGTACACGCTCTAAAGTCCATCCTAAATTACGTACAACTTCTGCTCGATTGTACCTAAAAGTTTTAAAAAAATGATATAACATGAAAGCTAGTAATATAGATGATTATAAGTACTTACACATAAGCCATGAGACAGCGTTTATTACGGACTAAAGATAAGTGATGAATGAGTGCACCAAAGTGATGAGGATCTTCATTTTCTGCCTTCTTTGGGTTTTCTTCTTCATGTTCTTCTTCTTCTCTCCTTCTCTTCTCTTCTTCAATCTTCCTGTGATTAAAAAATACAGATGTTTTAATTAACCTATCAGATTAAGAAAATCAGAGAAACAGAATTACCTTAACAAGGATTGAACATGAAGAAGGTGACTTTTACATTCATCAACTACTTGAGCAAATAGATCATTCTGAATGGAAAGAATACAAGGGTAAATTAATTGATAATTTAAATTCACCCATTAATTTAATTAAATCATCTACAACTCTATATAATTACCACAAATTAATCTATGAACTGAAATTAGCGACCAATGATCAACGATGCAATAACATTTTGACTTGAACACCCGACTACATCTAATGATGAACTAATTATGCGAATTTGAGCATCCTAAAACTTATATACAAGTAATCAAATGAACCTTTAATAAAGAATTAACACGAAAAGACATGAAGCTTACATCAAAAGCTGCAAGTTGCCCCTTTTCACTGCTATCAAATTCTTTCACTAATTCAGCCGCTTTCCTCCCATACATTGCTTCCGGATTAAAGATTCAGAACCTTCGTCCCAAAAAAACAGAAAAAAATCAAGATCTTAGCAATTAAGCATTTTACCAAACAGTTCAAGTACAATTATATGCTAACATCAAAGATTCTGATATACGTAGCATGTACCTGTTATTGTGGAAGTGTGTGAGAGCTCAGAGATTAACGATAGCTCAACAGATTTTTTTTTGTTTGTTTGGCCCAATTTGCTCAAGAGATGAGGACTAATTTTTGCAATGGGAAAAGCTTTTTGGCGGGAAAGTATCTAGATGACCCAAAACTATTAACCGCCAAAACTCGAAACATTTTAAAGTCAAAATAAGTGTAAACTTAGTTTACGGTCAGTTAAAGAATGTAAACCCATTTATTATTTTGGGCTTCGGGTTAGGATTTTTATTAATTATCTCAAATATAAATTGCATAAACAAATGTAAATAAAAAACTTGAAAGTTAATTTTTAGTCGTTTATTCATAAATATCTATGAAAAAACTTATTTACTAAAAATATCCCTCAATAAATTTTTCTACTAAAACCATTATTTGACAAAATTATCTTTTTATAATTATTTATTATTTATCATTTAAATTTAACCACCCTATTACAACATCACCCCTATAACCACCACCACCACCATCAAATACCATCACCACAATAACCACCACCACCACCACCACTATAACCTCAATCACCACCACGATAACAACAACAACCACAACCATAACTACCACCACCACTACCACCTACTACTAATTACATCATACACGCGTGCGGCCGTGATTTTTTTTTAAATCGTTATAACTAATTCTAAAAAAAATTACATATTTGTATAAAGCAAATTAATATTTACGTCTATAAATTTTTTGGATTTTTTATGAATTTGTTGAGTTTTTTGAATTTTTTTTCGCAGGCACGAATTTCATTGTTTCAACCAGTGAATTTCATGTTTGCGGAAAAAAAAAAAATACTATTTTGAACAGTGAATTTCATGTTTTAAACAGTGAATCCCGTGTCTGCGGAAAAAAATAGAAAAAAAAATCATAGACGTAAATATTAATTTGCTTTATCCAAATATATAAATTTTTTATTTTTCTGATGTTTTAATAATTAGTTAAGACGATATAAAAAAAAATCACGGACGCGCGCGTATGTGATGGAATTAATAGTAGGTGGTGGTGGTTGTGGTGGTGGAGGTGGTGGTGGTTGTAGTGGTGGTTAAATACATGGTAATTGTGGTAGTGGTGGAAGTACTCTATTATTTGTATAATATTTAAAAATTTGTACTAACAATAAAATAATATATTTAATAATAAAGGTAGTAAAGATATAAAAAAATATAAAGGAGATGTTTTTAATAAATAATTATTTTATTAGACATTTTTTTATAAAATAAATTATTGAAAGCTTAACTTAACAATTAGGTAATTTTATTAGGTAGCAAATACTTTTTTTTTAGAAGAATGTATATCTTTTAGAAGAGGTTTCTAAACATAGAATAAAATCAAATAAGTAATAACCTATAGAAATCAAATTAAATCGTTTTATTTATAGATTATATATTTATCTAATATTATTTTGGTCGGTAGAGGAAATTTAAAATAGAAGTATCGGACTAGGCCCTAAGGTATATTAATATAAATATTTTGTAAAAATATTCAATATATGTATACTATTTAAAATTGGAGCGTGGGAAGTTGAGGTTTTTCGGATACAATAAGAAATTTGTATGAATTTGAGTGGTGGCGGTGGTAGCCGGAGTTTGGATCCTGGTGGTGGCGACAGTTGAAGAGGTTTTTTATTGTTTTTGTTTTAACGTGAGTGTGAAGAATATGATTATTTTTTGTTTTTTATGAATAAAATAAGATTTTAATTTTTTTTAAATGATTTAAAATGTTTTTAATATATAAAAAAACCGCACATGACCTAGTTAGCGGCAATTATGAACGGAATCCGTCCACATGGGGTAACCAGTCACATTCTGAAAAGATAGGGGTAAATTTACATTTTATACGAGATAGGGGTAAGTTGACAAGTCGAGGAAAGTACATGGGGTAAACAGTGTATTTACTCTATATAATAAGTTATGTTTCTGCCTCTACAACCACAATATTATAGTTGTGGAAGTACAATAATGTGGTTGCTGAAGTACAATATTGATATGTCAATGTATTAATAGTTTTACCACTTATAGATTTGTTGTGCAGCTACAATATTATAATTCTTCAAAATGTATGTTTGGTGTAAGAATCTCATCTTTTATGCTATTTTTATCTTTTTACCTACCTTATGCTTTTTTTAATTGTTGAGATACGTAGGTTATCAGTCAAAATAATACAAAAAGAACCATGTCATGCTTCAACTACAATATTGTAGTTGCAGCAATATGTGTTAAAACCTGTAAAAACTTACCATCTCCGAAGAGGAAAAAACATAACAAATTATATGAAGAAAAGATGCAATCTTATTGTGTAAACGACGATAAAAAGTATAGTTAACCAACCAATCAATACAATTACAACTAAATGTCCAAAACAGAGGAAAACGATAAAAACGTGTTTAGTAGTAGTTTTCGATTAAAAAACCAGATTCGTACAAAAAAACTAATTTAAAGGTAAATCGGTGGTCAATGCATTAAGATTTTTTAGATGACCACACCGTCCACATCTCGTCTTCCTTTTCCGTACGCCCTTGTCATTCCTCTTGAATCATTTAATACGAGTAGAATCCATCTAAGATGTATAACATAACAAGGGGAAGTTAACTAACAAACACACACAAAACAAGAAAGCTAGAAAATAAAGACACCTAAAAAATCGTACAACAGACGCCGTTTAGGAGTTATTTGTTGACCAACATTAGTTGTATCATGTGGATTTCACATTCCACCGTTGTACCATTATGTATTTACTCATAAAATTTCCTTCTTGGGGCATGGTATATTTTGAATTGTCAGGTTTACCACATTTTATGAGATGATTAATGCATTATAGGATCACCGTGCTTTATGTATTGGTTAAATTCATTATAGGTTCACCACGCTTCATATGTTGGGTTAAATACATTATAGGTTTACCACGCTTCACGCGTTGGTTAAATGCATTCACTAGAATATTTGATGTAAGTCAATCTTCGAAAATAATTTATGTTCGAGCGTTTACAACATGTTTTATGGGATTTCACATATGTTGTGAATGCATTTGGTACATTATCTTGAGAATGAATAGTCTTTTGAAAAAGTTAAAATTCTTTAGTTTGTATTGAGACGAGACAATTAATTGTATTCCACGATATGTCACACAATACTTCAAGTTGCAGTATTTCTTCCGCTAATAAGGGGTAAATTTTCTCATTAAATGGAAATTCGCAAAACTTTACCCAAAGAGATCAAATGTGACGGGTTCAAGATATAAAATAATAGAATAAGAATCAAACCTAGAATAAATCCCAAATTTCCAGTTGGGATAATCAATAATTTTTTACTAGAGAACATAAAACACATGGGTAGCCACTTGGTAAAATAATCTCCTGGTTCTTTTGAGTAGAGACCAAGTGAGTTCTCTATTGTTTAATATATCAGTATTTTCCATTCGTGACCAAGTCGATCATGTCATATACAAAGTTCTTTTGAATCTATGTCCTTGTTTTTGCTCAATGTGCATTTCAATTGCTTGGATCTGTATATAATACAACCCTGAAGAAATAACAGAAAACTCTTCTAATACACACTTTTGGTGTGACTTCCAGAGAAAATGCAGGGTATAATATCATACCAATATTTTAGCATAGTCTTTTAGTGATATATGAATTAATTTTTCCAAGATTTACATAGAAATGGTTTCTTGTAACATTTAGTCTTTAACACACATGGAGATTTTTATTACTTTAGTGCAATAATTAAGAACACACAATTTATTTTATTTAATAAGATATAATTCTTAAATATTCATGTAGTCCATATGAGTTCTTCACGATAGAACGATTTTTTATTCGAGTATACAAATTTGAATTAAGGCTTTGAGCCTTGTACTCTTTAAAGTTTCAAGCCGTTAAAATTAATCTAGGCTTCGAGCCATTTAAAATCCATATAGGTTTCGATCCTTTAAAATTTAATCCAGACTTCAAACCTTTAAAAATTAGACATAGGCTTCGAGCCTTATAAAATTGATATAGACTTCAAGCCTTTAAATTTTGATATTGACTTCGGGAATATAAATTGTGTTATAGGTTTCGGACCTATAAATTTGTTTAATGCTTTAGGTATATTAAATTCATTGTAGACTTCAGGATCATACAAAAAATCTAGGCTCCTGTCCTTAAGAATTTTTCCATGAAATGGATAATTAAGAAGGTGCTTACTACATTTAGCTAGGAATTATCTCTATCAGATAAAATGTTGATTTGCCAGGAATCAACCTTATGGACAAGGTTGTCTTGGATCTAATTTAAGGAACTAATCTTAAATTGACCTAGTGAACTTGGAGGCCCAATTATTTCCCTAGTTTGTCCACAACTTTGATCTCAAGTATAGATGCTATTTCTCGTTTGGTCCTACTTGGTAATAGTTTGAAGAATATACAACCTTATAGAAATAAATAATATGTCCATGTACAGAGAATAGTTATAGAGGATATTATGGATGATTGTGACCTATTTGATATTTGTTTCAAAGAAAATGACTGAGTCATCAAATAATAAATGGTGGGTCAAGTAGGGACTAATCTAGAGAGTTTAATCCCTTTATAGTTTTGTTTGTTCATCTCAGAGATGATAAGACAATTAAAGAGTCATGCAATCGAATCTTACCAAGATAAATGACTCTCACGTGTACTAAAAAAATAGTAGGCCTTAGTTTGAACGTCACTGAACCTTCCTATAAATTAAACACCTTGACAAATTTTCTAAAACTACCATTGCAACTCCAATAAATTTCTATTGGAAAGATATTTTGATACAACCAGTATGCAAAGAGTAATGCCATATACCATCATTTTTCTACCACCCCCTGTATGGCGTAATATAATTGAAAATGAATTACATATTCATTTATTTTTCTGAATCTAACAGTACTTTATTTTTAATTATATCGTGTGCCACATAAGGAGTGGTATGCGGTTGGTATGAAAAATATATGTATATAACATTACTCTTCTGTAAAAGGAACTTATGTTATTTCTTGGTGTAAATTTTGATATAATTTATTAGATTTATACTCATTTAAATATAACAAAAAACTATGTTACAATTTGTAACATTAAAAAATAACATATTAAGCAATAATATTGGCAAAAAACATTAGTTTAAGGTATTCAAAATAATTTTACCAAATATAAAAAGGTATTATACTCGAACCAATTTCAAACTTTTAAATCTAAAATAAAATAGAGTAATATTATATACCATCTTTTCTTTTCATACCACTCCATTATGTGATATGATTCGATTGGAAATCTACAAAGATAGTGTGAGAAAATAAACGAATCAATTGTTTATTTTCAATCAAATCACGCTACATAATAAGATGATACGAGGGTGTTATGAAAAAAGATAGTATATAACATTACTCAATAAAATATAAAATTATAACTTTTCATTTTACAATCTATACGGACAATCAGATACTTTCTAAGTAAAGAGAATCGGATGGTTCTTTAATTATTTTTTAGAATATACATATTATATTTATTTAAATCAAAAGCTAAATATGTATTTCAAAATCTATACTACGGTAGTTAATATCATACAATTAGTTTTAAAATAATAATAATTAAATATATCGAACAAACAAATTTTTTATAAAAAATTAAAAAATATCGACACTCTTTGTCTGATAAATAATGTTAAACGAAATTATAATTTTTTTTTGTATAAATTATAATAAGATTATTGTGAATTCAACATTAACTTGTATATGTTGATAACATTATTTATTTAGTGTAAATATGAATGATCGCTTTATATATATTTTTTTAAATTGATATTTATAGGATTTATAAATAATCCGTAGAGTTTGCAAAGTCCATGGACTTATAAATGTAGGTCAATCAAATTTTGTTTTAGGCCTTTTGATAATTTTACCCTAAAATAACCAGTAATTAAAAAACAATCTTTAATCTATAATATACTAATTTAAAAACAATCTATAATCATCAAACGACAAGAAACTCCACCACCACCATTACCACCAGAAAGTAAAAGAGAAGGATGAGATATAAAAATCTTGAACTCTTTGTTCTTGTTGACAAACAGTACTTTAAAAATCATGTGTAATGAAGAATTATAAATGGATGGGTATTGTTCAAAACATTTTCATTAAGCTTTCTAATAATTTTTTTAAACTTTAATAATTTATTTTATTAAAAAATGTCTAATGAAGTAATTATTTATAAAATACATTTTTTTTATATTTTTTATACCTTAACTACCCTTATTATTACATATATTATTTTATTTTTAATACAATATTTATTTTTAAATATTAAACAAATAATAGAGTACTTTCACCAACACCATCCTACCTCCTACCACTCTCCCTACCCCATCACCACCACCACCACTACTATGTATTTTAACCACCACTACAGACACCACAACAACCATCGCCACCACCTACTACTACTAATTCCACGACACACCCGCGTGTCCGTGAATTTTTTTAAAATCGTCAGAACTGATTCTAAAAAATCAGAAAAATAAAATATTTGCATTTTTGGATAAAGCAAATTAATATTTACGTTTATGATTTTTTTGTTTTGTTTTTTTTATTTTTTTTTCGCTGACACGAAATTCTATGTTTTAAACAGTGAATTTAATGTTTGCGAAAAAAAAATTCAGTATTTAATAAAACATGAAATTCCGTGTCTGCGAAAAAAAAAATCAGAAAAAAATCAAAATATTCAAAAAAATTTCAAGAAAAATCATAGACGTAAATATTAATTTGCTTTATCCAAATATATAATTTTTTTATTTTTATGATTTTTTTAAAATTAGTTATGATGATTTTAAAAAAAATTCACGGACTTGCGCGTGTGTTTATTAGTTTTTTTCTATTTTTTTTAATTACTATATGTAAGGGTATTTTGGGTTGAGGCATTTTTTAATAAAGAGTTTTATTTTAGGTACTTTTTTTTTATTAATAATTGTTTTAATAGGCATTTTTTAACTATTGACTCTTACTTGATAGAACATAAAAAAGTATAAAACGCTAAAATAAGTCTTAATTCAATTAAATACAATTTACATACTGAGAGTCGAATCTTTTCTCCATCATAAATATTAACTCTTAAAATTAGTTTTGCCTTAACTTTTTTTCTATTTCAAACGATCAATTTTAACTTTATCCAACTTATTCATTATTTTTTAATTTTTTATAATAAAAATCATTTATGATTTTGATTAATATATAACTATAAAGGCAATTAGCAATACCACTCTAGGAGGAAGTGATATTGCTCATAAAAGTCATGTTTAATATAAAAAAACATAATTAGACAATAATACCCTTCACTAAATATTCCCACCAGATTAAATTTTCCCGCCAAAAATTTTCCGACCAACTTTTTGGCCACATTTTTTTCCCGCCAAATTTTTCCGGCCAAATTTTTTTCCACCAAAATTTATGTGTTGTTATTTGGTGGGAAAATCCCACCAAATTATATTCGAAGGTCTATGTTGTTTGGAAGATAAAAATCTCATCGAATTATATTTTAGTCTATTTTTTTATTTTTCACCAAATTACTTTTAGTTTTATACATTAAGGTTTGTGTTGTTGCTCGGTTAATCGAATCTCACCAAACTATATTTAGGAGTTGGTGTTGTTTGGTGGGAAAAATCCCACCAAACAAAATTAGATATAATAAAAAAATTAGAATTTCAATATCCATGAAAAAACATGTCAACCTCAATTAAAAATAATACATACCAAAAGTATGAGATCATTGATAATATAGTACCAACATTGAAGAGAAAATCGTCCCCATACAATAAGAAAAGAGTTTATAAAGTTTGATAAAGAAGAATCTGAATAATATTCGTTTACAAAAAAATTAAAACAAATTAATAGGTACCAAATTTGTTAATTCTCATTTCATGTGTCTTTGTGATGAATCGGGAATCGAACATAAATGTTCAACTCCTAGAACTCCCCAAAAAAATAGGTTGTATAGAGGAAAAACTACACCTTACAAAAAATGAAAAGAAAATGCTAGAGCATAAGTTGCCTTTGCATATATGGAGAGAACCCGTCAAAATGGCATGCCACGTGTTGAATCGTGTCTTAATGAGACCAATCCTTCTTAAAACCCCATATGAACTTTGGAATGAGAGATTACCCCGTATCTCCTATTTTTGAGTATTTTGGTGTAAATGTTTTAGTCTAAACACTCGTGATCACTTGGAAAGGTTTGACGCAAAGTTTGATAAAGGATTCTTTCTCGGTTACTCTATCAAAAGTAGAGCATATCGCATCTTCAACAAACGTACTAGTGTCATAGAAGAATCAATGCATGTTGACTTTGATGAGAGAAATACCTTTGAAATAAAATATGAAGATATCATGGCGTATCCCATATTTTATCTACTTGAAGAAGAAAGGGAACAACCCCCCACATCACAATCATAAGAACCTCCTCAATTATAAATCATAAGGTAGGCGGTGGTTGTTGGTGCAATCTACATGTGTGAGAGAGAGAGGAGGTGTTGCCACGTGTAGTGGTGGTGGTCTAGGAAGGGTAGAGGTGGCGACACAGTGGTGGTGGTGATAGTAGTGGCATGGTGATGAGATCGGTGCGGTGTTGTAGATCGGAGGTTGGGTGGTGTTGAGATTAGCGTGGTGCTTCAGATTAGAGGGTGGGGTGGGGTTGTGGTGACGGTGGCAGCTTTGCTCTGGTAATCCAGTGATGAAGAGGAGTTGAATTTTTTATATTTTTGAAAATTATATATATATATATATATAATAAGGTAATTATGAGATTAATATATGCACTTTTTGATAAAATAAAATAAAAGTATCAAAAGTTAAATATTTTTTATCAATTCTAAATAATTAGATAATCCTAAACTATTTTTAAGAAAGAAAAATTATCAAAAAGATTTTTAATAATTAAGATTTTCAATGTTCTTTTCTAATAGTTGGTTCTATAATAATTTCTCTATTTTATACCAAGAAGAAAAAAATTAGAGCCAATTAGAGATTAATGCCTATTAAAAATCTTATTTAAAAAAAGGTGCCTATAATAAGATTTTTTTATAGAAAACAACCCCATCCCAAATTACCCTTATAATTAACAATTAAAAAAAAGAAATTAGAAAAAAACAAAACAAAAACTAATAAACACACGCGCGCGTCCGTGAATTTTTTTAATAACTAATTCTAAAAAAATCAAAAAAATCAAAAAAATTAAAAATTTATATATTTGGATAAAGCAAATTAATATTTACGTCTATGATTTTTTTTCAGAATTTTTTGAATTTTTTTAAATTTTTTAATTCGCTGAACATGGAATTCCATGTTTCCATGTTTTGATATAAGGAATTTGTTTTCCGTAGACACGAAATTCACTGTTTAAAACATGGAATTCCATGTTCTCCGAATTAAAAAATTTAAAAAAAATCAAAAAAACCAAAAAATTCAGAAAATTCTGAAAAAAATCATAGACGTAAATATTAATTTGATTTATCCAAATATGATCTTTTTCGATTTTTCTGTTTTTTCTGATTTTTTTTTGAATTAGTTATGGCGAGTTTAAAAAAATTTCATGGACGCGCGCGTGTGATGACAATAGTAGTACGTGGTGGTGGAGGTGGTGGTGGTGGTTGTGGTGGTGGAGGTGGTGATGGTTGTGGTGGCTGTAGTGGTGGTTGTGATGGTGGAGGTGTTGATGGTTGTGGTGGTGGTGGTGGTGGTGGTGGAAACACCCTATTATTTGTTTAAGATTTAAAAATAAATATTGTATTAAAAATAAAATAGTATATTTAATAATAAGGATAGTAAAGGTATAAAAAATATAAATGAGATGTTTTCTATAAATAATTGTTCTATTAGGCATTTATCTCTAAATAAGAAAATTAGAGGCTTAAAAAAATTAAAGGCATCATTAAGAAGATATTTATCTCTAATTATCCCAAAAAATTATGGGTCAATTACCCAAAAAGACTTGAGAAGAATTAATGTGCCATATAGGAACCAAGTGATTTCTCTCTCCTACTTAGAGGCCAATAAGATGTTCAATGTCATAACTACCCTTATAGTGTATATAAGACAAAAAAAATAGATCCTCTCTCCTCCACTACCATTACACTCTCTCCTCCATTACCATTAATCTCTCTCAACCTTTATCATTTTTCTCTCTCATTCTTCATTAATTATCAAATAATTTCCAGCTCCGACCACAACCACCGATCACCGCCGGAAAACGTTCTGAGTGTGGAAAAAAGTTTTGAGTCTGGAAAAAAGTTTTGAGCGTAGAATAAAGTTCTGAGCGTAAAATAAAGTTCTGAGCGTAGAATAAAGTTCTGAGCATGAAAAAAAGTTCTGAGTCTCGAGTACTGGGCATGGAAAAAGTACTGAGCATGGGCTACTGGGCATGAAAAAAATTGCTGATTATCGGGAAAAAGTTCTGAGTGTCAAAAAAAGTTGCTGAGTATTCGAATTTTTTTATTGACTGACTTTACTGAGCATGCTCGTTTACTTAGTAAGTTACTGCTCATGCTCAGTAACTTGCTGAGCGTGCTCAATAACTTGTTGAGCGTGCTCAGTAAAATTACTGAGTATAAAAAAAATCAATGTAATCAATTATTGAAGAAATAAAATAACAATTAAAATAGCATTTATATTGAATATTCAATTAAATTCGAAAAAAAAGAAAGAAAAAAAATTGCTGAGCATTTCTTTTTGGACGCATACAATTAAATAGCATTTCTTTTTGGACACATACATTAATTGCTTCACTTGTTAGTTTCAAGGAACAAATGCTCACTAACAAATGCTAATCTAAGAAAAGAATAAAAAAAGTGTAACGTGTGAGCTGCTTATCCCAACAAGACAGCTGTTGAGCATTAATGCTCACTATACGTTGAATGGGAATAAGAAACTTATGCTCAATACACAGATGATTAATCACTTTCACAAATCGAGTGGTAATAAAATCATTAAAAAAAACTAACGTTTACCCCATAGTAGTATTTGGGATTCACGTATTTGCAACTTAGCTTCAGAAATAATGGCGAAAGTGACCTAACCAGCTGTCCGACCAGCTTCTCTTCACGCAGCAGATCGGTCTCTTCAGCTTCAGCAGCGCCGCGTCCTTGAAGCTCCGTTCGAGTCCAACAGCACCGCGTCCCTAAATCTCTGTTCGAAACCCTAGCTCGGTTTTCTATTGCTGTGAACATCTTGCCATTGATGGAAGCACAACAGCCATCGGAATGCTCAGATCTGATTTGACCAGTCAAAGAGGTGAAAAGAAGAGAGTAAAACTCCATGGATTTTCGGAGCAGGTCTAGCTCCAAAGAGAGAGAAACAGAGTAAATGCTGAGAGTGTTTTTTAGTTTTAAATTTTTATTTGATTAAAGTTAGTATATATAGGTAAATAAAAAACAAAAAGGGGTAAGAAGGTAATTGGATTTTTGGCTTGTAGTATTAAAATTAGTTTGTGGCCTTTAGTAAGAAGAGACTATAGAGCCGGTCTTGTTAGGTCATGAGGTGATGTTTTCAAGACCCTTTGGGTAATAATCTCAAAAATTATTCGTTAAAAATAGCAACTAAGTATTAGCTTTTTCTTTTAAAATTTTATAGCAATTAAATATGACTAAAAAGAAGAGAGGTAAAAAAATAGTAATAAAAGAAAGTAAGTCACGGTTCATTATAAATAACTTTAAACTTTCCAATACAAAAAATCGAATTAATTCATAATTATTTAGACAAATACTCTTACATAAATTACCCTCACACTTCAAATTCAGCTAAAAAAGATCCGTTGGAAAATATGAAAAATCACAATCTTTTCAGTCAATTAAAAGTCATCACTTAACCGCCATCACTTAACAACCATCACTAATTCACTTAACAGCCATCACTAATTGCATCACCATCACTCTCTCTCTCTCACCATTAAAGATCTTTCTCTCTCTTCTCTCCCCATCACTCTAAATCAACCAAGCGTACAATCTCTCAAGTTTGTCAGCTTCAACAATCGACTATGCTTTTGTAAGCTTTATTTTATTTTTCAAATTAATTGTAGTTGTAATTGATCCTCCAGGGTTTCATTTTTGGCTGATGAAACCCTAAAATTCTCTGATCAAACCCTGTCAACTGAGATACTCTTTTCTTAATTATCAAAGCTTGTGAGTCTTTAACAGACTTCTACATTTTTCCAGAATTTATAATGGCGATTCATATATGTATGTATGTATATGAAGTTCTCATTTATACTGAGTACGGACCTTCTCAACAACTGAGAAAGAGAAATCATTCTTGAAGATAAAATCACCACAACATCGTTTCTCTTGTCAAGTTGAGTTAAAATCTTCAGAAAAAACTGTAAAAATTCTTAAATTCTGGTGAGTTTTGTAAATCTATTGTGTTCTTTTAACAAATGTAAGTTGGTTAAGCATTCACTTCACATGCAGCTGTAAATTTCAATTGAAGGTTAATGAAAATTAGCATCGAGAAGGAGGAAATGGAGAAATATTTTGGTATGAACAAAGCAGAGCAACCTACCAGGGTCATCAAGGGAAAAGGTAATTCAATCTGTCAGTCATTTATTAAGTAATTTAATGTTTATGTTATTTTAGTTTGTAGGCAATTTGAGCATGTTCATACAAGATTAGATCCTAGGTCTCATTTTGACATACTCTAATGCGTGTTTGTTTACTTGCAATTTGTTGTCACGCTTCAGCCTTACTTGAAGAGTCAGTTGCTGTCTTTCAAATCTTGAAGTGCAAATTTTTGATACCTACTTTGCACTTTTCTTAGGGTTCATTGCAAGAAATGGGGTTCTGCAAGAAAGACCCTCCAGATCCATTGAATTGGCCAATTACAAGGTCAGTTTAGATATAATATGTTGGTTTTTTATTTTTTTGATCTTTTTTGTTTCTTCTAATATTTGTATTCATTTATTTCTTACTTACATTGATCTTGCATGTTACAGGGAGTGGGTCCTATCCAAGACAGATATGCTGACTTGGTAATTTTCTTCATCTCTATTCTATTCTGTAAGTTAATAATTAATATGTAAGTTGATGTCACGAATGTAATTAATTAGGTACTATCGAGTACAAGTTATTCTTGGGGTGTATGAACAAATATGCTACAGAGAAGGAGATTGAGCAAGTATACATTTCATTCTTGTTCTTTTTTATTTATTTTTGTTATGTTGCTTCTTTTAAATAATGTGGGTGGGTAATTAATTGTGCAGATCTTTGTACCTTATGGTCATTTGGATGATGTGTCCCTCATGCGTGATGACACACATGAAGCAGAGTCGTGGCTGAATATATGTAACGTTCTATGTAATGGCTGAGTCACTTATATTCTTTTTACCTTTTAGACCCCCAAAGTTTCAGAAACTAACCTTCTTCTCTATGTGAATTTACATAAATACCCCTTTGATATTCCTTCTGGGTTTCAGGGCAATTGGTAAAGTCTCGCTTTATGATCATCAAGTGACTGTTGAATAATAGCACTATGCAGATCAGAAGATAATATTCTTCTTCTTCTTCTTCTTCTTCATTTTAATGCTGTATCATTTTTTCCTTTCCTGTGTATTAATTCATTTTGTATGTATGTATGTATGTATATTTCCAGGTGGCAACTATTTCTTGATCAAGAGGTGCAGATCTCAGATGGAGGAACTGCTTTATCCCGTGCTTCAGTTGCAGGGGATATCGAAGCAGTTGAATTTCTGTTATAGTTGTGAAGGCAATGTAAGTTTCTTTTAATTGCTTATCTCAGCATTTACATTTACAATAACACTTACCTATGGAGATGGCTGCAAAATTCACTGAAAATGTTGATGGTTCCTCTAGGTGTGAGTCACAGGTAGGTGGTAGTATCTCATTACATCTCTTCTTCTCATTTTGTGATTGTCTATTCATTCATTGCATCACTTGCATTGCATTTACATATCTTTGCATCTCATCTCATATCATCACATTTCATTTCATATCATATCATCTCATCTCATTTCATATCATCGCATTTCATCACATGCATTGCATCTCATCTCCTCATCTTCCTCCGTATTATTATTTATATTATTATTCATAATTAACTTTTCTCAATTTTAATTTTGGTGCTGCATCATTTGAATCATAAACCCGGTGAGTTATTTACTATTTCGATATATTAATTAATTACAATGTGCAATTTTGTTACCTTTGAGCTTGAATAAGATGATAAACAAGTGTTGGAGAAGTGCCCTTGGGAAAGTTTGACAGGTAATACATATTTTGGTTTATAAAATATTTTCTTCAACTTGACACTCACTCTACTCTTTTTTTCTTTTACAGCAGTATTATTGTTACTCAGAATAAAATGAATATGAGGGAGCTCTATACATTTTCTGAATATATTACTTGTGAGGTATCTATCAACTTCTTGTCCTGTTTATCTTATAATTATTAATTACTTGTGTATTTTATTATGATCAATTTGCGAATGATTTTAGAGAATCTTTCTGGTGACTTTTCAGTAATCTTTGCACCTGTCTCTTTGTTTTCCTGATTGGTTAGTTACAAGAACTTCCCATCTGTAACTTTAAATGGTGTTTTCTGATGAGTCATTGTTTTAATTTTTTTTTATTGGAAAGTCACATTTCAGTGCAAAGCATTCCAATACATGAGGAGCTATTGATTCTAACATCAAATATGAGCAACTCATATTGTAAGTTTTCCTAACCGAGTCAAACAAATCACTCTCATTTCTATTATTAAAACAAATGAGCAGCATCAAATGTTATGTTGATTTTAAGTAGTTGCATTTTCATAGCGTTCTTTCTCTAGGGGATTTGATAAGAATCTTCAAGTGTTAGGGGAGAAGGCTCCCACATTTTTAAGTTAATTGCACTATAGGTCCTCTCTGTTTTATGCAACAAACTGTATTGTTGGTTCCTATTTCTCTGAGGGGCCTAGAGTTTTGAGTTAATTTCACTATAGGGGAGAAAGTTAATTGTATTGTCCGTTCTGGTTAGGGGAGAAAGTTAATTGCACTATAGGTCCGTATTTTATGCAACAAGTGCTTCTGGTTAGGTGAGAAATTTAATTGTATTGTCGGTTCCTATTTTATGAACAGGTTGCAAGGGTCTTATCTTGAAGAGAGAGAGCAAGCGCTGAGACCTTTTCACCTCCACCACCACGTCTTATATATATCATCTCATTTTCTTTAATATTTATTATTATTATTATTATTATTCTATTATTAGTGACATCATCACTATTCTCGTTCTAAAATTTAATAATATTATGGAGTGGTATGAGGCGCCCATACCACTCAAATATGTGATTAAGTACGAGAATGGTGATGAACCTCAACTAGTGTTGCATAACATGTTGATATCTTAAATTTTATGATTCTTTTCAGGTAGTTGATTTGAGTTTGAGATTTGTGAGTCAAAATGGTAAGCACTAAGCAATATAATTTGTAGATTTTTTTTTTTTTTTTAATAGATTTTAGATTAACAGGTGAAGTTTACAACAGATGAACTCGGAATGATTATGGCCTAGAAGCATAACATGTCTATGTTATTGCTCTCATGTTGATCACAGTGAGTTTTAGATTATTTATGTGTTGGTCCCCAATGTTTACATTCTTTTACAAACAAAACAATTTCAAAATATCTCTTATTTTAAAAATGTCTTGTTTTTCTTGTAGTACTAATTGGTGGTTTTTTGTATCAGGAAAATCTCTCTGGTGGTATCATTGCTCAAGAAGTTGCTGGTGATATAAATTACTATCAAATCCATGGGTATGTGACCGATGAGTCCTTGAAGAGCGAGTGTATCTCATCAATCTTATCTTGATTTTAAATCTCAAGTCACAGGTGTACCCCGAGAAAGGAACTGTTGCTGTTTCAGCTGCTTTTACTTTGACCTTGAAATTCGGGGCTTTGGGGTGAGATTTTCTTTGACCCTCTCTCTAAATGCTTTCTTTGATTACATTTTCTTATTCTCTCTCTAATTTACACAGGTTGATTTGTCCCGACTCTCAGCCTCATCAGGTTATTGAGATTTGAATTGCAACATATTCCTTGTTTATTCCCTAATAATTCTCATATTGAACTTGACTCACATTATATTTATTTAGATGCTTCCGAGTCATTTAAGGATGATAGCATTGTAGTAAGGAGGAATTTCAGAGCATTTGTAAAATCGGTATGCTACTTTTGAATTTGAAAGCGTTGATGATTTTGTGGGTATTATTTAAAAGTTGTGGCTTTTGTATATGGTTAGGTACGAGGCATGGGAGGTGAAAGCTTCAGAACTGATACTCTTCCATTGTGTGTGGGAGTGGGACCCATTATTCCATCCTCATCTAACTTTGCTCTTCAAATATTAAGTAGAGATTGTGTATGTGCTTGCTGATAAGGTACACTAATCTTTCATTCCTCTTAACTATTCTTGTTCACACACACACACACACATATATATATATAGTAAGGCTCCGGAGCAGGCATTCATTCATTCATCTCAAAACTAAATAACTAGTAGTATCTTCTAAACTCTTCTCTTTTCTTTTGTCATTGCATCTCATCTCATATCATATGCATTTTGCATCTCATCTCATCTCATCTGCATTTCATCTTATTTCATCTTATTTCATTTCATCTCATAAGCATTGCAATGCCTCTCATCTCATCTTGCATTGCATCTCATCACATGCACTCATGTGCATTTCATCTCATGTGCATTGCATCTCATGCATCTCATCTTGTTTTAGCTTCCAACATTACAAGGTAACATAAATAACCTTTCTCTCTTATTTATACTCTTTTACTTGGACATTACACGTTTACTGACTTGAGCAAAGCATTTTTTCATTTTCTCTTATTCTCCACCTTTTGTCTTAGTGCTGGAAAATCAGAATCTTATTAAAGATATTGGAATATTACTTCCTGAAAAGGTAATATTAATCATTTGCTTGAGTCAATCAGGATGATGATGATTTTTTAAGTATTATATTGTGTCTTATTTTCCTCCCATGATGGATGGACAGATTGCATGGTTTCATCTTAAAGAGAGAGAACAAGCGCTGAGACCTTTTCACCTTCACTACACAGTCTCAAATATCTCATCTCATCTCATTTTCTTAAATATTATTATTATATTATTATTAATGACATCATCACTAATCTCGTTCTAAAATTTAATAATATTATGGAGTGGTATGAGGCGCCCATACCACTCAAATATTTTGAATGGTGACTAAGTACGAGAATGGTGATGAACCTCAAACTAGTTTGCATAACATCTTGATTTATTGAATTTTAATCATTCTTTTCAGGTACTTCATTTGTGAGTCAAAATGGTAAGCAAGATACCTGCTTGTTGATTGTTTTTTAAAGATTTTAGATTAACAAGGTGAAGTGTACAACCAGATGAGCTCCCAAGGAAGCATAACATGTCTGTTATTGCTCTCACGGTGAGTTTTTACATTCTTTTACAAACAATCATTTTTCAAAAGAGTCTTTCAATTAAAGTCAACGCTAGGATTGTATCAGAAATTACAAAAACAATTAACTCATGACTGGTCCTTGTATTAGTGATGTCCAAGTGTACCCGAGAAGGAACTATTGAGTTTTCAGCTCGAAATAGTCGAAAATGATGGAAAGGCTTTGGGGTGAGAATTTCTTTGACCTTGTTACCAACAACACACTTGTAAACGTGCATGAATTACCACTTATTATAAAATGTTCTTGAATTTACAGTATGGGATCATTAAAGACATTACTGAGCACCTCAAATTTCCCTTCTCAAAGAAAAAATCAAGTTGATTTTTCTCTTTCATGGAAACAACATGTATGTTTCATATATGTTTACAAAGCATGAATATTTATATTTTACACAAGTTGAAAAATTAATCTATATTATTCATTTTCAGTGTTAAAAGCAAGATTGAAGATATCACAAGGACTCAGGTTTGTACATTCATAGGCCTATTTACTTACTCTCAAGATACAAGTAAGGGACATGAAAGCGGTATACTTCTCTAAGTGATCTAAAGGTTAATAAGGTAATTTTACCATCTTATGCACAGGTGCTTGCTGTTTCACGTCTCATGGTAGCTTCATCTTCGTTTTTTTAAACTATGTAATTCTTTTTAGTTTATCTCTTTCTTTTGCGGCTCTATATGGTAAGTCATAGCATCTCATTACATGCATTTCATCTCATCATGAAGTTGACACTGTTTCTTCTTTTTACAGTATTGTTACTTGAGAATATGAGGGAGCTGTATATATAGATTGGTGCTAGTTGAATTTTTCTGAATGCATTACTTGTGAGTTATCAAGTGCTTCTCATCTTTCTTAAAGTATTAGTGATGTACCTTTTTCTAAGTTAACTTATTTTCCAAGATCCAGGCCAAACACTTGTTTAAATCAAGCTCTCAGTCCATGCACGAGTCTCTCAGCATAGCCAAGTTTCTTAGTTTTGAACAGGTTTATTTCTTCCTTTGGTGGCTTCTATATTTTCTGGGTATAATTTTAAAGTTGTGGATTTTGTATATGGTTAGGTACAAGGCATGGGAGGTGAAAGCTTCAGACCTGATACTCTTCCATTGTGTGTGGGACCCACCCATTACATCCTCATCTAACTTTGCCTCTTTACATATTATGTAGAGATTGTGTATATGCTTGCTGATAAGGTACACACACTACTCTTCCATTCCTCTTACTTTTCCTGTTCACATATATATCATATCATATCACAGTAAGGCTCCGGAGCAGGCATTCATTATTCATCTCACAACTAACTAGTATTTTCTCAACTCTTTTCTTTTCTTTACTCATTGCATCTCATCTCATATGCATTGCATCTCATCTCATATGCATTGCATCTCATCTTATATGCATTGCATTACATTTCATTTCATTTCATGTGCATTGAATTGCATCTCATCTCGTTTTATATTACATTAATGACAACACCAATCTCTTACGATAAGGAAAGGCATTTACTGAGATTCTTTGATTAAAGCATATCTGAGTGCTTTGCTTTGCTTTGCTTAAGTAGCTTCCAACATTACAAGGTACCATAAATAACCTTTCTCTTATATTTATACGCGCTTACTGACTTGAGCAAAGCATTTTTTATTTCTTCTTATTCTTCATCTTTTGTTTTAGTGCTGGAAAATCACATCTAATTAAAGATATTTGAATATTACTTACTGAAAGGTAATATTAAATATTTGCTTGAGTCAATAGGGATGATGATGATTTTTCAAGTATTATATTGTGTCTTATTCTTCTTCTTCTTCTTCCATGTGATGGATGTACAGATTGCATGGTCTTATCTTAAAGGGAGAGCAAGCGCTAAGACATTTTCACCTCCACCATATATCTCATCTCATCTCATTTTCTTTAATATTATTATTATTATTTAATTAATGACATCATCACCAATCTCGCGCTGGTTCTCAAATTTGATATAATGGAGTGGTATGAGGCGCCCATACCACTCAAATATTTAAATGGTGAGAAAGTACGAGAATGGTGATGTACCTCAAACAGTTTGCATAACATCTTGATACCTTGAATTTTAATCATTCTTTTCAGGTAGTTGATTTGATTTCGCAATTTGTGAGTCAAAATGGTAAGCAAGATAGCTGCTTCTTGATTGTCTTTTAAAGATTTTAGATTAACAAGGTGAAGTGTACAGCAGATGAGCTCCAAATGATTATGGACTAGAAGTATAACATGTCTGTTATTGCTCTCACGCTGAGTTTTAGATTATCTATTTGTTGGTCCCCAATGTTTTCATTCTTTTACAAAATATTTCTTATTTTGAAAATGTCTGGTTTTTCTTGTAGTAATTAATGGTTTTTTGTATCAGGAAAATCCATTCTCTGGTGGTATCATTGCTCGAGAAGTTGGTGGTGATATGAATTACAATCAAATCCACGGGTATGTGACCGATGAGTCCTTGAAGAGCGAGTGTATCTCATCAATCTTTATCTTGTTTTTAATCTCAAGTCACAGGTGAACTGTGTTTGTTTCAGCTGCTTTTACTTTGACCTCAAAATTCGGGGCTTTGGGGTGAAATTTCTTTGACCCTCTCTTTAAATGCTTTCTTTGATTACATTTCCTTATTATCTTTCTAACTTATACAGGTTAGTTTGTTTTTTCTGTCCAAGCTCTCAAATATTTTGTCCCAAGCCTCATCCTCATCAGGTTATTGAGGTTTGAATTGCAAAATATTCCTTGTTTATTTCCTAATAATTCCGTTATGGAACTTGACTCACATTATATTTATTTAGATGCTTCCGAGTCATTTAAGGATGATAGCATTGTAGTAAGGAGGAATTTCAGAGCATTTGTAAAATCGGTATGCTACTTTTGAATTTGAAAGCGTTGATGATTTTGTGGTTATTATTTAAAAGTTGTGGCTTTTCTATATGGTTAGGTACTCTCAGATAAACTGAATCCAGAGGCATGGGAGCTGAAAGCTTCAGAATTGATACTCTTCCATTGTGTGTGGGAGTGGGACCCATTATTCCATCCTCATCTAACTTTGCTCTTCACATATTATGTAGAGATTGTGTATATGCTTGCTGATAAGGTACACTACTCTTAACTTTGCTTGTTCTCTCTCTCACACACACACACACACACACACACACACACACACACACACACACACACACACACACACACACACACACACACATATATATATATATATATATCATATCATATTATAGCAAGGCTCCAGAGCAGGCATTCATTCATCTCACAACTATATAATTAGTATCTTCTCAACTCTTCTCTTTTCTTTTCTCATTGCATCTCATCTCATATCATATGCATTTTGCATCTCATCTCATTGCATTTCATCTCATTTCATTTCATCTCATAAGCATTGCAATGCCTCAAATCTCATGTGCATTGCATCTCATCACATGCATCTCATGTGCATTGCATCTCATGCATCTCATCTTGTTTTATATTACATTAATGGCAACACCATCTCGGGCCCTTTGCGATAAGGAAAGGCATTTACTGAGTAAAGCATATCTGAGTGCTTTGCTTTGCTTAAGTATCTTAGAACATTACAAGGTACTATAATAAACCTTTCTCTCTTATTTACACTATTTTCCTCGGACATTACACGCTTACTGACTTGATCGTCAAACATGGTTTTGCACGGCTTATCAAACTTTTTGAGGTATTTAGAATTTTATTGTTTTAAATATTGGTTCATCTTTTTTCTTAAATTTTTGTAATTACTTTTAGTCAGGTTCTTGTGAAATATAGGAAGCTTTTAAGGTTCATAGAGAGCAGGTCATATCTCCATATCCATAAACAGGTAAAGTTGCGAGTGAAATTTCGTGTGGTAAATCAATCTTTTCTGCCTGGTCACTTTTCAATAATCTTTGCAGATATGGAATATAAATCTGAGTCTATCTATGTCCATGGAGAAAACGAAGGACTAAATGATAATTAATATACATTTATAATTTTATTTTATTTTTAGTTTGACTCTTAAGGGATGAATTTTTGTTATAGGATGTTGAAATGGAAGATGTTTTTGAAGAACTTTCCACTTTGATTACATGGATGCTTTTATGTCTTGTATAAAAAGATGGAGGTAACGTTCTATGTAATGCCGAGTCACATATAGTCTAGGTCTAGGAAGCCATGGTCTACCCTAGGTTAGAAATAAAATAAAATTTGGCCCCATATATTCTTTTTTACCTTTTAGTCCCCTAAAATTTTAGAGTCTTCGTTTGGTCAGTTAACGTTCTATGTAATGACTGAGCCACATTATGTACTTTTTTCTTAGTTTTGAACAGGTTTATTTATTTCTTTAATGCTATTATATTTTTTTTGAGGTTTTTATTTTTTTTATTTTTTTTAACATTGCTTCATTTTTACTTGTGCTCAGACTTTGAAGAACACATTAATTCCATATAGACTAGGATTTTGATCCAACAGGTAAAAGTGAGAGTGAGGTAATTTATTATGCATCTCAGGTTATGGCTATATTTACTAGCTAAACACAAACTATATGTCAGTTCTTTAGATGATTATTTTTCATCACTTCAGAGGGAATGGGTGAAATGGACATTACAGGCGCCTTACAGGTCACTCTCAGGTGCAAAATTATGCCATTTGTTTATTTTTACATGTTATCTTATTTTTTGTATATATTCTAGTATTAAGTTAATTGTATTGTCGGTTCCTATTTTATGAACAGGTTGCACGGTCTTATCTTGAAGAGAGAGAGCAAGCGTTGAGACCTTTTCACCTCCACCACCACCGTCTCATATATATCATCTCATTTTCTTTAATATTTATTATTATTATTATTATTCTATTATTAGTGACATCATCACTATTCTCGTTCTAAAATTTAATAATATTATGGAGTGGTATGAGGCGCCCATACCACTCAAATATGTGATTAAGTACGAGAATGGTGATGAACCTCAACTAGTGTTGCATAACATGTTAATATCTTAAATTTTAATAATTCTTTTCAGGTAGTTGATTTGATTTTGAGATTTGTGAGTCAAAATGGTAAGCAATTTAATTTGTTGATTATTTTTTAAAGAATGGGTATGAGACCAATGAGTCCTTGAAGAGCCGAGAGTATCTCATCAATCTTATCTTGATTTTTTATCTCAATTCACAGGTGTACCCCCCGAGAAAGGAACTGTTGCTGTTTCAGCTGCTTTTACTTTGACCTCGAATTTTGGGGTGAGAATTTCTTTGACCCTCTCTCTTAATTCTCTCTCTAACTTATACAGGTTAGTTTGTTTTTTCTGTCCAAACTCTCAAATTTCTTGTCCAAGCCTCAGCCTCAGCCTCAGCCTCATCAGGTTATTGAGGTTTGAATTGCAAAATATTCCTTGTTTATTCCCTAATAATTCCCTTATGGAACTTGAGTCACATTATATTTATTCATTTAGATGCTTCCGAGTCATTTAAGGATGTTAGCATTGCAGTAAGGAGGAATTTCAGAGCATTTGTAAAATCGGTATGCCACTTTTGAATTTGAGAGCGTTGATGATGTTGTGGGTATTATTCAATAATTGTGGCTTTTTGTATATGGTTAGGTACGAGGCATGGGAGGTGAAAGCTTCAGACCTGATACTCTTCCATTGTGTGTGAGACCCATTATTCCATCCTTATCTAGCTACAGATTGTGTGTATGCTTGCTGATAAGGTACACTACTCTAACTTTGCTTGTTCACATATATATCATATCAAGGCTCCGGAGCAGGCATTCATTCATCTCACAACTAACTACTAGTATCTTCTCAACTCTTTTCTTTTCTTTTCTTTTATTTTCTCATCTGCATTGTATTACATCTCATTTCATCTCCATCTGCATTGCATCTCATGTCATGTCATATGCATTGCATCTCATTCCATGTGCATTGCATCTCATTTCATGTGCATTGCATCTCATGCATCTCATCTTGTTTTATATTAAATTAACGACAACACCAATTTCGGCCCCTTTTCAAAAGGGAAAGGCATTTACTGAGTAAAGCATATCTGAGTGCTTTGCTTAAGTAGCTTCGAACATTACAAGGTACTATAATTAAACTTTCTTTCTTATTTGTACTCTTTTACTTGGACATTACACGTTTACTGACTTGAGCAAAGCATTTTTTTATTTTTTCTTATTCTCCATCTTTTATCTTAGTGCTGGAGAAAAAATCACATCTAATTAAAGATATTGGAATAATACTTACTGAAAAGGTAATATTAATTATTTGCTTGAGTCAATCAGGATGATGATTATTTTTTAAGTATTATATTGTGTCTTATTCCTCTCCAATGATGGATGTATAGATTGCATGGTAGTTTCTTAAAGAGAGAGCAAGCGCTGAGACCTTTTCACCTTCACTACTACAGTCTCAAATATCTCATCTCATTTTCTTAAATATTATTATATTGTTTAGTTCATGACATCATCACCAATCTTGTGCTGGTTTTAAAATTTAATAATATAATGGAGTGGTATGAGGCGCCCATACCACTCAAATATTTGAATGGTGAAAAAGTACGAGAATGGTGATGTTGAGGTGTGACTGGTTTTAACATTGCTTCTTCTTTTCAGACTTTGAGGCTCTGGAAAAATCACACTCTATGTCCTAGACAAGTTTAATGCTCTCTTCCTATCAGGTACATACACGTCTCCTTTCTTACTTATATTTACTTAACAAAATCACATTTGTAGATTCAACGGGATTTTTACTGGACGAAGATGGATTTAAATTCATGAAAATTACTTTTCTCACCAGACAAGTTTGAGGTATGTGTTATACCATATAATTCTCAAACTAACAATGTTTATTATTATCCTGTTGTGCTCTTGTCTATTATAAATTCCAACCATACCCCTCGATTTTATTGTACATCTCCTTACTTCCCACTAATTTTATATCTTAATTGTTTTTTAGGAAAGCTGAAAGCTAAAAGCTGAGGATTAAACAAGTCATATGCTTCTTTAATCTATTGTAAGTTTCCCTAACTGAGTCTCATTTCTATATTCTACCCTGTTCATCAAAGAAATTGTGGGCTTGTCTTTCTTATTAAGGAAAGCACAACACTTGCCCTTAGATGGAGGAACTGCTTTATCCTGTGCTTCAGGTGCAGGTGATATCTAAGCAGTTGAATCTCCATTTACAAGTATATATATAGTTGTGATATTGAAGATTGAATAATGAAGCTATTTGTCGCAGGTTAATACTCCCCCAATTATCATTATTCAATTACAGGGGCTAGTTTAGTTGAGTTTTTGAGGTATTGTGTGGTTTGTTATTTGCACTTTCTTGTCTAACCTTTATGTAAAATTCTTGTTATAATATTTAGGCGGGACCTCTTGGACTGTTCAGTATTTGTTGAAGGTGGGGGAAATCCAAATCCAAATGAAGGCCATGTAAGTTTCTTTTCAATGACAGGTAGGTGGTATCTCATTACATCTCTTCTTCTCATTTTGTGATTGTCTGTCTGTTCATTCATTGCATCACTTGCATTGCATTTGCATCTCATCTAATCTCATCTCATCTCATTTCATAGCATCGCATTTCATCACATGCATTGCATCTCATCTTCTTATCTTCTTCTGTATTATCATTATCATTCATAATTAACTTTTCTCAATTTTTAATTTTGGTGACCCGGTGAGTTATTTACTATTTCGATATATTAATTAATTACAATTTGCAATTTTGTTACCTTTGAGCTTGAATAAGATGATAAATAAGTGTTGGAGAAGTGCCCTTGGGAAAGTTTGACAGGTAATACATATTTTGGTTTATAAAATATTTTCTTAACTTGACACTCACTCTACTCTTTTCTTCTTTTACATTAGTATTATTGTTACTCAGAATAGAATGAATATGAGGGAGCTCTATACATTTTCTGAATGCATTACTTGTGAGGTATCAACTTCTTGTCCTGTTTATCTTATAAATGTTAATTACTTGTGTCTTTTATTATGATCAATTTGCTAATGATTTTAAAGTATCTTTCTGGTGACTTTTCAGTAATCTTTGCAGATATGTACTACATACGAGTCACCCGTCTCTTTGTTTTTC
This sequence comes from Nemophila menziesii, assembly GCA_029959085.1. NCBI lineage: Eukaryota > Viridiplantae > Streptophyta > Magnoliopsida > Boraginales > Hydrophyllaceae > Nemophila > Nemophila menziesii. The sequence goes on along the minus strand of JARWIR010000003.1, from coordinate 53,263,464 downwards.
TGATTGGTTAGTTACAAGAACTCCCCATCTGTAACTTTAAATGGTTTTTTGTGATGAGTCATTATTTTAATTTTTTTTATTGGAAAGTCACATCTCAGTGCAAAGCATTCCAATGCATGAGGAGCTATTGATTCTAACATCAAATTGAGCAACTCATATTGTAAGTTTCCCTAACCGAGTCAAACAAATCACTCTCATTTCTACTATTAAAAAAAATGAGCAGCATCAGATGTTATGTTGATTTCAAGTACTTGCATTATCATAGTTTGAGATAGGGGTTTTGATAAGATTCTTCAAGTGCTTCTGGTTAGGGGAGAAAGTTATTGCACTATAGGTCCGTATTTTATGCAACATGTGCTTCTGGTTATGTGAGAAATTTAATTGTATTGTCGGTTCCTATTTTATGAACAGGTTGCAAGGTCTTATCTTGAAGAGAGAGAGCAAGCGCTGAGACCTTTTCACCTCCACCATAAATCTCATCTCATATTCTTTCATATTCTTTCATATTATAATTATTATATTGTTAATGACATCATCACCAATCTCGCGCTGGTTCTGAAATTTAATAACATTATGGAGTGGTATGAGGCGCCCATACCACCCAAATATTTGAATGGTGACTAAGTACGAGAATGGTGATGAACCTCAAACTAGTTTGCATAACATCTTGATATCTTGAATTTTAATAATTTATTTCAGGTAGTTGATTTGATTTTGCGATTTGTGAGTCATAATGGTAAGCAATATAATTTGTTGATTGTTTTTTAAAGATTTTAGATTAACAGGTGAAGTTTACAGGAGATGAACTCGGAATGTTTATGGACTAGGAGCATAACATTTCTATTATTGCTCTCATGTTGATCAGGGTGAGTTTTATATTATTTATGTGTTGGTCCCCGATGTTTACATTCTTTTACAAACAAAACAATTTCAAAATATCTCTCATTTTGAAAATGTCTGGTTTTTTTTTGTAGTACTAATTGGTGGTTTTTTGTATCAGGAAAATCCATTCTCTGGTGGTATCATTGCTCAAGAAGTTGGTGGTGATATGAATTACAATCAAATCCACGGGTATGTGACCGATGTGTCCTTGAAGAGCGAGTGTATCTCATCAATCTTATCTTTATTTTAAATCTAAAGTCACAGGTGTACCCCGAGAAAGGAACTGTTGCTGTTTCAGCTGCTTTGACTTTGACATAGAAATTCGGGGCTTTGGGGTGAGAATTTCTTTGACCCTCTCTCTAATTCTTTCTTTGATTACATTTCCTTATTCTCTCTCTGACTTATACAGGTTACTTTGTTTTTTCCTGTCCAAGCTCTCAAATTTCTTGTCCCAAGCCTCAGCCTCATCAGGTTATTGAGGTTTGAATTGCAAAAATATTCCTTGCTTATTCCCTATTAATTCCCTTATGGAACTTTACTCACATTATCATTATTCATTTAGATGCTTCCGAGTCATTTAAGGATGATAGCATTGCAGTAAGGAGGAATTTCAGAGCATTTGTAAAATGGGTATGCTACTTTTGAATTTGAGAGCGTTGATGATTTTGTGGGTATAATTTAAAAGTTGTGGCTTTTGTATATGGTTAGGTACGAGGCATGGGAGGTGAAAGCTTCAGAATTGATACTCTTCCATTGTGTGAGGGAGTGGGACCCATTATTCCATCCTCATCTAACTTTGCTCTTCACATATTATGTAGAGATTCTGTATATGCTTGCTGATAAGGTACACTACTCTTTCATTCCTCTTAACTTTTCTTGTTCACATATCATAGTAAGGCTCCGGAGCAGGCATTCGTTCATTCATATCAAAACTAAATAACTAGTAGTATCTTCTCAACTCTTCTCCTTTTTTTTCTCATTGCATCTCATCTCATATCATATGCATTTTGCATCTCATTGCATCTGCATTTCATCTCATTTCATTTCATCTCATAAGCATTGCAATGCCTCTCATCTCATCTGCATTGCATCTCATCACATGCATCTCATGCATCTTATCTTGTTTTATATTACATTAATGACAACACCATCTCGGGCCCTTTGCGATAAGGAAAGGCATTTACTGAGTAAAGCATATATGAGTGCGTTGCTTTGCTTAAGTAGCTTCCAACATTACAAGGTACCATAAATAACCTTTCTCTCTTATTTATACTCTTTTACTTGGACATTACACGTTTACTGACTTGAGCAAAGCATTTTTTCATTTTTTCTTATTCTCCATCTTTTGTCTTAGTGCTGGAGAAAATCACATCTAATTAAAGATATTGGAATATTACTTACCGAAAAGGTAATATTAATTATTTGCTTGAGTCAATCAGGATGATGATTATTTTTTAAGTATTATATTGTGTCTTATTCCTCTCCCGTGATGGATGTATAGATTGCATGGTAGTTTCTTAAAGAGAGAGCAAGCGCTGAGACCTTTTCACCTTCACTACTACAGTCTCAAATATCTCATCTCATTTTCTTAAATATTATTATATTGTTTAGTTCATGACATCATCACCAATCTTGTGCTGGTTCTAAAATTTAATAATGTTATGGAGTGGTATGAGGCGCCCATACCACTCAAATATTTGAAATGTGACAAAGTACAAGAATGGTGATGAACCTCAACTAGTTTGCATAACATCTTGATATCTAAAATTTTAATGATTATTTTCAGGTAGTTTTCAGGAACTGTTGCGTTTTCAGACGGATGGGCGTTTACTTTGACCTCGAGGAGTCGAAAATGATGGAAAGGCTTTGGGGTGAGAATTTCTTTGACCTTGCTGCTACCAACAACACTTGTAAACGTGGGACCCATCATTGTCTCAACATTGATTGTGGCAGGCATGAGGCGCTCAACATGTGTCAACTGTTAATGTCTTCTTCACCAATTTCACTCAAATACAAGGGTGATATGCTTTCTTTAATATAATTTCCTTATTCTCTCTCTAACTTTCACAGCTTCATTTGTTTTCCTGTCCAACCTCTCAAAGTTGTGGGTTTGTATATGGTTAGGTACTCGGATAAACTGAATCCAGAGGTTACACTACTCTTACATTCCCATCCCATTCATTAGTCTCATCTAACTTTGCTTCTTCACATATTTATTATGTAGGGATTGTGTATGCTTGCTCATAAGGTACACACACTACTCTAACTTTGCTTCTTTACATATATACCATATCAGGCTCCAGAGCAGGCATTCATTCATCTCACAACTAACTACTAGTATCTTCTCAACTCTTTTCTTTTCTTTTCTGTTCTGCATTGCATTGCATCTCAACTCATATCATATGCATCTCATTTCATCGCCATATGCATTGCATCTCATCTCATATGCATTTCATTTTGTTTAAAAGCTAACTTCTTAACATTTTGTTTAAAAGCTAACTTTTTAACATTTTGTTTGGTGTATTGCAGGAGAGATTTTGTTTTTGTCTTATTACTTATTATTCTTGGACTTTTTCATCTCATCTTATCTTCTTTAATATATAATTATTATTATTATTATTTTATTAATGACATAATCACCAATCTCGTGCCCCTCACCTCACCTGTTTCTTATAAGGTTAAGGAGTGGTATGAGGCGCCCATACCACTCAAATATTTGAAACTAAAATGGTGACTAAGTACAAGAATGGTGATTGGTGAGTGACTAGTTTCTCAACATCAATCTTGACGACTTGCTCTTTATGTATGTGGCAGGCAAGCAGGCACTCAACATTAACAACTTTATTGCTATGGTGAGAGTTGATAAGATTTTTCACGATATAATACTCCAACTCCCTCCTCTCTCTCTCTCTATATGTATATTTTAATTAAATTTTCTTATTCTTTCTTTGTAACTTTTTCACAGGTTAAATTGAAATTGCGTTTGTCTTTAATTTTTAAAGTGTTTGTGTTTGTGTTTCATTTCCTAAATAAGCATACAACATTCATTCTAAATGTAGGTCGATCAAATTTTGTTTTAGGGGTTTTGTCAATTTTACCCTTAAATAACAAGTAATAAAAAAACAATCTATAATCGAACGGCAAGGAACTCCACCACCACCATTACCACCAGAAAGAAAAAGAGAAGGATGGGATTTAAAAATCTTAAACTCATGAACAAAGTTTTTGTTGACAAACAATACTTTAAAAATCATGTGTAATGAGAAATTATTATTGGATAGAACATAAAAAGTTATAAAAGGCTAAATTTAATAAGTCTTAATTCAATTAATTACAATTTACATACTGACAGTAACTTCTTTTCTATTTCAAACAATCAATTTTAACTTGAGCCCATTATTAAAAAATGCTTTATAAAAAAAATTATTAATAAAAAAGTACGAGCCCATAGTTAAAAAATGCTTTATAAAAAAAATTATTAATAAAAAAGTACGACTCTTAAAAATGCCTCAACTCAAAATATCCATACAAATAGTAATTAAAAAAAGAAAAAAGAAATTAGAAAAAAAAAACAAAAACTAATAAACACACGTGCGTCCGTGATTATTTTTTTAAAATCGTCATAACTTATTCTAAAAAAACAAAAAAAATAAAAAATTTATATATTTGTATAAAAAAAAATTAATATTTACGTCTATGATTTTTTTGGATTTTTTTGAATTTTTCTTCAAAGACACCGAATTTTATGTTTTGAATAGTGAATTTCATGTTTTAAACATGAAAATCCGTGTCTGCAAAAAAACACTATTTTAAACAGTGAATTTCATGTTAACTGTGTCTGCGAAATAAATTATAAAAAGACATAAAAAATCATAGACATAAATATTAATTTGCTTTATTAAAAAATGTAAATTTTTATTTTTCTGATTTTTTTATAATTAGTTATGACGATTTTAAAAAAAATTCACGGAGGCTCATGTGTGATGGTATTAGTAGTAGGTGGTGGTGGTGGCTGTAGTGGTGGTTAAATACATGGTGGTGGTGGTGGTGGAGGAAGTACCCTATTATTTGTTTAATATTTATAAATAAATATTGTATAAAAAATAAATATTGTATTAAAAATAAAAATATATATAAAATAATAAAGGTAGTAAAGGTACAAAAATATTAAAAGAATTTTTTTCTATAAATAATTGTTCCATTGAGTATTTTTTTTATTAAATAAATTATTAAACGCTTAATTTAATAATTATGTACTTTTATTAGACATTTTCTTAACAAATACCGCTTTTAACTTTATCCAAATAATTTATTATTTTTTAATTTTTTATAATATAAAGAGTCAATTATACATTAATGCCTATTTAAAAACTTATTTAAAAAAAGGCAATGCCCACTTAATTACACGGAGAGTGTAAAAATTCTCAATTAATTACAATTTCAACTTAATTCCTACTTAAGCACAAAAAAATGGAAAAGATTATAAAAATACCCATAGGCAATTAATTAATTACTTTAATTATAATATTATTTATTTATTTTTTTCATTTTTATTTTTTTAATCTTTTTTTTAATTTTTTTTCAATTTTTTTTAATTTTCTTTTTTAATTTTTTTAGAATTTCTTTTTTTCGATTTTTTTTCAATTTTTTTTCCCCCACACACAATTCTGAGATTTGTGTTGCAGGAACACACGAAATTGGAATAACCAAAATCAAGTTTTATGTATTCCAAGAATACATAAATTTGAGTTTTATGTGCTCCATGAATGCACAAATCTGAGATTTGATACACAATGTTACGATTTGTGTATTCAAGAATACACAAAATTGGAACAAAAAAAATCAAGTTTTGTAAATTTGATTAATATGTGATCCATGAATACACAAATCAGAGACTTGTGTGTTCCAGGAATGCACAACCCTGAGACTTGTGTGTTCCTGGAACGCACAAATCAGAGACTTGTGTGTTCCAGGAATACACAAAATTGGAACAAACACAATCAAATTTTGTGTATTCTAGTAATACATAAATTCAATTTTTATGTTCTATGAATACACAAATTTGAGATTTGTGTGTTCCATGAACACACAAATCTTATATTTGTGCGTTCTAAGAATACACCATTCTGAGATTTGTGTGTTAAAAAAATACACAGAATTGGAATAACACAAAACCCTAAAATATAAACACAAAAATAACAAAAAAGTGTTGGACAAAAAGATAATATATCAAGATAGTTAAAGACGAATAAAAATAAGGTATATGCGATTAATAAATATAAAAAAACAATTTTGTTAAAGAATAGAATCCTTTAGATCGATTTTATGACTTTGTGTGTTACAGGAACACATAAATCTATATTTGTGTGTTACAGCAACACATAACCCGAAATTTCGATTTTTAAAAAAAAATCGGCGAAATTTTTTTTTTGGGAAAAAGAATTCGAAAATAAAAAAATTAAAAAAAATTCGAAAAAAGAAATCGAAAATTAAAATCTGGAAAAAAAATAAAAACAATAAAAAAATAAAAAAAATCACATAAAGGTAACATTGGAGATAGATAGTTGGCCTAGTGGTTAGGCTACTCCGCAGAGACCAAGAGGTCCTGAGATCGAATCTCATTGGAGTCGAAATGACTCCGAGCCCAAAGTGGCTCTCTCATGTACTCAAAATAATATAAAATATGACAATGTGTTAAATTAAGAATTAAGTTGAAAATTTGTGAGTAAGTAGGAAGTAATTTTCTCCCTTTTTTTTGGGACTGAAAAGTGAGGAAGTGTAATTAATTGAGAATTATCTCCTTAAAAAAAGGTACCTAGAATAAGACTATTTATTAAAAAATGCTTCAACCTAAAATTACCCTACAAATAGTAATTAAAAAAAAGAAAAAACAAATAAAAAAAAACAAAAACTAATTAATACACGCGCGTATACGTGATTTTTTTTTAAAATCGTCATAACAAATTCTACAAAAAAAAAAAAAATTATATATTTGGATAAATCAAATTAATATTTACGTCTATGATTTTTTTTGGAATTTTTTGAATTTTTTTAAACTTTTCTCGCAGATACAGAATTTCATGTTTTGAACATGAAATTTCGTGTCTGAGAAAAAAGTCATTATTTCAAACAGTGAAATTCATGTTTGAACATAAATTTTCATGTTTTAAACATGAAAATCCGTGTCTGCGAAAAAAATAATAAAAAAAAAACTAAAAAAATCAAAAATATCATAGACGTAAATATTAATTTGCTTTATCTAAAAATGCAATTTTTTTATGTTTTTGATTTTTTTTTGAATTAGTTATGACGATTTTAAAAAAAAATCACGGACGCGCGCGTGTGTGTGATGGAATTAGTAGTAGTAGGTGGTGGTGGTGGTTGTGGTTGTTGTGGTGGTGGTGCCTGCTTGGTGGTGGTTGTGGTGGCTGTAGTGGTGGTTATATACATGGTGGTGGTGGTGGTGGTGGAAGTACCCTATTATTTGTTTAATATTTAAAAATTAATATTGTATTAAAATAAAATAATATATTTAATAATAATGGTAGTAAAGGTATGAAAAATATAAAGGAGATGTTTTCTATAAATAATTATTTCATTAGGCATTTTTTTTATAAAATAAATTATTGAAGGTTTAAAAAAAATATTAGACTACTCTATGAGAATGCTTTCTCTAATAATCCCTAATATAAATCATTTATAATTTTGATTATTATATAACTATATTTTTCAATATTCATAGAAATTTTACTTTTTTTTATAATAATTGATCAATTATTATATATATTTTTTTGTAATTTCTCACTTAAACTTAAAAATAAATTTAGTAATATTTATTTATGGAGAAAAAAAAAAGTCAAATTCCAAAATTTATGGCTTAAGAAAAGATTGAATATTTGAATCTAAGAAAAAAGACAAGTAAAAAAAAAAAGAAACAAAAAAAATTGAGAAAAACTTGAACTTTGAATCTAAGAAGAGAGACAAAAGAAAAATAAATTCTTTTTAATTCAAATCATTTTGTTTATGTTTACAAATTTAATTATAAAAATCTTTATTGTCAAAACATTACTTGCCTTACCGTTGTTAAATATAGTCCTTTGTTGTGGCATAGGCGTCTTGGTCACGCTAGCATGGATTTGCTTGCAAATCTATCATAAAGGATCTTGTATAAGACCCAACTCTAATAAGTATAAATTATGTGATGCGTGTCAATTTGGTAAACAACACAAAACCTCTTTTTAACCTATTAAACGTCTTGTCACTACTTGAACACTTCAAATTCTACACATGGGTCTCTTAGGTCACGTGGACGTGACTAGCGTCAGAGGATCAAAATGTATGTTTGTGATTGTAGATAACTTTACAAGATATAAAATGGGTACTTTCTTTAGCCATTAAAATCCATTATTTATTGTTTTTTCAAAACTTTGCAAATGCATCCAAAATGAAAAAGGGTTGTCTATCACTTGTATCCATAGTGACAATGGTACCAAATTTGTTAATTCTCATTTCATATGTCTTTGTGATGAATTGGAAATTGAACATAAATGTTCAACTCCTAAAACTCCCAAAAAAAAATAGGTAGTATAGAGGAAAAACTAAACCGTACAAAAAATGGAATGAACGATGCTAGAGCATAAGTCGCCTTTGTATATTTGGAGAGAACCCGTCAAAATGGCATGCCACGTGTTGAATCGTGTCTTAATAAGACCAATCCTTCTTAAAACCCCATATGAACTTTGGAATGACAGATTACCCCATATCTCCTATTTTTGAGTATTTTGGTGTAAATGTTTTATTCTAAACACTCGTGATCACTTGGAAAGGTTTGACGCAAAGTAAGATAAAGGATTCTTTCTCAGTTACTCTATCAAAAGTAGAGCATATCGCATCTTCAACAAACGTACTAGTGTCATAGAAGAATCAATGCATGTTGACTTTGATGAGAGAGATACCTTTGAAATAAAAGATTAAGATATCATGGCGTATCCCATATTTCATCTACTTGAAGAAGAAAGAGAACAACCCCCACATCACAATCATAAGAATATCCTCAATTATAAATCATAAAGGAGAAGGTCAATGTAAACCTTGACATCTCAAAGGATATTTCTAGAGTTTGGAAAAGTGTTAGAGGGCTTTCCAAAGAGTTAATACTTGGGGATCTAAGTAAATGGGGTAAGAAATCATTCCAATATTAATGATTTATGCTCACACTATGTAATCTTGTCCAAAAGAACCCACGAACATCAAGTAATCACTTTTAGATGATCATTGGATTAATGTCATGCATGACCAATTAAATAAATTCAAAAGGAACAAAGTATTTAATCTTGTTGGAAACCCCATAAATATAAATATTATTGTAACACGGTGGGTATTTCGAAAAAACTAAATAATTGCGGAATAGTGATGAGGAATAAAGCTCGCCTTGTTGCTCAAGGTTACAATTAAAAGAAAGGGTATTGATTTTGATGAAACCTTTTCTCTCGTAGTTAGGTTAGAATATACTCCCATACTCCTTGCTTTTCTTTGCTACATGGATTTTAAATTACTTTTAAAGGGTTTTATTGAAGAGTACGTTTTATGTTAAACATTTGAAGATCCTAGTTTCCAAATCATGTTTTCAAACTTACAAAAACTTTGTATGGTTTAAAACAAGTTCCTAGGTCTTGGTATGATAGGTTGAGTTCTTTTCTTGTCCAATATGATTTTCACATAGGAAAAATAGATTCTACCTTTTTTATTAAAAAAAAAATGTGATGATATTCGTATTGATTAAATTCATGTTGACGATATAATCTTGGTGCTATTAATGAATCTCTTTGAGGATTTTTCTAATAGTATGGACAAACAATTTGAGATGAGCATGATGAGAGAATTGAATTTCTTCCTTGTACGTCAAATTAAACAATTAGAAGATGCATTTTTTTGTCAATCAAGACAAATATGTGAAGGAGCCTATTAGGATATCTGGACTTGATAGTGCTAAATATATTGAAACCCCAATGAGTATATCCACTAAGCTTGACAAAGACGAACGTGAAAAAGACGTTAATGAGAAGATGTATAAAGGTATGATTGGTATCCTACTTTATCTTACCGCTTCAAGAACCAATAATACGTTTCCTGAATGTATTTGTGGTAAATTTCAATCTTGCCCAAAGAATTCCCATCTTTGTGCCATCAAACGATCTTTAGGCATCTTAGAGGCACAATAAATCTAGGACTTTGGTATCCCAAATTTACATCCTTTAATCTCATATGTTACACTTATTATGTCTATATATACTGCATGTAAACTAGATAAAAAGAGTACTAGTGGTGGTTGTCAATTCTTAGACCATTCTCTTGTATCTTGGTCTAGTAGGAAGCAAAGTAAGTTTTCCTTTTCCACCACCGAATCCGAGTATGTTTCCGCCAGAAATTGTGTTTCCCAAATACTTTGGATGGAATAAACCGTAGAGGATTTTAGTCTTAAATATAATTCTATTCCTATAAGGCGTGATAACACTAGTGCCATCAACCTAACCAAAAATCATATCCAACACTTTAGATACAAACATATAGAGATTAGGCACCATTTACTAGAGATCATATTAAAAAAGGTGATATTGTGTTAGAATTGGTAGATTCTGCCAACCAACTAGACGATATATACAAAAAATCTCCCTCAAGACCAATTCTAATCCATTAGAGGAGAGATTGGCATGCTTAACCTATAAATTTCCTTCTTTTTTTGTTATATTTTATCCATGTCTAACTCTTTTTGATGAATAAAAAAGGGGAGAAAGAATTTCTCTTCACTAACACATATGGTAAGAAAATGTAAATTTCGATCTATGCATTATGTGAGTGGTGAGTCATGCCTATCAATGATTCAATTATCTGCAAAACACTTTCAAAATTATACTTATCTTGTTTTTTGTTTCATGCATAATGTGAAAGGGTCATGCATATTGAAGACTCATAATTGTTGCATTTCTTTTCCTAATCATGATCTCCTTGTATAATTTTTTATCATAAAAAATGGAAAGAATGTTAACGAAAAACTTTTTTCTAAATGATCAAAATTAGTGTTATAATGTGATAAGTTAATTACATATTTTGATGTACTTAACTTTTTTACTTCCCTCATCATGTTATGAGGAAGATGGATGGTCAAAATTGGGTGACAAATATGGAAAAAAATGCATTTTTGCCTTAGGCGAGGGTTGGTGGACTAGTGCTTATGGATGATTTGTGGACAGTGACTTCCAGTAGCCAATGTCAGGTTACAATGAGTGGCAAAGAGTTAGGGGTGATGGTGGTTATAGACGATTACATAGAACAATAATCGGTGTTGTTGAAGAAATGAGTAGGAGCTTTTATATTTATATAGGGATCGTGTTGCAATTTATTAATAATACAAATATAAATTAGAATTACCAATTTTCTCTAAAATTCGGTTCAATTTTTAACTATCTATCAAAATGCCTAAAAATTAGATATTTGTAAAGCTATGACCTAAAAGGACGTTTTGGGAAAAAAAATGAGTATAGGTCATTGAAATTCCTAGAAATTGCCGTTTAATTATGTTAAATAATCAAGATCGAAAATCAAAAAATATTGCCTTATTTAACTTTGTTTGTTGAAATGTAAAACAAATGAAACATTTGTGGAGATATTTCTAAAAAATCTTTTTAAAACTAAAATAATTATGAGTAATGCTGGGTATCACCCAAAAAGGCATCACCTAAACATCACCCATGATGTGGCGGTTAGGTGGCCCAATGATGTTATTTCTCTTTCCAGGTTTACTTTTTTCTCTTTCTTCTATGATTGGGCCACCTACCCGCCACATCATGGGTGATGTTTAGGTGATATCTTTTTGGGTGATACCCAGCATTACTCAATAATTATATATACCATTTAATATATCACCTATAACATGACGTAATTTGAATAAAAGTAATTTATCATCAAATTGAGAAAATAAATATTACTATTTTATTTTTACCTTAATTATACTATGTCATACATAGTATATTATAGGTGGTATGAATTTAGATGATATATTATTATTTTTAAAATTATGATCAAACAAAAAGAATGACTAAAAAAGAAATTAGTTCTATACTTTCTCTAAAAATAATTCCACAAATAAATCCCTTGCATTTCAAGTTTTAAAAACGCATTTAAATCCCAATTTCCATTATTATTCCATCTAACGTTCATTTTGTTTTTCTCCATCCCATCAAAGTCCACTCACACAACGTCTCTTCACTTCCGCAACACTATTATTTAAACTAAATTGCAATGCAAACTCACTCAATAGTCAATACACAACTATAAAATCAAGAAAAGTCATACACATAGGGGGAGAAGATGGATATTCGTGAAGGCGATCTCGTAGAAATATGCTGCGATGAAGATGGTTTCTTTGGCTCATACTTTGAAGCCAGAGTTATTCGAAAGATGAAGAATGGAGACAAATTTAAAGTGGAGTACCTAACTCTGTTAGAAGATGAAAACGCAAATAATAGGTTAACGGAGATTGTTGAAGCAGAAAGGGTGAGGCCAACCCCACCTTTAATACTCGAAATCTTCGACTTTAACGTTCCGGAAAGAGTAGATGCATATGATCTCGACGGTTGGTGGGTCGGTAGAATCACCGGTAGAGTCGATGATGATACGTACTCTGTATATCTTGATAGCTCCGGTGATGAGCTTCCCTATCATGTTTCAAAATTGAGAGTTCATCAAGAATTCGTCAATGGTGAATGGATTCGTCTTCGAAGACCCGCATGAGAACGAGAAAAGACAGACGAATTCTTGTCCGTTAATCATGTATTCTTATGTTTAATCTTTATTTTTCTTGTTTTCTTTTTCGTTGTTCCTGTCTTAGACAGAGTTGTATTAATTTAAGAATTCTTGTTCGTTTCTCGTCAATATCCTTATCATGGGCATGGATTTTTCTTTGTTCATGTCTTAGAGTTGTATTTTATATAGTTTTTTTTTCACTGTATTTTATATAGTTTTTTTTATGAATACAAACAATTTTTCCACAGAAACATAGATATTTTCATAGTAAATTATCATTACAAACTCTTTTATGAGCAGAAATATAAAACTCGAAACCCTTTCGGTGACGCAAACAAGAAAACAAAAAACAAAAAACAAAAAACAAAAAACAAACAACAAAAGGTTTAAAAGGTGTTCATGGTCAAGATGAGAGTATGACATCTAACCTAGGAGCATAATAACTAGTGGGGTTGACAGCTAATTTGCTAGGTTGCAATAGTATGCTGGGTTTGGGTGATGCTTTGCTCAATGATGATTATTCCATGTAATGAGGCCTCAACTTCACGTTATAATTTGGGTGACGAATCCTTTTAAGCGTGTAAGCTTGTAGCGCGTTTAATGTCATGATATACAAATCACACAAGAGTAGTTGTCGATTCAAGTATGGATCTCTTTCCGAAAGGTCCTTGTGACCAACAGTCTTTAAAAAAATTGAAGTTTACCTGAAGTAGAAGTTTCTTTTTTTTTTGGTTACGTGGGTGATTCTGGCTAACTTGCGTGCGCCGCGACTAATTCTACGAAGATATAAACGCCTCCCATGTATATTCCCAAGTGAATCAGAACTAAGTTACCTATGTTTAGGATGTTTAGGAAAGGGTTCGAGCGTTATATAGAGAAGGGATTCGAACAAGTAGAAGGGTTTTAGTTTCCCCTTAATCTCCTCTTAAACGCTTACCGAACAATACAAGTCTTCCGAATCGCGAAGTTTGTCTTAGAAAATAGAGATTTAAGAGATCTCCCTTAGCAAACACCTTTTCTACTATAAATGATAGACCATTACAATTTTTGTAGCATTTGGAGGTTTTTAATGTCATTCTTGTTGACGTATTTAAAGTTGTCCAAATCCAAGCCAAACAGAAGATGAAACCTAGTTTGTGTCCATGTGAAGATCCATGGAATAGCGGGCACTGATTCAATACGCTGCTCAGTTTTCATTAGATGGACAATTCTTAAAAATCATTTCACCGAATCGATATGTTTTAACTTTTGAATCTTCGCACTCTTTGTTGGGTAAGACTTCCATCCAATATTGGATGGTACAATATTTATATGGTAGCCATTGATTATTATAACAAAATACATATCATTTGATTAATAAATTAATTATTTTTATAAATTTAAAACATTAGGTATGTGTGTGAATATAATTGATATAGGATTATCCAATATTGAATGGAGGAATTTTCCCTTTTCGTTATACAAATAAAATACAAAGGAAAGGAAAAATAGATCGGACTGGAATTTTTTTGATTCAATTTTTTGGATAAATTTTTTTTGGTTCGAGCTATTAGAATTAGGATTCGAACCAGATCAAAAATATAAAAATATTTTAGATTAGTAAACAGATCCAGTGGGAACTTACTCGGTTTTAATTTGGATTGTATCCAATCTGTTGGCCAAGTTGACTTGTGGACGATATTTTTTATTTATTCTAGACAATGTAACTTTACCACCTTACTAGCCTAACGACTAAAGAACCAACACATGCATGTAGGATATAAAATAGCGTTACAACTTACAAGCTATAAACTATGTTTTCAAAGCATGATTAGAAAAAAAAATGAAATGTTTCATACATTTTAATGGAGATAATTATGAAAATTAGGAGAAAAAAATATCTTTGATATTCTAATTGATTAGAACTACCCTTTTTTTTTTAAATGAATGAACTTTCAAAAGCAGGAAGAATATTTTAATAAATGAACCAACTCAATCCATCCTCGCTAATGTATGAGCTCAAGTTTGTTCTCTCTGGGAACATGTGTGGTAAAATATTACAAGAAAACGTCCTTGAGATTGTCAATATAAGCTAGACATGAAGCTATGCTATCGTTTTTAGTCGTAATCCTTGTTAACCTAACGAATCACGAGTTAGAAACTAAAGTTGTATTTATGTTGAGAGCCTTAAGGAAAATGATAACCTTTAAACCGAGACTATACAACGTTCAAACATAGTTTTATTGCTATATCATGCCTTGAAGTTGAATCAGACTGTAAACAAGAATTCTTCTCATTTGATACTCCAAGTAAGACATCAAGTGGAATATCCCTTGGCTTTGTCTCATGCGCATTGTATGTTAAAGTGCTTTCCACCTTGGGATTTGCAAGAGATAATGCTTTGATGATTGTACGAGTTTCGTATTAGATGCCAAATTGGTTGAGTGCCACGCACATTGGAGTAAGAACATGCGACTTCCGGTTTGGCCACGTCAAAGTAAGACTTGATTTTGTAAAGGGTATGCACTAGAGAAGCCTTCTTTCAGTCAGAGTATAATGTACTTATGTGCCTTGTACACACGTGTTAATATAATAAATAGGGATATGAATTATATGCACCTCTAGGAATAATGTCAAAGCATTGGTGTCAAAACGATATTCTAGTCAAATCTATTTTCTATGTTGGGTAAAAAATTGCCTCTTGTATAGCTGGAAAAAAACGGCTCTTGTGTCTAGATATATCACACATGAATTTTGGAAAAAAATTCTCACATAAACCCTTGTGTTATAGCAAAGGTCATTCAAATCCCAATTGTCAACATTCATTGTTTTAATACATCAGAGAGCCACTTTAGACTCGGAGTCATTGAATATATTCGAACTTTTATCGCTTGTCAACGTTCATTTTTTGTTGTAAATAATATAGAAGAAGATTAAAGATAAGGAGAGAAAATGTATTCTAGTATTTTCAGAATTTAGTCTATTACAATAAAAATAAATTTATATGTATAAGGTAATGCGTGACCCTTCATTTGATACATATACAAGTCATGAATAAGAAGTTATAACTTGTGCCTTTAGGACATCCACTAACAATATCCATTAATAGTAAATCGATTCATCTTGGAAGATCTACATGTGGAAAGGGTAAATTAGATATTTGACAATTGAAAATCATTTATGATTAAAAAAAATAAAATTTAATAAAATGATTAAATTAACCTCTAAATTTGAAAAATATTCACAACTCACCCCCTCTTCCCCACTCCCATGACACATTACTTTAAAAGTGAACATAATGTAAAACTCAAAATCTCAAACTCATCTCCACAAAACTTGCCCCTCTACCTCCACCAACCGTTCTTCTACACATTGATATCCGACACCAAAACGGAGATCATTCTCCATCAAAATTAATACTACTATGCCATCAACAAGAATTGAACATCGAATAACCCAAATTAAGGTGTATATATATATGTGTGTGTGTGTTTGTGTGTGTGTATATTTTTGTGCGTGTTTGCGCGCGCGTGCATGTGCATGCGTGTGTGTATATAATTGAAAGAAGAAGACGAAGAAGAAGAAGAAGAAGAAGAAGAAGAAGAAGAAGAAGAAGAAGAAGAAGAAGAAGAAGAAGAAGAAGGGGAGTGGTGAAGGTTTTTTACAATTTTGGGGGTTTGTAAATTATTTTTAAAAAATTCTAGAGTTAGTTTTATAATTTTATTAAGATTAAAATATTTTTTAATTAGACATAGTACACCACATGACACTTAACATAATAATACATGACAGGTATTAACAAGGAAACCATTTAAAAATTTTAGGAACCGCGTTGCCTATTTTAAAAATATGGATACATAATTTTTGAAATGCAAATCACCTCTGCATCGTAGAAGTCCTTTTTTCGGTACATGGGTGGTCCAGGCTTATTTGCGCGCACCACGATAAACCCCACAGGGATACATGCTTTCCCATTCACATTCCAGGTAAAATTAGAATTAGGTTACCCATGTTTAGGGAGGATATTCGATATCACTTCCATAACTTTATGTTTCATATCTTTGGTATGAGGTAAATACGCTTACCTAAAAAGATGCTCCTCCGAATATTATTCCAGAAATCTTTGTAGGAAAGCTAAATTGTTAAATTCAATCATATCATTAGATGTGATGCATCTTTCTCATCCCAACTGGAACCCAAATGAGATAGAATGTTGAGACATGAATGTTAAAGTTATCAAGTGTTGTAAAAAAATTAGTTTAAATCTATCACAAATGGTGAAACTTTTGCACATTCTGAATCTTGTAACATTTTCAAGGGGTTTGAAAATAACGCATACATTCCTATTGTTTTAGATTGTTCAAGACTCAACAAAATCACTTACTACTAGATTGAACATTATTCTTATCATGTTGAAAATACAAGTCTCAACAAAATATCTTATTACTAAATGGAACGTTATACTTATCATGTCAAATTTCACCAGGTTATATCATTATTAAACATATTCAACATTCGATATATATTATAATCATATATTTTATTATAATTTCATATACCTTACCATATTTAAATGCATAAATTCTGTTCTCGACTAAAATGTCATGAACATCGATCTTTTTCTCATTATGCTAATAACTCACTATCATATTGATGAACCTGTAATTAAGATTTATACAATTTAATATTGATGAATATAATTTACTATGACCAGCTCAATGGTAATTATGGATTTTGTGTGCATATACTTGGTAAAAGATGATTGTATTTCTAATGCTATTTTGACTAACTAAAGGCATATGTATGCATACCATATATATACATTTATTGTACATTTACTGTATATATCCAAATATAAAATCAGTTAAATAATGATTTTGGTTTCAGAACAGAAAAGTCTTAAAAATGGTCAATATATTCCATCTTTAATCAATGTTATAAGTCACATTTTTTACCATCACTTTTCATGTTTATACTAAGATTATATTAACTCTTGAGAATTGTTTTTCATTATTAGGAGAGTTAAGTTAAATCACTGGACCATGTCACAAAAAACTAAAAGCAATTGAGTTTTGAACCTCCCAAAAGAATTAATGGGGTTTTGAACCTGAAGCCTTTCCTCCCGAATTTTTTTGTAACATGATATGTGTATTTTATTATACCTACATTTTAGTTTATTTATTAATCCCAAATTTTATTTCTTGAGACTTTATGCAATTTTTTTAAAATGAATTTGGGTTTATTATATGAACTACTGAAGTAATTAAAAATGTTAGAAGCAATCTATAAATGATCAACTATTTATCCAATCTTTTAAGTATTGTCTTATTTTTGCCGCAAAATATTTTTCAAGGTGTTATCTCTGAATCTTTGTATTTTCAAACTCCTCCTCATTTTAGTTCTTGGACCACCTTTACATTTTACACATATGAGCTGATAATAAGAAATATATTTTATTTGTTTGGACCATCTAAGCGATTTGTACGTAAGAGGTGATATAATTATAATATATAAATGAGTAATATATAATTAATCACTATAAACATGGGATACAAAAAAGACGATATACATCATTATGGTTAATATTTCATATATGGGGTTATGTAAGAACATGAATACTAAATATTTAATAAAAATGATCAAGTTATATAATCATATTATAATCTATAAATTATAACAAAATCCTTACAAATATCTTTTCTACCATAATTTTAGACTTTAATGTTCGCCTCTAGAATCTACCCAAGTTTTTCGTGTATAGGTCACTCCTTGTACCTTGGTAATTTTTTTCAAAATAATTTAGGATGAACATATTTGAGGATATTGATTTGAACGTTATTAATTGGTTCTTCCTGGTGTGTTATAAAATTAAGAACTGAAATAAAAGGAACCACAATACCGCAAGTGTACGGTTGTCCAAGTAATACTCCGATAAATCGGATTCGTTCTCAGGGATTGGATTGGTATAATCCAAGTGTTCAATAGATAAATAGTAGTAATTGTAATTACATAAAATAAAAGATAAAAGATATTTGTTTGGTTTTGAGTTATTAAACTACTAGACGCAAATAAACAAATTACTGAAAATAAATACTAAAAGAGTAAGACGCAGATATGAGTTGTACTTGAGTCTTGCTAGGGAATCACCTTAACTTACGTAATTGATGCTTTCGTTAAGGGCAGAATTGATATTTCTATATTAGTCAGGACACTATAATCTCCTAGCCCCCGTCAGGATGGACCTGGGAGCTATCCTACAGTATTACAAACCTCGTCAGGACGATTATAAGATACATTCAGATGATTGAGATCTTACCCAATTGGCTATAAAGTTAACTAAGTCCGTCAGGATCAATAATTTCTACCTTACGTTTATTACCTATGTCCGTAATTAAACCCCCCGTCAAGGCGATCACTTCCCCACCAAAGTGAATAGCTTAATTACTACGACCTATCTCCGATTAGCTAATTCATTGATAGTGAAATTAATATAAAATAATAAGTAAGATAAAATACCCAATTCAAATTAAACTATAAACTAATCCCAAATTGAAATACATGAATTAAATAAATTAGGGTTCATCCCATTACGATTCTCAAGTAATTGAGGTTTAGCTCATAATTGAAATAAAAATAATAAAGAAATTAATAATATACATGTTCCTAATAACATAAATAAAATAAGAACCTAGATAGAGGAATTGACTTGAGCTGTTGTTGGAGGAAAAGGATTCTCCAGATCCTGCTCTTGCTTCCGCCTCTTGACGCTCTCTCTAAGGATGATTTAAGTGAAGAATAATTGAGAGGTGCTGAATATGAGGTCTAAGGGGTGTATTTATAGGTGCTAGGAAGCCCTAATTCGTTTTACTTGGAGTGGAAGACAAGTAAAAGAGTCCAAGCCCAACTCAAATTCGTAAGTAGATAAGGATAATTACTGCTGACTTGTTTTGATCATATCTTCTTCGTTACTGGACTGTTTTTGGCCCGTAAGATATCAAAAGAATCCTCACGGAATTATCTATCTACCTATGAAAGGGTTCTTCCATAATCGTCTCGGATTTGGAGTTATCATCACTTATTTAGACGTAGCTGCAAAAATTCAAATTTATTTGGCAGCTTTTCTTTTTCCTAATTGAACTCTGTTTTCTTCTCTCTCCAGCTTCCTTCAAGATCTTCTTTCCTTATTTCATTAGAATTAACCTGGCCTCTAACTAATTTACCATATATCTTTAAAGCTTCACAATAAATAAATAATTAAACCACATATGCTTTGAAAATTTAATAAATCATTAAATCAAGACTAGAAATAAGAAAGTGCACTCTAAAATTAGAAACTCGAATAAAATACTTCCTAACACACTAAAAATACTCTAAGACTTTAATTCTCACTTCTCCTCCTTGTACTGGTCTTTCATGAAATTCAAGAACCTACTAACTTTGCACTAAAAATAACCAAATTAATGCACAAAAGCTCTAAAAATGCAAATAGTCTAATTCCAATGGGAGAAAGTGTAATATGACAAAATAAGCATAACAGACTATCAAATAAGTCAAATATTCACCTAATATGATGTCTCCAAAGGGCTAATAATTAGAACAAATAGGGAGACATCATTAATCACATTAGGGGCTTATAAAATACTTTTAATATATTGGATAGTAATTTAAACCGAGTAAATAAATAGGGACATAGAAATGAATTTTACTCTAGTATTAAAAAATTTAGGGAGAAAAAAAAATTGAGTAACTAAATTGAACATTTTTATTTATACATAAAAAATAATAATTCAAAAAATAAACGAGGCTCACAAAGTTTAAGATAAGATTCAACTTAGACAAACAATAATAAAAACTATTTTTTGTGAATATAAATAAAAAATATACCTATGTCATAGATTAATTTTCATTATTAAAATTACGATATTTAGGAGAACTTGCAAAATAGACACCCTACTAAATATATAAATTAATAAAAATCCAATTCTTGTATGGTTGTATTGCATTTAAATGTTTAAAAAATTCATAATAGTTTGAAGTACTTACACAATGAGTAGAAATTCTATTTCGAAAATATATATATCAACTAGGTATGCAACAGAATATGTAAAACTCATATTAAGAATCAAAGAAACATTAGGTTTGATGATGTTGATAGAAAAAAGTATTCTTGTAGATAATTGTGGAGAACGTGTAAAGTTTTTTAGCCAAATCTCGCTCAAAATTGTGTGTGTGTGTGTGTGTGTGTGTGTGTGCGAAATAGAGAGAAGGGGGAGGTATGTGTATATGTTGTAAGTGGTACGGTAAAGAGCTAGGTAATGCTAGGGTTTGGTGAAATTTAAGAGCGCTTATATATGGATTAGAAATGGGCAGGCCCATTCCTAGATTAGGTGACAGGTTTAACAATTTCAACTCCCTATCCGACCCATAAACTTAGATATATTATATACCGTGGTTTTAATTCATTAAACAGGCGTTTATAAAAAAATAGTTAGGTGGGGCTTAGTTAAGGATATCTTATATATTGTTGGGATTTAGGTGTAAAAGCATAAAATCCAAAAATTAACCATATATAACATTGAAGGAATATACCACCATTTATCAGAAAATGCTTCAACGAAGTCTATCATATGAATTAGGTAATCGGAATTCCCCGAATTTCCGTTTAATTATGTTAAATTTTTAACTTTGATGAAATGTCTAACAAAGGAAACATTTGTAAAGATATGTCTAAAAAAAGAAACCTTAAAATTAAAGTAATTATATATATATATCACTTAATATATTATCTATAACATGGCGTAATATGGATAGAAGTAAATCATCAAATCGAGTAAATAAATATATTAATAATTTTTTTTACTTAAACTAACCATGTCTAGTATATATAGGTGGTATGAATTTAGATATTGTATATTATTAATTATGACCAAACAAGAAGAATGACTAAAAAAGAAATTAGTTCTATACTTTCTCTAAAAATAATACCACAAACAAACCCTTACATTTCAAGTTTTAACCAATCCATTTAAATCCCAATTTCCATTATTATTCTATCTAACGTTCATGTTTTTTCCTCCATCTTATCAAAGTTCACTCACACAACGTCTCTTCACTTTCCGCAACACTTATATTTAAACTAAACTGCACTCACAAACTCACTCAATACACAACTATAAAATCAAGAAAAGTCATATACAGAGGGGGAAGATGGTTATTCGTGAAGGTGATCTCGTGGAAATATGCAACATTGAAGGTGGTTTCTTTGGCTCTTACTTTGAAGCCAGAGTTATTCGAAAGATGGAGAAGGGAGACAAATTTAAAGTGGAGTATCTAACTCTGTTAGAAGATGGAAATGCAAATAAGAGGTTAACAGAAATTGTTGAAGCGGAAAGGGTGAGGCCGACCCCACCTTTAATACTTGAAACCTTCGACTTCGTAGTTTCCGAAAGAGTAGATGCTTATGATCGCGACGGTTGGTGGGTCGGTAGAATCACTGGTAGAGTCGATGATGATATTTACTCGGTGTATTTCGATAGCTCCGATGATGAGCTTCCCTATCATGTTTCAAAATTGAGAGTTCATCAAGAATTCGACAATGGTGAATGGATTCGTCTTCGAAGATCCGCATAAGAACGAGAAAAGACAGACGAATTCTTGTTCGTTAATCGTCAATTTCCTTATCATGGGCATGCATTTTTATTGTTGGAGATATAAAAATCTCATTAATATAATGCCTTCTCCTAACGGTTTGGACTTTTAGTTGGGTTGGCAAGTTGACATTTATGTTTAATCTTTAATTTTCTTGTTTTTCTTTTTCTTTGTTTCATTCTTAGACAGAGTTGTATTAATTTAAGAATTCTTGTTCGTTTCTAGTCAATTTCCTTATCATGGGCATGGATTTTTATGGTTGATCTTTACTTTTTTTGTTTTTATTTTTCTTTGTTCATGTCTTAGTTGTATTTTATTTAGTTCATTTGTATGAATGAAAACAAATTTTCCAAAGAAACATAGATAGATTCATAGTAAATTGTCATTACAAACTCGATCGAAACCCTTTCGGTGACGACGCAAACAAGAAAACAAAAAACAAAACGTTTAACAGGTGTTCATGCTCAAGATGAGAGTATCCTCTAGCCTAGGAGCGTAATAACTAGTGGGTTGACGTTAAAATTCAGCAACTAATTTGCTTGGTTGCAATGGTTTGCTGGTTTTGGGTGATGCTTTGCTCAATGATGACGATTTCATGTAATCTTTACAGGTATAGTATGAGGCCTAAACTTCACGTGATAATTTGGGTGACAAACACTACAAGAAATAGTATCTTTAGCGGCAAAAAATTTGATACTAAAATCTTTAATTTTGCCGCTAATAGTCGTTACTTGTCGCCTCTATAAGTTCGTCGCTAAAGATACCTTTAGTAGCAAATTATTTGTTTTTGCCTCTATTAACTTTATCTTTAGCTGCAAATATTGCGGCTAAAAATATAATTAGAGGCAATTTTAGTTTTTGAAAATATCATTAGAGGCCATTTTAGTTGTTGTCGCAATAGCTTTCCCGCTAATGCTACTATTTCTTGTAGTGAAATCGTTTTAAGCATGTAAGCTTGTAGCACGTGTAATGTCACAATATACGAATCACACAAGAGTAGTTGTTGCTTCAAATATGGATCTCCTTCCAATAGGTCCCTTGTGACCGGCATTCTATAAAAAAGGACTAAGAGTGGAATTATCCCTTATTGTTGAGATTTAATGATACGAATTGTAGAGAAAACTTGAAGTTTACCTGAAGTACAAGGGTTTTAGTTTCCTCGTAATTGCCTCTCAAACGCTCACCGAACAATACAAGTCTTCGGAAACGAGGAGTTTGTGGTAGAAAGCAGCGATTCAGGGGTCTCCCTTAGCGAACACCATTTCGATTAAATCGACGGTGACTACAAGTAGGCCAATAATTGTACAATTTTTGTAGCAATTGGAGGTTTTAATTGTCTTTCTTGTTGACGTATTTAAGGGCTGCCCCAAATCCAAGCCAAACGGGAAGATGAAACCTAGTTTGTGTCCATGCGAAGATCCTTGGGTAGTGATTCAGTGTCCCGCTCAGTTTTTATTTTAGATGGACAACTCCTACAAATCATTTAACCAAATGGATGTTTAACTTTTGAATTTTCGCACTTTTCATAAACCACGAGGTACTGAAAAAAAGAATTACTTACATGACAAAATACCCGACGAAATGGGGATCTAGGAAAATATAAATATTAACACGATACACCATAGTAGCGATCACGTTAATCTTATCCATAAGTGCATGTCTCTCCGATTTAGGAGCAACCAGAGGATGCATCCCATGCTCGAGTGTCGCGACGGTAAAATGTTGAAGTATTCTAAAACACAACTTCTCCTCACCAAACGACTGCTCAGTAACTTCTTCTCCTTGAATGGTAACACGAAGAGAGCCTTCAACAGTATCCAGCGGTTGAGACAATACCGCAAGATGAGTGGGGCCTCCTTCTCATCTGACGACCCCCCCCCTCGACCGTGAAACATCGTTAGCTTCATTTCGTGCTTCTTCGTGACTTGTATAAGCTCCTTGTTGGGATTTGATTCACATCCATGAACCGATGTATTGGAAGACTACATGGTGTCTTGGAAAACTAAGTGGAAGTCTTAGATATTAATTAGTGTCTTGAGAAACTAAGTGGAAGTCTTAGATATTAACTGGTGTCTTGAGAAACCAAGTGATAGTCTTCAAAGATTAATGGGTTGTCTTGGAAACTTAAGAGGTTTGAAGTTTCCAAGGTGACTAGATTAATTGGATGGTTAAGTTGTGAAGGCCTATAAATAGGTGGCATGGATTAATGTTTGAAGATGAGAGAAGAGAGAAAATGAAGAAGAAGAAAAAGAAGAGAGACACGAAATATCCAAGAGCGAGAATCATATAAATTAGTTAACTGTGTGTGTAACGATCCTATAGTGATTAGAGTCTTGTATTCTTTCTTTATGTTAGAGGGTTTCGGGTTTTTCCGTACAAAAACAAGGTGTAATAGTGTGAGTGATTATAGTGAATTACTCCGTGGAGGTAGGCATCTTTGGCCGAACCACGTAAAATATTGTTGTTCTTGTCTTTTCACTTTCTTCTATGCACGATCCTCGAACGGGAAATTCGACCTTTTTTCCCAACACTCCTAAAGCGCTTTATACATTTGCCACACCGCCATCGAAATTATATACGTGCAGAAACAATCCGGTGGAAGTTTGGCAATCACATGGAACATATTCAAAACATCTGAAATCTCCTCGGTTTATGAAGATCAGATCCGAACAACATTAGTTTCTTTCGAAGCTCCGGTAGAAAACATTGTATCTATATTCTTCCGACGATATTACGATACCTCAATGGCAAGATGTTTGTTATGGAATCGAGTAGTGTTTCAGTGTGCCGCTCTACAATCTGATTTAGTACGAAGCTCGTCAAAGTCATCATATACTAATTCTAGCACGTTCATCTTCCATGTTACATAAATGAAAATATGCAAATCAAAACAATGTATTAATCAGTGCAAACCTACCTCAAGAGGACGCTATCCCGCCACACTATTTCATTTTCAAAACAACTCTCATGTGACAGGGAGCGTGTCTTAATATACTCGAAGTGTGAGTCCTTTATGTAAGGATTCTCAAAAAAAATGTATATGGAAACTTCCATGTGGGAATTAACGATCACCAGATATTCATCCTCTTCGGCAACCAACTAAGTCAAAAACACATCACGGTCAGGAGGAAACTCGCCCCATATATTGGGAACCGAACAATTGGGAAGCTGGCAAACAAAGACAAACAGTTTATGCCACCTGTAATGGTTACTGGGCATATATTTAGCAAGGAAAGAGAGACAAACAGAGTGTAACAAGATCAAGGAAGGGGTTAGCCCCTGATTTAATCGAAAAATGAATTAGAAACTTGATATTCTACTCCAAGCATTGGAGATAATGACTCGGGCTCGGAGCATAAAAACTCAATAGCTCGTGAATGAAAGGGATAATGACAAAAAAGGGATAAAGGGGTATCATATACCCGTATTCAAGCAACAAAGATACAAGGCAACCTCACCATCAAACTGTCGCAAGCTCTATCCGGCTCTCCAGTAATCATCACCTCCACACCTTTATCAATGTAACCAGAAGTCAAGTAGGGAATCAAGGCATCCGTGGTGGTGGAACTCTCGACGATATTAGCCCTGCACCCTAAATTAGGACCGAAGTTTTCTATATCACGCCTCCGGGAGGAACACGAAAGAGCGCGATATGCGAGGAAAATGACAACATCACGAACATAGGGGTCGTTACCTAAATATTCGTACAAAGAAGGAACAAGTTCTGACACTGGCGGAGCCCTCCTATGGAAAGACATAGCCTTTCGGGAAGAAAAATTCCTGGTATACATTGAAATCTTCTCTAGGAACGGGCAGATGGGGCGACAACATGAAAGAGACAAAATGGTTGTGGAATCTGACATAAAGAAAATAAAGAGGATATACGATGAAAACTAGGGGAGAACACGGGTCGGTTAAGGTAAACTAAAGGTAATATATTTCGCTATAAGATATTGATATTGTAATTCAAGGGTAGGGTGAAAAGTTTACCTTCGGGTTCATTTGGTTTATCCTTCTTCGGTTTACTCTCGTTACTCAACATTGGTCAAACCTTTTTTAACGCATAAAAAAATTAAATAAATGAAAAAAATTGAAAACACTGATATCATAAGATCAAAGATAAAATCTTGACATTACAAACCAAAAAATCATGAATCCAATACTTCAAAATAAATTATGCATGTTTGGAATATGCGAGGATCAAATGAAATGACTTTTCTAATTTACATGTTCTGTATTTTTTCAACTTACTCGATTTTTCGGTTTGGGTAACCCCAACCGAATAACTTGGGTAATATATAGGTAAAATATATAAACCTGAAAAATCATAATGTAACCTGACGGATAAGGTTTGCCAAGGTAAATTTAACATATATTTCGGGTCAATTTGATTAAAATTAACACGCTTTTTTGGTTTTGTTAAATTTTTGCTCTGCCCTCATGAAAACCACCTTCACAAAGGTGAAGGAAACCCCGAGCCAAGCCAACGAGGAGGTCTTCTCGTGAATAGTGATGTAAGGCCTAGAAAAACCTTTGCAACTAAAGATGTAGGTTGTAAAAACACATCAAATATAGAGAGGTAGTGATAAGACCAAGGGTCTTATGAAAGGTCTAGATGTTTAGAAGGAATACAAATTTTGCGCTTATATCGAAATTATGAAACAGAGATATTTTCAGTGTTAACACTCAATTAGTTTTCAGTGCTCACCAAACATTAAATTACTAAAGAAACCCCTAAAAAATAAAGGTTTTTTAAGTAGAGTAGTAGAATTTGTAGCAATTTTCGAAATGCATTGACAAAGAGTAACTAAATGTTAAATTTTAGTGATATGTGGGATATTTGTAAAAGAAGTCTAATAAAAATATCTAATTGTTAAATTAAGTTTTAATAATTTATTTTAGAAAAAATGTCTAATAAAATAATTATTTATAAAAAAAATTATAATTTTTATACTTTTATTACTTTTATTATTATATATAATATTTTATTTTTAAATGTTAAACAAATAATAGGGTACTTCCACCACCACCACCTACTAATTCCATCACACACGTGCGCGTCCGTGATTTTTTATTTTAAAATCATCATAACTAATTCTAAAAAAATCAGAAAAATAAAAAAATTCATTTTTGGATAAAGCAAATTAATATCTACGTCTTTGATTTTTTTTTGTTATAAATTTTTTTTGCAGACACGAAATTCATCAAAATAGTGATTTTTTTCGCAAACATGAAAGTTACTGTTCAAAATATGAAATTTACTGTTCAAAACATGAAATTCACTGTTCGAAACAATGAATTTTGTGTCTGCGGAAAAAAAAAAATCATAGACGTAAATATTAATTTGCTTTTATCCAAATATATACATTTTTTTATTTTTCTAATGTTTTTAGAATTAGTTATGACGATTTTAAAAAATAGGTTATAGTGGTAGTGGTGATGTTGGTTGTGGTTGTTGTTGTTCTGGTGGTGATTGAGGTTGTAATGGTGGTGATGGTAATTGTGGTAGTGGTGGTATGAATAGGTTGATGGTGGTGGTTGTGGTGGTGGGTGGTGGTTGTGGTGTTGGGGTTGTGGTTGTGGGGGTGGTAGGTGGTGGTGGTGGGGTAGTGGTGGTGGGAAGTTGTTTAGGGTGGTTAAATTTATATGATAAATGTTAGAGTAATTAAAATGATTGTATAAGGGTATTTTTGTCAAAAGAGATGTTTTTAACAAAGAATCTTATTAGGGGATGTTTTTAGCAAATAAGTTTTTCAATAGGTATTTATGGATAAATGGCTCATGACATATACCAACCGAAAGTATACCACCCGAGTATGCTACCCATGACGTGCCGTAAATTGATTGGCTATAAATTGTTAATCTATTTTATTTTCTTGATTTGATTAATGATTTATTGTCAATCAATTCATACTACGTGATGGATGGCAATTGAATGGTATAATTTTGGGTGGTATATATCATTACTCATAAATAAATCCTACATCGTCCAGAAGACATGCATTAGTTTTAATTATTCTTTGATATAGAAAAATCTTGGATTCTCGTTGTCAATCACGCAGCGAAGTGAGCATAAAGCGAACTATTTTCACTTTTGCTAAAGAATATCGTGTGTTTGGTGCACACAGTGGGATACACCAATAATTTGAGAGGTTCTATTTTATTGAAAAATCTTTTACAAACTTAGTATTAAACTTTACATAATGCAAATTTTATTTTATTTTATTTTGAAATCGGAATATATTGATTTTAATACATTATTTAGGTTCGGTATATAAAAAATACAAAGGAAAGGAAAATTGGATCAGGTTGGAATTTTTCCGATTCAACTTTTTGGGCTACGGATTTTTTGGATCGGGCCACTAAAATTAGGATTCAAACCGGACGAAAAATACAAAAATATTTCAGATTGGTAAACTTGTCCAGTGAAGATTTACTCGGTTTTGATTTGGATTGTATCCAATCTGTTGGCGATACTTTAGGTTTATTCCAGACAAGATAATAGAATGTAACTCTACCACCTAACTAACTAAAGAACCAACACATGCATGTAGGATATAAAATAGTGTTGCAAGCTATGAACCAAATATTTTCAAAGCGTGATTATAGACAATATTAAAACTTAATGTTTCATACATTTTAATAGGGATTATTATGAAAATTAGGAGAAAAAATGTCTATGATTTTCTAATTGATTAAACTTTTTAGAACTGCATTTTTTGTAAATGGACAAACTTTAAAAAACAGAGAGAATAGTTTAACATATAAGCAACTCGACCCATCTTTGCTAATGTATGAGCTCGGGTTTTGTCCTCTCCAGGAACATGTGTGATAAAATATTATGGAAAAACGTCCTTGAGATTGTCAATATAAGCTACATATGAAGCCATGGTATCTTTTTAGTCGTAATACTTATCAACCTAATGAATCACAAGTTAGAAACTAAAGTTGCATTTATGTTGAGAGCCCTAAGGGAAATGACAACCTTCAAACCGACTATACACTGTCCAAATAAAGGTTTATTGCTAGATCATGCCTTAAAGTTAAATCAGATTGTAAAGAAGAATTCTTCTCATTTAATACTCCAACTAAGGCATCAAGTGAAATATCTCTTGGCATTGTCTCGTGCTCATTATTTGTTAAAGTGCTTTCCACCTTGAGATTTGCAAGAGATAATGCTTTGATGGTTGTACGAGTATTGTATTAGATGCCAAATTGGTTGAGTTCCACAGACTCGAGAAGAAAATGAGATTTCAGGATTGGCCACGTCAAAGTAAAACTTGAT
Source organism: Nemophila menziesii (assembly GCA_029959085.1). Classification (NCBI taxonomy): domain Eukaryota; kingdom Viridiplantae; phylum Streptophyta; class Magnoliopsida; order Boraginales; family Hydrophyllaceae; genus Nemophila; species Nemophila menziesii. The sequence goes on along the minus strand of JARWIR010000003.1, from coordinate 53,233,868 downwards.
TTTGTGAGGGTAAGCACGAGAGAACCATCCTTTCAGACAGAGTATAATGTACGTATGTAGCTTGTAAACATGTATTGATATAATAAATAGGGATATGAATTATATTCACCTATCAGAATAAGGTGATAGTGATGGTGTCAAGAGGATATTCTAGTCATATCTACTTTGTATGTTGGGTAAAAAATTGGCCTCTTGTTTAGCTAAAAAAATCGTCTCTTATGTCTAGATATATCACAAATAAACCCCTATGTTATAACAAAGATCATTTTAATCTAAATTGTCGTCATTTTATTCCATCAACATTCCTTTTTTTAATGTTTTAATATTTCTATTTATTTCATCCGAACATAAAAAAAATCTAATTGTTGTAAATAACATAGAAGAAGATATAAAGATAGGGAGAAAATGTACTCTTGTATTTCCATAGTTTAGTGTTTATAATGAAAATACATTCTTATTTATAAGGTAATGCGTGATCCTTCACTTGACACATTTACAAGCCATGAATAAGAAGTTATAACTTGTGCCTTTTGGACATCCACTAATAATAGCATACATTATTTATAATCTTAACTTCCATTATTTGTTCAACATAACACATTCACTAACAACGTCTCTTTCATTTCCGTACTGCTTATTTAAACTAAACTGCACTCATACTCATACTCACTACACATTTACAATATCAAGATGATTTTTTGTGAACGTGATCTCATGGAAGTAAGCACCGATGCAGATGGTTTCTTTGGCTATAACTATGATAGTGCACAAAAGTTGTTGACGTAATATGTTGAAGCGGAAATGACGAGGCCAAAGCAACCTATGATACATGAAATGGTTGACTTTATCTCTCAGAAAGAGTCGGTTCTTATGACCTCAAAGGTAGGTAGCTTGGTAGAATCACTGGAAGAGTTGATCTTGACAAGTTTTCTATGTAAATTGATATCTTCGATGATGAGCTTCCTTATCATGTTTAGAGATTGAAACCACATCAAGATTTCATGAATGGTTACAATTCATCTTGAGAGACCAACATATGAAAAGGGTAAAATGGACATTTGACAATTAAGAATCATTTATGATTAAAAAAGTAACTTCAATAAAATTAATTAATTAATCATCTTCATCTTCTTCTTCTTCTTCTTCTTCTTCTTCTTCTTCTTCTTCTTCTTCTTCTTCTTCTTCTTCTTCTTCTTCTTCTTCTTCTTCTTCTAACATAACCACCACTATACTCTCCAGTAATATACCATCCTATCAATTTTGCCTAACATCACCACCACTCTTCTCTACGATACCAAACCACCACCCTCACGACACATTACTTAAATAGTAAACATAACGTAAAACATAAAACCTCAAACTCACACCTTTATCCCACCCAACCGCTCTTCTACACATTGATAACCGACACCAAAATAGATTTCCTTCTCTATCATCATCAACACTACTATACCATCAACAAGAGTAAAACATCGAAGAACCCAAATTAAGGTATATATACATAGTGGTAGGGGTGAGCACGGTTCGGTTCGGCTCGGTTTTTATCCGTCACCGAAACTGAATGATTCGGTTTTTTAAGGTGCTGGTATCGAACCAAACGGTTTTTATCGATTCGGTTTTATCGGTTTTCGGTTCGCTATATGTTCGGTTCGGTTTTTTTCGGTTTTGGTATGTGTTTAATTCGATAGTTGGATAGTTTTTAAGGGCGTTTACATGAGACATTTTATCTTCCATACATGAAGTGTTTGATTTTTATGTTATTGACCCATGTAGGAAATTGCATTTTTAGAACTCAAATATTATATACTAGTCCTAAACATATAATTTCAAAGGAATATTTATAAAATTTAATGTGTATGCTTTACCGTCAACAAATATTAATAAGCAATTAAATTTTTAAAATATATCAACTAATAACTTATGTAAAAATATGTTGTATATTATGACATTTTTGTTTTCAAAATTTACTCTATTTTCAATCCCATTGTCATAATATCATTAAGAATATAAATTAGATTAAAAAACGTCTTAGTTTTTATATTTTTTTTGGTTCGGTTTTTCGGTTCGGTTAAGCATAGAAAAACCGTACCGAACCGAACTTCTCCAGTTTTTTAAAAAGCTTATACCGAACCGAACGGTTTTGGCGGTTTTCGGTTTATCCGTTCGGGTTTTTCGGTTTTTTGGATCGGTTCGATTTTTCGGTTTCATTTTGCTCACCCCTATATAGTGGTTATGGATGTTTGTATCTATATATACTTTTATATGTATTTGTGTGTGTATGTATGTATATTATATATATATATATAATAGTTGAGAAGATTTTGACTTTTTGGAAGATTTATGGTGGTCATGAACTGTGTTTGATGGTGACAAGGTGTTGGATGAAGAGTTGAAGGGATTTTGGATGGGAACTATGTAATTTATGGTTGAATTTAGGTATGGATGAAGCTTTTAGGTAGTTGGAAATAAAGGTTATGGTAGAAGAATATTTTGGAAGAAGATGAAGTGTTATGATGGTGAGGACCAAGGTAAATTGTCACAACTCGATTCTTGATTCTTGGTATACCCACAGGTAGGTGCAGTATACTACACGTTTTCTCTTTTTTTCTACCTTTCTGGGTCTACTAGATGATTTATCCATCTCAACCTGATGAAAACCCCTTTGCCGTTATGTTTTTTTAGGATACCGTGTTGGAGATGTATATAGGTAGTACATAATAACATCTATGGAATTTATACAAGTTAGTAGAGGTTAGCCCAAGAAAGAGACAAGATGAAATTACTTCTAACCCAAAAATATATTATGTGAATTCTCAATACATGGTATGTGCTAGTATGGAACATCAATAATCTACCATGCCACCAGCTGCAAAAATAGAAAATATAATTAACTCATTGTATTCTCATACGACTAATATGGTCAACAGGGTGAAGTGGTTGCATAAGGTAGTAAGAACACTCACATGATTGTTGTAAAAGCAAGAAAAAAGATTCAATCCTAAATTAACTGTTCGTATTTGGAGCTCTCCTACCACCACATCTGAGACCACAACCTACTATGACTTATTTCACACAATAACTTGAACAAGTTATTAGAGAGATGGTTATCGACCCCAATACATAAGAGTCACCCTCCTCCAAATTAGGGTCCAATGATAAGGAATCATTTTGTGATGGTTTTACCATTTTCTATAAACTCCTAGATTATGAAAATTACCTAAACAACCCTTCAAAAAAAATACCCTTTATTCAAATTACCTCAGAAACCTTCAAAAAGTGCACAAAAATAATTTATATATTGTTGTAGAATAATTTGGTAATGAACCATGAACCATTTGGTAATAAATATTGGTGATACCAAGTAAAAAAAATGCTCTCTTTGTTTAATTGAATCATGACACTTTATGTAAGACATTTTAGTAATCACATGGATAATAAATGACATTTCTTAATTTATGTACAAAAGTAAATGTGATAACCTTTAAAAAAGGATGTAAGCAGTAAATTTATACTACCAGCAAAGAAAGAAAAAACTAAGGAAGGTTATGATCAGACAAATTCAAATCTTCTAGGCGCTGCATGCCAAAAAGAAGTTGCAGCGTTAAAAATACTCCCATGACTTTTTCCAGGTTCATCTAAACTCTTCATGATTACACTTTAATATTTCAATTAAGCTCCTATAAAAATAACATGTTCAAATGAAATTTATTTAGCCAAACCTACATCTCTATCTATTTTAGCAGTTGGTTGGTGTGTTGATGGTAAGACTTTACGACATTTTACAAATACTCACAGGCTTGATATTCATTAAGGTATTAAAAATGCCGTAGATCAAGGTGTGTAGATGGTAAGGTTTTACGACATTTTACAGATGCTCACAGATGCCTCAACTCTCTGAAGCCAAATCCTACCGTTAACTTTTCCAATGAACTCAGATGCTCTCAAAACTAACAACTTTTCTAAGGAATGAAATAAAAATAATTAAAGGTAGTTGCAAACATAAAAAAGGAAACTGTAAAAAAAGGAATATACATTAGAATGGCCTTGGCCTATAAAATAAAGATAGCCTTGTCATCAAGAATTACATCAATGTTTTAGAGAAGTTTGTACTACCAACTCCTAGGGGGTTCCATCATCCTTCCTATACAGGGCATGCTCACCCTGTATCCGACAAAGATTAATAGGGTATAGTTAGCAGGCCCGAGTAGCGCTCCTCCTCATACCTCATGATCTCTTCCCGGGCTTTGGTGGTCTTCTCTTCAACAGGAGGCACTAAGCTCGACCAGTGCCAGTTGGGTCTGATCAAGCTGGGTCTTGAAATAATTCCTCTCTTTGAGATCTAACTTGAACTTCCCCTTCAAAGTGTCATACCTTTTTTTAGGTACGCTCGGGCCCATGCCCAATAAGAAAGAGTAGCCGGCCGTAAGCTGAAAAGAGGATATTGAACAAAAATTTAGCAAAAGAAAAAGAGGAGTGATCAAACACAACTAAAGGAAAAAAGAATTTGAAAGTAGAAGAATTTTACCTCTACGCAATGACACTGCAAAGCATCTGCAAGATTCAGTGTACTGTTATAGACTGGAGGACCGTCTTGAGTTATAGATGTCGTATAAGCACCAAGGACTCGGATCACTGATGGAGTAGAGGATAATTCATGGAACCTCTTATTTGCCTACCAAACAACGAATATAGGCCAACATAAATATATGGGACCAACTAATATAAGGCCAAACATCAGGTGAAAGGAAATAAAAGGAAAATTACCTTGTAAATATATACATTACAGAATTCAGACAAAATAAGTGTCTAATTTTTCAAAAATGACAAATAAATACCCAACTTTACATTTATTGTCTTCTGTTAGTACCCACAGTTACTTTTGACGTTAACTGCCATGTGGCTTTATATTTTTAAGCATCAGCTGTTGAAAGGATAATTTAGTATTGTCTCCCTATTTATTAGTCAAACACATGTGTAAACTTGGACACTTATTTGTCAAATTGTTAAACACTTGGGTACTAACAGAAGCGCTACACAACCGCCACGTGACAATTAAAGTTAAAAAGGTAGTCCAGGGTCGGCCTTGATATTTTGGGGGCCCTCTATATAAATAAAAATATTATCATTACTAGCTCGGTGGTTTAAATGCTAAATCTAATGAAAGAAAATATGCAATATTACCACCAAACTAACAATACTTCTTGTTAATGATTATTTAAATCAGACATATATACGCACATAAAATACATTTAGATGATCGGGGGCCTCTAAAAACATCAAAATATTGGGGGGCCTACGCGGCCGCGTCTTTCTCTTTTATACAAACCGGCCTTGGTGGGTACTAATAGAAGACATAAAATAAAAATTTGGGTACTTATTTGTCATTTTTGAAAATTTAGACACTTATTTGTCAAATTTGAAACATATAGTATCCATGGGGGTATTTTCCGAGAAATAAATAAACTTAAAAATTGAAATAAACTTGCAGCCCCAACACTATTATTTGAGGTTAAAAATGACTATTTGATCAATGTGAAATGAATAATTATGAGAAATTGATTTGTTGGGCATTTAGTGATTAATGCCTATAATTTTTCAATTAAGTTCATGTGATTACAATATAAAATATAATACTTTACCTTCATTTTTTTTTTGCGCTTGTTCAAGAACCAGCTCCAAATTTGTAATAAATTCAATCCTGTCTTGACACACATGTCTTTGTGTTGCTTGACATGGGGTATGGAAATTCTTTAAATAACCTGAAAATATAATATATAATTAAAATTAATTAACTAAGCCAACTACTTTAAGTTCATTTAGCAGCACATAACTGAACAAAATTTCAAACTTCATTATGTGTATTTCTTTAGAAAAACGTACCTTTCCATCTCTTGAATTTGTTGTTTTGTGTGCCGGAGACAAGGCTTTCTTTTACGATATTGCATATCATTGTCTTTGAGAGGTTCTTCACCAAAGTTCATTTCATGCTCTTACTCCTGTTGAAAGATGACAATCCATTAACTTATCAAATGTCTATATTTTTAAATACAACTAAATTGGTCACAGATTATGATCATTGAAGAATAAGCTGTTTATTTATGTTACTTTATATTTTATATTTTATATTTTATATTTTATATTTTATATTTTATGTATATCTAGAAAATCAAAATAAATATGATATGATTTATTTATTGATTATAAGAAAGATTTATTAATTACTAAAAGTAATTAAAGTGGATATTTAAAAAATTAAAATAAATTATGTAAAATAACTTTTTGACTTGTTTTGGTTGATTTTTTTAAACAATAGAAAAAAGGTTCTAGTTGTGAAAATAAATTAATGATGACAGAAAAATCCAATGTTTTGATGAGACATGAAAACATAATGTGTCTCATAGATGTTGAAAAGAAACCTGAGATAGAATTTTAATAAACATATTCTTCAAAGATATATGAGATTTTAACATAAACAACTAAACTTTCCGATGATAAGTTATCTAATAGATTTTTTATATTAAAAGTAATAATATTAATTTAAAAGTAACATACTCTTTCCTTCCCATTTTATTTTATTGACATCTTTAACTTGTGCACATATATTAAAGTTATGATTTTCACACAACTAACTTTTGAATGACTTGTTTAACCCTATTAATTATTTCTAGAAAAATTCATAAAGATTTACATGATTATCAAAAAATAGTGATAAAATAAGAAAAAACATAATTAAAGCTACATTGAAATTATAAAGTTACACATTGTAAGGAAAAAACTAGAAAAAAAAAAGATGATTAAAATAGATATTCGATATATATACTAATCATATATATTATTATAATTTTCATAAGTATACCTTACCATATTAAATGTATAAGTTATGTTTTCGTGAAATGTCATGAATATCGATCTTTCCCTTGTTTTGATAATGATTCACTATCACATTGATGAACCTGTAAATAAGATTTATATAACTTAATATTAATAAAAGTAATCTACTATGACCAACTCAATGTTAACTATAGATTTTAAGAGCATATATTTGCGAAAGGATGATTGTATTTCTAATGCTATTGTGACTAATAATAGGCATAGTACGCATATCATATAGATACATTTACTGTAGATTTACCGTACATATCTAAATATAAAATCAATTAAATAATGATTTCGAGTTCAGAATATAAAAGTCTTAAAAATGGCTGATATTCCACATTTAATTAATGTTATAAGTCACATTTTTTCCATCAATTTCCATGTTTATACTTAATATGACATGAAATAATCTTGACAAATTTTTTCAATATAAAGAGAGATAAGTTAAAAATCATTGGATAGTGTCAAAAGATAAATTAATGGACTATGTAAGGGTTTTGAGCCTCTCCAAAAAATTAGTGGGGTTTTGAACTCGAACCCCCTCCCCCTGAATTTTTTTGTAACATGATAATTACATTTTAATAAACCTGAATTTTAGTTTATTTATCAAGCCCAAATTTTTTTTAGGCTTTATGCAATTTTCCTCAATGAATTGGGTATTATATGAACTATTGGAGTAATTAAACAGGGACATAGTAATGAATTTTCGTTTGAGAAATGATCAACTATATATCCAATTTGTTTAACTATTGTCTTATTTTTTCGTTAAATATTTTTTGAGTTGTTATCTCCGAACCTCTGGATTTTCCAAACTCCTCCTCATATTAGTTTTTGAATCCACCCTTACATTTTACACATATGAAGTGATAAAAAAGTTTATATGTCCCCTTCTTCTTGCATTACTCCTTATTCATTCAAACGAGAGAAAGACAAAATCAATTAATAAGGAAAATATTTTATTTTTTGGACCATATAAGATATACGTAAGAGGTGATACAATCATAATATGAAAATGAGTAATATATAATTAATCATGATAAATAAGGGGTACCAAAGAGACCGTATATATCATGATGGTTGATATTTCATATTCTGGGTCTTTCAAGAACATGAATTCTAAATATATAATAAAAACGATCAAGTTATTTAAACATATTATAATGTATAAATTGTAACAAAATTCTTACAAATACTTTGTACCATAATTCTAGATTTTAATGTTCGTCCCCAATATCTACCCAAAAGTTGTGTATAGTTTACTCATTGTACCCTGGTAACTTTTTTCATAATAATTTAGGATGAACATATTTGAGGAGATTGATTTGAACATTATTAATAACGTTAGGGGTCATAAAACACTTCTGAAATATTGGATAAAATTTTAAAATTGGGTAAATAAACAGGGACTAATGAATTTTGTTCTAGTAGTAAAACAATTAGGGAGAAAAACAAATTTGAGTTATTAGATTTAACATTTTTATTTATACATAAAAATATTAATTCAGAAAATAAATGAGGCTCACAAAGTTTAAGATAAAATTCAATTTAGACAAATAATAATTAAAACTATAATTTGCGAATATAAATAAAAAATATACCTATAAATGTCATAAATAAATTTTCAATATCAGGATTGCGATATTTAAGAGAACTTGCAAAATATACGCCTTAGACTAAATATATAAATAAATACAAATCCAACTTATTATATGATTATATTGCGATTAAATATTTAAGAAAAATCATAATAGTTTGAATACTTACACAATGTGTAGAAATTCTATGTCGAAAATATTTATCATCTAGATCTCCAACAAAATTTGTAAACTCAGAATCAAATAAATGTTATGTTTGATGATGTTGATAGAAAATAATGTTCTTGTAGATAATTGTGGAGAAAGTGTACAATTTTGTTGCCAAATCTCACTCAAAATTGTGTGTGTGTGTGTGTGTGTGTGTGTGTGTGAGAGAGAGAGAGAGAGAGAGAGAGAGAGAGAGAGAGAGAGAGAGAGAGAAAGAAAGCGATAGAGAGAGGGGGTGTATGTGTATATGCTGGAAGCGGCGGCACGGTAAAGAGGAAACTGAAGAGGTAGGTAGTGTTAGGGTTTGGTGAAATTTAAGAGCGTTTATATATGCATTATTAATGGGCAGGCCCATTCCTAGGTTATGTGACAGGTTTAACAATTTCAACTCCCCGTTTGACCCATAAACTTATATATGTTTTATATCAAGTTTTAACTTCCTTAAAAAGGTTTTCATTAAAAAAATTGTTATATTGTGTCTTATTTCACATTCTTCTTTTATTTTCAATGTCCATGTTTTCTTATTTTTATTGTTTTCATTCTTCCAAAATTTTGAGAGGTTAGATAAATTTTCAAAGATTCAAAATTTTGTTGGCACTTATCAATCAATTCGAACCTTTTAAGCCTACATAAGTTTTTCAATATAAGACGTGTACATCTTTGATAATTTTGACATGATTCAATTGAGGGCTTCTATTTCCCTTACCAAGGTTTGGACTACCTTGACAACTTAGGTATGGCTTAGTTGAGGATACCTTATATATTGTTGGGATTGAGGTGTATAATCATAAAATCCAAAAAAATACCATATGTAATTCTGAAGGAATATACCACCATTTATCATGATGGGAATTGTTTCGACAAGTATATCATGTGTATATCTTGACTACCATGCATTCAACATTAATACCCATTTGCACCTAAATTTTATTTTTGAATACTTCGACCAACAGTGGTATATTGTGTCATTTTCTGGTGAAAAATACTTTTTTCCTCATCTTTTGGGCCACTTGGATCTGATTGTATTCTCTTAAAGTGTACATAAATGTCGAAAATTTGTTGTCGACGGTTGTATCGATCAATTGATTAAGCGATCGTGGGTAACACAAAATAGTCTTACGGACATGTGTTTGGTAACCTTTGTAAAATCAATACACATGTGTTATTTAATATTAGTCATCTGGATTAGATATTAAAATAGAATTAGAACCTCGAGTGGGATATGTTACATCACATATTTCATTGTCTTAGAGTAGTCACTCGTCTTCCTCTTTAATGATCTGATACTTCTTGTAGGATAATCTCCTACGCTTCTACATGACTGAGCGAGTATCTTGGAGGATATTGATTATTTGAGAATTTATAAAGTCGGTTTAATGTTGACCAAAATAATGCTCCATTGTATATTGAAGGGAAACCATATATTCTTTGATGATCAACTTTCACACTAGGACCTTTCATTCGGGTTCCCCTACAGGAACGCAGATTAGTTATTCATTCATTTTAGAATTTACATGTGATATACCTTCCAAGACATCAATTGCGTATATTCTTAATTCGACCAACATTTGTTTCATATCCATACTTCTTACAATATGTGGTGTGTTGGAGGTAGTAGTCTCCCCCCGGACACATAGATGTGGGACTTCTACATTCTCTTTTTTTGTGTCACTTCGAAACTTCATATTGTGGCATCAATCAGAAAATTTCTTGCGTTGCCTTAGGTGTAGTGTATGTTAAAGTGTTTTCCACCTTAAAATCTGCAAGAAATAGTATTTGATGGTTGTACGAGTTTCATATTGGATGCAAAACTGGATAAGTTCCACAAACAGTTTGAGCAAGCAAACAGGAGTTCGAGCCTGAGAAATACTTGTTACAAAATCCTATTTATGTAGGTGACCTTTCAAGCGTCAAAGTAAGGTTTGGGTTTGAAAATAGTATGCATGAGAGTAAGAATCATTATTTTTATCAGAGTATAATACGGTTTTGTGACATATAAACATTTATTAACATAATAAATAGGTATTTGAATATTATTCACCTCTCAGAATTAAATTACAGCGAAGATCTTAAGACGACCTTCTAGGAATATTTAACTTGTATGTCGGGTTATAAATTTGCCTTCTGTTTACCTAGAAAAAATATTTGTCTCGTGTGCTATAATATTTCATTTAAGGCCCAATTCTCGTCATCAACGTTTGCTTTATTTATGTTCAAATATATTAATTTATTTTATTTGAAGTTTGGACATATAAAAATATCGACGTTCATAATTTTTTGGTGACCAAGTACCAAAAATAGGTTGTTGCCTATTGGGTAAAACCAATTTTAGACCATATATTTATAAAATGTCATTTTAATTTTGGATAGTTTGACTAATTTCGTTAGATATTTCATATATTATAAGGGAAATTTGGATATTTCAAATAAATAATATTTGTACCACTAACTAGGAAATTTATTTGAAATATTTAAATTAACCTTAAAATCAATTAAATATGTCACGAGTTTAATGAAATTGCCTTAAAAAGGCACTTTTGAAAACGTATGATCCAAAAATGATACTTTTTGAGATGTGGTCTATAGCCTATAGGTAATGGCTTATTTTGGAATTTGCAAGTAATTTGAACTCACAAACATTGTCAGTGGTGTATTTAGACGAAAGGGGTATGCGGACGCCCACAAATTAGAGACACTGTGAGAAAGTGATATATTTGTTTTTTAGCAAAAAATCTTTAAGAGAAATATATTTTCTCCCTCCAATCACTCTCCGAACTAGAGATTATTCCAAAAATAATTATCATTGATTGTTCTATTTAAGCCCCTCCCCCACCCAACACCCCGAGACCCATCATGTATTCACCCTGGATACTCGTAAATAGGGCTGCAAACGAGCCGAGCCGAGCCGAATAGTAGATGTACAGGCTTGGTTTGTTTAATTTCTCGAGCCGAGCCGAGCTCAAATTTAAACGAGCCGAGCCCGAGCTTTCCAATCATCCAAATCAGAAATGTTAGAACTTGTTTGTTTAACTTATTGAACAATCTTTTTTAAAGTCGAGCACGAGTTGCTCATGAACAATTTGTTTTTTATGGTTGAAATGGGACTTTCATGAGTGTGTGGTATGAAAATATGAAACATAACACTAATGAAAAAATAAATGTCTAAAGAAATTAAAAATATCTAGTTAGATATCGAAGGTTTAGTAATATATTTATAAGTAGATAATTTATTTTTATTTATAATTCATAATTTTAAACGAGCTCACGAGCCGAGCTCGAGCAGGCTTGTTTACGTATCGAGCTTAAAATGGAGCTTGAGCTTGAGCTTGTTTACATTCGAGCCGATCTCGAACGAGCTTTTCTCCGAGCCGAGCTCGAGCTGCTCGCGAGCGGCTTGGTTCATTTGCAGCCCTACTCGTAAAGATAATCTCTTGGAAATAACCAATGATACAATTGGTTTATTTGGTTATTACTATGAGGCTAAAGTTCTTAGAAAGATTTCAAACTGATACAAATTCAAAGTTAATTACTCATGAAAGATGAAAGGGTAAATTACTGTAAAAGTCATTTATCTTTGAACATTTTTACTATTTTAGCACCTATGTCATATATACCATTGTTTTACACTTTTTCCCCACCATTAGTTCAAAATCGTTAACTACTATAGTCAACGCTAGTCAACGTACGCGCCGCACACGCCACTGTAAATACACCAAATAATGAAAGATATTGTAGACATTTGACTTTTGTCTTTTGATTTTCCCAATCTAATTCAATATTTATTTTACGAATTTAAAATTTAAACCCAATATTTTTCTTTCATTTACCTCTTTTTTAAGTCAAGTAATTATCTTTTTATTTTCCTGTTTTAGGCTACCCAATGTTAGCTTTGGAGTTTTTGGTTATCAAATTTGACTCCTATAGTAAAGAAATGATATTTACACGACTGCTAATAATCACAAACAATCTCATGACATTATTACCGACCAACTAGTTGTAAATTTATTTCGTAAATTTTGTATAATAAGATAACAAAATTTGTACATTGTATAGAAAGTCTAACTAGATCATTTGTTAAACAAAATGATTCATTTATTGAAATGATCAGTGTCAAGCACGATCTTTATTCAAGGAAGACGATAGTAAACATGGGATTTTTTGTAGATTTTATAGATGTTTTGATTTCTCGCTTTGGAAAGATTGTAAAATAAATATGTTCAAATCTAGTGTGATCTCAGAAAATAAAGGTTTTGAGGAGGATTGCATAAAAGTAAAGAACACACTCGTTTTATCGTGGTTCAGCATAAAGGCCTACATCCACACTGAAGCAATCTACGAGATATGCTTTGAAGCACTATAGGAACGGAATTACAACTTCAGATCATATCTATCAGTTATTATAGAGTATAAACAAACCCTAATATTTCAATCAAATCTCGTAGCCACTATTGAGAACACTACTCAATACGCCAGCCAGATGCTTACAATCTAACTATAATCTCTTTCTTTATAACACACACATATTGAGATTTACATAATCCCTAGGTTTTCTTTAAGCTGAGAGATTTTAAGAGAGAAGAAGAGTATTCAAAGATGAAAACATGAAGTCTGACCGAGTATGAAGAGTAGAGATTATATATATGGGTGCTCTAGGGTTTTAATCTCGCCCGTTCAAAGTGATATGAGATCAACGTGTATAGATATGCCACGTCTTATGTCGTTTAAGTAAAAATGGTATTGTTTTACTTAAGTGAGATGGTCTTCAAATATAGCCCACAAGTTAATTAATCCAAGTAAGCATTGACCAAGTAAAGACCCAAATAAGCTAATTACACATAAGCATGAAATATATACATATATATATATATAACTTTGACTTGGACTTTATATCCAACAATCTCCACCTTAAGTCCACTTACTCTTCATCCTTCAAGATTACAACTTCATCTTCAGTGTCAGTCTATTCATAGTTGTTGTAACCTGCAAACAAAAAAGTACCTTAGTCGATATTTTATAAACTCGAACAATGTTTAAATTTGCTAACAACCAATATTTTAGTTCCTATATCTACTAGATTATCCTCAATAGGTATTTTACAGAACTTTATTATCTCTGAACAAATCTAGTCTAATAAAATGAAACTTAAAACCAATAAATTGGATTCTTACTCAAGTAAATGGCACTTTGACTGTATTGCAAATATTAGCAGTTGACTTAGTCAACTTTAGTTAATTAGTCAAACCTTGTAACCATATAGCTTCTTTAAAACAATCACAAATAGCCACATATTCAGATTCAGTAGCAGATAAAGCAACTAAAGGATGCAATTTAGATTTCCAAGTTATTCAGTTTCTACCAAGTGTGACACAATAGGAAGTTGTTGACTTCCTAGAGTACTTATCACTAGCAAAATCTGCATCTACATGGCCTACTAAATCAAATGGAACATTTCAATTTCCATAACACAAGCCAACATTCAAAGTACGGTTTATATAAGAAACTACATATTTTAAGGTAGTCTAGTGATCAAGGACTAGATTAGACATAGACCTATTTAAAATTGATATATCATAAGATAAATCTGGTCTAGTGTTTATCATAACATACATGTGTGACCATATCACATTGGCATAAAGAAAGTAACTCATTCTTACTTTTCTGAAAACAGTTTTGGGACATTGATTTTTACTAAGTACAAAATAACTAGCTAAAGGCATCTCATATGACTTACATTTCAAATTCCCATACCTTTCAACCAATTTAAGCAAGTAAGGCTCTTGATGTAATTTTAGAGAACATACCTTTCTGATTTATTTCAATTACCATACCCAATATTTTCTTGGCTTTACCAAGATCTTTCATGTCAAACTCAGAATTAAGGTCAACTTTCAACTTACTAATTTTATGTACATAATTACTTTTAAGTAACATAACATCTGCATAAAGTAAAAGATATAACATAGTTTTAGATAGGGTTGAGCAAATTGAAACCAAAAAAAAAACCGAACCAAAAAACAAAAAACAAAAAACCTAAAAAAACGAAAACCAAAAAACCGATTGGTTTGGTTTAAATTTTTTCCAAATACGAAAGTTTTGGTTCGGTTCGGTTTAGTACACAAAATCCAAACCGAAAAACCAAAAATAAACCGAACCATATAAACTGCTATGGAAAATTACATAACTGATGGTTTAAAAATAATTAGTGTCATTTGACATCTTTATTCAACCATACAATCAATATTGCCTAATCCAAAATGTGCAAGCAAGTTTTTTTTTGTGCTCGAAAGTGCTGGAAAAATTGTCTTATAGTATAATAAAGTACTGACTAAGAAAAATTGTATAACAAATACTTTTCCTTTTTTGTTCGACAAAAAGGTATGCCTTTCGACAGTGAGAGTTTGAAAAATTAACTACATGGATCTTCTGAGCAAAATGAGTTGGAGAATTTATTTTGTCAAAAGAGTTGGGGAATCAAACATAACATTGACACCTATAGTGCCATAATTATGTAATATATTATTTTCAGTCATTTAAAATCTATATGGAGATTTATTTTTATTTCCAAATTATGCCTACCAAGTTTATTACCTGACAAACCAAAATATAGAGAATATTGGCATAAAAAAAAATTAAAACACAAAAGTATAAAAGGGAAGGTAACGAAAGTTTCCTTTGCTAAGCCAGAAGTATCATCTCAAACACCTTACATCATTGAAGTGTTTCTTGAAGAAAGACGAGAGAGAACTTTGCGTTAAAGCTTGATATCGAGAAACCGAACCAAAAACTGAGTAACCAAACCAAAAATGAACCGCCCGGTTCGGTTTCTAAAATATATAAAACCGAGTTATTCGGTTTGGCTCCGGTTTTGGTAAACAACCGAGATGAACCGAATCATGGTCACCCCTAGTGTTAGAATCATTAAGATAGTAAAGACAACTATCATATTCACTTCTTTAAAACCCCAAGCTAATTACAAAAGTATAAAATCAGGATGTTTAGGGTTAGAATATCCATTAGGTTGTCTCATATAGATATCCTCATCAAGTACACCATGCAATAAAGCAGTTTTTGTCATCAAGTTGTTCTAGTTCTAAGTGAAAACAAGCTATATATGCTAGCATTATCCTTATAGTTATAAATTTAACAACTGGAGCAAATAAATCATGAAAATGTATACCTTATCTTTGTGTATAGCATTTAGCTACAAGCCTAGCCATATACCTAGGTGGATCTAAATCATTTACCCCCTATTTTATTTTATATAACCATTTGCATTCTATAAGTTTATGGTTAAGGGGTGGTTTAACCAAAATCCAAGTTTTATTAACATATAAAGAGTTCACTTTTTCTTTCATTGAAGCAAACAACAAATTTTTGTCCTTAGATTTTAAAACCTCACTATAAGATCGAGGTTCAATGAGATTGACCTCAGTAACAGCTATTAAAGTAATATACACAAGTTTAGCATAGGAGTGCCTGTTTGATGGTCTAGGTTCTATTCTTTCTCTATCTCTAGTGAGTTTATAGTTTACCAAACTGTCTTGTAGGGATTCATGAGGTGTCTCAGCCCCATTGGTATGCTCAGTGGGTTATGGATGCTCTGAGGGTTGTACTCCATCAGGTTCCACTTCATTGACTGGATTCGTTTGACTTTAATCAACATCACTTCCAATATTTATTATGGGCTCCACCTTAATTCCTATTTCCCCAGGGACAAATTCAAGTTCACCATAACCATTACCTGAAATCACGGTATCTTTCTTCCAAGGAAAGATAGTTTCATCAAAAAATACATCCCTACTAGTGATAATTTTTACACCTCTAGAAATTTTATCCCACAATATGAAACCTTTAGAACCATGCATAGTTTGATAGCCCAAGAAAACACATTTAAGGGACATGTGGTCTAATTTTCCTTCTCTGTTATGGGCATAGGCAGCACAACAAAAAATTCTCAAATTAGACAAGTCAGGTTTTTTTATCATCCACAATTCTATTAGACATTTCATGTTAAGGGACCTATTAGGACTTCTATTGACCAAATAAGTAGCAGTGTAAAAAGGTTCACCCTAAAAAGATTTTGAAAGGCCAGAAGTAAACAATAACCTTATAATAAAGTTCTATCATTCTTTCAGCTACCCCATTTTGTTGTGGTATTTTGCTAACATATCTATGCCTTAATATACCATGTTCTTTGCAAAAATGATCAAACTCTTCACTACGAAATTCCAAACCATTATCAGTTCTCAAAGTTTTAAAAAAAATTCCACTTTGTTTTTCTTGAAAAATAACCCATTCCTTTATAACATTACAGGTCTCACTTTTATTTTTTTGAAAGAAATGTCCATACTCTCCTAGAGGAATCATCAACTAAAGACAGAAAGAATTTCCTCCCCTCATGAGTTTCATTCTTTTCAGGACCCCAAAAATCAACATGAATATATTCAAGAATGTTTTTAGACATGGGAATACCATAAGGAAATTTCATTCTATGTTGCCTAGCTAATACACATGACTCAAAAAATTCAATAGTAGAGATAGAATTTTTACCTAGCAAGCCATCCTTGCTTAGTACATTGAGTCCTAATTGAATCATATGCCTAAGCCACAAATGTCACTTAATAGTAGTTGCATTCTTAATATTAGTATCAAAGGTATTCAAATCAGAAGTAATGCATTAACCATCAAGAATATATAAATCAAACTCTTTCTTTCCACATAAGATAAGTTTATTATTCTTATACACATTAGTTCATGCCATTAGAGACTTATATATACAGACAAGGTCATCTAAAACACCTAAAGAAATAAGGTTTTTTTTAGATCAGGTATCCATCTCACATTAGTTAGGGTTACCTTTTTTACCATTATTAAGTCTTAATTTTATATTACCAATCCTAGCCACTTGGCAAGTATCATTGTTCCCCATACATACAGTTTCAGACTTGAATTCCCTCAAGTCATGAAACTAATCCTTATTTTGACTCATATGAAAAGTACACCCAAAATCAATAATCTAATTAGATTTGCATGCAATATCATATACATTTAAGACTTCATAGGTATCACCATCTTTAAGGTGCAAGCATGCAATATAAGTTTCAATGTTATTACTGGCATTCTTATTCTTAAGAGGATAGCAATTTTTCTTAATATGTCTAGATTTTCTACAATGATAACATTTTCTTGATTCAGTATTGTTATCTCCATAGGTATCTTCCTTATATTTATTAGGTTTCACATACTCAGGGGACTCACTACTATGTTTACAAACAGGTTATTACCAACTCGTTTCATATACTTTAATTCAAGTTCTCGTGTGCAATCTAATCAAATGTAGGCATTACAGTGTAATATTGAAAAGAATGTTTAACTACTTGATAAGATTCAGGTATAGAGTTCAAGAAGATCATACATATACTGGTATCATCTAAGGCCATATCCGAACCTCTT
The DNA here is from genome assembly GCA_029959085.1 of Nemophila menziesii. Lineage (NCBI taxonomy): Eukaryota > Viridiplantae > Streptophyta > Magnoliopsida > Boraginales > Hydrophyllaceae > Nemophila > Nemophila menziesii. The sequence continues at coordinate 53,215,737 of JARWIR010000003.1, read as the reverse complement.
AAAACCAGATTTAATTTTGAAACTCATCAACATTCTCATCAACAGTTTTTGAAGAATCTATTTTAAGTAAAAATATTTTACTTTAAGAAAAGCGAGAATAGGAGCAGATGCACATGGAATGAGGAATCGAGTTATACCCAGAGATCAGTGGTCTTTTTTGCTCCATCTATTTTTTGTATTACTGTATCAGACAGATTCAGAAACAATACGTTGAAGGCCTCTTCATCGGTCTCGTCCTTCCTTTTCATTGCATCCTCAGACCATTTGGTCACATCGGCTTCGAGTGTTGGCAACACCTTGTGATCGGATAACAGGACACGTATTTTCTTATTTCAAACCCCGAAATCATCTTTTTCGTCAAACACCGACCTCAAGTCTTGTAGTAGCCATAGATCTATAGATATGTATCAATATCACACAAGAACACACGTATTAGGGTTAGATTCAAATCAGAAAACCCTAGAAGGTTTTGATACCACTATTGTAGATTTTATAAATGTTTTGATTTCTTGTTTTGGAAAGATAGTAAAAGACATTTGTTCAAAACTAGTTTAATCTCAGCAAATAAAATGTTTGAAGAAAAGTGCAGAAAAGTATAGAATACAATCGTTTGATCGTGGTTCAGCACAAGGGCCTACGTCTACACTGAAGCAATCTACGAGAGACGCTTTGATGCACTATAAGAACGGGATTACAACTTCAGATCAAATCTATCAGCTATTACAAAGTATAGACCACTGCCGTTCTTGGTTTCTAGAAATCGTGCCTCAGAGCACATTTTTAGGCTTTCCTAAAAACTACAACAATATGACCAGCTAAATACACATAAACATGAATATTATATCAACTTTGATTTGGACTTCATATTCAACAGGTATACTTCCCATTGCCCTACTTTCATTTATTTGATTTAGGATTTAGGAGGCTTCCATAAGAGGCTGCATTTCTGTGACGTTCTCAGTTCTCGGTGCCAATTACCTGTCGAGCTACACTTACAAAATGCATTTCGAAGTCACTGGATAAAATCAGACAGTTGATATTCAGATTCACCTTCCCTCTCTGTTTATATCCAAAGATAAGGTCTATCCAGTGATTCAAGTTCTCTGAAACAAATTCCGACTATAAGATCTGATTTTCCTCTATAGGATCAATTCCATGTCCATCTTCGAAGGACTTGTTCCCATTGAACTGCTGCAAAAAATTCATCGAGTACTTGTTTAGCAAAAAACATTTCAAACTGGCCAAATGGCGTAGAAACGAACATTCGTGTAACTTATTTTCATAATATAAGGACCTTATTTACAACAAACTTAGAACAAGCAGCTCAGCTCCCAATTCTAGCACCAACATCTTTTTTGAAAGAAAGACCATTCTAGGCAAAAGTTGGAGATTTCATAACATTTCAGGATAATTGGAATAATATTAAATAATGCAGCTTTTTATAAACAAAAATATTAAAGATCAAAGGATAACCCTCTCATCATGAGTCATGATCATTCTCTGTGTCATTGTTTGCAGAGATTTGGCTTCAGATTCAAATTTTCTTAATTGTCTCATCTTTGAAATTCTGAACAAAAAAAATCATATAAGCACAAGATTAACAAAACGTAGAGAAAGAAAAGGTCAGTAAATAAAACTAACAAACCTCAAGTTCTGCACAATTCCCTCCCATCCGATGTCTGTTACGCATCTTTTAAAGCAGCCTGTAACAAAACAAGCAATCTACATTAGATTTTACCGTTATTTTCATGGAATAATAGTCTTTTAACGCAAAGTTAGGATCTTCCCACCATTTTGGTTTTACCTCATCAAGGGTTACTATAAGGTCTGTATATTGGATGTTGATCAACTCTTCTAGTTGTTGAAATGTGACATATTCGGATACAAAAGATTATCAAAGAAATAACTGAATACAGATATCTCTGACCAGCAAATCCGAAACAAATTCACCCGTATTTATACCTTCAGTTACTAGACCAACTCCTAAAAATCTTAAACTATCTTTTGGTAGTGATTAGTAGGAACTGCATAATGTATTACTCCCTCCGTCCATTTACTACTTTTTGTGGCACAAAGATTAAAAAATACATTAAATAATAGCCCTTTTTTACTATATTGCCCTTATTCATTGAGTAGAATGTCATTTAATGCATTATTGCTTTTAACTAATTAACTAAGGGTGATATTGGAAAAATAGGTGAAAAAATGTCTTGATAATATAAAAGGGACAAATATTGTTGGACACCTCCTTTTAGAAAGAAAGACAAATGAAATTAGACGAATGGAGTATGATTAATGGAAGTAGATAAATATAGAGAAAGTAATCTCACATCGTTCAAAAGACAGGCATTAGTGTTACTCGTCTTGAGATATAATAATCTAGAATTCTCATTGTCCATCACGCAGCCATGCATTGAGCACAAAGCGAACTATTCTTTCGCCTTTTACTAAAGAATACCGTGTGCTCGTTGCATATAGTGGCATACGCCAATTTTTTAAGGGTTTCTTCTTTATTGGAAGAGCCCAAACAAATTTATGTCATAAAATTGTATAGTATTACATTATTTCATGTAAAATTTATTAAATTAAGAGTTTGAGACAAAATCAAAGTTTATTTTAAAATAAAATGAGGTGTCATTTACGTATATATAGGAAATATTTCAATTACCATATATAGAAAGAATTCACGTAAATAAAATACAAAAAGGGGTTACAAACCTTCGTAAACATCAAGTAGTTATAATTTTGAACATCCTATATCTTCTATATTTTAAATATAATTTCATATCTCAATTAAATAAAATATTTTACAATTTTAATGAATTTTAGTTAAGTTTGAATTTAAATTATTAGCATCATTAGAGATATGAAATTTAAATTTTTGCTCAAAACCTTTAAATTTACTAACTAAATCATGTTCTTCCCACCACATAGTCCAACCTAATCACTTAGCACCATCACACCAACAAGCCCGTATTACATTATATAGAATTAAATAATAAACACCATAGTATTACATTATATAGAATTAAATAATAAACACCATAAGTAACATGTTGTACAAAAAGTAACTTGGCATCTTTTTTTTTTTTTTTTGTTCAAATTCTTGGCATCTTCTCCATTCCACTGAATAGTAAATACTCACTATCATTAATCCATGTATTTCCGTTTTTCAATTTGTATTAACATCATACATTCTTGTATTAACCCATACATTCTTCATGAAAAATTAACATCATACATTCTTCTTTATTATTCCGCATAATTGTTAGAGATTTTTGGAGTTTGTTTGATTTTTATTTTTCATATGATTTTGGATGTATTATTTAAGTTTTAGATTAGTATATATATATATAATTTTTTTGAGTTGATGATTATCATAGGATTGTGTATATGTTGATGGATGAATAGTGACAATCGTACAAAATATTGTTCGTGATTAGATGATATGAAATTAATTAAAAGAATTGTTTAGAATAGTTTTTGCTAAGTGAACAAGGTTTTATCATTTCTACAGAAAAAGTTTATCTCTATGGTTTTATATTTTTGTCAGAACGTATGCAAAATCGCTGAAGCAGTGATGTTTTTTTTCAGGGATCATTTTTACCCAGAGCTGGAAATGCTCTTAAGAGACTTTAACTTTACAAGATGCTGGTTCTAGATTGACCAGTGATTGAACAAGAGGTTGGAATAATTACACGTTCAGCTAAACCAATATAAACCATAGAGATAAACTTTACAAGAGGTTGGAATATTCTAGAGCAACCACCTCCAAATTCTGTTCAACTAACATGCTAAATCTATTATTGACATGGTATTAACTTTCATTCATATCAGTAAAAATGGATTTTAAATCAAGATAATTTGCCTATGAAAAATTAAAGTACTTCCCAGGGAAGATTACAAAGACCTAACTTTGAAATTTAAATCGTTGGACAATCCAACTTAGCAAACATATAAAGTCATGCATGGTCTGGGCCTCCACTACCAAAAGGGCCATAAATATTTAAGCTCACCAACTTATGAAACCTTAAATCACTACAAGTTTTATTGCTGGATAATTAATCAGAGGTAACCTTGATTTTCTTATCACTTTACTTTCAAGATTTAATGTTATTATAGAAATAACTAATAACTGGGGAAAACTAGTTCTAGAACATTAGGAATAGCACGAAAATTACCAACAAGTGAGAATATATGGATCAAACTGAATTGTTAAACATCAACAAGATGCTGAAAATATTGAGTGACTTATAAAAAATTAATAATGATAATCTAAAAATGTTTCTTATACAGATGATCAAAGCTCAATGTCCACAAAGTCATTAAAAGTAGCTTGAAGAAACTATTCCTTCAAAGGTATTTTCTTGCAAGGGCTCGAACTTTGGTGTCAAAATGAGATGATGTAATTCGAGATCCAGGTAAATATAAGGGATTTAGAAGAGTCTGCAAATATACATAAGTAATCAGTTAAGAAAGATTTAACATGTTTTAAATGAAAAAGGTAAAATCATTGACCTTTATGTAAAGCTCATGGACCTCTTGGAAGAAGCTTTTTATTCCATCATCATTGCGAGAGTCATGTAGAAGCATTAATCGAGTATGTAAGGGCGAATTGTCAAGAAAAATCAAATATATATGCAATACGATTCTACAATCCAAAATTTGAAACCATATAATAAAGAAATGAACAATAGGAAAGGATATGACCAGCTGTGACATATACTGAAACCACCAAATCGTTGAATCTATCTATTGATTTTAAAAACCTGGGGAAACATGAGAATAAAGAATAATGATTAACAAGTGGAAGATAATTAAAAAGAATTGACTCAAACTTGAAGATGTTATTGCAATATTATTAGCATATAAAGAGGGATTCGAATCTCACATAGCACTTGTAGTCCATGCAAGGTCTTGTACAATATCCAATGCTGCATGTAAAATGAATTGGTGCAAATGTGCAGCATCTTCTTTCTGGTACATGGGGATTTAAAGGAAAATAAATTCAATGATAACTTGAGCTATTCCAAGTGACATAAATATATATTTCTTTAATCCATTTCATAAGAAGTAATGTAACATTTAGGCAGAAATGAAGATTTCTTCGACAAATGAGCTATCTAATTCACAATAGAAACAATACAACTGGAATTGCAGACAAAAAACAACCCAAGAAAAAAAAAGAAGATGGTAGATAATATGATAAGCAGATAGAGTGTCAATAAATCAAACAGCTTAAGGTCATGATAAGTATGATTAACAATCTACCGACTAATAAGGATTGGTTAGAATGTACCTTGGGGACAGTTCCAACTTCAGCTTCGTAAATGGGAATATCATTGCGACTAACGATCATGAAGCACGCCCTGCTCGCCATTCCCAATTTCTTTGCTACTGCTGCAGCTCGGATTTCAATTCACGATTTGAACCCTAATGACGATCAATTCAAACAAAATCCAAAATTCAGTTTTTTGGGTTTAATTATATGATTTTGTCTTTTTTTTTTTATAAGTTTTGCTTCTTTTACATTATATAGATCCAGTAAACAAGTGTAAATGCTCCACAATTAACAGAAGTTTAATTAAATTGAGTAACTAAAATTGAAGAATGAGTCAATTAACGTTTATCTTGAGATCTCTTTGCACAACTTAAGAATTTAGAAAATTATAAAGCATGAGACGTACCTACAATGAAGCAAAGTGACGAGTTTGTATGGAGCTGCTTCGAGTGTCGGGAGAGCCAGAGAGCAATTTCTTTATTAGTCAAGAAATAGCAAATGAAATTAAATGAATATGGTAGGGTAAGTTAATTCGAACCAAAAAAAAAAAAAAAGACAGGCCAAGTTATAATTTATTTTTCTTTATTTTTTTATCTTTAAATTTTAAGAATAGGATGGTTGACTTAAACCATCCATCTTCCCAATTAGCTACTATACTTTTGAATGACTTCCATCCACTAGGGATTGGATAACTTTGTAATGAACACTTGTTTATTTAATGTATTATTGCATTCGACTAAAAAATTTCCATCCACTAGGGATTGGATAACTTTGTAATGAACACTTGTTTATTTAATGTATTATTGCATTCGACTAAAAAATAAAAAGACTTAAACCATCCACAATATATAGTATATACTCTCTCTTTCAAAATGTTTGAAAACATAAATTTTAAATTTTTTAATAGAGATAATAGTAGAAAAAAAGAAAAAAAATATCTTGATATTTTAAATGGATTAACATTTTGAAACAACATTTTTAATAAGTGGGCAAACATTATGAAACAGAGGGAGTAATAAATTTGTCACAAAGGGTCTAAACTAAATATTTGATTTTTTGTGACAAAACTACCCCTGTATAATTTATTGTGTTATGTTTAATTACTCCTTAATTATGTTTAATTTCTTACTGAATTGCGCTGTAAAAGTATAATTTGTCGTGTTATTTAATTACTTGCTGGATTGTGTTGTATAATATGTTAGGGTGTGTTTATTAATTTGTTTAGTTATATATTCAATTCCACGAGCATAACGTAACTCGGATGTATTTGCAAAAGTACTTGATGTAAATTTACTATTCACGAGAATTAAGTCAGCCATCCTTGCTGTAAATTCTTTTTCGTTAAGTTTGCAACTTCAACAATGGACTAAAATAGAGACTTGGTCTGCTACCATAACATCGAATGTGCCCACATAAGTAGCATACAATGAGCTACAGATATACAATGCATATACGCATATATTATGTGTAATTTGTTAAATATATGTCTGGGAAGAAAGATCCATCCATATACTGTAACGGTGAATTGATATTGAAGAATAACTATGGTGGTGGTTTAAATCGCAGATGGAGGAATTGGATATGGTGTAATAGATTGGTGAAGGTGAAGGTTCAAAAGTATTGGGTTTTGAGTGTAACCTGATTGTTGCGCTTTGGTTTGTTGATCGGCATTGAAGTGGAACATTGTTTATGTGATGGGAAATGATAATGGTGATGGCAGAGATGGTACGAGGTTATAAGATCAACGATGAGGGGGAATTAGATTGCTGGTGTGGATGCACTGTAAATGTTGGACCACGTCTATGGAAACCACGACTATGAAAATGGAGTAGGTGGGGTGATGATGTAATTGTTGGACGTTTGTGTAAGGAGTAATGGTGATAATGATTTGTTTAGTCACGATTGAAGATAGAGTATTGTAAAGGTTATGAATTAGATTTCTTCATGGATTTAGCCACGTTCAAGGAAGATAGAGAGGATCAAATCTCTTTTATCATTCATTTTTATTCAAAAAAACTAACAGATATTGAGGGTAGAATTGAGATAACACATTTACAGACGAATTTTATTCCACATATTCTATATGAAGCAAAAAATTGATGTTTGTAAGCGAGTAATTTTCTAGTATGTATACACAAGCCTAAAAACTAGAATAAGATAAAAGAAATAGAATGTAATATTCTTATTCTGCATACACATACCCAATTTTTTTTGCAAAAGTAAAGTTTATAAAACGAAAAGAAAATGTTTTCTGTTTAAAACAACGAAATCATAAATACCTTAAATTGTTGTGTTTTATTTGTATATACCAGTATAAAAAATAATAGAGAAATAAAATAAACACGTAAATAAATAAATAAACTTTACTTGTCGAGACTCGGATTGGATCCAATGTTTTTAAGGTATTCAGGCCATATACTGGTGTATTACGTTTGTTGGCTTCAACCTCCATGATACAACGACAAAACTATTCAGAAGAATCAGGCACACGACTTATTCAAAATTTCAACAAATTTAATAAAATATTTTCCATATCTTTCTTATGTTTTTTTTAATGTTTAATGTTTTAAAAAATTGAATGAATCAAATATTTGAGTTAACCAAATATTTATAGAAATTGAGTAGGTGGCTAGATATTCATTAAAATGTGTTGTAATTTTGAAAATTTGTAGTTGTGTCTTTTAAATAAAAGACACGTTAGTAAGCGAACAATATAATTATTGAGTCTAGCCCCATCTTAATGGATCTTAAATATTTATTGCTCATTAGCTATTGAGTCACACAAGGTTAATACTAAAAAGTTACATATAAAACAATTGAACAACTATTAAACCAAGTCCAAGAGTAATAGTTTCCTTTTTTTCTTTCATTTTTACTATATATAAATAAATAAAAATTATTTATTTATAATATCCAAAATTCATGATTCATTTTATCATTTAACTTTAAATGATTTTTAAATAAGTAAATATATTACATTAATTTTTATAATTTGATAAACATATTAATATTTAAATTATTTAATTAAATTAAATCACCATCATTTACGTGGTGTGATTCTTGGAACACTGGTCAAAGAATAATGAAGAGGCTGGACAGGGCATATGGTAATTCAGAGTGGATTGGACTGTTTCCTACAGCTCGGGTAGTTCATCTTGCTCGAGTACATTCCGATCACCTACCAATCCTTATCCAAATCTGTCCACCTAGGAGACAAGGTAATCATACGCGTCGTTTTCGATTCGAAACAGCTTGGTGCCTCCATAAAGGGTTCCAGGACTTTATCGGAAGTAAGTGGGAAGGGGATGCAGTAGGTATCGGTCGCGGAATAGAAAACATTCAAACCCATATTAATAAATGGAAGATGGAAAGCTTTGGGGATATTCATAAGCGGAAAAGAATTTTAACAGCAAGACTTCGTGGTATTCAGAAAGCACTTCAAAATTCATATAATTCCTCTCTCCGAGCTTTGGGGAATAGGTTGACAAAGGAATACGAGAGTGCATTAGCACAAGAAGAAATCATGGCTTTTCAGAATTCAAAAGATGTTTGGGTCAAAGACGGGGATCGAAACACTAGATATTATCACTTATCAAGGATTGTGCGAAAGAAAAAAACGAATTGCACTCGATTAAAGAATGTGAATGACGAGTGGGTGGAGGAAGAAGACGGGTTAAAAAATTTGGTTCGGAATTACTTTGAAAAATTATACGAAGAACCAGATGATAATATTGGGATTTTTTCCCTCCCAAAGGTTCCGTTTGTAGGTGAAGAAGAGGCGCAAGTTCTTAGTTTGCCATTTTCGGAAGAAGAAATCAAGGAAGCTGTTTTTAAATCAAATCCGATGAAGGCCCCTGGCCCAGATGGGATGTCAGCAGCTTTTTATCAAAAATGTTGGAATACAGTTGGAAGCGCAATTGCGACCATGTTTCAAAATGCTATTGAGACAGGGAGACTCCCTCTACACCTCAATGGTACACTTATCCACCTTATTCCGAAAGTAGTTGATCCTGAAAGGGTTAGTCTATTTCGACCGATTAGTCTTATTAATTCACCTTGTAAATTTATTATGAAGGCTATGGTCGATAGACTAAGGCCGTTACTTGCTGATAAAATTGGTCCTTGTCAAAGCAGCTTTTTACCAGGAAGATCAACAACTGACAATATTGTTTTAGTTCGTGAAATTGATCACAGAATGCGTAACCTCAAAGGGAAGAAAGGTATCGTGGCGATTAAAATTGATCTAGCAAAAGCGTATGACAAGATCAGATGGGAATTTATTGAAGACACGATAAAAGGGTTTGGCTTTCCGGCGAGCTGGATTTCGATAATAATTACGAGCATGGCAGAAAATGAGATGACAGTCCTTTGGAATGGGGAACCACTCACTCCATTTAAGCCATTCTGGGGGATTTGGCAAGGGGGCCCCCTCTCGCCGTATATCTTCATACTATGTATGGAAAGATTGTCCATGTTAATTCAGGAATTGTGTGGTAATGGAAGCTGGAAACCGATTAGATTGAGTAGAGATGGACCAGAATTGTCCCATTTGTTCTTCGCAGATGATTTAATGCTGTTTGGGGAAGCTTCGGTCTCACATGTCAACTTAATACGAGAAACATTGGATGTGTTCTGTAAAGAAGCTGGACAAACGGTGAGTGCGGAAAAGTCTTTAGTTTACTTCTCAAAAAATATTCCAACGGATCTTCAACTCGAATTGGCGGGAATTAGTGGTTTCTGTTTAAGTGAATCCTTTGATACCTATTTAGGAACACCAATACAATCTGGTAGGTTACCCAACGGTTTTTACAAGAGGATAATGGAACGGATGCGAAGCAAGCTTGCGATTTGGAAGGCAAAAAGTCTCTCACTTGCAGGTAGAATTACACTTGCCCAGTCGGTACTTAGCGCTATACCAACGTACCAAATGCAAATGATGAAACTACCTTGTTATGTTTGCAAAGAAATTGATCGTATTACACGTAACTTCATATGGGGTTCTACGGAAGAAGCAAGGAAAATACATTGGATATCCTGGGAGTCGATATGTAAACCGAAAGCTTATGGTGGCCTGGGGTTTCGTAGTGCAAGGAATTTTAACCTAGCGCTTCTAGGGAAATTGGGTTGGAAACTTCTCCAAAATCAGAAAGTTGCTTGGGTAGATGTGATTAAGAGAAAATATTTCAAAGAAGGGCTTCTTAATTACGCAAGTAGAGCGAATGATTCGGGTATCTGTAGGGCTATATGTATTGGAGCTAATTTACTAAAGGAGGGGATTATTGAAAGTGGGGATGTACACGGAAGATTCTATAAATGGTTAAGAGAACCCTCAGGTCAATTTTCTGTTAAATCGGCGATAAAAGGCTTTGATGGGACATTGGCAATTCCCGACTTCAATTGGAAACTCATTTGGCAACTAAAGTGCTCACAAAAACTCTGTGTACTGTTGTGGCGGGTTGCTTGGGATAGATTGGCCACCACGGCTAATTTATATAAACGTAATACCATTGATAATATGAATTGTGCAAGCTGTGGTGCGGTGGTGGAGGATTTACTCCATATTCTTGTAAGTTGTAAAACAACAGCTGTCTTATGGAGTGAACTTGGGGTGCTTGAACCGAACAGGGGGCAATTAAATCACAACATGGATGAAGCGAATACTGCTACTGTAACGAGTGGTGTTGAGCTGTCTTTGCAGAGGTCAGAAGCTCATCTGCCACGCGCAGACATCGAGGGTGAGACAGGTCTGCAGAATAGTAAAAAAAACCTGCAACTCGCTTACCAAAAAGCTGCGGTAGCTGCAGCAGCTACCCAAACTGCCGGCGAACAGGGGGAGCAACAATTGCAGAAAATTCGAAGCTGGATTGATACGAATTTAAAAACGAAGTATAGTTATGGCGGAATCGAATGGAAGTTAGTATTTGTAGCCGCGATAAACGTGTTGTGGGCAAGGAGAAATGAAGCAATTTTCGAGAATGTTACAGCAACTCCAAGAACTGCAGGGCTAAAACGCGACACTATAAAACTCGCTAGCTCCTTTATATCGGCGTGGGGGAGAGAGTGCGATGGGGGCGTGATAAGATCAGCAAAGAGCGTTTTGATTAAGTGGACTAAACCTAATGGTACTCTTAAGCTCAACGTGGATGGTAGTTATGATAGAGTAAACGCAACTGCTGGGATAGGTGGTGTATTAAGGGATGAAGAGGGCAATTATATATCGGGTTTTTCGGGCTCATGCGTTGCAGGATCGTCATTCCGTTCGGAGGTTCTCGCATTGCACTTTGGATTAAAGTGGGTAGTGGAGCGGGGAATAAGAAATCTAGTGGTCGAGACGGACTCGAGGGAGCTTCACGCGCTAGTGAAAGGCGGTGGTAGCTCAAAGAGGTGGAATTGCCACATTGGACGAGATTGTCAAGAAATGATACGAGCTAACTCTGGTTTTGAAATACGGTCAATATATCGGGAAGCGAACATTTGTGCGGACATTCTTGCGAAGAAGGGCGCGGCATCAAGTGAGGGACCTCGTGTGCTGGATGATCCACCAGATTATTTATGGGATAGTGTGACCAGGGATAGGAGTGGATGCGCGATTCCTAGGCTAGTTATTGACTCTCTGTGAGAGTGTAGTTGTTTAGTTTTTCTATTCAACTCCGGCTTCATGCCTCATATGTATGCAAAATATATATATATATATATATATATATATATATATATATATATATATATGGTTTAACACTTGAGTAAAATTTATTGACCAACATAAAAGAAAAAAGAAAGTATTATTCTAAATAAGTAAAAGCATAAAAAGGTTTAAAGCAAATCGTGTTTGAAGGCTTGAAGCATTATTCTAAATAAGTAAAAAAAACATAAAAAGGTTTAAAGCAAATCGTGTTTGAACATGTTCTTTAGTGTAACATTTTTTGAACATATCAAAAAAGTGAAAACCACTATAAGTTGCCAGAAAAAGACACAATCTCTTATCGTCTTTTCTTTCTTTGTCTTAAAAGTTTGACTTGGTACAAAAGAAAATGAGGAAGCTAAAATCGTGCTATGCACTCAGTAATCTTGTTCTTCATATGATTCTTCATCTGTTTTCGAATCTTGATGGTGTTAATGGGTTTGATCCTCTGGTACAACAGCTTTCTAAATATCACCGACATTTTCGAAGCAGAAATCATATATCATCATTATCATCAACAACTTTGAACATTAATGATTTTGGTGCTAAAGGGGATGGCATCACTGATGACACGAAGGTAAACTGTTTGCTGCATTGCCCATTAACAATATTTTTACTTTACTGATGCTAATTTTACACAGCTAAGATTGTTAGATTAGACTGTAACTCGAGGGTTCAACACTCAAGAATAACCAAAACAATGATTGCAAAATGTTCTGTTATATAAATTACAATGGTTTTAAATTTAAGGGTAACTAGCACGGGACACCTTTAGTCCCTGTGTTATAGGAAGAGTCAGCTATATATATACCCATGTATTTTAAAAAGTAGCAAATATACCCTTGTTATTCCAAATAGCAAATATATACCCTTTGAAGGGGTAGGTTTGCAATGTTAACACGGAAATATTTGCTACTTTAAAAAACACAAGGGTATATATTTGGATATATCGATTAACACAAGGGCTACTGGCATAATTAATTCTTAAAATAAGCGGAGAAGTAGATATTTGACTTGAGCCATACATTTACAAAGATTTATTCCTTTATGATGGCAGACTTTCAAAGCAGTCTGGAAAATGGCATGTAATCTGTCATCAGAATCAAAGATTGTACTCTCAGCTGGAAAATCTTATTTGGTTCGCCCTATAGATTTTGGTGGGCCTTGCAAGTCAAAGGTTACTATAAGAGTAAGTGATAAGTTGAACACATTCAAAACACACTACAGAATCCTTTCGCTTAATCTACATTAATTTGCTTTCTATGTTCTGCATATTATAGATCTCCGGTACAATCGTTGCACCCAAAGATCCAATGGTCTGGAATGGTTCAGATACTAAAAAATGGCTTTATTTCGTAAAAGTAAAGCACCTCACTCTTGAAGGTGGAGGAGTTATTAACGGGATGGGCCAGGAATGGTGGGCTCGATCATGTAAAACCAATTCATCAAATGTATGACCCTCTTACATTTCCGTGTTTCGATTAACTCTTTAAACCAATCTAATATATTATCCCTTTTGCAGCCATGTATTCACGCTCCAACGGTTAGTACAATTTATAATCTTTGGAAAGTTATATCTTTTTTAACGAGTTAGCGAAAACTGAATTATTGTTAAACCAGGCGATAACTTTTCATAAGTGCGATAACTTAAAAGTAAGGAATATTAAAATAATGGATAGTCAACAAATGCATATGGCGTTTACTTCATGTAAAAAAGTTGAAGCGTCACATGTAAACATTACAGCTCCAGGTTATAGCCCTAATACAGATGGTATTCATATTAGTGCAACTACACACGTTGAAATAAAAGAGACTAGTATTAGCACTGGGGATGATTGTATATCTATAGTCAGTAATTCTTCACGGATAAGCATCAAAAACATTTCGTGTGGGCCCGGACATGGAATAAGGTGATAAAGTTGATACGTTCATTGATTATCTTTAAATACCATAACTTTTTTAGTCTATGATTTACGTGATGTAGCATTGGAAGCTTAGGGAAATCAAACTCGTGGGAACAAATTCACGATGTGACTGTGAAAGACGTGTTTCTCTCCAACACAAAAAATGGTGTGAGAATCAAAACATGGCAGGTATTTCTTCAAAACTCCCTTCACTAACTTAAAATGTCGCTTTTACCCTTGACCGTGTCTTATGCTGTATCAGGGAGGTAGTGGATATGCGAAAAAGATAACTTTCGAGAATATGGTGATGGAGAATGTCGCAAATCCGATCATTATTGATCAATATTATTGCGATTCTCCTATTCCGTGTCCTAATCAGGTACGCAAAGCTTCAAACTTAGAGGAGATGATTAGTTTTAACTAGATAGATTAAGTTTTTTTAAAGGGTATTATTGTCTCTGATGCAGACTTTAGCTGTTAATATTAAGAGCATATCCTTCATAGGGATTAAAGGAACTTCAGCTACCGAGGAAGCGATAAGATTCGCTTGTAGTGAAACTTTTCCGTGCAAAAACTTGTATTTAGAAGATGTTCAACTTGAATCATATTCCGGGGGTGTTACAAAATCTTTTTGTTGGCATGCGTATGGTTCAAGCCAAGGTGTGGTATCTCCACCACTTCCTTGCTTCTTGTCTGATAAAAAAATCACTCAGAAAATTGTTTTGCCTGGTTCAATTCAGTCTTGGTAAAGACATTTAAGAAAGCTTCCTACTATATATTAGGGTAAATAATACATTTGTCTCTTATCAAATGATGTTTTCATAGTTAAATGTACATAAAGAAAAAGATTAACATTCAAATCCTTTTTTTGAGATTTTTTTTGAGAACTTTAATCCTTTGTGGTGCAAACTTAACATTTGAATCCATTATTATTTGATTTTGCAAAAAATAATATCATGTTGTAAGTGTTATCTTTTGGCAGAACATTTGTTTATTTCATTCCATTGAACAGTCATTTAAACTCGAGTTAAATTTGATTCCAAGATCTCACAATCAATGCAGAGAATGTAAAAATGGATGTAAATGCAACGTTTGCAAGATAAGGGACTAAACTGTCAAAATGTTAAAATATAAGGGACAAAACAGATTATGTCCCCAGAAAAAAAATACAATTCCATTTATGTAAGAAATTTATTGTACACATCGAAATGGAGCTCAATTAAGTATACAATTTTCGCAGAAGCTACATAACATTGAGATTCAAGTTTTAAGCTAAAATACATTTGCTTCGCACAAATAAATGTCTATGCGATACAAAAAAAATGAAGCCTTAATCTGAGCTTGTAACCTATATAGTCTCTGGTTTGTGGAAGCAAAACCTAGTTCTCGCAAGATTACCTGATATTGCGCACCCCAAGGTTAGGACAACCAGTAGCAAGAGGTAAATCCAAGTTCTGAGCTGTCCGGAATGTTCTTGGAATCATCTTATCCACATATAATATTCCATCAAGATGATCACATTCATGCTGTAATATACGTGCTTGCCACCCTGAAGCTTCTATTTTAATAGGTTCACCATTCTGATCTAAACCTGTAACTTCCACTTCTAGATGCCTTTCCACAACTGCTCTGAATCCATCAACACTGTACAAACACAGGGTATATTTGTCTTTTTTGCATAACACAAGGACCAATAGTGCAATTCATGGTTATAATTATATTACCTTAAGCACCCTTCAAAGAACAATGCAGTTTTTTTTCCTTTCTTTTTTAACTTTGGATTTATAATAACCTGCATTGGAGAATAGACAAAAAATTGAACTACGTAAAATGGAAGATTTCATGTGATAATTGAAAGTGATAAGTACCAAAAGATCAAAAGGGCGCCTATCTTGTGCTTCAAGCACTTCCTTTGGAGCATAACTTACAAACTCTTTAGTATCTTCCAACACAATCATCTGTTAATATTACTGAAAACATAATTAAATCTTTAAAAAAACAAAAGGTACAATCTTTAAAACATAGAGTACTATTTAGTTCTCACCCTAAGTGAGACACCAATCTGTGGAGCAGCAAGGCCAACCCCAGGTGCATCCCTCATAGCTTTAATCATATCATCAATTATCTGCTTAATTCGATCAGACCCGATATCTTCGGGTTGAACCTCTTGTGCTGGCTCATGCAAAACTGGGTCCCCTGCTTTCGTTATATTAGGCAATTTTGGAGCTTTTTTACCAAAACCTCCTAACCAACCGGCCCGAGCAGTAGCAGAGGAGCTATGTGTTCTTTTGGAAGCTAGTGGGAAGGTAATACTGTTGAATGCGTGTATAAGTTGAGAGTTATCGGGTCGAGATATAGGATTCCGGGTTTGCTGAAATGTGGTAGGCGGGTGGCTTAGGAATCGGGTTGTGAAGCATATTTGGGTAATGGGTATGGGTATGGGGATAGGAAGGAGACGGTGAGTGAGCCGTGGGATGCATTCCATTGGTGCACTCTGTAAACTTTTTCTGGTTGACTGATACGTTCATCACATAGAATTAAGATTAAATATCATATCCCGACCGAAAAAGATTAAATATGAGGTAAATACAATAAAGTTTTATGATGTATATAAATTCCCTTATGATTTATTTCGTCGTAAAACTTTTATTAAACCTTGGGTAAATATTATGTGGGATTCGAGTGTATTTCCGAAACATGCAATCATAGTATGGATGGCATTAAAAGAAAGACTTAAAAACTAAGAATAGGATTACTTATATGGAACTTGATCCACTTTGTGATTTGTGTAAGGAAGATTTTGAATCGAATAAGCATTTATTTTTTGAATGCTCTTTTGCTAAGGCTATATGGGATGATATAAAAATGTGGCTTGGACTAGACAAGGAAATGAACACTATGCTAAGCGCTTTGAAATGGCTTAAAAAATTAAAAGCTAGAGAGAATTGGAGAAGAAAGGCTTGGAAAGTGGGTTTTGGAGCTACCGTGTATTGTATTTGGACGGCGAGAAATCACCTAGCCATGAGAGGTGCTTCCAAGACTAGAGAAATAGTAACCAAGGAAATTAAATGGTTTGTTTATTCAATCTTATTTTCCTTGTTCCCTCGTCATTCTTTTTTGGATGTGAGTGGAAGGCTAGCTTGTATTAGTATAGTATGAGGTAGTTGTTTTTTTATATTCCTTGTTGCTACCTTAAGCTTTCGAGCCTAAGTAGGTAACACCCATGTATAGTGTACAGTTTTGATTTTTTAATACAACCGTTTACCCGACCCAAAAAAAAAAAAAAGATTAAATATCATATTTCGAGTCCGAATGAGGGATAATTTGTAGGATTTTCCAATAACAATTAAGAAATACATTTATATAACTATTTTAACTTGAAAACATTTTAAATTCAGTTAAAAATCGATCTCGAAATTTAGTCGTGATAAATAAATTAACAAAGAGAGCAACTACAAATTCTGAACATATTTTCTCCCGACCCCCCTTTTTCATTCTTTCGACGGGTTAGTGGTAAGTAAATGGTCTTCTTGGCCTATTTAGACCGTTCGATTCGCCACAATTCAGCCTATATGGACGTTTTCGCAGATTTTGAGTCTATACCGAACCTTAGTTTTAGCAAAATCTCCGGATTAGAACCTAAACCAGGTTTTCATACGGGTAAAATATACTTAATTTAACTTGACGCGCCCATTATATAGATATACACTTGTATGATACATATTATGTATATTACATAATATTTAGCTTATTTATATTACATTTAATTATTTAAAGGAATTATTTGAATTTTATCAAATTATTTCAATAATATAAGATTGGCATAATAAAGATAATGTCACTAATGTTATTTTTGTATACATATTCCATTATGGCTAATATCATTTTTACCTATATTAGAATATAATATTATAATTGTGTCATATTTTAACTACTATGATTTTTACATGATAAATAATATTATTTCAATATAATTATTTATTTGGTGATATAATAAAAAAATTATGGCATTATGAATTCTTTTGCGATAAAAATGATTATTTTTATTTACTTTTATTTAGGGTACGTGGGTGATCCGGGTTAGGTTTCGAGCTTTGTATATCTCACTTTACACCCGTTAGGGAGGGAATTCGAATCATGTACCTACCCTTTAAGTGCCGAAGAAAATAGCAAGCCCCTAGCCAATTGAGCTAATGTTCTTTACTATCTTCTAAACACTAATAATTTATATAAATACTTTTAAAATATATGTTGTGTGTACAATACAAATATAGTATAAAAAACCGTCTAACACAAAAATAAACTTTATTAATGATACATTTTTTGATATAAAAAAAATACTAAAATAAAGGTCCACCAAGAATCAGATGCTACCAAGAACTCGCAAAATTCCATCTGTTAAAACCCGCCAAAACCCCGTTAGATAGGGTGTTACAAAATAGGCTCATCACCAGACAGGTCTGAACTGGACATTGCCAAAATCCGTGAATTTTGGGCCCGTACACAGTCTTAGTTATGATCTTTAATTCTTGTTTGTGAATTAGCTTGTGCCATTTATTATAGAAAATTCTTGCAATATTAATTTCAAAATATTTATATGAATTCTAAATATTTTTATAATAATTTAAAATAGACATATAAATAAAAGTGTTACATAAAAACTTAAGAAAGTGACAAATTAATTAAAAAAAATCATAATAGGATTCTTTCTAAAATAGTGAGGTTGAAATCAGATGCTGTGGGAATAAGATTATTTTTAAAAGATATTATTGTGGTTTTTAATTCATATAAAGTCTTGACGGATACTTTTGTTGCCTAAAGGGAATTTATAGGATCTAAATTCTAATTTTTGGCTATATAGTTTATACAACTCTCAAATAAAGATAAAACATTATTTTATATAAAAGTTAAGGTCTTGCAATTTTTCCTTGATTTTTGGGTTTAAATATTGTTGGCATATAGCCTCCCTTAATAGGTTGTTTTAATGTGACAAATCCTCTTGTGTTTAGTGTGCTATTTACTCTTGTTATACATACTCTATCTTGCACTCTATTTCATCAAAAAGCACATCTTTATCATGTTGATCATAGCTTTATTGTTATATGTTACGAAACTAATTCTCTTACAATACGTTTAACCTTATCCTTGTGTACATTGAGAATTAGCTTTAGTGATCAACTTCAAAAGTTCTTAGAATGATGTTTCCAACAACTTTCGTGAAGAAGATTTATTGATCCAAGTCATTATCTTTCAAAGTTACTTGGCGCGGTACACCGGACGAAAGGCGCGGTACACCGGACCAAGAATGCGGACCAGGGCGCGGTGCATAGGCTAGCCCGTCGGAGAGTTAGAAAATCAAACCGTTGAGGTGCGGTACACCGCACGAAAACTTGCGGTACACCGCAAGAAAGGTTTTTCTGCACAAAGTTTAAGTCATAAAGAATATATCCGTTGGGAGATTAATAGATCCGTTGGACCCAAGCCTTATGACCGTTGGAAGCCATTTTCTACTATAAATTGAAGCTCTTTGAAGGCTACAACTACACCAACTAATTACAAACATTAAGGGGCTTAATTGTTATCATTCAAGAAGGTGTCAAGAGCTATACATAGTCAAAATCAATCTTAGTGAGCTTTTAAATCCTTTCAAGGAGTTAATCAAATAAGCCACAAGGTTCTATCTACTCAAGAGGAGTTCACAAGCTATATAGTTCATATCCACTCTTTTAGGAGTTTAGTTACAAGCTTTTATAAGCAACCCTTTAAACACTTTGTTTCTATCCTATTAAGTCTAGGTCTTGTAATAGATAGATTAAGAGAGAATTCAAGTATAGGGAGTATACTTGGTATCCTTGTGTTGTGATTACACAAGTGGTTGTCCTTCGTGTTATCGAAGAGGTTGTAAGGGTTATTGTGTTCTCGACCCGGTTAAGAGAGACACGGAAGCTTAGTGAAAAGCTTGAAATCCTAAGGAGGCTTCCTTAGGTAGTGGATGTAGGGAAACCGAACCACTATAAATCGCGTGTATCTTTCTATCCTTACTCTATTTACTTTCCGCACTTTATATGTTTGTTAATATGCTAGCTTGATTATTGTGATATTGTTTACCTAGTTTATCTAACATATAGTCTTTTAGAGTAGTAAGATATTGGATTGTCGATTTACTTGTTTTACTTATATATATCGAACCTCCTACTTACCCTTTGCATGATCCTAAGTGTTTGATATATTAAGTTGTTTTAGAAGTTTTCAATTAAGCTTATAATTGTCCAAAAGATTTTTAATTAGGCATTAATCTTTTTAGTAATCCTATTCACCCCCCCCCCCTCTAGGACTATCAATTGGTATCAGAGCCTAACTCTACGTGAATAGCTTAATCGTTAGTAGAGTAAACGATATGGAATTTAATCTTTTGGAAAAGTCGTCTTCTACTCAACCTCCACTTTTTGTAGGAACTTACTATTTTGCTTGGAGAACAAAAATGGAGGAATTTATCAAAGCCGAAGATCCCGATCAATGGAGAATCGTTATGGAAGGTCCATTCGTTCCTTATAAAGAGGAGTTAAATGAAGCGGGAGTTCTTAAGCTAAATCAAGAAGAAAAAGATTTTGATGAACTTACCATTGAGGAAAAGGCTAAGCTCACTCAAAATGCAAAACCAATGTACACTCTCATTCGTGGAATTTCCGAAGAAATTTTCTCACAAATGTTAGATTGTAAATCCGCAAAAGAGCTTTGGAATCGTTTGGAGTTTTTATATGGAATTGTCGAAAATGACGAAGAAGATGAAGTCTTAATCCATAATGAATCTCATGACAATTCTAAACCAAACCATGAGGTAGCACTCTATCCTAACTCTTTATCTCTTCCTTACAATTATGGTGATATTAGGCAAATTTCATCCCTTCTCAAAATTCTTGATTCTCAAATCCATTTGAATAATCTCATGTTAAAAAAGGGTAAAGTTGAGCTAAAAAATTGTTTTAAATGTTGTATCACTTTGGATGATATTCTTGGCAATACTAAAAATCCTTGTTTTGAAAACATTTTTTCTTCAAATAAATGGCAACATCCTATGAAGAAAAATATAGAAGGTTTTATAAAATTGGATGAAGCTTTTTCCCTCGCTCTTAAAACTTTAAAAAATCATCCTTTTTCAAATGTCACTCCTTTTGATCCAAATGGCTTTTTTAAAGAAAAATTATATTTACGTGATAATTTGGATATTGGTAAGAATGTGGGAACTTCATGTTCAAAACCCTCACATGGTAGCTCTACTCGAAAAAGAAGTTCTTGAAATTATTGTGGTAAACCCGGTCATCATGCTTCTACGTGTCATTACCATGAACAACTTGAAAGTGGATCTTTGATACCCTCATGGGAAAAACCAATATGGATCCTGACAAATGCTAACAACATTTCCGGATCCATTCCACCTCGGTTACCATAGTAATTTTCATTGAAGGTGTTGAGCGTCAAGAAAACGGAATTTTATGCAAAAGGACGTTCAAACCTCATAAAATAAAAATACGGTGAATTCCTTCCTTTCTTCTTTTTTGTTTATGTGTTATTATGTGTTTTATGTGAATTGTCCTCTATGTGCTATTATCTTTTGTATCTTGACCTTTCTATGCTTAAATGTTGCTTTGTTGTTACATTGGGTCTTTTTGTACTTTTAGAAAACTTAGGGGTATTTATGAAATAAACTGCTTTATGAGTTTTCGGGGTTTTTCTTGGTCTTTCTTTTCAAAACAAAGTTGCTCTAAATTATTTTATACCATTCCGAATCCTTTGGGGAAGTTTCGAATGTGTTTCGGGTGTTTTTAAAAGAATCAAAAATTTCATTTTTTGTGTCCAAACCGAACACTTTTGTGGTGCACCGGACGATTCCCGCAGTACACCGCAGGTTAGGTTTTTGACAGCAATATTAGGCCGTTTTCTCTTCTATTCTCCTCATTCCACCACTTAAACATTTCCTCTCCTCCTCCTAGGCGATTTCCGGCCACCATAGCTCCGTTTCCACCACCTAAAAACCCATCTTCACCTCTTTAATCACTTCTCTCTCTCTCTCTCTCTCCTTCATTACCCACTTCCCCTCTTCACCATGAGAGAAAAGAAAGCTGCTCCAAAGAAGAAAACCACCACCGGAGCCTCCTCCAGCCGCCGCCGTGCTCCTTCTCCGGCGAGGTCACCAACACCTCCTCCACTCCGGCCATTCGAGCCTCTCCCGGGTAGAACTTTTAGTGATTCGGCTTTTCCAACGGGTGAAAATTCTCTACTTGAACTATTTAAATTTCAAGGTTGTGATAATGTCTTTGCATATTCGGGTACTCAATTAGCAAGTGGATTAATTGAAGAATTTTACACAAATTTTGAATATGATAGTGCAAATAACTTAGTAAAATCATTAGTTTCGGGTACCGTTTTAAGGTTAAAATTACATGTGTTATGTGCTCGTTATCGTATCCCGTTCGATGGTTTTAGTGGTTTTTGGTCAAGTGGTTGGTATGGTTCTACTCTTGATATTGTGGGTCAAAATGAGGTTATGGATTTTGTTAATAGTAGGATGATTGTTCCCGATGGAAATTGGAATTTGCGTAGTTTTGATCCGGAATTTATTGTGGCTCATAAGTTTCTTATTTCGACCATAATTCCGAAAGACAAACATGATGCTAAGTTAATTCCTTATGAAGCTTATCTCCTATTTTTAATCTTTGCTAAGCGTCCGATTAATATTATTGCTATTATGTTCAAATGGATGAATCACGCTAGAACCGCAAGAGATAAAGTCCCATATGGTATTTTTCTTACTAAGATCTTTGAGGGAAGTGAAATTTCGTTAGGAGGAACAAATGTGAAATCAATTGATAAAGCATGGTGTTTCGATTATAGCACAATCAAGAGAATGAAATTTGCTATTTATAATAACTCCTATGTTTCGCATTCGGTTATTAATCGTATTTCGGATATTGCTATTCGTAATCGTATCATACAAGCTAGAGAAGGAACTCATGGTCCGGCACTTGACACACTTGAACTATTGGATGTTCCGGGTCAACAAAATCCTATCCCAAATGAGCCTCCTCAAAACCCCAATCATGAGAATCCTCCTAATTCTTCTAGTTTCGAAGGTGCTTTGTCTCGGTTTATGGATTATATTGGTAGAAAATTTGAGGTTTTAGAGGAAAAGATAGAAAGGAAATTTGGTGTATTGGAAGAGAAAATTGGACATCTTGCTAGTGAATTATCTTGTGTTAAAAATGATGTCTCATGCATCAAAGATGATGTTTCACATCCTCGAAGCCGTTCCAGAAGCCGCTCTCCCCGGGAATTGCGTTAAATGGTTGTGGTGTTTGGTGTTTGGTTTTCAAATCTTCATTTAATCTTATTTGGTGTTTTTTGTGTGTTTTTTATTGTCTTGGACTAAGTTTGTGGTGTTTTATGCTTTATTTGTTTATGGGTCCGTGTTTTGGACACTTAGGATTTTATCACTACTTGGTTTTATTTGGTTATTAGGATGCTTTGTGTTTTATCTTGGATAATTGTTTTTGTTTTGCTATGTTTTTATCTTAAATTGCTTAGTGCTTAATTTATATGCTTTGGATATTAATGTTGCTAACACTTTCCTTGATGATATAGGTACTATTGCATCTCTAATCCTTGATCTCTTATAATATTGCTTTTTAGTCCCTATAGATTGTTCCATTTGTCTTAGTTCCCAAAATTATTGAAAATTGCATTTAGGTCCCCAAAAGATTTTTCAAATTGCTTTTAAGTCCTTAAAACTTTTGAAATTTTTTTTATCACCCATGCTTTTCAAAAAATACATTTTACCCCCTAAAGTTTTTTAAAGTAATTTCAAATATTCTTCTTAGGGAAAAATTGTAGATCAAAACTTTTTACAAATTGAAACAAACTCTATGCTTTTTGTAAGGGGGAGTTTTTGTTAGAAACACTAATGCTTTGGCTTATCTTTTTATCTCATACTTTGCAACTAATCGTTTGTATCATTAGAAAGCATATGAAATGAAAATCTATCGATCAAGGAGTTGGTAATAAGTCTCTATCTCTTAAACTCTTGCTCTTCAATTATCTATCTTTGTGCATCTCTTAAACTCTTGCTCTTCAATTATCTATCTTTGTGCATCTCTTAAACTCTCGCACTCTCTAATATCGTTGTTTAAAATCTATTCACTTGAGTTTTTTGCTCTTCTATCCTTAGTTATTTTTATTAACCCCGTCTTTTTGATGAAGACAAAGGGGGAGAAATATGTGCACTAAAACTTTCAAAACTTGCACGCTTTAAAACTCACAAATGCATCTCAAATCTTATATGCTTATTGTGAGGGGGAGCTTAATTTCATTAGTGCTTAAACTTTCATTTCATTCCTAAGGTGTTTTAGTGAAGGATTTGTCATCATCAAAAAGGGGGAGATTGTTGGCATATAGCCTCCCCTAATAGGTTGTTTTAATGTGACAAATCCTCTTGTGTTTAGTGTGCTATTTACTCTTGTTATACATACTCTATCTTGCACTCTATTTCATCAAAAAGCACATCTTTATCATGTTGATCATAGCTTTATTGTTATATGTTACGAAACTAATTCTCTTACAATACGTTTAACCTTATCCTTCTGTACATTGAGAATTAGCTTTAGTGATCAACTTCAAAAGTTCTTAGAATGATGTTTCCAACAACTTACGTGAAGAAGATTTATTGATCCAAGTCATTATCTTTCAAAGTTACTTGGCGCGGTACACCGGACGAAAGGCGCGGTACACCGGACCAAGAATGCGGACCAGGGCGCGGTGCATAGGCTAGCCCGTCAGAGAGTTAGATAATCAAACCGTTGAGGTGCGGTACACCGCACGAAAACTTGCGGTACACCGCAAGGAAGGTTTTTCTGCACAAAGTTTAAGTCATAAAGAATATATCCGTTGGGAGATTAATAGATCCGTTGGACCCAAGCCTATGACCGTTGGAAGCCATTTTCTACTATAAATTGAAGCTCTTTGAAGGCTACAACTACACCAATTAATTACAAACATTAAGGGGCTTAATTGTTATCATTCAAGAAGGTGTCAAGAGCTATACATAGTCAAAATCAATCTTAGTGAGCTTTTAAATCCTTTCAAGGAGTTAATCAAATAAGCCACAAGGTTCTATCTACTCAAGAGGAGTTCACAAGCTATATAGTTCATATCCACTCTTTTAGGAGTTTAGTTACAAGCTTTTATAAGCAACCCTTTAAACACTTTGTTTCTATCCTCTTAAGTCTAGGTCTTGTAATAGATAGATTAAGAGAGAATTCAAGTATAGGGAGTATACTTGGTATCCTTGTGTTGTGATTACACAAGTGGTTGTCCTTCGTGTTATCGAAGAGGTTGTAAGGGTTATTGTGTTCTCGACCCGGTTAAGAGAGACACGGAAGCTTAGTGAAAAGCTTGAAATCCTAAGGAGGCTTCCTTAGGTAGTGGATGTAGGGAAACCGAACCACTATAAATCGCGTGTATCTTTCTATCCCTACTCTATTTACTTTCCGCACTTTATATGTTTGTTAATATGCTAG
This sequence comes from Nemophila menziesii, assembly GCA_029959085.1. Taxonomy (NCBI): domain Eukaryota; kingdom Viridiplantae; phylum Streptophyta; class Magnoliopsida; order Boraginales; family Hydrophyllaceae; genus Nemophila; species Nemophila menziesii. The sequence goes on along the minus strand of JARWIR010000003.1, from coordinate 53,190,303 downwards.
CTTGATTATTGTGATATTGTTTACCTAGTTTATCTAACATATAGTCTTTTAGAGTAGTAAGATATTGGATTGTCGATTTACTTGTTTTACTTATATATATCGAACCTCCTACTTACCGTTTGCATGATCCTAAGTGTTTGATATATTAAGTTGTTTTAGAAGTTTTCAATTAAGCTTATAATTGTCCAAAAGATTTTTAATTAGACATTAATCTTTTTAGTAATCCTATTCACCCCCCCTCTAGGACTATCAAATATGATGTTTTTGGAGATGTGATTGGTGTTAGGATACTTTTTTGTGAAGTGTGTATGGAAGATAATGAGGTGCGGAGTGAAAATTTTGAGAAAGATTTTGATAGGATTATGATGTTTATGAAGTGGATTTGTTGGTGAAAAGATAGGATAAGAAGGGGGTAGATGAATTTGAGTGAAATATTTGGTGTTGTGTTGGTGATTTGATGAAAAAAGAAGAAGGTTTATTGCTATGAATAGTGGATTTTATTGCTATGAACAAAATTGTTACACTCAGTGTTGGAACCAAGATTAAAGATGCAGATCCAAACAATTCTAGAAAAGGTGGAGAGGTCTCTCTTTTAGATTTTAAAAGACCTAGGTTTTGCGGATAACATAAGTAAAGAACTTATTGACAGTTAGTGGTCAGATCCAAAGGTTGACTCAGTTTACAATGTAGCAGATAAAATAATGCTTGAGGATCCTTGGTCAAAGTTGCTGAATGAGTCATTAGTGAAGTTGAATATTTAATCATTAAAGAGATTGAAGAAAAGATGCATAGTTGGGCAAAGCTTTTTGGTGTTCAAGTGAATGACAAATTAAAATTATCTTTATGTCCATCTTGTATTAAAGATGGTGAAGAGTAGTGAAACCCCACCTAGTGTGTTTGATGATGAGAAGAATGTTGGTTTGGAATAGGGGTGAGCACATATCGTGTTTACCCTGGGTTGGAATCTAGGGTAAGGATATGGTAATGTTGGAGAGTGGTAAAAGTTAAGGGGTAAATCCGTGTTAATGGTAAGATAAAAATTACCACGGGTTAAGACGGGTTACCCGGGTTTTACCCTTGGTAAAATTCACTATCTTATCACAATTAAAAGTCTAAAAGGAACAACTAAATAAAGTTTCGAGGACCATTCCGCAATTAAAACAACTTTGTTCTTCAAAATAAAATAAAAAGAGTACAAGCTCTTTAACAAAAACCAATTACAACATTGTTAATCAATCAAAAGGAATCTAACTCAACTTGAATCAAACAAAATTACAACTTGACACAAAGTTCAAAAATATAAACAATACTAAACATGCGCAAAAACGAAATCTTCTTCTTTAAACTAGCATTCTATCGATCAGGATCAATTGTTTCAGATATGTGCTTCTCTATAATCACATTCGGACATACAAGTTGAAATATCAGAACAAGGGCATTTTCCTTAGGCCTCAGATTATTAAAAAATAATCATCACAGGCCTTTGAATGAATTTGGTGGATATTCATCAGGGATTTATATCACCGGGTAACCAACTCAACTTCATTTCAAGTGTTGGGAACAAGTGGGTAACTAACTAAAATATTGCAGCTACCAACAACATGATATACACTAATATGAAATGAAGGAAGTGTTGTGTTTTATTTGTATAAACCAGTAAAACAATATAAGAACTAATGCAGAAATAAAATAAAAGTAAATAATTAAATAAAAATAATTAAATAACTTTACTTGTCGAGGCTCAGATTGGATCCGATGTCTTAAGGTATTTAGGCCATGTACAGGTGTCTTACGTTTGTTGGCTTCAACCTCCAGGATTCAACGACAAAACTATTCATAAGAAACTGGCACACGAATTCTTAAGATTCTCAACGAATAATGCTGCTTCTTTCTATCTCTCTCTTATAATTTTAATGCTTTGAAAAATGAAATGAAGAAAATGGTTTAGTTGGCCAACTATTTATAGAAAATGAAAAGGTGGCTTGCCAAAGGTTGTGATGTTTCATTTTGGAGTTACGTTGTATTAATTTAAGATACAACGTTTACTTAAAAGACCAAAAAACTTGGGCTGGTCCAGATGGTATGAACTTAAGGCCCAAAAGCCCAACAAAGATGATGGTCCAGGTTCATGCCCCACCTAAGGCCCAACAAAGGTATGGACCTAAGGCCCAAAAGCCCAACAAAAGTAATGGTCCAGGTTCAACCCGAGGCCTTTTTTTCTTTCTTTCTTTCTTTCTTTGCTTTATAAAAAAAGAAATAAAATAACATATATTGTTTTTTTTCTTTTAATTTCTCCAAATTACATAACTCAATTTCTCATTCAATTTCAAATGATTTTAACCAAGTGAATATATTATGTTAATCTTTACAACTTGAATAAACATATTAATATCCGAATCATTACATTAAATTGAGTCACCGACTAACATCGTAAACATGGTCAACACTTGGGTAGAATCCCATTTGTCCAACAGGAAGTGCTTACTCAATAGTTTCCAAGGAATTATTCCGGGCCCGAGTTCATATCAAAAGTTCATGTCACATAATAAACAAAATTCCAGAATTAGTAACTTCCCATATTTAGAAAATAGTTATTAAATAACCAATTTAACCTTATAAATCAACAAATCAGAAAAAATAAATATTTAACCAATTTACTTCCATATTTATACAAAGTCACTACTTCGGCACAAGATATTAATTATATTACAACCTAATCACCCATATGTGCATATAGTAACATGAATGACTAAACTGAATACTATTTAATCCGACTAAAAAAGTGATTACTATTTAAGATAACTTGACATGTGTATATAGTATCTTGAAAGCATAAACAAGTATATCTTTTTTTTTGTCAAGTAAGGATACATGATTGTTACCTAGTACAACCCGAATAGAGTTTACTAATACTACTATAAAAATCTACAAGCGAATTACATGGACAATAAGAAATATCCAAGTTATTTCTAATACACTTAGCTAGGGTGTCCGCCACTCCGTTGTGTTTCCTTTTAACACGAGTGATTTTCCAATCCGGAAATTGTCCTATCCACCTCCATGCTTCAGAAATCATGGGGCGAATCTCCAGTCAATTCCCATTCGTCGATTAATACCTTGAACGACCTCAAGATTCGGACCACATTTCTCCTTCCACATTGATGTTAATTCTCGCTCTTTTAGTAATTGCCGTTTTAACTACGCCCTCCTTATTAACTGCAAGGGAAGCCATACTGGTTGGATAAACAAGTATATCAAACATATGTTATATAGGTATAGATTATCGATAACAATTAATTAAAAAATATCACGGATAATCACAAAGGAATAAAATTAATAGACCCAACAAAATAATAATAGTTAAACATGAGTTAATAATTCATTAACAATTCATTATAATCTCTCAAAGGTCACTCAGTTCATAGTTAAGTATCAAAAGTAAACAGCATAAAGTTTATAATCTTCAGGAATAAAACAAATACAATAGATAAAGAGAGAATTAAAACCTAAGGAATTGGTGTTACACCATTTCCAGACTTTGTTCACCACATATAGCATCAGAAAAGCAAGAAATCAGAACACACCCATTACAAATAAAATAACAAATTGCAATTTCATGCAAAGATTGGACATAAAACCCTTGATTAGAGCCTAGCACTTAATGAATAGAACCGGGTTCAACCACCAAAGTCGAGAGCAATAATGGCAAGCCACAATTTTATACAAAAGAGTGTATGAGAGAGGTATAAAAAGCCATAAAATCATGGATATTCTGTACAGATTTGATGTGGAGATATAGGGAGAGGCGGAAAGATAGGGTTGCAGACGAAAGGTATGAAGAAGCGTATTAGGTAAACTTCAAAAAGGACAACTCTTTCGGCAAATGAAGTAAACAATGGCCCAAGGCCAGATTATAGGCTGATTATATTTTTTTAAGAATAGTTGATGGGTTGGACAGGTCCAACCCGTGGTAAATTAAATACCCGGCCCAATTCTAAATGTTAAGGTATATTATATTTTGGGCTGGGGTGAAAAATACCATTTTTTGGGCCGGGTTTTTTTTACCTTACAGGCCAAATTACCCTTTACCCATTTTTTGCTCACTCCTAGTTTGGAAGCATAGTAGGTCAACTTTTAGGGAAAACAACTACATATTAAAGTCAAACAACTTATGGAGAGTAACAATGGAGTAAATGTGGAAATTTTTTTGTTATAACTATAGGGGTTGGGCTGACCTGTTCAAGTTTGAATATATTTAAGCTAGTAATAAAATAATTAAGAACATACATTTAAGTTTGAATCAACCATTTATTTCATCGATTATATGGGACCCATCTTGCGTTATAAAAAATCCTTCAAGAACTACATGAGTCATTTTAAAACGCAGATCTAGATCAATAGTACCTCTTCGTACTTTATCAAATGACGAAAATTGACCTAGTGGTCATCACTTGATTTATTTACAATATAAACAATAACATTGAGAATACTAATTATGAATGTCCCACTCCTTATAATCATTGCATATTAATTAAGGGACACACCCCCACAATTCTCTTATGCATGAATACTAATATTATAAGGAGTTTTACCAGACATTATATCAAAAGAGTCAAACCTTTCCAACAAAGTGAGTCTGTCTAAGTAAAATTCCATTACTGACTCTAATGAATTTCATCCTTAGGATCAGCTTCCCCCACATCTTTTATTCGCAAAAAGAAGATTGGAAGCAGTAAGTGCCATGAAATAAAGTACCAAAAAAAAACCGATCATGCCATACACTTATTGACAAAGTGTAACACAACCTGATCTATCTTTTATTAAGGTACTATTTCATTAGCAAGGTGCCCATTTAGAAACACAAAACAATTTCCTTAGTTTTCATACTTTATTCCTTTAATCCAAAACCACCAACCGTTCATGATACACCATATAGATCTCTTCACATAGATCTTCATTCACACATAGATTTAATATCCAACGGATATATAATCACGTTTATGAATGATATTTAGTGCAATAAGATTTATATAGTGGTAATACAAGGGGTCAAAGTATATCATTAAACTTATATAAGCATGAAAATTAAGGACTTATCCTTGATCTGGTTCACTTTTTCGACTTGTATGGGACCCATTGGATCTTGTTGGGTCATTTCCCGGTGACGTATTACTTCTCATCAGAATCATCACCCCCGCGCCTTTTCTAAACTGTTTCACAGATAGTCTTTGTTGACTTCTCAACGGCGCACAGATAAATGATGGGATTCGTCACATTATCCAAGATCCATCCCCTAACCACTGAATTAGCTTTCTTGAACCCAATTCGAGAGCCAGAAACCTAGCATATAATTCTTTGGTATATTCCCCATTGACCTCAATGGAGGGGAGTACCTCAAGAACGGCAAGGTCTAGTTCATGTTGTTCAAGGCGTATCAGTGGCTTTTGTGCCCAATGTTTATAGTTGAAACCATTGAAAGGCTCCAACATAGTCACATCGGGAATGGCTTTTGCGTTCAAGGATGAAGCAACTGCCGAGATAGGAAAAACCATTTCAAAAAAAAAAACAATCAGTGATATTACAAGAATATCTTTTTTAAATTGTTGGTAAAAATCTAACAATATCACTTGCAAAGTGAAAAAAATGATTTTATAAATATAGAGATTACAAAAAATGCAGTACTACATCTATTTTAAGGAAGTGGAAAAATAAAATATAGAGATAATCCAAATAAAAGTAATACTACAACTATTACAACAAATTGGAAAATGGAACTTACACAGAAAATTCAGAAAAAAAATCTGGATACAAATACACACAAAACAAGGGTGTAGCGGCGTTAAAAAAGATATTCTGGGAGTACCGGTATCTCTAACAATCGTATCCCTCTAATACTTTAATCTCTATGTCAAATCCGATTTGACTAATTATGGAGAAGAGAGTATTTTATTTTTTCAGAATATTTTAGTTCTCTCTATTCTATTCTCTATAATAATTTTCTATCCATTTTCTAGAAATGAAAGTGACAAAGTCACTATTTATAGGAGAAGAAGTAAACCAAAAAACCGTCACATAATTGCACATTAATGGTCGGTTATAAAACCTCATTAATGCAGCCGTTTTTCTTGACCAAACTCTTGTAACTTCCGTAGTTTCCGAATTAAAGAGCCATCAATTCTTTGTCGGTTTGTCTTTTATTTTCTTCTCTATTTTCTAAGTAGGACTTTTTAACACATAAAATGTTTTCCCACTTTTCCCAAGAGGAAGAAAGAATTAATAAAATAAAACTCTTTAATTTTAGTAATTTCAACAATTTCTTCTCAAATTTTAAGGTGGGACTATTAGAACACAAATAATTATTTTCCACTCCTCCCAATAGTATGAAAGAATTAATAAATCAAATCACCATTCATTTAATAATTCCAACAATTGTTTTGTGTCAAAATACCAAAGTAATGCAATAAATCTTCCATTCTCAACCTGCTGAAAACGTCTCGCAATAAAGGCTCAGAGGTTACACCCATCAATCAGATTCGTCCTTCTCCAGATACAAGAAAAGAGTCTAGGTTCATGCTAGACTTTTAAAGCAAAAAGCGTTTGCTAGCAATCATCTTTATGGAAGGGAATTTAAAGGCTCATATATCTCCACCTTCATATAAACAAGACTTGAGTCATTTGCAAAATAAACAACAAAAATCAAATTTCACCAGAAAGTTCAAATTCTCCCTTCTCCTTTAATCATTTCTGAGCAATATAGTAGTGAAAATACTCAATATTTAAAGATACCGGTTGCGTCCGGAATATTCTTTTTAACGCAAGCATTTTATTGTTTTTCACTCGAAATTCTAGTAACGGCGTAAGTTGTGTAATTTATAGTTATATCTCATGTAATAGTTGTTATTTCCAATATTTCATTGTTAAACTATTTTTCCGATCAATATTTTTTATTTTATCAACAATTATAAAATATTTATTATAAACATAAATCTTAATAATTCAATAAAAATAAAATAAATATAAAAGATTAAAAATATCTTGATTTTCTAAGTGAAATACTTGGAAAACTATTTATAATAATGCAAAATTAAAGTTAGGACAGAGGATTAAATTGATTATGTTTGTAGTATTATACTTTAGACCACATGTTTATGTATGGGTGTTGGAAAATTCAGAACCGTGTTATTAATACTCCTTCCGTCCCAAAAATAATGTCCACATTACTAAATGTGGTGTCCCAAAAATAATGTCCACTTACTATTATAAGACAACTTTTTCTACTTTTTTCCCTTACTACCCCTACTTTTCTTTTAATTTATAATTATTTGAATTATTATTTTATACTTGATTGCATTTCCCTAAGCATAGGAATAGGTGTGCATTATGACATTTATTAGGGATATTTTTGTACATATAGAGTTCAATAATGACATTTCTTAATCTATGTGAAAATGCTAAATGGATCTTATTTTTGGGATGGAGGGAGTACTAATCATTGTTAATGACGGCTCTGCAGCGAGTCTGCGCCTAAATTTGTGCATGGAGTGGACAAAATCGTCCTCGTCAAATCATTTGTTATAACAAATTTTAAAATTATCACTAAGTAGAAATTCAAAGTTGTTATAAATTTGGTTTTGTCCATTTCGGATGTCTTATCTGGTAAAAGTAGATATCTGATCGCGACCAACTATCTAGATTGTTAGCTCACCCTATGTAAGAATTGTTATATAAAAGAGAAGAAACTATAATACTCCTTATATATATAAATAAATTATTATTTTTGTAAAGAAACGTTGAAAAAAAAGCTCTCTAAAAAGTCAAAAAATAGCTTCTCCCTAATCCAACCTCGAAAGCTCCTCAGTAATTTTAAAAAAGCTTAAAAAGGATTTATTTCTTAAAAGGTTTTCTGAATATTCTCAATAATCTAATCTAATTCAATTATGTTTATAATTTTGATCACATTCATCAATTTCTAAAACACAAAAAGGGAAACACATCTGATCAATCAAATGAATTAGTTCATTATCATTATTCTACACCGACATAAAACAAAATCTTCATATATGTAGTACATATTTAATAACGTAACGCTTCTTCTTTTGTCCAAATAAAGATAATAGATTTAGATTCCACGAAATCCAAATATGACTTTTCAGAGGAAGTGGAATAGGAATACTTAATTAGAACAAAAAAAAAAGAATAGGAATACTTACCTTTATTCTACAAATACCTACCCATGCTCATGCCATGCATTTGTCTATATAAATATACGGGAATGGCCTAGATTTAAAGCAACACAGACTTCGCATATTAAAATAATACACAAAGAATGACTTCTTCAAAGCCTATCCATAATAGACAGAAGGCTGTTGTTGTCGGAGAAGAAGAAGATCATAGGAGATCCGGAAGTAGTACTAATATGAAGAATACGAGATCTAATAATAACATGAAGAAAATGGAAGAGGTTCCGAAGAAGTTAGAGAGACAATCTACTGATGAAGTTAACAAAAGTGCCGAGGCTTTTATCCAGAGCTTCAGGCACCAACTGCTTCTCCAGAGGCTTGAGTCCATCGAAAACTACGAGCAAATGCTCAAGAGAGGAACATAGAAAGCTCGTAGCTACCTACCCCAACTCTTGTTTGTGTTTAATGTATAATACATTAATATGTGCTCTGTATAACTATATTATATAATTTCTGTTCTATATCTAGTTAATATATAGATGCAGCTTTTCTTAAACTATGTTATTTAGTATAAGCTGTTGAAATATTGGTTTAATTTGTTGTGAAAAGTTATTTATTTTAAGAAACATCAGAAGTTAGAAGTTAGAAAGAATAAAAGGTTTGAAATTTTTATCTAGATTTAGATGAAGGATGGAAATTTCAAGAAATCCCTAGAGACAGTCGGATCTTAATAAGAGTTAGTGCTCACTTTATTTCCTGGCGGATCCAACTTCTTTCTTCCTGATAACATAAGAATATAATTTTCAAGTTGCTGTTCATAAAGTAATTATTTTTCCTTTTATCAAATTTCTTTTGTTTTTGCCTGCCATATATACAATGAACAAGTGTACGTCTATCTTATGTATTAATTACTGATTGGCCGGGTTAATTGCATTGCACCATTGCAACCCAACCCTTGAAATTCCAAGCCCCACATAATCTGTCTTTATAATTACGTGAGACACTTCTAATTTGAGGTTCTTAAGGGAGGTTTTTTTACCACTTTACATTACTATAGGACACCAGTAAAGCCCATGATGTAATTTAAATAGTAAATGATTAACCATTGAATAAATTTCACCAGCCTTAAACAAAATAATTCCTAAAGTAATGAGCTATTAATTCATTACAAAAGATTAATGAAAACCTTGTAGCCAATACACATAAGTAATTAAATCATGTAGCTAAGAAATTTTATTCTCAATTCTCTATGCGCATCAGTACTATACTTATTTATTCTATATGCATAGATGGTACGAACTTTTGTTGTTAAGGAAGTATTTTCGGTTGGTTGAGCTCAGCAGAAAAGTAGCTGCATCAGCAATTCTGTTTTCATTTTCACTGTCCTTTTCTTTTTGAGAAGAATCAATTTGTTGTTGTGAGATAGTGAATTCATTATCCTCATGATTTGATTCATTTTCTTTGCACTCATGAGATGGGTCGAGGAAACCTTCGGAAACATCACTTGAAGAGTTAGAATTGTCATTCACGTCATAATCAGTGTTACAGCTCTAAAAAAGGAAAAACATCAGACATTTTATTGGAAAAATTAAAAAATGAAGACAGAACTCTGAAAAAAACGGAAACATGCATATCTCTTTAATTATACCTCGCGATCAATTCTTCTATGGAAATCTCACTTTCTTTATGAAGTAGTGCAATCGAAAAGATAACAATTTATTCTCTGAGAATTTGGGTACCAATTTAAGAAACTCGAATAAAAAACTAATTGAATATGTGAATTTGCCGCATCTTTTGCATCATTTGTTTTAGTCTTTTCATGGCTTCCTCTTTACACAAGGTACTCTCGTCCTCCTAACAACTGAAACAATTAAAGAAATCGTAATTTTCAGTCAGTAATTTAAGCATGCATATTAGACGAGACAAACTAGGATGCAGCCTTAAAAAATCCTGCTTCTTGTTTTACCATTTTTCTTCCTTTGTTTCATTTCTTTAGCGATGGCCCAAGGGGAAAAGGACAATACTGGAATATAACTAAAAAGAAGCATCTATAAGCAAGGGGAAAACTATATTTAAACTCACCATGTCACATTCTATTTCCAATTTCCGTGCCAAGAACAAAATCATCACCTCCTGTTCCAATTAATGGAAACATCAAAACTTTTTTTTTTTATGTTACGGAAACATCAAAACATATTAACCAACGACCAATGAGAAAATGAAAAAATTCAACTTAATCATGTAAACAATTCATGAGATTCAAGGAAAGTAAAAATGTTTTCGCATAAAACAGGGGCGAAACTAAGAATTTTTAATAGAGAAGCCAAAAAAATTGGGATCAATATATTATGCAAAAATTGTAAAATAAATTCTTATATTATATAAAACTGAACTATAAATTCTGATATAATTTTTTTAATTGATTAATTTTTATTTAATACACACTAATATATAATTTATTAGAAAAAAATTAAATAATATAAAGCTAATAAAATAAAAGTTAAAAATTGAAAAATCAAATGACAAATTTAAAAATTTAGAGGGGTCAAATGAACTTTTTTTTGAATAATTTAAAATGTAAAAAGACTTATAATTAAATTTTTTTTATAAAAGAAATTTCTTTAGAAATCCAGGGAAGCCATGTGAGACGGTCCGCGCATCCAGAGGTTAAGGTCATCATCACGGCACTCTACGCACGTGACACATGGCACCCCCAATGCTTCACATGGCTTCGCCCATGACACAAATCAACTATAACACTGATATTTTTTGCGCATTAACTATAAATTAATCGAAGATATTAGAATTAATAAAAAACACTTTTTTAATCAATAGTCATGTTATTAGAGAAAAAGAAAATTAAAAGATTTTTACCATACTTTTTGTAAGGTTAAAAGATTTATAGAAAATAAAGAAAAAATATAATAATTTATATTATTATTTTTTTCTATATTTATCAAAAAAGTTAAACATTAGTAAAAGAAATATTCCACACGCGCATCACCACTTCTTCATGCCTAGTCTGACACAGGCGACTGCGGGGTCGTGATTGTGGAGAGTTTGGCAGTCTTGGAAATTAAATACTCCATCCGTTCCCAAAAGATGGTCATTTATACTATGGAGGGTATTTTAGTTATCGCATAGACAATAATGATATTTCTTAGTTTGTGTGCAAAGGTAAATGTGACAACCTTTTATGAACGTGGGAAGTAATATAACCTCAGTTTGAAGGTTGGTTTTCACTGACCACGTGTGGATATGCCATCAGAAGAAGACAATATCCAACCATGAATTTCAAGGCCACGTCCAAGCCTTGAAAGCTCCCATCCTCAGTTGTTACAAGAGTTACAAGTCATAACCAAATACGTTCTCCCCTTACTGAAAAAAAACATTCAGGTTCATGCCAAGTTTCAAAAGAAGAGAAAGGGTTTTTGATTTTATGATAAACATGTTTATGACAGATTTTATGATGGTATTTATGACGGCCTTTAGTGTAAGCATTTTGAAGAGTTGCTACCACTATATAAAGAGCTTGGATAGTCATTTGTAATACACCAACCAGAATTACAAATAACAATAAAAAGTCTCTCCACTTTCTTCTCTCTAAAAGTCGCTTTCGAGCTATAAACTAGAATTATAATAGTAGTTGTTTGAATATACCAGTCATACCAGGAAAAAAAATTAACAAATGAATTGCAACTATTAATTAGATTTCTAGTACTTCGTCGTAAGTTTGTATTTCATATCTATTTAATTGTAATCTTTTTATTGTGATCACCATTCTTTTGATCGGTTTTTGTTATTACCAAGAATTTAATAAAGATTTTATTAGCAAGAACACTTATCGGAAATGGGTTTTCATTTTCCATTGTTGCTTCGCTTTTGAATGGAAAGGTACTTCTTCGTGTGTTAAAGTTGGAAATTATGAATGATTAAAACTAATAATGTTGAGAACAAAAACTTTTATTCTGTCTCAACTACTTTAATCTTGATCCAGTTGTGTTTGAGAAGTTTTTTTCAATTGACATGCACCCGCTACCGAAGAAAAAATTGACAAGGCATCTCGCCCTTGAGTCCAAGTTCAAGAATAGTACCTCAGTGGCTATATGATAGCTTCTGAACAACGTGAAGAACCCGTTTCTCAAACCGTTCACTAAAGAAGAATCTAAAAAGATCATTTGAAAGACATTTAGAAATAGGAAATGATCCTTCAACGATTGATTAATCATTTGCAAGTCGAAGAGGAAAATTGCCTAAAATATAAGTGTTTGTCATTTATTGCTAATACTTCAAAGATTAATCTAGCTATGACTTGTGTCCAAATGAAGACATGACAAAAGGCATGTGCTATCATTGTGGGAAATAAGACCACAGGCCTACATGTGTAACCAGAGAAAGGATCGAGCTCTAAATCACGTCGCTTACTTGACTGAGACTAACGAGCTATCCACTGTTGTGAGGATTGAGGGGGATCTAATGGAGATTAAAAGCGAATGGATTCTCAACACTAGAGCGTTCAAATGCTTCTGCTTAATCAAAAATGTGTTCAAGAGGTTCGAGGAAGTGGCTGGAGAATAACGGGTTTACATGGGAAACTCAACCATTATTGTCATCCTTGGCAAAAGAATAGGTTCCTCTAAAACTTAATTTAGTAATATCTTAGAGTTAATTGATGTTCTCTTTGGTCACTTGCTCATCTCAACAAAGTGGACATAGACTAGTTTATGTGGGTGGGGAAATTAATTATACCTTTAATGATGACTCTGTTGAGTAGGAGGACCTTAATGGGGTTTTATTAATATCAAACACCAAAACTGTATATATGGATGCATGGTATTTTGTGTATAATGTTGAGTCTTTAGAGGTATGGTATGGTAGATTAGGACTTATTAATGTTTAATCTATTAAAAAGTTAGAAGACACTCGGACTAACATGTTCAATATTAACGATGTTTTTAAATGTCAAATATCTGTAGAGTACAAGCATGCTAAACCCATTTTTAATCCATAACTTGAAAGACTAAACCATGAGAATTAGTGCATTCTGACTTAGTTGACATTAAAACCGGCACTAGTAGAAGAGGTGCGATAGATGACATAACCTGTGTAAGATGACTACTCTAGGTTCAGTTTAGTCTACCTTTTAAAATCTAAAGATTAAGTAGATCAAACAGATTTAAAATAAAGGTAAGATTGCAAAAAAATTGATAGTATTATCAAGAGCCTTAGGTCCAATAGAGCAGTAAATATACTTAATATTTCATCAAGAATTATGTGAATGTGATGAAATAAATCATGAACTTAGTGCTCAGTATAAACCCCAAAATGGAATAACAATAAGGAAAATATAACTCTTAAAGAAATGTCATGTTAATTAGTTTAGGCTTACCAAACAACCTGCATGGGAAGCTGTCGTGTTTGTCTATTTTTTACTCAATACAGCAATCATGGAAACTTATACTAGGCCCCATACAAATTTTGTAATAGTTTTCCACTTAAACCGAAATGATTAAAATATAGGGTGTTTATCAAGGATAGGTCTACACAACAAGTCACATCGGACCCGAGACCACAAATTCAGTTTTCATAGGACATATCATTCGTTCATATATCAATGTGTGAATCAAGAAATGTTGAATTCTTAATTCCTTGAAAATTTTGAATGACATTAAGACCTCTTTGATTGCTATTATATTTATCGATAACCTATTTGCTAGTTCTAATATGCATGTAAGTGATAATAGCCCCGTCCCATTAACTTATGTGAGTCGTAGTAGTATATCTGAGGATGAACCTAGGAGAAGTAAGAGGCGTAGGATCGAGTCAACTTGTGGACCTAACTTTATCATTGAGTTTTTTACCTGAGGGCTTTCACATAGATATTTGATGTCTCCTCATTTGTGATAGTAAAATACACTCTTGAGACATCATTTTAGGCTTATTTATTAGTCTATAGGTTGATTTTAGCTTAATTTAGTGCACTTTCCTATTTTGGGTCTTGATTTGTAGAATTATTATTTTTAGAGCATATTGGGTTTAATTGTTTATTTAGTGTGAAGCTTTAAAGATAATTATGGAGATTAATTAGAGTCCAAGTCAAAGATTACAACTTATGGAAAGAGATATGCATGGAAATTGGAGATAGAAGGAAACTGAGTTCAATTAGGAAAAGGAAAAGCTGCCTAAATCTGGGATTCTGCAGAACACGTCTAAAGATTGGTGTTTCTACCTAAGAAATAGGCCGAATTTGGTAATTTCCTTCTAAAGGTCCTAGATAATTCTGTTGCGATTCTTTTGGTATCTTGTGGAGCAAAATCCGACCAATAACAAAGAAGTTATGACCAAAACAACGCAGCAGTGTTTATCTTACGAATTTGGGTTGGGCCAGGAGCCCATTACTTGAAGTTATCTCCAAGAAACGAACTAGGTCAACCTCTAACCTATAAATACAGCCTCTTAACACTCTTAAATCATCCTTGGCCAGACCCTAAGGCCAAGAGGAAGCTGCAACACAAGAGAAGAAGTCTGGAGGGAGCTGTGCAACAACTATGTCTCCTTCAACCTCTTATTTTGTAATTCTTTCTTCTTTTCTTTGTATGAACTAATTCTCTTAGCTTAGGTTTTGCATAATGTATAAACTATGAATTCTAATTCTTCTATCTAAGTTCTTTGGGAATTATATGTTTTAATCTGATATTAGCTACTTACCTTTATATTTGATTATGTGTTTTGATTTAATGACTGTTTTCCTTGCTAGTGCACGAGTATAGGATTACCTTAATAGTAGTTAGATGGTCACCTTGTAAGGGTGTTTAACTATTGAACCACCACATAACGTCTAGTGTCGATAGCAGTTCTGACAAAACATACTTCTAACTAGATAGTCATTAAGGTTTGTTTTAACCACCATATCACCAAGATTGCAGTATTTGCTTAGGGCCTTAGTGGCGTTTGATAACCCTATTTTAAATCACTTCTTGGTTGTGCCGTTGCCCCCTTAGTCGCTCTCAAGGTCTAAGGTAGTGGAATTTAGAATCCTGACTAAGTATACCAAGAGCTAATATTCTCCCTTATGAATTAGATTTAATAGATAGAATTAGAAGGATTAGTGCATACTAGTAAAACCTAAGTTATATCGTTCATACTATCTTCTTTTCTTTTCTGTTATTTATTTTCTGTCTTTAATTTAGTAGTTTAGTTTTCTTATTAAAAACCAAATAAATATCTATCTTTCTCTTCTTTCTACTTGCGTATTATTATCTATCTTTAATATCTGCACTTGATAATTTGCATAAGTTCTCTCTAACTTTCGTCAGTCCCTGAGGAACGAATCTTCTTATCATTAAAACTTGCATACGTCCTGTAATACTTGCAGTACAGTGTTAGTTTAGGGTGTGTATTTGCACTTATTTTATACATCTTTTTATCACACCTTAGGCTACACCAAGTTTTTGGCGCCGCTGCCGGGGACTACATCGTTAGTCCTTGTGCAATTGTCTTGTGCTTTTATTTTAGTTAGTTCTATTTTACGCTTTTCTTTTTAGTTTTTGTCTTTACAGATTCTTTTTAGGCGAGAGCAGATTTATTAGGAGATAAAGGTTTCGTGTTATTAGATCCTGAAGACGCTAATTCATGATGGAATCTCTAAGGCTCAAGGAGTTGAGCCGACAACTTGAGGAATTACGAGAACAATCGCGAGAACTAGCTCGGAGGAATCTAGTACATACATCACCTTCATGTCCTAGTTGTGGAGCAAGAGATCACTCGTGGGGACGTTGCATGAACAATCCAGCCTCAATTTCCTTCATGCCTTATCAAAGAGACCATTATTATAATGGTTATTATCAATCTCAAGGAAATTACGCTGACTATCAACCCCCACAGAGTTACAATTGGGTCGGAGATCAACAGCCATGTCATTATGATAACCATTATCATGATGATTATTATCAACCACGACCACAAGCTTATTATCCTCCACAACCTATCTATCAAGAAGCGCCGATTTATAATGAAGCTTATCAAGAACCACTTCCTTATTCAATGCAGCAAAAACAACCTTCGAGTTTGAGTTCAAGTTTGGCTCGACTGATGCAAACACTTGATAATATAGAGAGTCGCCAGCAAGAATCCCAAGACTCGCAGAATGCGCTTATGGAGAAGTTGCAGAGAATGTCACAAAGGATGAATGAAACTCTAATCCCTGCAGAAAGGCAACTCCAAAGTGATAATACTGCTCCAGAAAACAAAGTTTGTCATGCAGTTGAATTAGAAAGTGGAAAACAACTACCTCCAACAAGACCAGAACCAGAACCAGTCCCTATTCCAGATCAGAGGGGGGAAGAAGCAACAAAAGATAAGGTCGAAGAGGTAGTTGAACAAGAACGTGTCCAAGAGAAGACACCAGAAAAGAAAGAGAGCCCAGTGGTAACCAATACATGTCCTCCTCCACCATTCCCTTCACATGTCAGAAAGGACAATGACCTGGAATTCAAGAAGTTCGTTGACATGATGAACAAATTAAAGAACAGCAGCCCGTTTGTAGAAGCTCTCACAAGAATGTCAAAATACGGTCAATTCATGAAGGACATTCTTTCTAACAAACGAAGATTCGAGATGAATGGATTAGCAGAGGAGTGTAATGCTACACTTGGAATTGAGTTACCACCTATTCCCACGAAATCTTGGATGGCACCATCCATGATCATTAAGAATCGAGCTGAAAAGTTCGTGGGAATTAAAGGCAAAGGGTGGAAATTTCGTCATCCTTAATCGAGGTAACACGTCTAACTTTGAAAGACGTTAAACAAAAGTGCTATACGGGAGACAACCCGTAATTTTTTTATGTTTTACGTTTTTTAGTTTTTAATTTATATTTAGTTTAGTTAATTTTAGTTGATATTGCATATTTGAGAAAGGTATTAGTGTTTTTGATGATTAGGTATTGGAAAAATCGAGTTAGGGAGGCGAGCAAAATTTTTTTTGGACAGAAACTTCGGCAAGCCATATCTTTGCGCTCGGATATCGGAATCAGGTGATTTTTGAGCCTAAACTGCATAACTTTTCGAGATCTAGCTGCTGGGGAGGTTTTTGCCACGTACGGTACACCGGACCTCAGACGCGGTGCACCGCGTGGTTAAAAACCCGTACTACGGGTTGCTACCGCGGGTTTTATCCAGAAACGAAAAAAAAATATAGCTGATGGGTCCGGTATACCGGACCCTATACCGCGCCATGCACCGCACAAACACGTGCCACGGGGTCCTACCACGGGTTTTTTGACGTAGGAGGCGCGGTATACCCCGCGGTACACCCCATGGTCCGCAGGGGTAGTCCGCAGCGCCGCAAGGGAGAGAAAAACCTACGGGATTTGATTATAAAGGAGGTATTAAGCTTTTAGTTCCGAATTTTATAAACCCAAACCCTCTTTTTCTTCTCCACAACTCTCCTAACTCCATTAGAGCTCATAAAAACCTTCATCAATCATCAAAACACTACCCAATCACCATGAAAACACATCCAATTCATTCTCCACATCATTACAAGGAAGATTCAACCACCTATATCATCCCAAAACACCTTGAATCCAAGAATCAAAAGCTTAAATTTCAAAAATTCATCCTCCAATTTCTTAAATCCATACCAATCCATGAAGAACCCATCTTACCCACATAGAGAATCATCATCAAATCACCTTTCCTAACCCAAATTAAGCTTGTACAACCAATAATCAAGAGTTTCAAATTTCAAGAGTGGTTAAAGCTTTGAGTTGGGGGTCAATTGAGATGATTAAGAGAACATGAACATTATCTACTGTATGGGAGATGAAGAAATCAAGGTATTGGATTTAATTAGAAGAAATCAAGTGAGACAAGTCCTAGTTCCAATTCAATGGGTAAAACAAGTCAAGAGAAGAGAGGTTAGCATGCTGTGTTTGATTCAAAGAGCAAAAAGATTCTAACTTTAGTGAAGAAGACAACACAACCTCTACAAATCAAAGACCTTATACCCAGAAGAAATAGAGAAAGCTTCAATGGCCATGATAGCTTCTCCGAAGCAACAATTAAAGGAACTACCTTTTTCTTATGAGAAAGTATTTGAAGAAGAAGTTGAAGGTGAATACATGAAGGTTCATGGGGATTTGGAATGATGAGGTTGTTTGTGAATTGTATTTTGTGAGGAGAGAAGAAGATGTGGCACAGTTGATCTATGAGGAGGTGATACGGATTTTCGATCTCTCCCATAACGTTATATAATGCAATATCCTACTATGATCAAGTGTCCTGAACGAAAAGCGAATAAGAAGTTGGGTGAAGAAGATACATTAGATTTAATCCGAGAATCAACAAGGCGAGGTAATAGCCTCGAAGAGTATGTTTTCTTTCTTCCCTACCATTTCTTTATGTGCAATATGTGTGCTAATTTTAAATTTTATTTTTCTTGAGTCTTTTTCGAGTCGTGGGGACACGGCTCATTTTTGAGTTGGGGGTGGGGATTCGTTGTCCTCATCTTCCTTTTTGTTTTTCTTAAAATTTAAATTTTTTTGGGTTGAATTAGGCATAGAATATGTTGAATGTACATAAGTTAATGATATTGAGCATGATTTTATTAAGTTAATGATAGTAAGTAGTATGTTTTTGAAAGATGTCATAAGTTTGTTTAGATGCATGTATGAAAACAGGAAATAAAGGATAGAAAAGTTAATGAGCAATGCTAAGAAGTCACGTTGAAACTTAGGAATAGTTATTTGGTGTGTAGAACGTGAGGTTTGAAATTAGTTGAAAACCCACTTGTCTATGAACTAGTAATGAAAAAGTAACAGAATCCGGTAGTTAGAAAAATGAATAAGGCAGTACTTTCATGATTAAAACACTTGAAGCCTTTTATACTTTCTCACCCTTTTATTTGATTATTTGTATTTATCCGTCTTAGCCCCTCTGAGCCTTTCTAAAGCCTTTATTACACCACATTATAATCCATACCCTTAGTTTTTAGGACTTATCTATATGACCCGCACTCGAATCGCAAAACCTGAGACAACTCGTTTTAGAGCTTGAGTTTGGGGTGGTGGGTTTCATCAGTAGGGAACTTCGGAATTTGGGAATTATAATTGTGAATTTATTGATGATGAAATTGTTATTATTGTAACCCTTTGCCGGGGTAATAGTGAATGGAAAAGAAGCTACGAGCTAAATTTGCCAACAAGGGCATAAAAAGAAAAAGAATATATATATATGAAAAAAGAAAATAGTGTGATATCTCAACACCAAAAGAGAGTCATAGCTATACAAAAGAAAAAATTGATTTGAAAAGAGAATATATATTCGGACCGGCAAAGTGGATTTTATATCATCAAAGGTTTTAATTTGGGATTATTGGGGATGCACATTAAAGCATCAATAAATTGGGTTGAGTGAGGACATCTTCGAGTGAAAACTCAAGCTCTAGGGCGATTCGTTGATGGCTAGTGAGGAGAGAGCCAAAAGCTCACTTTTCATTATCCAAATATACCACACCCGTCCTTAAGCCAAGTTATAACCAAGACCTTAGGATTTCTAACTACTAGATGGAGAAACAATTGAGCTATTAGGTAATAGGTAAGTGGACCATTGGATGCTGTATTTGGGACCTATGAACAACCTATAGCCATTAACCTGAACTAAGTTATCATCCTCTCCTTCTGGCATTGCGAAATTAATCTTAACTTGAATTTATGGATTGTTGATTACATGTATATTAAGCATATTTGTGCATTATTTCTTAAGCATTACTACATGAGACTTTTTAGATATTTTGCTCTAGGATCATTCATTATGTTCTTTTCTTATTCTCCTCCTTCTTCTTCTTCTTGACTACCCTACTGTTCTTTACTTTTATTGTATCGGGACGATACAACTTTGAGTTGGGGGTCTTGATGTCTCCTCATTTGTGATAGTAAAATACACTCTTGAGACATCATTTTAGGCTTATTTATTAGTCTATAGGTTGATTTTAGCTTAATTTAGTGCACTTTCCTATTTTGGGTCTTGATTTGTAGAATTATTATTTTTAGAGCATATTGGGTTTAATTGTTTATTTAGTGTGAAGCTTTAAAGATAATTATGGAGATTAATTAGAGTCCAAGTCAAAGATTACAACTTATGGAAAGAGATATGCATGGAAATTGGAGATAGAAGGAAACTGAGTTCAATTAGGAAAAGGAAAAGCTGCCTAAATCTGGGATTCTGCAGAACACGTCTAAAGATTGGTGTTTCTACCTAAGAAATAGGCCGAATTTGGTAATTTCCTTCTAAAGGTCCTAGATAATTCTGTTGCGATTCTTTTGGTATCTTGTGGAGCAAAATCCGACCAATAACAAAGAAGTTATGACCAAAACAACGCAGCAGTGTTTATCTTACGAATTTGGGTTGGGCCAGGAGCCCATTACTTGAAGTTATCTCCAAGAAACGAACTAGGTCAACCTCTAACCTATAAATACAGCCTCTTAACACTCTTAAATCATCCTTGGCCAGACCCTAAGGCCAAGAGGAAGCTGCAACACAAGAGAAGAAGTCTGGAGGGAGCTGTGCAACAACTATGTCTCCTTCAACCTCTTATTTTGTAATTCTTTCTTCTTTTCTTTGTATGAACTAATTCTCTTAGCTTAGGTTTTGCATAATGTATAAACTATGAATTCTAATTCTTCTATCTAAGTTCTTTGGGAATTATATGTTTTAATCTGATATTAGCTACTTACCTTTATATTTGATTATGTGTTTTGATTTAATGACTGTTTTCCTTGCTAGTGCACGAGTATAGGATTACCTTAATAGTAGTTAGATGGTCACCTTGTAAGGGTGTTTAACTATTGAACCACCACATAACGTCTAGTGTCGATAGCAGTTCTGACAAAACATACTTCTAACTAGATAGTCATTAAGGTTTGTTTTAACCACCATATCACCAAGATTGCAGTATTTGCTTAGGGCCTTAGTGGCGTTTGATAACCCTATTTTAAATCACTTCTTGGTTGTGCCGTTGCCCCCTTAGTCGCTCTCAAGGTCTAAGGTAGTGGAATTTAGAATCCTGACTAAGTATACCAAGAGCTAATATTCTCCCTTATGAATTAGATTTAATAGATAGAATTAGAAGGATTAGTGCATACTAGTAAAACCTAAGTTATATCGTTCATACTATCTTCTTTTCTTTTCTGTTATTTATTTTCTGTCTTTAATTTAGTAGTTTAGTTTTCTTATTAAAAACCAAATAAATATCTATCTTTCTCTTCTTTCTACTTGCGTATTATTATCTATCTTTAATATCTGCACTTGATAATTTGCATAAGTTCTCTCTAACTTTCGTCAGTCCCTGAGGAACGAATCTTCTTATCATTAAAACTTGCATACGTCCTGTAATACTTGCAGTACAGTGTTAGTTTAGGGTGTGTATTTGCACTTATTTTATACATCTTTTTATCACACCTTAGGCCACACCAATATTTTAAGTGAAGAGTTAGTTACTTGATCTCTTATGGAGAAAGGCCATTAAACGCTTAATTAGTTTATAAAATAAGTAGGCGGCGGTTTCCGGGAAGAGACAGTCAATATTAAACTTGAATTTATTAAAACAAAAACATACATAGGAATTAACTGACTTACTTAAGGGTGGTAACCTAGTTAGTAGCAAGTTGATTTTCAAGAAATCGAGGCATGATACTTCAATACATAAAATCAAGCTAGAACTATTATTAAAGGTGTTCACCTAAAAGAAAAGTTTAGATTAATTTGACCCTTACTCCCTTATAAAACCATTTTTAAACCCTTACTGAAATAGTTGTCATCCACGAGCAAGCCATAGTTGGATGCTAAAACTATATTTTCAATGAAGATCTAGGTGAATGGATACATAATGCGACTTGAGGAGTTTGTTGTTCCAAGTCAAGAGGATAAAGTATATAAGCTTAGAAAGTCGTTGTATGACTTAAAATAGGCACCTAACTAATGATATGAATAGTGAGATAGTACCTTAATAAAAGATAGATTTGTAGTTAATACTTCTGACCATTATGTTGACTTCAAAGTAATAAGATCATATTGTGTTATTATTTACCGGTATGTGTATGACATGCTCATCTTTAGTACTGGTATTCAAATTATAAATGAGACTAACCACTTCTAATTTTCTAATTGTGATATAAAAGATATAGGATAAGCTGATATGATCTTGGGGGTAAAAATCATTAAGAGATAGTAATGGTATTTCCCTTAGCCAGTCTCATTATGAAAGAGATTAAAGTACTTTGACTCTTTTGTTGTAGTACTTGTTAACACTCCTTAAAATTCTAGTTTTCATACATGTAAAAAACTGTGGGGGTGATGTATCTCCGAATGAATATGATAAAAATATATGAGTGTAATGTTCTTAATGAACTATAATCGACCAGACATTGCCTACGATGTTAGTACACTCAGACTATATACTCATAACCCAAGCAGTGACCACTTGGTTTCTCTTTGTGGTTTATTATAGTACTAGAGAGGTAATATTGATCTAAGTCTGCAGCTTAACAAGTTTCCTAAAGTTTTTGAAGGATTTTGTGATACAAAGTGGATCTCAGATAATGATGAAGCAAGCTTTACCAGTAGTTATGTGTTATCCTTAGGAGAAGGTTCTATATCATGGAAGACCTATAAACATACTTGTATAACACAATCCACCATGGAATTCGATTTCATAGCACTAGAGTTGGCAGGGTAAGAAGCTAAGTGGTTGAGAAGTCTCCTAGAATACACCGTTGTGGGAAGGAAGTTCTACAATGATATGCATCCATTATGATTTGCAAGATATCGTCCACAATGGAAAGAGGGGACATACTCACACCAGACATGGTTCAGTATACAATGGAATGAACGGAGCTACAAGAAACGAGGGAAATTGAGGGTTTTATAAGGGTTTATAATGCTTGATTACCCATTCTGGAGTTTATATGGTTTAAACTTCCAATTATCACTTTATATGGTTTAAACTTCTAACTATCACCTGGGGTCATTATTACTTGGCAAAAAAAAATTTATATTTATTGAAGGATGTTGAACAGAGATGCAAGGTGCGAGGGAAGGGAGGGTTTTATAAGGTTTATAAGGTTTGATTACCCATTCTGTAGTTTATATGATTTAAACTTTTAGCCATCACCTTGTATGGTTTAAACCTCTAACTATCACCTGGGGTCGCTATTAGATAGTCGGTAAAAAAAAACATTTCTCTTTTTAAAATGTAAATACCAAACAGGGTATGCTCACATGGGATCGTTATTAGGTGGTGGGTAAAGATTTTTCTTTTTCTTTTTAAAATATAAATACCAACCGCGATATGCTGATGTATAGTAGTAAAACTCAATATTAAAGATACCTACTAGTAATTTTTTATAGAGTAACCATTCAAAATTATACTATCCAAATATCACTTAATGATATAACGTGAATTGGTAAGCTATAAATCACTAATATATATTTTTAATCTAATTAACGATTTATTACTAACCAATTCATGCCACGTCATTGGATGGTATTTGAATGGTATGATTTTGGATGATATATATCATTATTTTTTTTCTATTCAGTAAAATAAAGTTTAATTTGTTATTAATTATTTAATTATTGGTAGATATTCTTTCGACAAAAATATAACATATAAAAATGCAGCACCTAATAATGAAACATGTCGTTCTACAACAACATCAACTTGAGACTGAAAGAGTAGTTACACCCAAAGATACTCTATTTACGATTATATATAATAGGTATAAATCTGTGTCTGAAGGCACTCTGAAAAATATAATTTAAAAAAAATAAATTAAATATAAAATAAACACGTTATTCTTGAGATAATTGAAGCTTATAGTTGTTTTTTTGATGTTCACTTTTACAAATCAAATAGGCCAATAGTTTAAATAACAATGCCAACAAAAAAATAGTTTAAATAACATAACTAATAAAAGTGCAGGAAAATGAATAGAAAAGTGAGTGTAATTTTTTTGTTTTTTGAAATTTTGAAAAGGTATAAAATTGTGAAAATTAGTTATAATAAGATATTTTATTAAAAATAAATAAATAATAATAAAATAGCTCACATATAATCTAACGACTGAAAAATATAAACGGAAATCAAGACATTTTGAACTGTCGATCTAAATTGAACAATCTGAACCATTAATTAAACTTGATCTAAAGGCTGATAATCAGAAAAAAAAAATCTGACGACTTAAAAATATAGAGAAGAATAAGAGACATTATCTATATGCTATTGTAACTAATTTAAATTCCACCAAAAGAGTGGTGCATGGTTCTAATCTCTTCCTCCCTATCAGCTGTAAAATAAAAAATTCACGACTCGAACCTGTCTTTGAACATGGGGGGTTTTATTTTATAAGGCCCATCCCCACCCCAACTTCTTTTTTAAATCCCACCCCAATCCCCTGGTAACTAGTCCAACTAATAGGGGTTAATGTACAAAGATACCCCCACCCTCTATCCACATAGTGAAAACCAAAAATCCCACCCCCCAAACCCATTATACAACCGGATCCCCCCACCCCCTCTCTCATTCCCTCAGCTCTCTCCCTCTCTCCACCCTATTCTCTCTCTATTCTCTCTCTCTCTCTCTGTAACCTATCCCAACCACCGCCCCCCACCACGAACATCACCATGGCCACCACCTGCATCAACCCACCACCACTGCTGCGAGCAGAACCCGCCCCACCAACACTGGAGACCCCCTACCCCCTCCCCTCTCCTCCTTCATCTCTGCAGCCAGACCCCCACCAACACCACTGCTGCTGCTGCAGATCCACCACCCACCACTGCCGCTGCTGCATCACCACCAACACTGATCCGCAGCCCCCGTTCCACCCCCCCTCTCAAAGCTTCCTGTCAGATCTGAGCCCATCCCCTCTCTCAGAGCTTCATCTCAGCAACACCACCATCGTCTTCGTCATCACTGCAGCGAACCCCCCTCTCAAAGCTTCCGACGCGTCTCTGCTGTTGAGATCTCACCGCTGCCGAGATCTCACCTTCATCACCGTAATTGCTGAGCTCCGACGCACCCTCCCGTCCATCTCAACGCCTGTTCAGACCACCCCCCACCTGCTGCTGCCGTCGAGTCCAGCGCCACCATGGAAGCCAGCGAAACCACCGTCTTCACGATCGAGTCTCTCTCGACGTCGTGCTCATCCAATCGACGTCTTCGTCGATATAGTTTTTTTTTATTACTGAAACGCGTACATGGGGCCAGCCCCAAATTGATGGATGTGGGTGTGGGTAATGGGTCATCCCATAATACAGTAGTTGGTTTTTTGTGATTTTGTTTTACTGTAATTCTAATTGGGTCCAGCCCCATGTAGTTAGGTTGTAGATAATGGGGCTGGCCCAAATATTGTTTGTGTAATTCTTTTTTTTTTTTTTTACTGTAATTCTTATTGGGTCCAGCCCCCTGTAGTTGTGGTGTAGGTAGTGGGGCTGGCCCAATACTGTTTGTGTAATTCTTTGTTAGTATATTTTATATAATAAAATTTGAGTATTTATGTCTGTATTGTTTTGAACTAACATGGATACATCCCACTAGATTTAAAAACTGTTCTTTTTTATTCTTAGTGGTTACAGACCCGTTTGAGTTTTGTACTATATGGGGCCAGCCCCATATTAATAGAACTAGATAATAAAAAAACTAACGTAAAAAAAGATGGAATAAAGAAACGTATTGGGTCCGTACCCAATAAGAACAGGGGCAAAAATGTCAAAACCCAAACCAGATAGTTGGATTTGGGACTTAAAAAAGAATTTTTTGTAACTGGAATTTAAAAAAGAAGGTTGGCCAAAATTGGGCCTCAATTTGTATTATCCTCTTGAACATGAGTAACCTATTTCTAATTTACCTGAAAATATACATGAAGAGACATGTATATTCTCATATACATGAGGAGACATGTATATTCTCATGAGATTAGTCGTGGTATGTGCAAGTTGGCCCAGATCATCCACGTACCCAAAAGAAAAACTAATCTAAATTCCACAATAATAATATAAAACTATATTTTTTTTATGTTTCAATTTATCGTCGTTATTAACATCGTTTACATTTTCATTTATACTTTTAGGTTTGACAGAATATTAAACAAAACATATGAATATGACAGGAACGCCCATTGTGGACAAAAGCCACAATTATTTTATTACACAAAAACAACAATTAAAGTAAAAAAGTACATGCAACATAAAATAGATTAAGACAACTCAAGATTACCCCACCTAGCTAATATATATTAGCCTTTCTAGTTCTCTTTAATTATGGGTGACTTGTAGAGTATGTTTCTGAGGTTGCATCATTTGAAGATTCACTCTAGAGCAAGATCGTACCAATTCTCCAGCCAAAGTTACAACTGGCAAGTTATCGCAATTGCATATCTCAATCATGAAACCGTCTGGGTCGTGAAAGAACAACTGATCTACGTAAATACCTCCTTCTTCCACCCTTTGCCGAACATATTTTATTCCCATTTCCATTAGTTTCTTCTCCACTGTACCCATGTTCTCACACTGCACATCACAACACAAAAATTAAAAAATTAATAGGGGCCCTCCTGAAAATAGAAAAAAAAACTAAATTGGGGTACTCTCTTATTTGGGATCCAAAGCAACTCTTGAGGGGCCGGGCTTGCAGGTATTTGATAATGGCTTGGAATTAAGGAATAGTATTCGTTCATGACTCATGAGAGTACCAAATAAATCCAATTAATATGTATGCCCCATGTGAAATAAATATATTTCCTAAATCCTACTTCTAGTGACGGTTCATTATTAACATAGTTTACTTGTTGTGCTAGTACTATATATTTATGTAGATATGCATGTGAGCCTAGTACGACCAAAAAATAAATCAAGTGACGTAAATGACTACTCACCCACTTTATTTGATTTGTAGCCGTTAATTAGACTCAAGTGACTCCTAATCACTTCTATTTGCCAAATAAAATCGCTATCACACCGAATTATAGGTGAAACTTGATTAAAGTTGAGCTAAAAACACATGGAAACTAAAAATAACAACACATTGGAACCAAAAATAATAATGAGTCCAAAGGCTAATAAAGGTTGTTAGATATAACTGGGGTTCCGAACAACGTCCACCAGATTTTATTTAGGGAATTAATAACATCAATTTCATAATACGTTATTTTATGTGAAATATGCCGATATATTATTATTATTCTTGTAATATTTATTTATTTATAAGATTATTTAAATTTTAGTACTCCTAGTTATTGAAAAATTCTTCGATTATATATAGAAAGTGATATAAATAAGTGGGTTCTACTAAGTTAGTATTAGAAAGAAGTGATCTTTTATTGATCATGAAATTTATCAAACTAAAATATCATAATTACCCCTTACCCTTATAGGGTCCATTCTTCCAAAAGGAGTTATAATAATATCACATAAAAAATAATTCACAGAAATAAATAGAATGAAAGAATAACCCTATAATGCCCGTCCAAAAAAAAAAAAAAAACTAGCCCTAAGTTATAACATACTATTTATTTATTAGTTGTACAAATATTTTTAATACCCAGAAATATATAAATTTTAATTTCTAATTTAAAAGGTTTAAGATTAATGTGGAACAAAGTTTATTTGGTATTAGAGGCTAAAATTACTATATTAAAACATGTGTTGTTAAACTTTGAAAAGTTGTACTACACCAACCCAAAACAAAAAAGAAATCGTAGTATCGTACTACAAAGTGTAGTAGTCTACCGACTCTACCCCCATGCCAGCGCTCATTGCCACCATGGGATCCACGATTTTTTTTTTTTTTGTTGATTAAATTACTTTACATTAATATTCAGACGTACCGTCCCAAACAACTTACAGATATAAATGGTTTCGAGCCAAAGCTCCTTATAGAAAATAAATTGAAAAACCAAAAAGAAAAAAAAGGATTTTTAAACCTACAGGATAAACCCTCAACTCACTTTAGATAAGATATAATCATTTCTGGAACCTTTTTTTTTTCGTCAACTCATTTTAGGAACCGAGAGTATACCTTTATACGAGTGGGAAAGTCTTGTCAAATGAGTCTGGAAGTTCATTTAATCTAACAATGATTTCAAGGCTATTAGACGCTATTCTCAAAGGAGCTGAAAGATTATGGTACGAAGTAGATCCATATTTTGAAATAATGTTCTCACACCAATAATTATATTATTATTTATTGCACTTTTGTGAGCTACACCTTATAATTACTAATTAGAAACAAGATTCTAAGCTCCACAAAGACAAGATATATTTACGACAGCGCTTACAAAAATGAACCTAGCTAAGTTGCTAAATGAATTTTTTTTTAAGCAACTTATCTAGGTTCATTTTTGTAAGCACGGGTCTATCGTAAATATATCTTGTCTTTATTATGAAATAAAATAGCAACAACATTAAACTGTGCATGTTTGATTGCACAACTGAAAAAGGGTGAAAAATAATTTCATTCTATGAAACTTCTTTCCAAGCAATGTTCTCCACGGAAAATATTCATGGCTTTGTTAAATAGCATTTATTTTCGTGTGGAAACATTTTATACTAATGGCAAATGACAATTAAAGTTTAAACGTGATAAAATATATATGGAAATGGAAGATAAGTTTTAGCTATTAAAAGGAATATGTTTCGTTGTTTATGAAAAATTTTACACATTGGTGATAAATTTTGGAAATCATTTATGTGGAACGAAAATTTTATCAAACACCAATTTGTTACTCACATTGGTGATAAAGTTTGAGACAATTTTTTCAAGGAAAATTAAACACAGCCTAATTAGTGAAAGTAAAAGGTTACCTGAAATGATATATGATTATCCTTGGGATTAATTTCAGTTTTCTTTGGCATGCTCTTATCCTGATCTTCTGATTGCAATAGATGTATTCCTATTCCATAGCTAAACAACCTGTAAGAAACACAAAACTTATACCTGTGGCTATATATGTATATATAAATGAAGCTACAAACGAAACATGTAATTTTAAGAAGTCCAATATATCTATTAACTTAATAATATATGATTTTCGAGCTACAGTAAATTTAACTATGTTTTATCAAAATTACCAAGCTCCATCAAAATTGAATGATCCGGGTCTCCTAACAGGGACAAAGCCAAGAACATCGGTGTAAAATTCAATTGATTCCTCAATAGATTTGCATACAAGTGAGATGTGATTTAAGGATGTCAAGTGCAATGGATTTCCCTTGTTCTCCTTCATTTTTTCAAAAAGTTAACTTATTATTCTCGAAATACAAGAATAAAAGAAATTTTGTATGAAAAAACTAGCTATCTGCAAGTAACAATCTTGAGAGAGAGAATTTAAAAAGATTTTTTAATTTGATGAGAGAGAATGAAAATTGTTAAGTACAGAGTTGGGGATTCGTATAGAATTTGAAGGTATAAAAGATTGCTGACAGCTATTATATAGCAAATGCATGTACGCCACTTGCCTCTTTTCTATCCACGTGTAAGTTTTTGATTTCATCTACACGTAGGCCACGTTGGTGACTAGGATCATTATTTACATCTATCAATTATTGGTTCTAGTTCAGTACGTAATGTACACCCTTTTGTTGTTTTTCATCTGAGTTTGTCAGTTCTCTGGACCTGCCGCATTTTTATTTTGGAGGGGCATTTTTTTTTTTGACGCTTTTGGAGGGGCATTAAAAAAGTGTTTTCTTTTTATTTCTAACATTTTTTAATTAAATAATTGCATGAAAAACGTAAATGGAAAAGTAATTGCAGAATTGACGTATAAGTGCTCCCCCGAGGAGCGCCTCTACTTTAGTATTTAATTTTTTTCGGTCAAAGATTAGTCAGTTATAAGTAAAAGGCGCTCCCCGAAGGAGCGCCTCTAGCATTATCAGGGTATCTAGGCGCTCTTCGGAAAAGCGCCTCTAGTCTATAAAAAACACAGAAATCCTCTGTTTCGTCATTTATCAAATAGAAGAAGAAGGAAAAAGCATGTCGCCCGCCTGTTGTCGCCGTCTGCTGCCGCCGCCTACTATTAACCATCACCACCTCTCTTATCTTCTTCTAATATAGGTAATTCTTATCATGTTGTTGTTTAATTTAATCATATATATAAGCTTATATAATTTAATTTATGACTAGGTTCCCATGGAGTGGTACACTTGATAATGCGCAAGGAGCTAGAATAGCTTGGGAAAAGGTGTGATGTAGTAAAGAAGAAGGAGGACTCAATATACCTAATATAGAAAATATGAACAAAACATGTTTATTATACAACTTCTGGAGGTTCTGTTCTCATGATCAAAACATGTGGAGTATGTGGGTAAGTGTGAATATTCTTAAGAAAGGTGTATATGGAGTATTAGTCGAAAGCAATATCACTCATGGATGTGGAAACAAATTTTAAAGGTTAGAAATCTAGCCTATAATCTTATATATCATGAAGTTTGTAATGGAGAGTTAACATTTATATTGTGGGATAAATGGTTAAATAAAAGTAGTGTTCAAGAATTACTTGATATTTCATTTGATGATAGTAATCTTAGTTGTAATAAGAAAGTTAGAGACTGTTTTGGCAGAGGCAGGTGGAGAATTCCTCCTTGTATTGGAAAAATATTTCCTAAAATACAGGATATAACACTAACAGATAAAGCAGACAAAATTATCTAGAGTGAAAGTGTTAAGAATCAATTTTCCTATAAAAAAACTATGTTGAGAATAACTAAGAATAAATCCGAAGTGAATTGGTGTGATATAGTGTGGGCTAAAACATGTATCCCTAGATGCTCCTTTGTATCATGGAAAGTTGCAATGAATAGACTTCCTACTAAAGACAGAATGATTGAGTGGGGCTTATTTGTTAATCCTACCTGTCATTTATGCAAGATAGAGAAAGAAGATAATACGCATCTACTCGGTGCAAGAATTGTTAGAGGATATACGAAAAGTATGTATCAACTCGGAAATCTTAATGATAGTTGGTGTAAGTATTACAACTTATATCTATTTCATTTGGAGTGAAAGAAATCTGAGAGAACATGGTGATAAAGAGCTAAATGAAGACAGGATTTATAATATAATCAATACATACGTGTCTATCAAATTGAAAGCGAGAATATTCAAGAGTTGTAAAGCTAGAGAAGTCGTTAAGAAAATATGTAATAATTAGCTATCCTTTCTCTTTTATTTTGTAATGTTATTGGGCCGTTAATGCCTTGTAAAGAGTTGGTAAGGTGATGGTCCATATGATGTGGGCTTAAGTTGTAATGTGTTTGATAGTTTGATCTTCATTAATAAAAAGTTTGATTTGTCGATAAAAAAAAAATAGTATATTTCATGGTGTTCTTTATATGATGATATGAATTTTGTGTATATTTGAAAAAATTGCATTATAGGTCTAGTTAATTATTGAAATTGCAATATAAGGGTATGTAATTCATTAATTGCACTATTGGTACCTTGTATTATTTGATGTTATACTATTAGTCCATCAATTTTTTATTGCACTAGAGGTCCTTTTAAATTGTAGAAATTTCACTTTAGGTCCCTAGGTTCTATAAAATTGCATTATTGGTCCCTTAATGAATATTGTATTGCACTTTAGGTCTCTATAATATAGAAAATTTGCACTCTTGGTCCCTTAAACTATTTTATTACAGTTTACGCCCCTAAATGTATAAAATTTTAGTATATGGCCTTTCAATCTAGTAAATTGCACTATATGTCCCTTAAATTTATACAATTGCATTATAGGACCACTGAATTAAGAAATTGGTTCAATAGGATCCTGTAATGATTATTATTGCACTATAAATCCTTAAAATTATTTAATTGTACTTTATAACCCCAAAAATTATTTTACTACATGATTGATCCCTTTAAGTTATGTTACATGACAAAACAAATGGTCGGACTAAGCCAAGTAGACTACAACCTTGCTTTCTCATCTGACGTGCTTATTCGTCAAAGATGGCGTCGGAGTGAAAAAATTTGGAAAGGCGGTGTAAGTTATTCGTCATATTTTTTTAATGTTTTATTTATTTTAAAATTATAATTAAACCGATATTTGGTTCTTAATAGGACAACTACGAAGTTTCAACTGTCGTATCGACTTTATGGAATCCCGATGCGCAAATCCTGCCATTTATCGAACAAGCCGATTTTGGGTTTATTCCAAAAATACCCAAAGTTGTTACCGATCGGGCTTTGTGCACCACTTTGGTAGAAATATGGAGGCGAGAGACCCACACATTTCACTTGCCGGTCGGTGAGATGACGGTAACATTACAGGATGTCGCCATGATCCTAGGGTTACGCATCGATGGCGAATCTGTTCTATGCAATGAAGATTATATGGACCTATATACGGAGTGTATGCGACTACTTGGCAGAAGTCCTGTAGCTATAGTGAATGGAATTCCAGTGCAGAGTGGGACCAAAAACGTTTTGTCGTTGGCGTGGCTTAATACTTCTTTTACCGGTGGTAAGTTTTCTTTAAATTTAAATATGTTTTTAATATATTTATTTATTTTTATTGTTTTTCCCCCTTTAGCACGTCCGGGTGCAAATGCCGATCCTGAGACATTGCGGCAGTTTACTAGGGAATACATTTTGTTTGTCATTGGTGGTTATCTCCTTCCTACTGCTAAGAAGACTGAGGTGTCTGCCATATATCTTTGTTTTCTTGAAAATTTTGAAGTTACGAGTACCTATAGTTGGGGTTTGGCTGTTCTGGCGCATTTGTATAGTGCGTTGTGTCATTCTGCCGAATGTACACACACTACCTATTTTTTGGGATGTGTTCCACTCCTACATGTATTTCTTTTTTAACTTTATTTGTTTGGTTCCCGAGTTTTTAGGCCCTAAAAATGAATATTTTGAAACAGATTTGGTGTTGGGAGCATTTACATTTGCGACCAACAGTAAGAAGTAATAATCCGTTGTCGCTTATTAATGCCCCCGTATCTACTTTGTAAGTCAAGTATATTTTTTTAATGTTATTAAACACTTTTTTTACAATTATAGTAATGAATGATTTGGTTGTAGTTGGAACGGGCTCAAGTCTTGGAAAAATATATCCATAAATGTTCTTCCATTCTTCCGGGACGAGTTAGATCAATTGGAACCGAGACAGGTAACGATATTCTATATATTCGCTTTCACCAACTTAGTTGCAACGTAACATATTTCTTTAGTCGTTCAAGAAAAAAAGTACAAAAATGTGTGGATTCACTGTCGGCCAAGGCATAACATAACGGAAACAATTGATTGTTCCCGTCATACGCAACCGCAATTAGTAACCTTCCATCATACTTACCGTATAAATAGGTCGCGTCAATACTAACAACGGGCATCACATATTGGAACCCTACTATGGAAGCCCTAAATGCCCAAACACCATATTGAAAGTTGATTTGTTGTCGATTATTGACTTGTTTTTAAACTCGACAATGGAACCCGGGTTTTTGTTAACCAACGCACCAAAAAGTATCGGTAATGAGGTAAAAGCGGTCTCATTGGGTTCCAAATAATTCTTCAAGAATTTTTTGCTTCGCACCTCATGCCTTCCTATACGAAATATGGTGTCCAGTTTCCGAATGTATCAATGATTGAATCGATGCAATTTTGGTGTCTATGTCACTAAACACCATAGTGTATGCACGTCTTGACACGAAAGTGAAAGTGAGTTGACGGTGATTTTTTAAAAGTATTACGGCTAGACAAGTATGTATACCTAGTTTTCTAATCTCCCACGTTTTACCAATTGAAATGAATTCCCCACGAAGATGCCACTGACACCCTTCTTCAGCATATACACATTTACGTGTCAACAACGTACTTGTGGTTCGATTGGTCTTATATTCTTTACCGTTCTTAATATGACACATATCCACCTCCATCAAAAGCTCCTCTTTCGATGCATACAACGTAGTTAACATAAGCTCCTCTCCTATCCCAAATGAATTTTGTTGACTTGTTGACCAATCGGTATATTTTGCCATATCAACCGTATCAATATCTCCAAAATGGCGCATACTAAAATCTACATTTAAATTATCATCGTTCGAGCTAGTAACACTATGATATGAGCCTTCCTCTTCATCATCTTTTACAAAAGAATTACTATCACGACCACTATATCTGTCACCGTCACTGTCACTACCACTATCACGAACCGTATCACGCATAGTCAAATGAGTGGTAGATGCAAAAGTTGACCCAGTCGCACGTTGTTTACCCTTTTCGCGTTGATAATCAACCGAATTTTTTTTCTCTTTACCATCGACATAAACCTCAACACAATAATAGTGCCCGTTCTTTACACCATTAATCATGGAATTAAGCATTTCATCTTTTACAACTAAAACATGATAACGTGGAGGATCCGAGGAAATGAGACAACGCCAAAGTATATCAAAACTAACCTCTCTTCCGATCCAATTACAATTTGCGCATATCTTATGTTTAAGTTCCTGAAGAGTTGTATTTTTCTTCGTCGTAAACATACCGATATTATCTACCGCACCATTACTACCAATACCATTCGAAATTCTTCCACCATAATGATATAACCAATTAAATTCCATATTATCAAGCCTAAAATAAAAAATTAAATTCAATAAGTAACCATAATTTTCAAAAAATAATTATTATTATTCCAAACAATTTAAGCTTCAATAACAAAATGCTAACATTTACTAGTTATACCAACATGCATTAGATATACAAAAATTGATAAAAAAATCTACTAATTATATCACAATTATACAAATTATAAAACAAATAAAAACATAAATATATATTAGAATTGAAATTAATAGTAGTTGTAATAGTTAAAATGATTACCTTTTTAGAAGATTAAGGTGAATTTAGTGGGTTGGTTGATTATTTGGTTTGATCTATGTGATTTTTGGAGTAAAAGAAGGAAAGAAAATGGTGGAATAGATTGGTTAGGGTTTCATTTCTGGTGGGGGTATTTATATTGAAAGATAGGCGCTCACCGGGGGAACTCCTCAGAACCCGTCTAAAATGATTAAGGGAGGCGCTCCTTGGGGAAGCCTCCCTACTTATGATCATTTTCATTCCTCTAGATTCTTTATCCCACAATCTAAAACCTTTGTGCATAGTTTGATAGCCCAGAAAAATACATTTTAAATCCTAGGATCGAATTTACCTTCTCTATTATGAGCATAAGCAACACAACAAAAAATTCTCAGGCTAGACAAATCAGATGGTTTATTATCCCACATTTCCATAGGACATTTCGTATTCAAAAACCTATTGGAAATTCCGTTAACAAGGTATATGGCAGTATAAAGGGCTTCACCCCAAAATGATTTTGAAAGAATAGAAGTAAAAATTAAGCATCTAACTTTTTCAAGAAGTGTTATTTTCATTCTTTCAGCCATATCCTTTTGATGTGGTATTTTTCTAACAGATTTATGCTATAATATACCATGCAATTTATAGAAATTATCAAACTCATCATTACAAAATTCAGGTCCATTATCGGTTCTTAGGGTCTTAATTCATTTACCACTTTGTTTTTCTTGCAAAGTAATCCATTCCTTAATAGTATTAGAAGTTTGCCTTTTATTTTTCAAAAGAAAGGGTCATACTTTCCTAGAGTAATCATCAACTAAGGATAGAAAATATGCCCCCATAGGTTTCATTCTTCTCAAGTCCCCACAAATCAACATGTTCATACTCAAGTATACATTTAGACAAATGAATTTCAGAATTAAATTTCATTCTATGTTTTTTTATCTAATACACACGTTCACATAAATGCATAATAGAATTGGAATCTTTACCTAGCAAGCCATCCTTACTTAGAATATTAAGTCCTAATTGAATCATATGTCCAAGTCTTAAATGTCATTTAAGAGTAGTTGCATTCTAAATGTTAGTATTAATAGTATTCAAATCAGAAGTAATGCATAAGCCACCAAGAATATATAAAACAAAATATTTCTTTCCACGCATGACAAGTTTATTATTCGTATTCACATTAATCACACCATTTGATACTTTATATATGCAACCAAGACCACCTAAAACACCTAAAGATATAAGGTTTCTTTTTAGATCAGGTATCCATCTCACATTAGTAAGGGTTACCAATTTCCCATTATTCTGTCTCAAATTAATACTCCCAATACCTGCCACCTGACAGATTTTATTATTCCCTATATACACAGTCTCATACTTAGATTCCCCCAAGTCATGAAACCAATCCTTATTAGGGTTCATGTAAAAAGTACATCCAGAATCAACTATCCAGGTAGACTTACATGGAATGTCAAACATGTTTAATACCTCACACGTGTCATCATTTTTAAGGGGCAAGCATGCAATATTAAATTCAATGTTATTATTCGCATTATTGTTTTTAAGCGCAAAGCAATTTTTCTTAAGGTTCCTAACTTTGCCATAATGATAACAATTCCTTAATTCAGACTTATAATTCCTATTACCTTTACTTTCCCTTTATACTTATTAGGCTTCACATGTTCAGGTGATTAAGTAATGTGCTTCACAAAGAGATTATTACCATTCCTTTTCATATACTTTAATTCCTATTCTTGTATTTTTAAAGATGCAACTTTTTTATCAAATATAGGCATAACTGTAGAGTATTGGAAAGCATCTTTAACAACTTGATAAGTTCATTAGTTCATTTTAAAAGGATCGTATTTATTTTCTAGTCTCATCTAGGGCCATTTCAGTACCTTTTAAAACCAAATTCAGTTTCAATAATTCATCAATATTTTCATTTATTGTGGGTAGAAGAATCCATATGATAAGTAAACAATTTACCCTTTAGGAAAGCAAGATTAGGAGCAGATTGCACAAAAAATAAGGAATCAAGTTTACCCCCATAAATCAATGGTCGTTTATGCTCCATCTACCTTCCTTATTATTGTGTCAGATAGATTCAGATTCAATAGATTGAATGCTTCTTCACATATTTCATCTTTTCTTTTTAGTGCATCTTCTGATCATTTAGTCACATCAGTTTCAAGAGTCGGAAACATCTTGTGATGTGATAACAAAACTCACATCTTCTTTTTTCAAACCCCGAAGTGACTTTACCTTCAAACACCGAGACTTCATGTCTAGTAGTAGCCATAAATTTTTAGATTTGTGACAATATCAGATATAAAATACGCGAACACACTTATTAGGGTTAGTAGTCAATCGAATGCCCTAAGAAAAAAACAATCTAGGATAAAGATTGTGAAAACTCTTAAAGAATATTTGATCAGTAGCTTTACAGTAAATAAATATCAAAATTTTTACTACCCAAAAAACTTTAAGCGATTTATTTAAAAAATACAAACAGATCTACACAAAAATTAATCACACAAAAAATAAATTTTTCATCGAAACCGATTTAAAGAACAATACATAATAACCCAGAATGATCGGTATAAACAACTTTCGAAATACCAAGAAACCAAAGAAAACAATGATACCACTGTTGTATATATACTAAGATATTTGGTTTCTCAATTTTGACCAAGAAATATAGATGTAAAATGTTTGATAAGTTTTATCACCCTAGTCCCAAAATAAACAATTTTATCACTAGAAAAAAAAGTAGCGTAAAAAATAAAAAACACAAGGTTTTAATTGTGGTTGAGCAATAAAATACCTACGTACCTATTCAGCTATTACAGAGTGAGATTCAAAATCCTAAGATTTCAATCAAAAATCTTAGTCAACTATCGAGAACTAAACACTTTCAATAAATGCAAGCAAGAAGGTAACACAATCTACTCTATTCTCAATCCTTTGTAACATAGGAAGAGATTACAAAAACCTTTGTTTCCCTATAGTTGCGATAACGAGAGAGGGAAGAAGAGTTTAAAGACATACAAAGAAATTCTGACC
Source organism: Nemophila menziesii (assembly GCA_029959085.1). Taxonomy (NCBI): domain Eukaryota; kingdom Viridiplantae; phylum Streptophyta; class Magnoliopsida; order Boraginales; family Hydrophyllaceae; genus Nemophila; species Nemophila menziesii. The sequence goes on along the minus strand of JARWIR010000003.1, from coordinate 53,152,189 downwards.
AAAGTGTTGAAATATGGGTGTATATATATGAGAGACTTAATATTTTGATTTCGGCCGTTCAAAGTAGAATAAGATCTAAGGATATAAGTATTTCACGTAGCGTCGTTGAAAGTTGAAACAAAATATCAACGTTATGTAAATTGAATCTAAGTAATACGCAAACCCACACCTACATGCAAACACAAATAGGCCAACCCACATAATATAACAAAGTCCATTAAACTATTTAAAGATTTAAGGTTTTTAATTAGAGATAATTCTCAATTAATTACACTTCCAGACTTTTCATTCCCAAAAAAAAGAAAAGAGCAAATTACTTCCTACTTACTCACAAATTAGCAACTTAATTCTCAATTAAACACATTGTCATATTTACCTTTCATTATTACCCTTATATGATTTTATTTTCTTTTTCGATTTTTTTTTTGTTTTGAAATTTTTTTTTTTTGAATTTTTTTCGAAAATCGAAATTCCGGGTTATGTGTTGCTATAACACACAAATATAGGTTTGTGTGTTACACAAAATCAATATAAAGGATTCCCTTTTTTAACAAATTTATTTTTTTCTCTTTATTAATTGCATACACCCTATTTTTACTCGTTTTTAACTATCTTGATATATTGTCTTTTTGTGTAACAATTTTTTGCTATTTTTGTGTGTTTTATGTTTTAGGGTTTTGTGTGTTCTTGGTCACACAAAACCTGAATTTGGTTTATTCCAGTTTTGTGTATTCATGGAACACATAAAATTCGAATTATGTATTCATGTAATACACAAAACTTGATTTTGTTTGTTCCAATTCCGTGGAACACACAAATCTCATAATTGTGTATTCTTGGAACACACAAATCTGACGAACGTACAAATCTCATATTTGTGTGTTCATGGAACACACAAATCTTAAATTTGTGTATTCCACGGAATTGGAACATATAAAGTTCATATTTGTGTGTTCATGGAACACATAAAACTCAAAATTGTGTGTTCCACGGAACTGGAACACATAAGCTTAAATTTGTGTGTTCATAGAACACATAAAACTCAAATTTGTGTGTTCATGTAACACAGAAAACTCAAATTTATGTATTTTTGGAACACATAAAACTCAAATTTGTGTATTCATGGAACACATAAAACTCAAACTTATGTATTCATGGAACACATAAAACTTGAACTTATGTATTCTTTAAATACACAAAACTTGATTTTGGTTGGTTAAATTATGTGTATTCATGAACACACAAATCTTAGAATTGTGTGTTCCTGGAACACACAAATCTCAGTATTGCGTGTTCATGGAACACAAAATTTCGAAAAAAAAATTCAAAAAAAAAAAGTTCGAAAACAAATTTTGAAAAAAAGTTAATTTCGAAAAAAAATTAAAAATGAAAAAAAAAAATATTATTATGATTAATTAATAGGTCTATAGGTATTTTTGTAATCTTTCAATTTTTTATACTTAAGTGGAAATTAAATTGAAATTGTAATTAATTAGGAATTTTCTATCCTCTCTGCGTAATTAACTAGGCGTTGTCCCTTTTAATTAGTCCATAATCTATTGTATTTTAGAATACAATAAGAACCACCGTTAACTTTTACTAGAGCGTGAAATTTTTTTCGGATCAATTTTTTGCTCAATTCTTCGAGTTCACGAACTCTCATTTTATTTAGACCAAAATGTAGTACTAAAGTTCCGTTAAACTTAGAACAAAAAAAAAAAGTTCCGTTAAACGACCCTTATATTCGCGGCGTAATATTTATTTCCTTTCCGTAATAATTTTGCGTCATGAGGCGTGCTCGTGCTCCATCGTGTAATTTAGAATCAAATTAGAGAATGAATCAATGAGGGCGTAATCACCTGTTCACGTGATCGTGATCTCTATGATTCATGGACAAAACTTGATTAACATATGGCAGACAATATAGTATTTAAGATGCATTTGACTAAGCACATAATGCTTTTATTTGTCAGCATCCTTAATTACGACTTTGATTAAAGATGAATAGCCAAATGCATTACATTAGTGGGTGTAACAATTACTTTCCGTAAATTTTATGTATATGATTTCGGTTAATGTCGCCATGTTTAACTAAAAAAGGATGAAAGTGATTGATAGTTAGAACTTGGTTCCGTAGATTAACTCAATCTATTTCACGCTTAACTAGTCACAAAGCATTATGTAGTTAATGAATTTTTAACTCTATCATAATAAACTACACAACACCACAATCATTTTCATCTTTCTCAGTATCTTCTAAAACAATAACCATAGACTCTAAACTCTAAAGATTATTATTAGGTCCTAATCATTGATCATTATTATACGTTCATAAGGTCAACTTGCAAAGGATAACTTATTTTGATTTTTAATTTTTCGACATGACAACATGTTTGAGTAACGTTACGACTAAGCTAATCACAGAGTCTCATGTTCCTTATGCCTTGATATAATAATACAAATGAAACCGAAGGAATTCAAAATAATTAGACATTTGCGTGTTTTTATATATCGAAAAGATTGTTTGCTTGAAAACAATAACTTCGGACCATGAAAATCATAAACAAGAACAATTTTTAACGCTTGTTTCTGAATTTAAAGAAACGTGTTAGCAGCTAAACTATTAAGATGTTTAGTTTGAGTCATCATGAGTCATCAGCTAGAGCCTAGTGGCAAGATCCTTCCAACTATATCAAAGAATATAAAAGAATCAACCTCCCCGTCACTTTTAATGATATCATTTACGAATTACAAATATAATTTACTAGTAGGTTGAATACATAATTTTAAACTTTTGATTCTCTGAATATGTTTCTCTTTCTATAAAAGGGTCGATCCATTGTTTTGAAAGAAAAACAATGGATGAAGCATGTATTTTAAGAAATTTAAACTTTTAAATGTAATTGATTTGTAATTAAGGATAGGTTTGAATTGAGGGTATCAAGGAAAATGACTATGTCCAAGAAACATCCCAAGTTAGAATTAAATCTCCCTCATCTTAACTATTATTTTTTGCCTATAAAAGACACCATATATTTTGCTTTTTCCTTTATTTTGTCTATAAAAAAAGCCGTTTCTCAGATTTTAAGTTTTGGGAAGGTTCCCATAACTTACTATTCTTTAAAAAAGACCTTGTCTTTTACAGGATAAATGATAAGTTTGAAGGGGTTTATTGAGCATTAACCTTTAAAAAAGAAGTGTTTTTTTTGTATATTTATCATTTATACAAAAAAAATTAATGAAAAAGAATTTGGAGAATTAAATTTATAAAAATTACATATAAAATTAAATTATATAACTATTCTAAATAGAGATAAAAGGTAAAGAAAGATATTAATAAATAAATAAAAAAGATAAAAATAAAAATACGTTGATATATTTTTTATCTCTTTGGTGGTTATATATTATAGTCTTCTCTTCCAATTTGAAACACACCAAGAAACATGAGAATAACTATTAGCTCAAACTATCTTAATCTCACCTCTCAAAATTCTTTTGTATTTGAAAAGATTTTCCTAGGCAGTTCGATCAATACTCCAACTCTTTTTTAGAGAGTATACTTTAAGGGAGTAATGGTCATACCTTGGGAAATGTCCGGTGAATACAGTTTGGCACTCCGGCTGCAACACAAATCGATTTTAATGCAGTGAACGTGTTTACACTACACCAATGTCGTCGTCAAGTTCTTTAATGTTAAGTTTACTAATTCTATTATCTTTTATATATTCTGGTATATTACATTATTTCCAACAATTTAAAACGACTATGATATTAATTTAAACAATGGTTGCATATGAAATAAACGTGAATCTAAACGGAGAAAAGGGAGAAATTGATACGGTAATGATTGAAACAATTTTTGGTGGAAATGGATTATGGACAAAGGAAAAATCAATACACATGCTACAACTGTAAGTTATTTCTATGAGTTCGAGAAGGTTGTTGATGAAAAAAACGACCATATGTGAAACTCGGTCATGGGCCGGAGTCCTAGCAAAATGAAAGGTTTTTTTACCATTCTTTAAAAACATCTTGATATACATGATATCTTTTAGTTTTCTTGTACTATTATGTATCTAGTTTATTCTGTAAATGTAGTAGGATTAAAATCAGTTCGGTGGAAGAAAATAGTCATCATTTAGCGCGATAAGTGTGTCAGGGGATCCATTTATTTTAAACACTTTTCTTAATTTGATATGATTATATCTTTGAATATTTTAAATGTGACATAACAATATTTAACATATAATTTTTAAAATTATTAAAGATCTAGATTCTTTAGCATAATTGATGATTTTATCGAATGTAAAAAATGCATATAGAGAAAAGCATACCAGAGAACCTTTAAAATCTTGACCATTAAGAAGACCTAATTATTATAACTAGTTTTGTATGACTTAGCTAGTTTTAAAAAATTATCGTTAGTGGAGAGGATAAATGTACTCTAGGTTCGCTGCTTATTTACCTTTAGAGATTAAACATAATTTTTTTTAAATATAAAGCTAAAATCGACAAAACAACTTGATAAAAAATCAAGAGACTTAGAGGCGGAGAATGTAGTACCACTATCCTAAAGAGTTTTATGAAACTAATAGGATTGTACACGAACATAGGGTCCCTTACACACCCATTCATAATAGATCTTTTAAATTGATAAAATTGTCATATTAATAAATTAGGGTTGCTTATATGTGGAGGAAAGGGATCTTATCAACCCGTCATGAATTAAATAGGTTACCTTATAAGAGTTTAGATAAACCCTTGAATTTTGAAAAGGTGTTTTACACAACCTAAAATGCTTAAGAATGAGGGAGGGGGTGTCTGGCCAAGGTTGGCCTACCTGACTTTGAGAAAGTCGACACCGAACCTACAGATATGGATTCTATCTTTGTTGGAAAATGTTTCAAATTGATTCCGGTCCTTATGGGATAAACTCTATCTATGAACCTAGAGATGCATAAATATATTTAAGAATGTTTTATCTGAAACATAATTTAATGCTTATTCTTTGTTTTTATGTCTGCTAACGTTTATAGGCATGCTAGTGAGAATATACCCTCTACTCCATCCTCTCTGAATTTATGCTACTGAGAATATACCCCCTGCTAACACCGCTAACTTGTATGAATTCTATTCTAAAAGTGAGTCCTCAATAATGAGAAAAGTGATAAAGTATGGTCCAAATTTGAACTCTATTCTATGGCTCTACTCATCATGGTTGAGTCTTACACTTAATGAACCCATAGGAGTAGGAGGCATAGAATAGAGTTCAATTTTAGACCATACTTTATCACTCTTCTCATAATTGAAGACTTTCTCATATATATGCTTAGTGAGAAGATAGTAGCATGATCCCTTATTAAGGAGTATCCTAAGACGTTTGATGAAACCATACAATCAGTAGATGCTAATTATAGGTACGAAGCCATTAATAGTAAAATAGAATCTACAATGTCAAATTACACCCAGGGTTTGATGAATTTGCCTATGGATATTACATTTATTAGTAACTAGTGATTTTTAAAGGAAAATTGAGACCTAATATTCAAAAGGAAATTTAGAGACTAAACTAAGTAATTCAAGGTTCCACCTAACCAAAAGGCTTACCTAGGACAATGGTCCTGGATAAGCCGGTAGGGATAACGGCTAAAGCCCTTGACTGAATAAGAGAAAGTGTGGTGCACTACATTCTCATCCCTACCTTGCATCGTAATGTTGATTATGGATGGGTTCTACTACTCTTAATAAATTTATAGACTAAATGGGTGGTCCTAGAGAAAACTGAATTGATGAAATTACTAACAAGGATCAAGGTTGAGTTATATGCTTAATAAATTCATAGCCTAAGTGGACGGTCCTAGAAAGATTGGACTTGATGACTTTACCGATGCGAATCAAGGTTGAGTTATACACGTCAAAAAAAAAATCATACCCCAAGTGGGAGGTCCTACTAGAGAAAACAGACTTGGTAACTTTACCGACAGGAATCAAGGTTGAGTTATAATATTAATGAATTCATAACCTAAATGGGCGGTCCTAGTGAGAATTGGCTTGATGAATTTACTGCTACGGATCAAGGTTGATTATAATCTTAATAGATTTATAAATTAAGTGGGAGGTCCTAGTACTTGGACTTAATGAATACATTAAGGTTGAATCTTACACTTAATGTATTTATAGCCTAGAGGGGCGATCTTAGTGAATAAATTTAATAAATATATTAAGGTTGAGTCTTACACTTAATAAATCATAGCATAAGAGGCACGATCCGAGTGAACAAATTTTATAAATTTAGTAATATAGAACGACTCTGAGTTTCACAGCTCAAAAACTAAGAGAAGTAGTTTAAACTTCTCTAAGTGTTTTCTAACCTTACTTATTTATATGTCTTAGTATTAAGAATCTTGATCTTAGTGCCTGTTTGGAAGTGTTTTTTTTTGGAAAAGCACTTAAAAGTGCTTCTAGCATTTTAAGAGTTTTTTTATCCTGGAAAGAACGCACTTAAAATAATTTTAGATTTCAAAAAATTATATTTAATAATTTTTTTAAAATTTTAAATTTTATTCTAAAAATGTTTTTTACTCTAAAATAAGCACTTCCAAACGAGCTCTTTAGTGCCCGTTTGGAAGTGCTTTGTTGGAGAAGCACTTAAAAGTGCTTGTAGCATTTTAAATTTTTTTTTTTGACTTTGAAAAACACTTTTATGAAAAGTACCTATTAGGTGCTTCTTAAAAAAAGCACTTAAAATAATTTTAGATTTCAAAATTAATTTTAATAATTTTTTAAAATTTTGAATTTTATTCTAAAAGCGCTTTTTTACTCTAAAATAAGCACTTCCAAACGGGCCCAAACCGTGTGCTTCTTTCTAAAAAAAGTGCTTTTCTAAGTAAAAAAAACTCTTAAAATGCTAGAAGCATTTTTAAGCGCTTCTCCAAAAAAGCACTTCCAAACGGACACTAAGGACTCGTTTGGAAGTGCTTATTTTAGAGTAAAAAAACGCTTTTAGAATAGAATTCAAAATTTTAAAAAATTATTAAAAATAATTTTGAAATCTAAAATTATTGTAAGTGCTTTTTTCGAAAAGCACCTATTTGGTGCTTCTCAAAAAAGTGTTTTTCAAAGTCAAAAAATTTTTAAATGCTAGAAGCACTTTTAAGTGCTTCTTCAAAAAAGCACTTCCAAACGGGCACTAAATAAGTGCTTCTAGAAAAAAGCACTTCCAAACGGGCACTAAACAAGTGCTTCTAGAAAAAAGCACTTTAACTTTAGATTTCAAAATTATTTTTAATAATTTTTTAAAATTTTGAATTTTATTCTAAAAGTGTTTTTTTTCTAAAATAAACACTTCCAAACGAGCCCTTAATCTCTCTTAGGGTATGTTTGGATGGAGGGATTGAGAGGGAGGGGATTGTATTAAAGGATAATGACAATCCCATCCGTTGTTTGTTTTGGAAATAAGTAGAGGGGATAGTTTATTAAAGGATACTTGCAATCTCTTACGAACCCATATATTCAATCCCTCCAATTCGGTGGGATTAGGAAGGAAGGATTCTTTTATTACGTTGTAATGTCTAAATTACCCTTATTCTTTCTTTACAAAATATTTTAATAGGGGTATATGAGTCATTTAGTTATAAAAAGAATCTCTTCCTCCCATTATTCTTCTAATTCAAACACCGGATAAATGTTATCCTTTAATAAAATCCCTCCTTTTCTTTTTATTCAATCCAAACAAAATTAAATACTCTCCTTTTCATTCCCTTGTTATACTCTCCCTTCCTATCTTTTAATAAAGAATCCCTCCTTAATCTTTTTTTTTTTTTCCAAAAGCTTATAATCCCTCCTTAATCCAAACCTACCCTTAGAGTTAGACTTCTAATAAATTTTCTTAGTACCTATTTTAGCCATCTTACAAACTCCTAAACCATCTCTGGAAACATTTTTAAACGGGCACAAGTTTGCTGCGTATTGGGCCTGTTGGGCTTTCCAAAGACAAAACCCAAAATTAAAAGGCAGTAATGAGTAATAGAAATAGAAAGAGAAGGAGAGAGATAGAGATCTAAATCTGGAGCTGAAAGAGATCAAGATTGTGCTTTTGCTGCTGGGTTTTAGTGAAAAAATGGTAGTGTTGGATTCGACGGTGAGGAAAACCTTGGTGGTTCTAGTCACACTCACTTTTCTTCTCTTCATTGCCCTCGTCTGTTTTTCCCCTCCTTCACCTCCCACATCTTCTTCTCTTGATTCTTCACCGTACGTCATTTTTTCCCATTATATATCTTTTTCTTTTTTTATTAATTAAATTGGGTACTATCTATACCACATCTATTAACTCGACAAATTGATACAAAATTAATGATATTATTCATAGGATACAAAGGCCGGAGATATGGACGCTACGTAGAATTATTGAATGGAGGCCTTGCAAATGGTGGTTTCAAGCCCACCCAGTTGGTTAGTTTTTTTTTTTTTAAATGTTTAAATTCTATATTATATGCTAATATATCTGTAATACTAGCTAATTATCATCATCATCATAATAGTGTACTTCAGTAGTGAATCACTGAATGTGACAATTTAAATAAGTTTCAATTAATTGGCTTCCAATGCAGAAATTTGCATTTGGTTTTTTTTTGTTGAAATGGTGCAGCTCTTCCAGCTAATACTAACGGGTACATTAGAGTGGATTGCTATGGTGGTCTCAATCAAATGAGAAGAGACGTAATTCTTTATACTCCATTTCTTTTACTTTTTTCTTTCTTTTATAACTTTGTCTTATTAATACATAATTTGATTTTACTTATTTCAGTTTTGTGATGGTGTTGGAATTGCTCGACTATTAAACGCAACTCTTGTTTTACCCAAATTTGAAGTAGCCGCATATTGGAACGAAACAAGGTAAAATGAACCTAAGATTTGTGTGTCATTCAGTAAATTAATTATTAATATTTTATTTTTAATCACAGTGGTTTTGAAGATGTGTTTGATGTAGACTACTTTATCAAACAAACAAAAGGTTTTATTAGAGTAGTGAAAGAATTACCTTCAGAAATCGTATCAAAAGAGCCTATTAAAGTTGATTGTAGTAAACGCAAAGGCCAATTTGATTACATAGAGACTGTTCTTCCTTCATTATTAAAACATCGTTATATTTCCATTACACCAGCTATGAGTCAACGCAGAGATAGGTACGTACAAATTACAATACAAGATCAGGGACTAAATTGTAAAAACATCAAATACAAAGGACTAATTGTTTCATTATATAGGTATCCAATACATGCAAAAGCAGCGCTTTGTCAAGCATGTTATAACGCACTACGCTTAACCGAAGCATTAACAAGTAAAAGCATTGAACTTATACAAGCAATACCAAGACCATTTTTAGCACTACACCTTAGATTTGAACCAGATATGGTAGCTTATAGTCAATGTGAGTATCAAAATCTATCTTCAACCTCCATGGAAGCCATTGAAGGTGCTCGAGTAGATAGAAAACCTTGGACAGGTGAAACAGCTCGTAAATGGAGAAGCCGTGGAAAATGTCCACTTACACCTCATGAAACTGCTTTTATTCTTCAATCACTTTCTATTCCTACACAAACTAATATTTACTTAGCAGCTGGTGATGGGATTATGGAACTTGAAGGTTTAACTAATGTTTACCCTAATGTTTTTACTAAATCGACCCTTCTTAACGGTGAAGATTTTGAAAAGATGCATGGGAATACTAAAGCTGCTCTTGATTATTATGTGTCGGTATATAGTGATTATTATATTGCTACGTATTTTGGGAATATGGATAAAATGGTGTCTGCTATGCGTGATTTTAATGGATTGTATAACACACTTTTCTTGAGTAGGAAAGGTTTTGCAGAGCTTACTATGCGAGGGATTAAAGATAAACAATTGATGGAGGCTTTATGGCAGATTCATAAAGAAGAATTTGTAATGGGTGTTGGATCTGATTGCTTTTGTGAGTTCAAGCTTTGAGTTTTTATTATTTGTTTGCTTTTGGGGTGTTGTATTTCAATTGTATACTGTACTTAGGTTTTTTTTTTTTTGCGGTAAAAGAATAATAATTTACTATTTATTTGTTCAAGTTGAGAAGTTAAGAATACAAAATCTATATTATGACAATTTACAGAACAAATTCTCAAGTTTTATAGTACATAACCGAAAGAAAACCCAACCCAAAAAAGAAAAAAGAATAGGTTTAATTTGCACCATCCTGACGCAAAATGAATAAAATACCCCTATGTTTGAATACAAACGGACAAACCGAAGAAATGGTACCTAAGTTTCCCTTATCCCCAAAGCTTTGAGATCATTAACTTGTTCGAAATTCATACTATAGTCTTTAACTAAGCCTTGCAATATTATAGAAGCCTCTGAAGTCAACTCATGAGCTAGATAACAGTCAAACATAATCGAATACTTCAAAGCCAACTTAATTTCCTCGTCATTCTTCAAGTTACACGAAACTATACTCCTCCAATCCTTTGATTTCCCTTCCAAGCATATACCATGTAACAACGCAGCAAAAGTAAAAGAATTCGAAAAACCCTTTTTTACCATTTTATCCCTCAACTCCAAACCAATTTTGAGCATCCCGTTTAAACAAAGGCACACAAGAATCGAGTTATATGTAGCCGCCATCAAATCCCAGCCTTCATCTATAACCATCTTTCTGAAAGTATCCAAAAATAACGATTTTTTCTCATTCATGATCTCACTTTCCTTGGTAAATCGTTGATTTGAAAAGCCGTTTAACAAATAATGAAAAGTAACGTCGTTAGGGTTACACTTATTCATAAGCATTTTCTCAAAGAACGAAACTGCTTTTCCAAGTTTACCCTCCTTGCAAAAGCTACCAATTAGTATAGTATACGTCACAACATTTGGTTTCAAACCATTTTTTTCCATTTCCACAAACATTTCTTCAGCCTTTAACGAATTTCCACACTTACAAAACCCGTTTATTAAACACGTGTATGTCACAACATTTGGTTTACACTTTTCTTTCACCATACGATTAAACATCTTTAACGCATTATCAATATCAAGCTGCTTTACATACCCATCTATAATCGTCGAAAAAGTAAATTCATCCGGGATTTTTTTTACTTTTACCATCTTATCCATGCAAGTTACTGCATCTTTCATCCTCCCAAACTTACAAAACCCCTTAATTATCGCATTATACACAACTACCCCAGGATTTACAGCTTTTTCGAATATTTCTTTCGCTTCATCAGGCTTATTACTTCGTACAAAACCATCTATTAATGTAGCATATATATACTCATCGGGTAATACATTTCGATCAAGCATTTCACATAGAAGAGTTTTAGCTTCAAGAATCTTCCCATTTTTACAAAGTCCACTCATTAAAACATTATAAATCGCAGCATCAGGTAATACTCTCCTCTCCATCATTTTATCTCGAATATTTAACGCAAGATCTATCTCATTAGCAAGAACTAACCCATGAATAAGAGCTCCATAAGTAATCTGATCAGGTCTATTTCCAGATTCTGTCATTTGAATAAGCAAGTTTGAAGCTTTATCAAATTTTCCTTGTCTACAATAAAGATGTATAAGAGGAGTATAAGTGAACTTATTTGGCACTAGTCCTCGATTTCTCACCTGTTCTAGAAGCATTTCTGCTTCTAGAACCTTCTCTAATTTACACGATCCACAAATCATTGTATTGTAGGTCACTATATCTGGTTTATAACCTTCCTCGATCATCTTTTTTACCATCTCTACAGCTTCAACCCCACGATTATGCTTAAATCGAGAGTCTATAATGTTGTTATAAACTTGGACATTAATCACTAGTCCTCGTATTTTCATTTCCTTCAAAAGCTTATCGATATTCATAAAGTTTCCTTCTTTACAAAACCCGTTAATCAATGCTCCATATGTCTCAACTGTGGGTAAGAATCCCTTTATTTTTAAGTCCTTAAACAAAACATAACCACTTTGAACATTACCTTTCTTACAATATCCATCTATAAGTGTATTGTAAAACACAACATTAGGGATACAACCTTTTCCCCATCTATCTTCAATTAGTTTTATACCTTCCTTAACATTACCTTGCTTACACAAGGCTCTAACCATTATACCTGTACTATAATTATCTAAACAAAAAATTTCGTCACCATCATGTTTCTCAATCATTTCATTGTACACGGTCAACGCAAGGTCAACTTTTCGATTTCTTACAAGCCCGTCAAGTAAAATATTACAAGCTAACACATGTGGAACTACACCGTACAATGTTTTCACTAACGAATAAAACTCGAGGGCTTTTTCAAAAGATCCAGACAATGAATAAGCTTTGATTATATCATCCAATGCCTCTCTAGTAGGCGATATATTGTCACATTTCATAGCTTCTAGTAACTTCTCGAGCTCAGTAAAGACTCTAGACTTAGCCAATAGTTTTAGAAGAGAAGAATAAGCAAACCCATCAAGTGAACAGCCATATGGTCGATTAGAGACCCAATCATAGAATTTTAAGCCTAATTCTGGGTCGTGAATTTTGTCGAATAGTATGTGGGCAATTTCTGAGGGGACAATATTCTCCTCTGAGAGTTGGGTTTCGATGATTTCTTGCCATTGAAGTTGAGTTTTGAGGATTTTGCAGAGGTGATTGATGAGATTGTTGATATGGGGTGTGACTGAGAAAGGTGAGGGTGGCTTGCGACTGGGGTTTTGAAAGGGTTTAATGCGAGAAAGAATGTTTTTGGACATGGGAAAAGAGAAAGGGGTTTGAAAGAGGTTTTAGACATTTGTAGTGGTTAAAATTAAACTTTAGAGAGCTAAGACAAAAATTCTAATTTTAAGATCGATAGTTGGTCTAGTGGTTAGACTACTCCGCCATGACCACGAGATCTTAGGGTCAAATTTTAGTGGAATTAAAATGATTCCAATTCCAGAGTAGCTTTCATAACATGAATCACACTTTCATTTTATTTTATTTCTACTTCCTACTTCTGATCCAAAATTAATAACAGATTCAATTAGATCAGCCAATTTGGTTCTTGAGTCTATAATTAACAACACTAATGTTATTTTGTAATCAGATGAAACAATGGATGTGGGGAGAATAATTTTCAATTTCTACCTCTTTCAACTATTCATGAATATGCAAGGCTCAGACTCACTCGTACCAAGTCCAGAACTAGGCGATTTTAAATCGTAGATGAATAAGACAAATCACTTTTTTTCTAAAAAATTAACTTTTAGGTGAAACAGTTCTCTCACACGAATGAATTCAGTTATACCGCAAACAGAGGATGGTGGGAAAAATAGAACCGGTTTTTAAAAACAACAAATAAAAAATCCGAATAAAATACTTCGATTAATGTAAAACTAGTCTATTACAATAATGAAATATTAAACGAAACTTACATGGAATCAAAAGAAGAACAATACACGGAAATGATAGCGTTAACAAATATTCTGGCATATACCGGTATTCTCTAACAGAGAGAGTTTCTACTACAGAATAATCTAGAGAGAAGTATTTATTTTGTTCTTATCTAATTATTTTCGTATCTAAGACAAGTGGGGAAGGACCTGTATTTATAGGTGAGGAGAAGCTCTTGTCAGAATCATCAGAATAAATGCTCTTGAATGACTCCATTATTGATGACGTTTTGATTGTTACATATGTTACACATTTTCAAATTTTAGCAATGAACCTGGACACTTTATTGACTTGATTCATTCCCGTATTGACCAAGTCATGTAACAATCTAGCTTTGAATAAAGAATATTCAGGCCTTAATGTGTCTTCAATTGGTGGACATTTTGTCTTCTGACTGAAAGGATTTGAATTGCCACCGACTACTATAAGACCCAACTATCTTCCACCGAAATCAATTCAGAAAACTTGTTTCATTTTTCATTTTTCCTCCTTTAGTACTTTTTATATATATATTAGGGGCAATTTTGGAAGTTTTCAATTTTTTAAGTAAAAAAACGATCTGGACCGTCCCTTGTAACATATCTTTTTGCTTAAAACAAATCATGACCCCTTTTTGTACCATCTTAGATATATATATATATATATATATATATATATATATATATATATATATATATATATATATATATATATATATATATATATATCCTATTTTATGATACATATTTGTTTGTCACTTCACAAACAATTAAAAGAACTAAAAACTCTAAACAATAAGACAAACAAAAAGAAAGAACTGTTTGAGTGTTGGGAAAATTCCCAAAACTCAGGATCTGAGTTTTGAGAATATTCCCAAAACTCAAACAGTTTTTCAATTCAAAAGTAAAATATATAAAAAATGTGGTATATATCATATATTAATATTATGATACATATTTATCGTTTATTACTTCATAAACAATAAACAAGAAATAAAATATATAAAAAATACAAAATGCAGCAAAAAAAAAGAAGAATAGTTTGAGATTTGGGAAATTTCCCAAAACTCAGATTCTGAGTTTAGGAACTTTTCCAAAACTCAAATTTTTCTTCAAATTCAAAATCTAAGTTTTGGCTTCACACGATCCAATCGAAAGATTTAGCTTGTATCGTAATGATAAGTATAACTAACCACAGTAGTTGATAAAATAAACATAGTGATTAAGTAGTTCAAATATTTGTTACGGTACATGAGAAAATAAGTTAGAGTTGTTAAGTGTATTCTGTGTGTATTTTTAGCAATGTAAAACACACCCAAACAATCTATATATATCGTGTAATGATCAAAGAGAAATATACATAAATTAGTTACACAAAATATATTCTCTTTCTCTCTTTCTCTCTTTCTAATATGGTATTTGAGGCCAAGGAGAATTTCTTCATTTGAAGCTAATTTTTTCGCCATCAATGGAACTTGGTTACAACTTTTTCTTCTCCGCCTAAATTGATCCTCATATTCCATTTCTTTAGTTCTCATTCATGGAATCCTCTACTTCTTATACTCCACATATTGATTCCAGCTTCTCTAATCCTGTTGGCTTACTTTTTCTTCATTAGAACTGGAGCTGTTTGGTTCAAATCAAACTCGCCTCCACAAATTATTTTCTCTGGCGTGCTCAAATTGAGGCTAACCTTAAAGCTCATGGCTACCTCAGTCATGTAAATGAGTCTTCTATTCGACCTCTTCCAGCTTATTCTCAGTTTTCCACCTGGTTGATTGAGGATCAACAACTCAAGGTTTCTCTTCGCTCATCAATTATTCCGTTGATTTTATCACAAGTGGTTAAGTTTCAACACGCGTTTGATGTATGGCACAAGTTAGAGGATGTCTTTGTATCTCAGCGCCGAACTCATGTTCATCAATTGAAGATGAAACTCTGCAACATTAGGAAACGAGAGAAACGGATGTGTGATTATCTTGCCAAAATACAAAATATTTGTGATTGGCTCTAAACCGCTTCCTCCTCGTTACCTCTTGAGGATATAATCATGTATACACTGAAAGGTCTAACCAAATGAATACAATCAATTCAATCCGAGTATCTGTATTACTAATGCTCAATTTACGCTAAGTTTTCATTCACTGTGTAGCTTGTTGGTTTCTGAGGAGTTACATATGCAAATGGATGATGTTTCTTAAAATGGATCTTCTTCTCATTCTGCGTTATTCTCTACTTCCAATAATGCTTCTTCTCATGTTCGTGGTCGAGGCTCTTTTAATCGGGGTAGAGGACGCTATTGAGGTCGTGGTTTTGCTCAAAATTCTCCTTCTATTTTGGGTATGCCACCATCTTTTCAATCTGGAATGACATCTACTACTCCTATTTGTCAAAATTGTATTAAATTTGGTCAGAAAACTTTGGATTGTTGGCATCGTGCCGATTTGGCTTCGTTTCCTTCACCTAGAGCTCAGAACAGGGTAGCTTTAACTGCTCAATCCTCCTCATCAGCTCAGTCTTCTATCGGCACTCAACCTCATGCTTATGATCCTAAATTATGGTTTTGAGATTTGGTTCTAATAGTCATGTTACTCATGACATTAATCAACTACAACATTCAACTCCTTATCATGGTGTTAATGCGGTTGCTGTTGGAAATGGGCATATGCCTTCGAGATTTCCAATATAGGTCATAGTAAGTTCTCTACTCTTTGAACTTCCTTTCACCTAAATTCTATTCTACATGTCCCTAATATCACTTTTAATTTGCTAGCAATCTATGAGTTTACTCTTGATAGTTCTTGCTCTATAACCTTCAATGCTTATTCTGTGTCCATTGATGGTGATCACTTCAATACTCTCCTATTGCATGGCCCCTATAAATATGGGTTGTATCCTCGTTCATTTGGAGCTTCTTCAGTGTCTTCCTCCTCTCACTCTCCTCAATTGTTGTGTCTCTCCTCCAAATCATATTCATCTCAAGCTATGTTGTGGCATTTTTGCTTAGGACATTCCTCAAAAAATGCTTCTTCTTTGTTTCCTAAATGAAACACTAAGCTAGACTATTTTGGTGTCAATTGTAATGCTTGTGCTGTATCTAAAGCATACAAGATACCTTTCAAATTTTCTGTAATTGGAAGTATTAAACGCTTTGACTTGATTCATACTGATCTCTGGGGTCCTTTCCCAGTTGGTTCTTGTTCTTTGTTTAGATATTACATTATATTCATTGATGATTTTAGTAAGTTCACTTGAATTTATCCTCTTAAGCTAAAATATGATGTGTTTAATGTCTTTCAAGTGCTTTATATAATGATTCAAACTCAGTTTCATACTCTATTAAAGTTTTACGCTCAGATAATGGGGTGAATTCACTTGTTAGTCGTTTAAATATTTCCTTCAGACTCATGGTATGGTTCATCAAGCATCGTGTCCACATACTCCTGAGTAGCATAGAGTTTCTGAAAGGAAACATAGACATCTTCTTGAGACTACTCACTCCCTCCTATCTCATAGTTTTACGCATGCTAAATTTTGGCTTAAAGCCTTATCAACTGCCTTACAACTTATAAATTTGGTTCATACTCCTTTATTGTCAAATTCTAGTCTATTTCAAGTTTTATACAACACTTCTCTCTCTTACACTCATCTCAAAGTGTTTGGTTGTCTTTGTTACCCTTGGAACCACACTCTCTTCACAAATTAGCTCTCAAATCTGAGTGTTGTGTGTTTATTGGTTATTGCAATGAATCAAAAGGTTATAAGTGTTTGTCTATATCCTCTAGACGTGTCTTTATTTCTTGCCATGTCCTTTTCAATAAACATATTTTTCCTTTTCAGAATTAACCATCTTACCACCTTCTCCAACTGATGACACCCATTCCTCTTTTATTGACTTATTTGATAACTCTATCAATCTTTCTTCCCAATCTGCTCCCTTTATTTCTCTTACTTTGTCCCCTCCTTTTGAGTCCTCTTCTGACACTCTATCCTCACCCACTTTTCCTTCTTCTTCTACTCCCCACTTGATTCTTCTTCTTCTTCTTCTATTCTTCCTAATCCATCTAAATATCAAATGGTTACACGTCGTCAAATGGGCTCGTTAAAAACAATACCTACAAATGTCAAAATATAGTCGTCTCTCCCTCTATTCATGAACCAACCTCGTATAAAGAAGCTTCAATATTACCTTGTCAGCAATCTGCTATGATCGAAGAATTTAATGACTTGATAAGTTAGAATACATGGTATTTAGTTCCTCCACCCTGTGGTAGAACTCCCATTACTTGTAAATAGATATACCGTATTAAACATAATACATATGGAACTATTTCTAGGTACAAAGTGCGTCTTGTAGCTCGTGGTTATTTGCAAGAGTATGGGCTTGATTACACTGAGGCATTTAGTCATGTTGTTAAGCATCTGACAGTTAGGGTCATTCTTTCTCTTGTTGCGTCTTTGAATTGGGATATAAAACAACTTGATGTCTCAAATGCTTTTCTGCATAGCACGCTTGATGAAGAGGTTTGTATGGTTCAATCATCGGGATTTGTTGATAAACTTAATCCCCACTTTGTTTGCAAGCTTAATAGATCACTATATGGACTTAAACAAGCTCCAAGAGCTTGGTACCATTTGCTTGCGTCATTTTTCCTTTCTCAAGATTTTGTTATCTGTTCAGCTGATTCCTCTATGTTTGTTGGGGGTTCTCACAACACTCTAACCATAATACTTGTTTATGTTGATGACATACTTGTCACTTGTGCTGATTCAACTGCTATATTATATATTATAAGTGCTCTCAAGTCCAGGTTTATGATGAAAGACCTAGGCTCACTTTCTTATTTTTTGCGACTTGATATTACTCGTTCTTTATCAAATATTGTTGTTAATCAGTTAACATATGTACTTTCTACACTTCAGAAAGCTATTTTAATCGATTGTAAAGCGTCTCCAACTCTTTCATTAAACAAATATGCTATGATAACAGATCATGATATACTTCCACATAAAAATATATATTTCACTTTCCAAGTTTAACAGGTGCATTGCACTACTTGACTATCTCTCCGCCTAACATTGTGTTCGCAGTTAATCAAATATTCCAGGATATGCACAAGCCCACCAACATAGATTATGAAGCTTTAACGTCTATTGTGTTGCATTAAAGGGACTCTTCACAATGGTTTATCTTTTACTTCACTGTTCCTACTCTCTAGGCATTTTCTGACTCTGATTAGGTGAGTAACTCACGTGATATATGGTTTAAAATTGGGTATTGTATCTTTTTAAGTTTATATCTTGTCTCATGGGGTTCGAAACAACAACAGCCTCTCGTTCCTCCACTGAGGTTGAATATCCCGCCAAAGCGTACTTTTCTTCTGAACTTAAATGGCTCACATTTTTATTGACTACCTTAAAAATTCATGTTGCAACTCCAACGCTAACTTGTGACTATTTGTCTGCCATTGCACTTGCTTCTAATCTTGTGTTTCACACTGGAACTCGACACATCGATGTGGACTTTCACTTTGTTAGAGAACATGTTAAGGCTAAATTGCTTCACTTGGTACATGTTGCTTCAGCTCAACAAATTACAGATGCGTTTACTAAAGGCTTGTCTTTTTCCCTCTTCTCGTCGCTTATTACCAAGCTTCCCTCCTTAACTGCTCAGAGTGAAGCGGGATCATAAGTATAACTAATCACAGTAGTTGATAAACTAGACATAATGGTTAAATAGTTCAATTAGTTGTTACACTATATGATAAAAATAAGTTAGAGTTGTTAAGTGTATTGTATGTGTATATTTAGCAATGTAAAACATAACCAAACAATCTATATATATCGTGTAATGATGAAAGAGAAGTCTACAGAAATTAGTCACACAAAATATATTCTCTTTCTCTCTATCTAATCCTCAGTGTATGAAGCTTCGATTCATAAAGCCACACGTTTCCTTTACATATTATTAATTCTTTGCAAGTGATTATAGATTCAACATTAATTGATATGTAAATAAAAATCGATAATAATATAAATGATATGCATAGTGATTTAAGATAGTCATATGTAATTTAATTATGTAATAAAATTTTATATTGTATTACTTTAGTTTAAACTTTTAATAAATAGTAAATTTGTGACCAATCTAATCTTTATTCTAAATAAAAAAGAGTTGTCATATTAAACAATAGTTTAAAAAATAATTTCACTTATAATATAAATAAAAATAATATGATTGGTAAAAAAAATATCATGATGAGATGCTCTAGCAATTATAGAAATCAAATCTTTTTATTTAAAACTTTCTAGAGGTTTGTCATTAATTTTAGATTTTAACACAATTATATAATCCTTTATTTTTTACGCGAAACAATTATATAATTCAACTAAACAAAATCTCATCAACAATTTTTATCATTCTTTTATTATTTTTTAATATTAATTAATTCTCCTAATATAAGGAAATCTATTTAAAGTATCGTTTAAAGCCTTCAAAATCATTAGACCGGACTTATATTGGTACCCATTTTTAATACTTACTATTTCAATGACCTTAAAAACTCAGCTTTGTTCTTATATTCAGTTGTGTTTTTCGAGGGTTTTACAGACTAGAAGGTATAGGCTTGGATGGGGTTAAAAGGTCGTTTTAGTTCTTAAGATGTGTGATTATCTAAAATGTATATATAAATATATAATTTTTAGTTTAAAATTAATATGATTTTAAATAGTAACAATAAGTCTTGCTAGCCTTTTTATTTTCAATTTTTTTGTCTAAAATCTTGCCATAATCAATGTACTTGTGCTCCAATCTCAGTAATACATGAAAAAGAAATTTATTCTAAATTCTAATGCAGCTGTAAAAATCTTGATTTCTATCACTCAAAAAGTTTACAAGTAAAAATAAAATCGTCTTAATCTTTCATCTATGGTACTATTACTTATCCTTTTTTAAACTAATATTTTATTTTTAAAAATCGATTTTACTGAAAATCATCACAAAAACAATTCGAAATACTTAATTTTAATGATATATATCACTCACCGTCAATGACGTTGTATAATTTGAATGGAAATAAATTCTCAATTTATTTAATTTCATGATTTAATTAATAATTTATTTCTACTCAAATCACAACATGTCATAAATGATATATTGAGTGGTTTATATTTACTTTTTATAAATTCATGTTCTAGAGCTAAATATTTCCGGGTAAATGAGGTTTTAAGGCCTACTACACATCCGTTTCATAAAGAAAGGGCCTACTCATTAGAAATTAGAATTCAACTAGCCTATAAAAACACCCTCCCCTCCTATTAGGTTTAGAAACTAAAAAGCCCACCCCACCCCTCTCTCTTTCTCTGTCGTGCACAAGAAAACTGGTGCCGCTGCCACTCGTCCACCATCGTCATCATCCCATCCCGCTGCACCATCTTCACCACCAGCCGCTCCCCATTAGATTTAGAAATTAAAAACCCACCCCTCCCCCTTTCTCTTTCTCTTTCTCTGCCGTTCGCATCTCCTGCACCAGAAACCCATCCTGCTGCCGCTCTCCTCCACCACTATCACCATCATCTTCCCGCTGCCGCTCTCCTTCACCACCATCACCATCATCTTCGCGCCACCGATGTGGCCATTCTCCACCATAAAACCCGTTTAGATCTTGTCCCATTTTCACCATAAAACCCGTTCAGAACTTGGCTAGCAAAGCACCAAAAAATTGTCGTCCTACTGCATCAGAAAACCGCTGTCGTACTGCGTCATGGACCAGATCTCGCCAGATCTGCCCATTGTCCACCTCCAGAAACGTATCCTTTTTTTTGCATTTTCAGGGGGTATATACCCCCCGTTTTGTATTTTTAGGGGTATTCGGTCAAGCAATCCCTTTCTAATCTCATATCTGTTTATTCTGATCTATATCTGTTATGCATTTTTAATGGGTAGGATTGCATTTTTTGTGGGTAAATACCCACTGATTTGCAGTTTTAAGGGGCTTATACCCACTGCTTCGTGCTGTTTTAGTGGGTAATCGTGTTGTTTTAGTGGGTAATAGACCCATTGTTTTTGTGGGTATGGTTCTTCACCACCACGTTGGACTCACCACCACTTTGGACTGACCTGAACAAGGAAAAAAGAACATTGAACTTTGAACAATGGGGACTTATAATGAAGTTAAAAAAATAGTGGGTATATACATACCCCCTTTTTGCATTTTCAGGGGGTATATACCCACTGTTTTGTATTTTTCAGGGGGTATTTCGCTCAAGCAAGCTATTTTCAGGGGGTAACCCCACCATTAACGAGCCACGAAAGGTCATGCCTAAGAAAATTAGAACCATAAATTTTTAACAAGGACTTATGATGTAATTAAAAAAATAAAATAATGGGTATGTACCCCCTAAAAATGTAACCAGAAACCAGAAAAAACCCATCCAGGCCTTTAAAAAACATAACATCTAACCAGGCCTTCAAAATTCTCATTTTAGAATTTGAGGCCTAAAAACGTATATTCCTCAATATTTCCAATGCTTAAATTGCGTACAAAGTTTTGTTGACTACACCTATTACTATTTTTTCTATTGAAATTTCAAAGTTCAAATTAAGTAAAACTTATTTTCTATGAACGATATTATGAAAAAGATTAAATGATTTGGCTGAATTATTGATTTCATAGGTGGATTCAAGATTTTTCTCATGGGAAAAGGAGACGGTGGTGATGGATTAAAAAAATTCAAAAAGAAAATGAAAAGAGTAAAAAGTCTTAAATTTAGTCCGGGGGTGATGGTATGTTTTGCCAAATATTTTTCTTAAAAAATAATTTGGTAAATTTTCACTCTGTTTCGAGTTTCTAAAGGAGGAGAGACCCCTTTTTCCTAAGTCGGACCCAAATTGATTAAGATCTGGTAGATGTATTTGAAAATGAAAGGTTGATCAAGTACTTGTACTAAGAAAACAAGAAAACTAATTTTATAAGTAAATTTTAGATTAACTTTTGCCACTTATTATAGGAAAAATACCTTGTTGGAGAGTTATTGGATCTGAAATTTGACAACCGAGTGTCCAAGGTTTCAAAAGTGACAAACAAGTATGAAGTACCCAAGTTTCTATTTTATTTCTTTCATTAGTACACACGGTTACTTTTGACGTTAAGTGCCACGTGACGATTGTGTTATGTCTTCCATTAGTAACCAAAGTTTTCAAAATTTGACAAATAAGTGCCTATGTTTTTTTTGAAATTGTTTGAAAACTTGGGCATTTATTTGTCAAATTGTGAAAACTTGGGTACTAACAGAAGACATAACTCAATCGTCACGCGGCATTTAACGTCAAAAGTAACGGTGGGTACTAACGAAAAACATAAAATAAAAGCTTGGGTACTTGTTTGTCACTTTTGAAACCTTAGACACCCAGTTGTCAGTTGTTGAAACACCGGGTATCCATGGGGGTATCTTCTGAATATTTTATATAAAACTGAAATGATAATTACGATCAGGGAAAATACCTAGGTGGATATCTACCAGATCCAGAATTTGACAACTGGGTGTCCAAGGTTTCAAAAGTGACAAATAAGTACCCAAGTTTTCATTCTATGTCTTCTGTTAGAACCTACTGTTACTTTTGACGTTAAGTGCCACCTCGCGATTGCATAAACCGAGTAAGTTTTATAAATTTATATTGTTTTATGATTTTAATGTTATATGGTTAGATTGGGGTTTTGGAATATGTAAACCGACTTGTTTGTTAAAAAGTTGGGGTTTCAACATGGGTAGTCGATGATAGCTTTGGATTTCTTTTGATAAAGTGGGTGGTTCGAAAAGTTGAGCAATGAGAGTCAATGAGAGTCAACACTAGAAAAAACACTGCCTAGCCATTCATCAGCCACTACCCTATTCCATAAACTTCTTTTCTTTTTTTCACCAAAACTTTAATTTTTTACACACTTTTTGCTTTTCCTTTTTGTTGATTCGGTGTTATTTTTCCTTTTCTGGGATCTATCACCAAGTCAACCTTTAAAAAATACCCATTCTGTATCCCTTACTCATCCTTCAACCGACCACCACCTACTAAATTACTCACCAATCCTTCCCTAACCCTAACATAGTGTTCTAGACTTGAGAAATGACGAAAATGCTGAATTGTAACAAAGTTAATCAACCGGGATCCTCTAAATCAAGATCACGAACTCGTTACAGCAACATCACGAAGGAGATCTTTGCTCCTATGGAAGTTATTAGTGAAAAGGGGGAAAGTAGCAATCACAGCACAAAACAATCAGGTGTTGTTGTGCAGGAGAATGATGAGGAGGTAGTCACACTGATTACTACTCCGATTCATACTCCAATCTCAACTGCAAAGGTTGTTGAAAGTTCTCCTCCTCTAGATCTGAAAAATGTTGCTGACAAACCTATCGTTTGGTCTAATCTGTTCAAAAATAAAGGTAATAACGCCTGTAAACTTGAGTTTCATTCGCCATCAGAAGTTACGGGGAGAAAAATTGTTAAACCACCGAAAGAGGTCTTTGAAGAAGGTAATGAACTCTGGGTTAATTGCTTAATTGGTCAGTTCCTGGACAATTCACCTCCGTTTTATGCGATTACTAATTTCGTGAAGTTTCAGTGGAAAAATTTGGGTAAGGTTGAGGTTAAATCGAGTTCAAAAGGGGTTTATGTTTTTAAATTCGAAAATCAACAGTTCTATAAGAGTGCTATGGAGCAGATTTGGCATATAAATGGTAAGCCACTCCTTCTCCTTGGTCTTCAGATTCACAGTTTGAGAATATAGATGTGACTAGAATTCCGATTTGGGTCAGACTTGTCAATGTTCCAATGAATTTATGGACAAAAAGAGGATTGAGCTATGTTGCTAGTGGATTAGGTGTTCCTCTTCAAATGGACACAGTTACTGAATCGAAATCACGTCTAGGTTATGCTAGAGTTTGTATCAAAGTAGAAACAAAAGAAGAATTACCTGATGAGGTACTAGTTGATGTTGGAGCTGAGAACCTTCATGTGGTTGGAGTTAAATATGATTGGAAACCATTAATATGCACAAAGTGTAATAAGTTTGGACACCCTGAAAGTAAGTGTAAAAACACACAGAAAAAATGGATTCCAAAAGAAATTGCAACAGCAAGTCCTTCATCTAAGAATAAGGCTACTACAGATGAAAACGAATGGAAAGTAGTAGAAAGTAAAAATAACTACAATGGGAATGAAGCTGTTGAACCAAAGAGTAGAGGAAATAATGATAAATCTTTGTCAATCAATAACAAGTATAGTGGACTTCAGAGTAATGAACATAGTATTGATAATGATGTATTGAAGTTCATATCAAGGAGTGAAGGGAAGGAAATAACTCGCCCTCCAAACTTATGAATCTTGTTTCATGGAATGTTCGTGGATTAAATAATGTTCTTCGTCAGTTAGATGTTAAGGACTTCATAATTAGGAATAAAGTGAGTATTATTGGTCTTCTTGAAACGAAAGTTAAGGAAGACAAGTATATCTCAATAATAAATACACATTTCAATCATTTGGAATGTGTTCATAACTATAATAAAGAGGCTTCTGGCAGAGTCTGCTTCTTTGGGACAAAAACCAAGTTGAGGTTAGTGTACTTAACACAACTGCTCAAGCTATATTTGCTAAAGTAAAGTCTCTAAGTAATAATGAGATTTATTTTGTGGGGATGGTTTATGCTTCTAACGATGTGGATATAAGAACTGCCCTGTGGAAAGATATTGTACAGTGGTCAACAAATTATGCAATGGAGAAGGTTTGTATCTTAGGGGATTTCAATGAAATCCTTCATATTCAAGACAGATACAATTGTGATTCACTGGATAAGGGTGCAATGGAATTTGCTGATTGTATAGATGATTCACTATTATTTGAACATAACTATGCTGGACACTTCTACACTTGGACAAATAAAAGTCCCACTGAGATCAGAGCAAGTAAAATAGATAGAGTGTTTATAAACTCTAAGTGGCTGGATAATCTAGTATCTTGTGTGAATGTAATGTCTCCTTCAACTTCAGATCATTGTCCCATATTAATAAACATTGGTGGTAAGAAGGAGATTGGACCTTCTAATTTTAAATTTTTCAATGTTTAGGTTTCTCATCCCAAATATAATGAGATTATTCGGGAAGCATGGAAGATAGAGATTAAATGCAATTTTATGTTCCAACTATGTATGAAGTTAAAAGCAGTGAAATTTGCTCTAAGAATTTTCAATAGTAAGTATTTTAAAAGAAATTCTGATAATATAGAAGTGATTAAAAGTCAACTCGGTATAATTCAA
This sequence comes from Nemophila menziesii, assembly GCA_029959085.1. Lineage (NCBI taxonomy): Eukaryota > Viridiplantae > Streptophyta > Magnoliopsida > Boraginales > Hydrophyllaceae > Nemophila > Nemophila menziesii. The sequence continues at coordinate 53,126,463 of JARWIR010000003.1, read as the reverse complement.
AAATCAATCATGGAGGGTAATCTTTATCCTCAAACTCTTAGTGAAGAAAAATTACTTGAAAAAAGTCTTGAAGAAGCTATGTTAGTCCAACACAATATCCTTAAGCAAAGAGCTAGAGCTACATTTACCAGTGATATGGACTGTAGCTCTGCTTATTTCTACAAGGTGATAAAAGGAAGAATTGCGATGAATAGGATAAATATAATCACAAAAGATAATGGTGATACAATTTCTGACCCCATTTTAATAAAGGAGGAATTTGTGAAATTTTATACAGATCTTCTTGGTACAGTAGATAATGATGAAGAAACATGCTCTGTACCCATACTTAAACGAATTATATGCTCAGAAATCTCTGAGGAGCAATCTAATTGTCTAATTGCACCTTTTTCAGATAAGGATATAAAGGATGCCTTGTTTTCTATATGTGATAGTAAGAGCCCTGGCCCAGATGGTCTTAACTCATGTTTTTTCAAATCTTCATGGGATGTTATAGGTGACTTATTTATTAAGGCAGTGAGACAATGTCTTGAAACAGGTAAAATTCTCTCTCAAGTTAATTCAACTAAACTTGTCTTAATTCCTAAGGAGAAGAATACAACTAGCCTCAAGAAATACAGGCCAATCTCCTGTGTAAATGTGACTTATAAGACTATTTCCAGGCTAATATCTAGTAGGCTAAAAGAGGTATTGAGTTATGTTGTGTCTATAAATTAGGCATCTTTCATTGGAGGTAGACAAATCAGTGACAATATTCTTGTTGCACAAGATATTGTCTTGGGGTATGAAAAAAGAAGCTCAGAACCTAAGTGTACAATTAACCTGGACCTTCAGAAGGCGTATGATAGTGTAAATTGGCATTTTCTTATCAACACATTACATGCTTTCAACTTTCCTGCACAATTTATAAATTGGGTGAGAATGTGTATATGTTCTCCATCCTATTCTATATGTCTTAATGGCAAATTAACAGGCTATTTTAAGGGGAAGAAGGGATTAAGGCAGGGTGATCCCATCTCACCCTACCTGTTTACATTGTGTATGGAGGTATTTACGGGTCTTTTCAAGCATATGACTCATAAAAAAGTTAAATACCATCATAAGTGTAGAGAGATCAAGTTAAATCACATTATTTTCGCAGATGATGTTCTTATTTTCCTTAAAGCTGATATAAAATCTGCTATGATTGTTAAGGATGCTTTAGACATGTTTTCAAGGATTTCAGGACTGAAAATAAATTACACTAAGAGTGAGCTCTATTTTGGTGGTACAAGCTCTCCTGTTATGAATAATATCTCAAGTATCCTTAATATTAAAGTGGGACTACTACCTGTAAGGTACTTGGGGGTCCCGTTAAATTCTAAAAAACTATCTGTTTCTGATGGGAATAAATTAGTTGAAAGTATCTGTAGCTCAATAAATGTATGGTCTTAAAAGTTATTGTCATATGCAGGAAGAACCGAGCTTATAAAGGGTGTGCTAATAAGTAAAATAAGATTTTGGTGCAGGATTTTCCTCTTACCTAAACAAGTAATCTATAAACTAAACCAAAAAATGGACAGCTTCATTTGGAAAGGCAATCTTGATGGAGCATTGGGGGCTAAAGTGTCTTGGAGTAACATTTGCTGAAGTAAGAAGTTAGGTGGTCTTGGAATTCCTAATGTGGAAGATATGAACAAGGTATGTATCCTAGCTACTTTTTGGAGAATGTACACACAAAAAGGGAATCTGTGGAGCTTATTGGTTCACCAAAATATAGTTAAAGGTATGTGCATATGGAGTCTTGATCCAAAACAGGCACATTCTTGGGTTTGGAAGCAAATATTAAAGGTTAGAAAAATTGCCTATAATTTATTACTCACAAGGTCAATAATGGTAAAGATACGTTTCTCATTTGGGACAGATGGGTTAATGGTGAGAGCCCAAAAGATATTCTAAAAATTGATGGATTAAATCTTGAGCTGAATAAAAATAGAACTGTTTGCTCTGTTTTTGGGGGAAATAGGTGGAGATTACCTCCCGTAGTAGGTAAAATTCTTCCTATTATTAATGATTTTAGTCTTTCTAATGGTGATGATATAGTTATTTAGAGTGAGAGCTCAAATAATAAGTTTTCTTTTAAAAAAACTTTGGGTGCCATTGAAACTGTGAAAGCTGAAGTTTTATGGTGGAGAGTAGTGTGGACAAAATCTTGTATACCTAGGTGTGCTTTCATTGCTTGGTTGTGTTGTCAAGATAGACTTGCAACTAAGGCAAGGTTAAACAGTTGGGGGTTACAAGTAAATACTTTATGTATATTTTGTTCAGCAAGCATTGAGGATGTTGATCACCTATTTGTGAGCTGCACCTTTACTAAAAGAATTCTTCTGAAGGTACTCGGGTTTTGTAACTTATGTTTTAATCCGATTGATTTAAATGATTTGTTAGTCAACATTTGCAAAATTTCTAGTGATGAAATGGTGGACATAGTGGGTTCTTTCATATCCACTTATATTTACTGTGTGTGGTGGGAGAGAAATGAAAGAAATCATGGAGGAGTTGCGCTAAATGAAGACCAAATTTGGAAAAAAATCTTTAGCTTGATCCATGTGAAGATAATGAGAAAAAAGTACAAGACCAAAGGAGCCTTTTCTTTAGCTAGTAAATTTGAGTCCACATAGTATTGGGCTGTTTTATTATTATTAATTGTAATGGGCCAAATGTAATAGACTAATAGGTGGTTTAGCCGAGTTTAGTTTATAGTTTTGTCTCAAAGTTTGTAATGGTTACTTTGTGTTGAGCTTTAATAATATAAGTTTGATTTACCGATCAAAAAAAAAAAAGTGGGTGGTTCGAGCCAGTTTAGGCTCACCTTAATTAGTCTCGTATTGCCCTAGTCGTTATTCACGAATTAAATATACATCAAATTTTTTCCGCGTTTTTTAATGGAGATCTGGATGAAGAGGTCTACATGGCTCAACATGAAAGGTGTGTGGTTCCTGGTCAAGGGGACAAAGTTTGTAAGCTAAAAAAGTCTTTGTATGGTTTAAAACAGGCACCTAAAAATGGTATGAAAATCTAGATAGTACTCTTATTACAGATGACTTTGTGACTAACACTATTGACTCGTAGTTTTACTGCAAACTAACATGTTCAAAGTGTGTTATCACCTGTCTTTATGTAGATGAAATGGTCATCTTTGGTACTTCTGTTCATATCATAAATGAGACTAAAGGCTTCATGTCATCTAGGTTTGATATGGAAAGACATGGGAGAAGCAGATGTATTCTCGGGGTAAAAATCATTAGAAGCAGTGATGGTATTTCCCTGAGTAAGTCTCATTACGTAGAAAGGATACTGAATAAATTTGAATCCTTTGAGGTAACGCCTGTAAAAACTCCTTATGCTTCTAGTATTCATCTGTCCAAAAACTATGGGGATGTTGTATCACCGAATGAATATGCTAAGATCATAGGTAGTGTGATGTTCTTAATGAACTACACTCAACTCGATATTGCCTATGCCGTGAGCAGACTTAGTCGCTTTACTTATAACCCGAGTTGTGACCACTGGGTTGCACTTCGTCGTCTTTTGAAGTACTTAAGGGGTAACATTGATCTAGGCTTGCATTATAACAAATTTCCATTTTGGAGACGTCCTTAACAATCTTATATGAATAAGTCCACAATGTTCATAGCTCGTAAGGGGTGGTCCTTAGTGAAGGACTTGATGAACAAATTGGAGGGTGATGCTCTAGGGAACTATAACTTTCAGTAGGGTAGAGTATGTGTTGTGAGGGTCTCAATCGAAACTCGTTAAGTTCAAGAGTAAGTTCAGTTAAACGGAATTTGGTGGTCGCATCACTTCACTACGTGTCAATTCAAATCGATAAATATTACCACTAAAGTACAATTCACCCAATGCAGGTAGTTATGGAAACTTGTTCACCTTCTCTCTCAAAGACTCTAAGTGGTGGATTATTGAGATTTATATTAATATTCTTAGAGCATAATTTGCATTAGTAAGAAGAATTACAAATTAATTTCATTTCATTCCTCGTCAACCAAAGTCAACATCTACAAGCATTCGTATGAGGTTATTCATTGCTTCATATGGAGGTTTTAACTAACTAAATTACTCTAACATATAGTAACAAAACAAATACAAGATTGTTCAATAAACTAAACAAATCAAATCAATATATAGTTAAATCTCTAATACCAATCATCCTCGCTATTTAATCTCCAGTAATTGCAGTGACCTTCTTCAAATATGCCTCTCTCTGTACTTCATCCACATCATCCGATTTTTAACCTCAATTTAAATTCGACAAAATAGAAAATCTCTATTAAATCAGTTGTTAGTATCTATCAATCTATCTGTGTGCCCTTTAAGCTTGATCAGAACCTTGTAAAAACCATGACCATTACTGTCCTGCAAAAGAATAATATAGTTCCTAAACAGTTAGATATCCAAACATAAGGACTATAATGTTACACTTTTATCTGGACTAAACATGTAAATTTGCAAAATTGCTAAAAGAACCAAGCAGTTTGCATAATTACCAGTAAAAGCCCTTGATCCAAACTTCCGTAGGAGTAATTTAGCTGCTTTCCAATTTTCCAAAACTTACAACAACACCAATACCACTTCCTTTCAAAGCATTATTAAGGGCATAAAAGTAATCTTCGTCTGCATATGGACATGGCCTTGTCTTGATCATCATTATTCATCTACAAGGTTCTAATATAAAGCTCAATATTCCTCCAAATCACACTCAATTTTTGGACAATATAAACTCCATTGTTTCTAATTGCTGAGCTGTAAAAGGAGGAACCCTTTTCCGGCCCAAATTAATAATATGCATGGCCTGACCATGTTTTTTCTCCTTACAAAGCCCATCAAGTAACCTATGAATTGTATCTAAACTCGGAAAAAAATTACTATTCATACTGTTCTTACACATATTATATGCCGAATCAAATTCACCTGCTCTGCATAAATAATAAATCATAGTCTGGTAAATCTGAAAATTAGGCTTATAACCATGAAGATGAAAATCCGAATATACCCTTTTCGCATAATCAAGATACCCCGCTACACAAAATCCTTTGATCACTAAATTATAAGTAACCTCATCAGGGGTAATTCCGATTTTACGCATTAATCTTAGTAAATCCCTTGCTTCCCAAGCACGACAACTATTTACTAAGAACTGAATCCTTACATTAAAAGTTGCGAGATTAGGTACACAACCTTTGAGTACCATGAGATTCCATAATCCATTTCCAATTTCGACTTTACGAACCTTATAAAAAGCTGATATAAGTGTAGTGTATGTAATCACATCTGGGGTTACTCCTAGCTTCTCTGCTTTCACCATTAGCAAGTAAGCTTTATGCAATATACCCATTTGACAAAATGCCTTAACAATTATATTAACTGAAAACAAGTCTAGTACTATTTCATACTTCAAATGTGCATCTTTAACGAATGATTCGATCGCATTTTGATCACGAGATTCGCTTAGAACTTTAAGTGTGGCGTTAAATGACTTTACTGTCCTTCGACAACCATATAAATGCATATCGTAGAATGTATTAATAGCATGCTGAGTCATCCCAGCTTTCCCATAGAGCATTATGATACGAACAATGAAACCTTCCCTTCTGCCCTGTGGTAAAGCCTTTTGTTGCTCGAGCAAAATCTCTATCAAATCAAATCGGGATGCACCAGCTAATCTACCAATCGTGTCTTGAAATGCAAATCTATTTTCGACAACAGACTTGTTATTTGCATTAGCCTTGAACAAATTAAACAACTTTTCAATGTTCCTTTCGTTCTTCAACTTCACAAGTGCAGGCTCATCTACATTAATAGAATTTTTTCTATTATTACGATTCTTATTAGTTGGAGCCACTCTTCTATTAGCAGCAGAATGTATATTAGCTATTGCAATGGTGGAGGCAGCAATATGTGATGCAGTACCAAATCTGCGAATTAATCGCAGAGAGAGCATATTCTGTAAATCCCTTCAAATTTAATCATTCCAACAAACCATAATCAAAAAAATTCACCACTATTTTGACAGAATCCCGAATGCCCATTACAGAATAGAGAATCCCAGAAGCATTAACGATCAAAATAGACCAGAAAATATAAAATTACTGAAACAAATATATTCGAAGATTCAATTAAAATGAAATCTTGAACATAAGGAAACCCTCGAAAATGGGGAATAGGACGATGAATTTATATACACAGAAAAAAGGTGTGAAAAGTCTGGGAAAATGAGATTACCAGGTATGATTTACTCTGTTGTGATCTCTTGTATGAGGGGTCGGTTTGGGTATTGGGGTTTTGTGTGGGTTTAAAGGCTACAACTCGCCAAAGCTCGTGGCGGAAGAGGGGTTTTCGACACCTAGGTTTTGGGTTTTAAATGTTTGGGCTACTTTTGATGGAGTGGGGTTGGGTACATGGTTAGAAATGTTTCAAAATAATGCTGCATATCCTTTTTTTTGTTTTTAACAAATAGATCATTTGCTGTCTTGTCTTTAATCATTTTAACAGTTTAGTTCTACAATTATAATATTCTGATCCCTTATTTTTCAATTTTATGATGATACTACTAGTAATCCTTTATTATACAAATGTAGTAACAATTTAATGCCTTTACTTTTGATTTTGTAATAATGCTATTTATTGTCTTTATTTTCATTGTGTTAAAAGATAATACTAAATTTAGAGTAAAGAGTACTATTTTTTTACACAATCTTATTATAAATTTAAAAATAAATTTAAATATAATCGAGTATTATTCATGTAAATTGTATAGTTATATTTTTTCTTAAAAAAGTTGTAAGTTTTTTTTTAAATATGTTTCCCTATTCTTTTTAATATATTGTGTGGATTTAAAAATAAATAAACTAATAATATATAATATTCATATATAAATTTCAAAACCGCCTAGGAGGGATACGTCTAGACTTCGCCTAGACGTTTGATAATGATCGACCATCCACCTATCACCTAACGCTTTTTAGAACAGTACTCTCATATTATTATGTTATGCGGAGTGGAGTAATTTAATTGGAATAAATTATTGATTCATTTATTTATTTTTAAACTTATTTTACAGTAATGATATAATGCTTTTTAGAACACTGTTCTCATATAATTAATTTACGTGAAGTTGAGTAATTTGATTGGAATATATTATTGATTTTTTTAATTTTTTTAACTTATTTTACCGATATATGTCAAATTTTTTATATCACCATCATACTACCCTCTTATGTGACTTGGACGTGATTAAAAAAATAAAAAAAATTATCTCACACCACATAAGAAGATGGTATAAAAAAAATTGTATAATTTATTTTCAATCATCTCATGCCACATAAGAAAATGATATAAAAAAGATATATAATTTATTTTCAATCATCTTACGCCGCATAAGAAGATGGTGTGGAAAAGATTGTATATGTCATTACTTTTTATTTATTTAATTTTCATTTAAATCCCATCGATAGTGTATGAAAAATGTATGTAATCTTTGAATATAATACGTGTGATAAACATGAATGTCACATTGGCGCTTCGTATACCCCCAATGCATTCTCGCTGTCTTAAACATAAAACTGTGACACGTGTTATTTATACACAACTATATTCTTTGATTTCATAATCTCAACTAGTTTGAGTTGTAATCTTGGGACAGTTGAAGCATATACTAACTTTCAACAATTGTCTCTAATCTTACTTGCTCCGTACATCATGATGATAAACTTTTGAATACTCTTAAATAAGAATAAAATTGGTAGCAAATGTTAAAAGTTCCTTGATATTTTAAATGTACAACTTTGTATAGACATCTAATTTTATAAATTATGACAAGCATTGATGGACAGAGGGATTAGTAAATTTGTCTTGAACTCCCGAGACACGCATTTTATAACAGTCAGACAAAAATATTATCTAGTGTCAACTCAACTGATTGTAAACATTTACTAACTTCTTTTTGATTATTATTTGGGAGACTACAGAAAAAACTCTACTAATTTGAGTGTCATCATACCTCTCAAGAGCCTGTGTATTAACCTTCACGTTCTTGATTACATATATAGCAAAATGGTTCCAAGAATCAGAAAGGTCACCAGCAAACGTAGTTTTGGGACGAACATTTATTTTGCATATCAGAATTAAAGTTCAATTCATTACTATGCAGATGAAGACATCTTTATTTCAAAGAAAAAACATACATATTTAAAACAGGAAAATAAATAACAATTACAATCAAATCAAAAATACTTCCATCAATTCATTGAGTAACCAAGGAAAAAAGTAGATACAGGATATCCTTCATGGTAAGAGCTTGATCAAATATTTATAGAAAAAAAAACTACAGGTTAATTTGAACTTTAATAAGAAAAAAAATATAGTCAGTTAAAAATAGAAAAATTGGAAGCTCTTGCTAAATTATCAACTATGAAGCTGGTAGCAAGAATAAACTCTGTATTCTAGTCTTTGGAAAAAATGACGAGCAATCCTAATGCGCCAATAAGAATGTACTGCAATATAAATGACCAGATTAGCATTAGAATAGACTTGATTTCTAGATTGTATGGGAGAGGCCTAAGTAATGATTGAACTTCAGCCCATGTGGATAATAAAAGACGTATACAAAAAATTAACTGAAAAATACACACCTTAATCACGGGATAATCTGTCATAATGATGGTTCCATAGCCTAGATAAGGTAAGAACCTGCAATAATCACAGAATTACATCTTATGTTTCAGTAACAATAGCACATGAAAAAGACTGCAAAAATTGATATAGAGAGAAAAAGACAAATTTACCCCGCAGCTTTGCCCATAACATGGTGTCGTTGAAGCCATCGCTGTCCAGGAGCATATAATACCCGGTCATCCTCATCATTGTTATCCCCTGAGAAAAGGAGCAAAATAATTACTTGCATTTAGTAGCAAAAGGTTAAAGAGATATTTATTAAAAAATTATACCTTTTGTTAGTATATACAATTCTCCAGTATCTTTGCGTTCATGAACCTTGATCACACGATGAACAATTGGGATCACATGGCCCTGCAAAAACAAAATAGTCATTAATCATCAGGCGAGAGTTCCCAAACTATAAATATCTTCAAATGAGAAGTTCTCTTACTTCAATATTGAACACTATAATTTCTCCTGCTCTTATAGGATCTTCATTCATGTACAAAAACAAGATATCTCCCTGTATATATTGTAGTTTAATGAAATTGTAAAGTAAGTACATAAAGGGTAATAAATATTTACATACTCTCTGAAAAGCAGGTTCCATGCTTTCAGAAAGGACAACAACTACAGGAGTTTCGCTTCCAGTAATGCATATTAACCCTTTATATATTATCAACGCAGATGTCACGATGAGACCTGAATCATAAACAAAAACAAATTGATTTTGTCTTAGCAATCACCTTAAATTTTGATTTTTGCATTTATGCAAAAGATTTGGGTTTAACCCAGGTGAACGTTGCATCAATCAGGGCGAATCTACCTTTTGAAAAAAATTGACTATAAAATTAAATTATGGTTCGGGTCCCTCGGGTTATGAGAACTTACACTTGCAGACCACAATATTAAAATCAGGACATTATAGTGCAATTAACTAAAAAATGGGACCCAAGTCCAACAAATATTTCCTGGCTCCTTCCCTGGCATCAATATATATATTTGTGTTCGGTTGGTTCACAAGGAATTAAACACTCAATATATAGTCAATGAGTAGTGAAATGGAGTTAGAATTGAATTTAAATGATTGATCTTCACAACCTAGGATCAAACAAATAGATTTTACATCATACACAAATTTTCTTGTACTTATGTATAAATCTAAGAATAAAAGGATGAAATCATGTCAATGTTGCTGTTAACTATAGAAGTAGGAAAGATAATTCCATAATTTATTAATTAGAGAAAGAATAAAGCGAACCGAGAGTTATGGCCTGGGTTAAAGCTTGTCTGATCTGAATTTGTTTGATGGAATCCACAGTTTCTCCAATCCATCCCATTTTTTTTCCAACTCCAGTTCCCTCCAGGGAAAAGCTTAAAACCCAGACGAGGATGACGCGTATTAACTTGTAGTAATTTTTTTGCTAGTTTGACTTTTGACTTCAGTCATATGAAATAAATAGTCGTGGAGTTCGATGACAGCAACCATGAATCCTCATTGGTTAAAAACTCACACGTGGCACCTATCCCTCTCACGTAAACCTTTTTTTTGGTCGGACCTTTTACGTAAGCCACTGTTAAAATTATTCTCATTAATTTAAAAAATACAAATTTAAAGGAAGCAGGAAATAATAATAATAATAAGGTGCAGAACATAATTTTTTAAGTTAGTATGAACGGTCACCTAATTTCTCTCAGACCTTTTTCTTTCATCACCTCTTAAAATTTCGACCATCGCTTAAAAATTACCACCAAAACCTCGCCACACACCTAAAATTCTTTTTTACCTCTCTCTTTTTATCTCCTTCTCTCTGTCTTATTTATCTCTTCCTTGGTCACCACTTCATCTATTATCAAACCAAATAAATTCTGGTATTTACGATGGAAACAAAAACCACTCTTACAAAGAATACAAAGCTTATAAAGAAATCAAGAATGAAAAATTGGTTCTCGAACCGGTACAAAACTCGGTTTATGCTTCACTGGAAGAACTAAAAATCTTAGCAAAATTATCTGTAACAAGTCTATTAGCTTCAACTTTTTGAGGAAAACCATTAACAAATTATAGGGTTTGAAGGAACCTATTACAAAAGCTCTATAAACCGTGATAAGTCCAACACTGAAAGTAAAAGCGCAATATAGCAAATACTAGGGAAAAATACCACACTTAGGCCAATAAACTCCTAAAATAATATATCGTGAATTGATTAATCCAACAAAGAAAGAGAGATATTAAGACACCCAACTCAAAGTTTTGTCGTCTCGACAAAATAAAAAGAAAAGAAAAGGAATTTAAAAGAGTTTAAGCCAAATACGCTAAAGAAGATACCATTAGCTCAGAAAAAGAAGAAATAAGTTGTTAGTGAGAATGGTCCTCCCCCACATTTTCCTTCACGTGTCCAAGATAAGGACAGTGACAAAGAATACAAGAAGTTCATAGACATGATGAAGAAGTTGCACATCAATTTTCCGTTTGTGGAAGCCATCCAAGGTATGCCAAAGTATTTAAAATTTGTAAAGGATGTGTTTTTCAACAAACATAATTATTTTGAGGGAGAGATGATTGGTCTACCAGAGGAGTGTAGCGCAAAATGCCAAAGTAAGTTGCCTCCAAAATTAAAGGATCTCGAAAGTTTTAACATTACAATTTCCATTGGTGAAAGATGGATAGGGAAAGCTTTGTGTGACTTGGGTGCAAGTATCAATCTTATTCCCAAGTCAATATTCTAGAATTTAAATATTTGGGAAACAATAGCCACTACAATGATGTTGCAAATGGCATATAAGACGTTTTCCCATCCTGAGGGAAAAATTACAGATGTACTCGTCAAAGCAGGGAACCTTATACTTCCGTGTGATTTCATTATTCTTGACTAGGACACGGATAAGAATGTGCCAATCATTTATAATCATGTTCTAAAGCGGACTCGAAATACCCTAAAATATCAAATGATTCGGTTGTGGAATGGTGGAGAATGATGAAATTTGGGTGTAAAACCCTTTTCCCTCTTCTTCAGGCATGTAATTCCTCCTCTGATGAAATAATTTGATAAAAAGTGAGGTGTTGGAGCTCAAATAAGCTTATATACTTGGTCCAAAAACAACCTAGACCTAATGGGCTCACTTAAATGACTTAAAACTAGCCCAAACCGTTTTTTACCAATGTTGTCCAGGTTCGAGTCACGTTGGTCCAACTGACATAATTTTTTGTCTCGACTCCAAATTGACTTCCCTAACCTCCTTCGCGACAATGACTTCAACATATATCTTGATAAAAAAGAATTACTTAAAAAATCTTTGACCAATTCGCTATGGTGACTGAAACAATATGACGTCAAGACTTTCTGGTAAACGCTTCAGTCTTCTAAAAGTGACTTTAATCTCTCTGTACGCATTGTCTTGGGGTTGGACTTCAATTATTGACTTCTCCTCATCTTTTTAGACTCTAGTGTCAACCATGTACCTAAAACCTACACACTTAGCACACAATTAAAACATAAAAACTCTATAAATAGAATCATGTCCAAAATAATGTAGAAAAGTAAGATATGGCAAATATTAGGGGAAAATACCCCACTTAGGTCCCGTGAACCCTAAAAAAGATGTCTCGTGATTCGGTTAATCTTTCACAAAACATGAGACATCACATGGGTTCGATTCCCGAATGGAACAAAACTTTTTTTAATTGCTCGCCCATGGACCTGTGTTCGATTCCCATTAATGGAACAAATATTTTCCTTTTTCCATGAACCATGAACTATATAAAACTTGAATTTTTAATTTTGGACCATGAACCATGAAGCTTGAACCTTATACTTTTAACTATGAACTAATTTGTTCAAAAATCATGAACCATAAATAGAATTGTTTGGAATGTAATTCTATATTGAAAAACAACCTTATCCTTAAACTTATCCGAGACCTAAACCTTAATCTTTACCTTAACCTTAACCATAAACTTAAAATTAAACACAACCTTAACCTTGAACCTTAAACAATAAACCTTGAACTTTGAACCTTGAACAATAAACCTTAAACCTTAAATCTTAACCTTACACTAAACCGTAATATTTACCTTAAACACTGAACTTTAAACCCGAACCTTAAATTTTATCTCAACCTTAATATTAATCTTAACACTAACCTTACCATATCCTTATCCTTAAGGGTTAAACCTTAATTCTAACCTTTATAAGATGAAGATTCATCGCGCTGACATTGGACCTCAAACCTTAAATATTATACCCTTAACTGTAATTTTAACCTTACTCTTAAACCTAACCTTATACTTAAACTTAAGGTTTATACCTTAATTCTTTCCTTAACCAGATGAAGATTCACCGTGTTGATATTCAACCTCAAACCTTAATTTTTATTAAACCTTAACCTTAAATCTTATTAAACCTTAACCTTAAACCTTAAACATTAAATCTTAAAACTTAACCTTAACCTTAGCCTTGTACTAAACCTTTAACTTAACCCTTAACCTTAACCTTAGTCTTAACCCAAAATTTTAACCTGAACCTTAACCGTAAGCTCAACCTCAACCTTAAACTTAACCTTAAACTTAACCTTAACCTTAGCATTAACCTTAACCTTAATCTTTACTTTACACTTAAACTTAACCTTAAACTTAACCTTAAACTTAACCTTAAACTTAACCTTAACCTTAACCTTATTCTTAACCTTAACCTTAACCTTAATCATAACCTTAACCATAACCTTAAACTTAGCCTTAGCCCTAGCCTTAGCCTTAGCCGTAACCTTAGCCTTAGTATTAGCCTTAGTCTTAGCCTTAGTTGTAGCCTTAGACTTAACCTTAGTCTCAACCTAAGCCTTAACATTAGCCTTAACCTTAACCTTAACTCTAACATTAAACATAACCTTAACCATAACCTTAACCTTTACCTTAAATTTAACCTTAACCTTGAACATAACCCTTAACCTTAACCTTAACCTTCACCTCAAACTTATCCTTAACCTTAACTTTAACTTTGACCTTAAACTTAAACTTAACCTTAACCTTAAATATTAATCTTCACCTTCACCTTCACCTTCACCTTCACCTTCACCTTCACCTTAACCTTAACTTTAACCTTAACCCTTAACCTGTAAACCTTAAACCCCTTAAACCTTAACCTTAACCTTGAATTTAATCTTAATGTTAACCATATTCTTAACCTTAACTTAACCTTAACCTTAACCTTGACCTTAACCTTAACCTTAAACTTAACCTTAACCTTAACCTTAACCTTAACCTTAAACCTTAATCTTCACCTTCACATTACCTTTAACCTTAAACCTTAAACCTTAACACTAAATTTAACCTTCACCTTCACCTTCATCTTAACTTTTTCAACCTTAACCTTAACTTTAACCTTCACCTTCATCTTAACTTTTTTAACATTAACCTTAAGGTTAAGGTTCAGGTTAAGTCTAAGGTTACTATTATGTTAAATATAAGGTTAAGGTTAAAATATTAGGTTAAGGTTAAGCCTAAGGATTAAGGTTAAGGGTTAAGGTAAATTTTAAGGTTAAGGTTTAAGATTTAACGTTTAAGGTTCTAATAAAATTTAAGGTTTGAGGTCAAATATCAACATGATGAGTTCTCATATGGTTAAGGTTAAAATTAAGGTTGAACCTTAAGGTTAAGGACAAGGTTAGAGTTAGGTTTGAGGTTAAAATTAAGGTTAATGTTATACGATTTAAGGTTTGAGGTCGAATATCAACGCGACGAATCTTCATATGGTTAAGGTTAGAATTAAGGTTTAAACCTTAAGATTGACGTCAAGGTGAAGGTTGAAATTAAGTTTAAGGTTAAAATGAAGGTTAAGGTTCATGTTTAAAATTTAAGGGTTAAGGTAAAGTTTATGGTTTAGTGTTAAGGTTAAGGTTTAACGTAAATTTTACGATTTAGTGTTAAGGTTAAGGTTAAGGTTAAGGTTAAGATTTAAGGTTTATGGTTCAAGGTTCAAGGTTAGGTTTAAGTTTATTATTAAGGTTAAGGTTAACGTTGAGTTTAAGGTTAAGGGTACAGTTAAGGTTAAGGTTAAGTTTAAGGTTAAAGTTAAGGTTAAACGTTATGGTTAAGGTTAAGATTAAGGTTAAGTTTAAGTTTAAGTTTAAGTTTAAGGTTAAGGCTATGGTTAAAGTTAAGGTTAAGATTAAGGTTAAAGTTAAGCTTAAACTTAAGCTTAAGGTTGAGGTAGAGGATAAGGTTACGGTTCAGTTTAAGGTTAAGGTTAAGGTTATTTCTCTCAATTATTCAATAAAATGTTTTTAATTATCATAAAATTACATTCCATTAACAATTATAAAATTAAATTTCACAAATAAATTAAATATTAAATTACCTTGACAATAACAGAAGTAACACCTTTGTTCACATAGAAATACATTCCAAATTTACGAGCATATTACTAGTAGCTCCATCAATCTCCTAACCACAAGATTTGTGATATGAATAATATACAAAAGTCAAAAGTGGGCGGTGAAGTAAAAAAAAGGGTGGTGGATTTGGTAGAGCGTGTAATGAAGAGAGAAGAGAGATGATCTAATGAAGAGACAAGAGAATTGGACTAGAAAAATAGGTTAGGTTTTATCGGTTCTTACCGGTTCAGACCAAAATGTTTTTTTTTTTGCACACCGAACCGTTATGGTCGGTCCAGTTCGGATCATAGTTGAACGTTGGTCGTTGGTTCGCCGGTTCAGTCTCGGAACTAGTATTAGCGGTCTTATTGCCACCCTGAGGTGGTGGAGATAAAATAAATAATTAATATATATTTATAATATATTAATGATAATAAAATTAAATAAATAAAAGATATTTTAGAAAAAATATTAATAAGAGTCTAAATTTAAAAAGAAATATTATAAATAAGTATTAATATCAAGTTCTTAAAATACAGATGAGTGTTGGCTAAAAATGGGATTATCATTTTTGTAATTTATTTAGGTATGAAGTAAACAAAAATTAGCACCAGAAGTCCACAATCATTACAACGTTGGGGTGTTTTTCTTTTATTTTATTTTCAACAATAAAACGTGTCACAACGTTTGCCTTGTGGCAGCAAACGAAGGAAACGAATTTCAGTTACACATGGCGCTTATACCTGTGGTGTGCTCACGTTTGACTGTGCCTCCACCGTATGTTAGACTGCGCAGTCAAGCCGTGCAGGGATGCTCACGTTCACTGCCTACAAGGTCGTACTTCCGACCCCGCTGCCATAACATCACTCTATCTCTATCATCTCCGGCAACAAGTGACCAAGACGTTGACTGGGTGAAGACAACCGACAACTTCTTCGACCAAGATTCTCGCCCTATTATGTTGTTTGATGGTCTGCTTCGTTTTCTTTTAAACACTACTCACTGTCTTTCATATATTTAAAATTATTTACCATAACCTGTTTGGTTGTTAG
Source organism: Nemophila menziesii (assembly GCA_029959085.1). Taxonomy (NCBI): domain Eukaryota; kingdom Viridiplantae; phylum Streptophyta; class Magnoliopsida; order Boraginales; family Hydrophyllaceae; genus Nemophila; species Nemophila menziesii. Next base: position 53,110,330 of record JARWIR010000003.1, on the reverse strand, counting down.
TGGTATATTATAATCTTAATTCTAATTAGAAAACCAAACAAATAATTAACTATAATAGTTAGTACAGTATATTGGATGTAAAAACACTATCAATGGAATCATCTTGATAATTAAAGAATACTTTTCTTTTCTTACTATGAGTCTATGATTGATAGGTGTCTGCAATATGTGCAATGGAGGAGTTAAATTTGTTCGTGATAATGATCAAAAGAGGTTCGCTTCTTCCACATATTCTTTTGTTTCTGAAATAATTCAAATGCATATAGGAGCAACTAGAATAAATCAAATTTCCCCTCTTTTTTAAGTTAATTGCATTATAGGTCTATATATTATGCAAAAATTTCGTTATAGGTCCCTACGTTGAGCAAAGAATTCACTATAGGTCCCTATATATATATTTTTTTTTTTGAGTTAATTGCACCACCATAGGTCCCTGAATTAAATTTATTTTTTCATTAATTTTCAATCTCAGAACAACACTTTACCTAAACAAATAAAAGTTTGTTGCATTATCTTGTTCAGGGGAATCAGATTTGAAGCTCTCCAAAGTGAAGCAGGCAAGAAACTTTTAAGGCGATCTGGAAGATCTCCTGATGATATTTCCAGCGTTGTACTTGTTGAAAAAGAGAGGTAATTTTTTTAAAAATGATTCTGGTAGAAATGCTAGTAACTGTCTAAAATTGACTTGTTATTTATTAACGCATTTAATTAATGACTCGTAATCTGACATTTCTTGGATTTTCAGGTCTTATATAAAGTCCGAAGCCGTGTTAAAGATAATGGAGTACATTAACTTACCTTTTCCGCAATTAGCGTTCTTCTTACAAATCATTCCCTTGTAAGTACCAGCTCTTATATATATTGTCTTACTTTTGACCTCCACGGAAAAGCTATATCATATGACTCATGTTTGATTGCAGATTTATACGTGATTTTGCATATGACAATGTTGCAAATAATCGTTACGCATTTTTTGGTCGGTCCGAATCATGTGAGTTATAGAGGTTCCACCTCAGAGAACATAAAATTCAAGGTCAAACGATTTATGATGTATATAAATTATTACATTAAAACCATATTAAACATAGTTAATGCTTTAAGCAATTTAATTTGAGGGGAACTAAGCGAGCCACTCCATGGGCGTTGATGCATTGGGCATGTGCTGGTTTATTTCCATATGTTATTATAATACCTTCCAGTACAATATTTGTACAAGGAACTGTTTTACTGCATTGTAATCCTATTGCCTCGAGTTTACTAGATGTTCCTCGCATCCCCGAAAATGAAACATCACTTACTTTAACCGCTGATTTCTTCATACAAAACAAATTTGTTTCAGTTAATTGCACTATAGGTCCCTATTCTAATTACATTTGCTTACCTTATCCTTGCAACCTTTCTGAGGGCAGTAATATTGGTCAATAATAATCGGATTTTCAACAGCATTAAATGTGATTCCCGTGAAACTAATGTGTCTCGCGAACCCCAAACCTCCCTAATTATCAAAATTCAGGAAAATTAGATTATATTTTGCTCTTTCAACCTTTCTATATAGTATAAATTATATTACTCTTTTGAGTTTTTACCTGCCATGTTTTGATCCTGACTCTATTTTCAGTTCGATCGAAGCTACAGTCTCTAACATGTATGTCTGCAACTTCTTCATGCTTTCCAGCTTCCCCTAAACTTCCAATGCTGCAGGGGGAGGAGGGCATGTCAAGAATTAATTGCACCATAGGTCCCTATATTATGTAATTTTTAAAATTAATTGCACTATAGGTTCCAACGAGCGTTATTCCATGTCCGAGACCACAATGGACAATGTTGATATTGGAAGAACCACCATTAACAGCAATACAATCATCCCCTTGAGGTTATTGTAACAACAAAAAACAAGTTTAGTTTTATTAATGCATAAATTAATACAAGAAAAATGGTGAAATATTTTAAATTACCGGTTGATATATTAAGATGATGAATTATAATGTTGGTGCTCTGGGAAATGTCAATTCCATAAGTATTAGGAGTGTTTGCAGGTGCATCAATGTTGAGGTTAGAAATATGTACACCAACGCAATTAGTCATAGAGATATGATTCTTTTGGCTATCCACGTGATTCACTCCATCCAGTATTATGTTTTCACAATTATGAAACCTCAACGCCTAGTATACAGCAAGGGTAAATTTGACTATTTTTTGCATAATATAAGGACCAATTATGCAATTAAAAGCTTAAACTTGTGAAGTTGAGTTTTTTGGTTACTGTGGGGCTTTTATTGTGTTTCTTAACCTGAAAGCACAATGTATGAATAAGAGAAAATAAGCATGATTATTGAATATTGACCAAAGGGTATAGAATGATAATTACCCTTCAAAAAAAAAAAAAGAATAGAGGAGAGAAAAAAAAACTTACAAATTTCCACCAAGCAGAAACCTTGTCCATTAACTCGTCCTTGTCCTTCACCCTTAACAGTTAGACCACCAATGGTAGTAAAAACTAACCAATCATCACGGTCTTTGAATTTCCATGCTGATTTTCTCACCGTAGCAATAATTTCTCCTAGAATCTGCCATAATTTACTCATGTTCAAAATTACAAAGGGAATTTTGAAAAAAAAAATACCATAAGAAAAAAATCCAAAAGCTTCTTAAAGAAATAACGCCAAAATCTTTGGGTTTTGTATTTTTTTTAATCTTTCAGATTTAAAATGGATGAATGAGGAAGAGTAACGTAAAAGTAGATAAATCGTCAAAATTACCTCAAGAGTAATGGAATAGCATTTGCATGGACCTTTAAAAATGGTAGGATTTAACAAAAATGTCTTTCCTGCTGGGACGATTAGTGTAGACATTCCCGAGTGTCTACAAGCTGCATTCCATCCAGCTAAAAAAGCCTGAACATGACATGAATTTGAATTTTTACCTTTTAGAAAAAAGAATAGTATAGATAACAAGTGGGTTTCGAGATAATTTTTGGGAATACAGGCTAGTAATTATTTGGGGTTGTAAGAACATGTTCCACTGAGTTAGGGACTATGAACGAGTTGAAGGCATTATATTATACGAGCCGGGAGGGATTTATACATTGTGCATTGAGATGAATTCGAAGGGATTGTTGTCTGTTGTGATTTATACTTATATTATAATATGTTTTTTATTCCAGTTATTATTGTTCAACAAGGGTCATCTATTTTAATGATTGGCATCTGAAAAAACTCAGTTAGCACACTGGGCAGCTAATGTTTGGAAATTATTTAATAACCAAGGTGTAATGCAACCTTTAAAAGGATTATGGTAGTTTACACCCCTCATGGGGGTAAAGAATCATTCTAGAAAGTAGAACTACCATCACAAAATATAGAGAATGGTAAAAGTAGCAATCCTTGAATACCAATGGATTCCATGAGTCACACACATGAACAAGACAACAAGTAACCCCACCCAAAGAGTGAGTGATCTATTTTAAATAATACTAAAATATAGGATAGAGAAATAGTAATCACTCACTACAATAGCACATCATCAGAGACTACCAGTTCAGTTAGCTAATGATAATATGGATGCAATGAAGCAACTACAATTTAGAATCCATTCCTTTAATTAACAATAGACTTCTTTGGAATGATATTTAACACTTATCTTGAAATTTTAATTTCAGTTTCTTTCATATTTCTAGAAAATAAAATGTAATAATTGATTATGTCCCAAAACATATATTTAGTGGCAATTTGATACTAAGTACTAAGCAGATATCCTTTCCCATTAATAGAACTGCTCAGCTTTAACACGTTTTCAAGAGTAATCCGCTTATGAACTTTTGTGATGTAAAACATTATTACACATTTTAATTCATGTTTTAATAAAAAGAAAGTAGATAACCCCGAATCGATGATCGAAACAAGAAACCGATACAACTGAACAAGTATTAATTGAGTAACATTTTAAGATCAGGGAATAATGAAATTCAAATATATTAATAATTTATCTATAAATTTATAATTTTGAAAAATGATAGAAAGAAGAAATTACTTTGGAATCAACTGTTTTTCCATTTCCCACGGCTCCAAATCTGGTTACATCAAAAGTTGTGGTCCTCTCTTTCCTAGGACCATGACCATGTCGATGACTAGCCGTAGTTGATCCTATTGCTAGTGTCCACATAATCAACCAAATTGAGAACATTTCCTGCAATATGAAATCATCATATACTTTTCTTAATTATTAATTTCAACCTTAGTTGTATTAAAGAAAACATCAACACAACTTTCTAGCTAGGTGTATGTGTTAAGAAAATATAAACATATATAGAGTATAGACATGCATACACATTCACAAACAAATTTATAGTTTGATATGGAAGATTAAAGATAGTTTAGAATTAATTAATAGTAGTATTAACAGATAAACATGCATATATACCACTGAACAACAGAGAATGCCTCCATCAAATCAACCATAATGGATTTCCAAAGTATCTCATCAACCTACCTTTCCACCAAAGTAACATTTTCCACCAATTTTCCCAACTCATGCAATACTGCAGGAAATCTCCATCTACCGCTTTATAAAAAATTATTCACTGTCTTGAGAGTATAGGAAGTAGAAACTCACATTATTATCATGAAAACTAGGCACACAGTTCATGACCTCCTCACCATGTATCCATGACTAATTGATAATTTAATTGATTATTTCATGTCATATATATGTCCACCGAGTAAAGATTATACCATGCAACGTACCATTCATAACGTCACGGGACAGACAGCCCCTGCTCAGGCATGCAGTAGGAATTTAGCGGAAAAAACCTTAATGAAAATAGACTTTCGTCCACCGAGCCAAAATATCCGCCCCCTCCCCCAAAAGCCACCCTGAACTAGAAATCATCCAAAAAATCTATTTGGGATTGTGATCCCAAACTTTGCTGGTTGTTCTAGTTTTTCATCCCTTTTGAAAAAAAATCTATATCTGTCCTAGCAAATTTTAATTGAAAATGAATATATAATTTTTTTACTTTCTCCATCTAAATTATTTCCAATAAAAATTTATCACTCTCATGAATTATTGGGCTATACAATACTCATATATATCAAACTATTAATAATGCCAAGTATATACAATATTAAAATATTTTCGAATCATGAACTCAGTTCAAACTCTATACATCTATGGAAACAAGTCAATAACCGATTGAGCCAACTCCAACAGTAATACTAAAATACATCGAACTCAGTTCAAACTTTATACATATTTATCAAACTATTAATAATGCCTAAGAAGATATTACACTACAGCAGGTCGGGTATTTACCGACGACAGCTGTCGTCGGTAAAATTCCCGTATTCGTCGGTAAAAAGGTTTACCGACGACCACTCGTCGGTAACCTGTCGTCCCTAGAAGTTTGTCGGTAAATTCATGGTTGCCGACAACGGAATTGGCTTCTCGTCGATAACACAGAACAATTTACCGACGAAACCCATGTCGTCGGTAAACCTAATCTTACCGACAACGTACCTACATGTCGTCGGCAAATAACAAAATTTTACCGACACTTTACAATATTTTACTTTGTCGGTAACTAAAGAATTTACCGACAACCGCGTCGTCGGTATCGTGATAATTAAATTGTTTATTTTTTGAATTTTAATAATTTACCGACACTTTTGTTTTTATGAATGTCGTCGGTAAATCGAATTTTTTTTTTTTTTAAATATTTAACGACGATATTCTTTACATGAATATCGTCGTTGATTTTTTTTTAATTTTTTTTTATCTTTACCGACGACATTCATACAATGAATGTTGTCGGTATTTTGTTTTTCCTATTTTTTTAAATTTTTTTTTTATTATTTTTTTTTTTTTAATTTAAATTGGTTTTTCGTTTTTTTTTTAAATTTAAATTGGTTTTTCGATTTTTTATAAATTAATATATTTGTGAAATCATGAATATAAATAGAAATCATGCATTATATTCATAAAAAGATAAATAAACCCGGGTAGTCAAACCCCGGGCAATAAAGTCAAACCCCGGGGTTAAAAGTCAAAATATTACATAAAAGTCATAAAATATAAACTTAAATAAAATAAAAGTCTTAAACACAATCAAATAAAAATCAATCATCACTATCTTCATCTTCTTCTTCATCGGAGAGCGGATCGAGACCATTCTTTTCACGAGATTCATTGAGGCCGCTGAGCAACTTCGTGAAAAAATCATCGGACCTAGAGGAGCTCGGTGGATCATCTTCATCCGGCATAGGAGGTAATCCCTGGACTGCGCGGACCTCGTTCATCCCGTCGAATATCCGCTGTAACTTTCTCGCGTTCTTTTTCGCGATCTTCTCCGATACAGACGGCTTCGGGTCCTTCTTCTTCTTGAAGCAAGGTCCGATCGAAGGGATCCAGTGTCTACTCTTAGGCGGTTTCATCACCTCCTGAACCGTCTCCTTCAACGCTCCTATCTGCTCCTCCACTGGAACATCCTCAGCCGATTGTGTCCCTGTCTCGATAACCCGCTCCTTAAGCTTCTCTCGATAAACTCCCTGTAATAAAATTTAAAATAAATAATTAATAAAACAATTTAAAATAAATAATTAATAAAACTAACAAAGAAATAAATTTAAAGTTAAATAAAAACTTACACTAGCCTGCTCCCATCTATCATCGACCCATTTGCCCTTCGCCCCATCATAGCCCAAGTACTCGAAGTATCCGCCCATCTGTGGAAGTGGGACCTCCTCTTGGGTCTGCTCGTCTATATAACTCAGGGGCTCCTGCGTATTAATCTTCAGCTTACCCTATAAAAAAATATAATTATTAAAAAATTAAATTAAATAACTAATAAAATTAACAAATTATACCTCCATAATCTCGTGGCGGGTCTGGGTTTGGTTCCGAGAACCAGACTTGTTCGGCTTCTTCTGGTTCTGCCGATTCTTCTTATTAATCGCTGACTGGGCCTGTTACAATTCAACTTAAAAAAATAAATAAACAATAATTTAATAATTAAATAATTAAATTAAAATTTTACCTTCTTTTGCGGGTCATTCAACATCTTCAGGGTTAGCTCCCAATCCTCGGGAAGCACGTCAGGTGGACACTCACCCGATTCGGCATAATCGGCAATCAAGTCATACTTCCACCGTCTGTAAGCAGCGGACTGAGACTGGGATAGCTTCCCGTTAATTAAGTTCCAGTCTTTGCGGGCCCTCCACTCCTCGAGGTTGAAGAACTCCTCGAGTTTTTCGAGGATCACTTTCTTCCGGTTGGGTGGAACGGCACTCCACGAGGGGTAGTAGGGAGGGACCGATTCTCGAACCGCGAGACCCACCACTTGGGCCACGTGTTTCCCATATTCTCCGACTGGGTTCCACGTGTCGTCAAGGATACAGAAGTCGACTGGGAGGGGCCCGCCTAGCTTCTCCTTAGCATCGTTGGCGGTTTTGAGAGTGGAGACATTTCGGGGTCTCCTCTTTCGCTTAACTGTTTAATAAAATTATATTAAATACATTACTAACTTATATTAATTGAATTTTATAAATTAATTTATATTACCGGGTGGCTGGTGACAGTCATTGAGGTTTGGGGGTTGATTCGGGTTCGGATCTTCTCCGTTCCCGTCACCCCGGTGGTAGTTAGGCATCACATCGGCCATCTATAATTTAAATAAAATTAATAAATTAGATTTTTACTATAAATTGCATTTTTAGACCTTTTTTAATTAAAAATTACAAAATCACCCATATAAATTTTAAAAAATATTTATTTTTCATAGTTTTTAAAATGTATATTAGAAATTGCATTTTAGTCCCTATAGTTTTCATATTTCCATAAAATACACTAATTTCTTAAAAAATGTAAATTTTTTAAAATTGCATTTTATTCCCTAAATTGCATTTTAGTCCCTAAATGTCATTTTAGTCCCTAAATGTCATTTTAGTCCCTAAATTGCATTTTTAGTCCCTATAGTTTTCATATTTGCCTAAAATACCCTAATTTGTTAAAAAATGTAAATTTTTTAAAATTGCATTTTAGTCCCTAAATGTTATTTTAGTCCCTAAATTGCATTTTAGTCCCTATAGTTTTCATAATTCCATAACATACACTAAATACATCCAAAATCAACAAATTAACTAACACAATGTAACAAAAATCAAGCAAAATTAACAAAAAATTAACAAAACCCTAATTTTTCTAAAAATTAACAAAAAAAACATGTTACATGGTATATTTAACAACAAAATACATATTCAGATTCTACAATACATCTAGGATTCTCGGAATTAACAAGAAATTCAATACAATATCAAAAAAAAAAATTCAATTCGAAAATTAAAAAAAAAATAGGATTTGTTTCGGATTTGTGGTACCTGTTACGTGAAGATGTTGTTGAATATATCCAGCATCCCATGCCAAGCAAGAGTAGAGGAAAAACAAAACGAAAAAAAAGTTAGGATTGATTTAGAAAAAAGAAAAAAAATTGAAGAAATGATTAAGATTAGGCATGGAATCACTTACATTTGATGTTGTTTGCGTGTGGGGATGCCTCGGAATAGCTCCTTGTTGCTCGGAATCGAATTTCTGGAGAGTGTTTTGAAGCTTTGGTGTTTCAGAAATGAGCTCGGTAGGGTTTAATAGAACAGATGTTTACCGACGACACGCAAGTCGTCGGTAAACCTGGTATATTCGTCGTTAAAAAAGCCACGCGTCAAACAGTTGTACGCACGACTGTTGCGTGTCCTGTTTACCGACGACTTCTTTTTCGCAAGTCGTCGGTAAACCATTGGGCGGGAAAAAAGAACCGCCCACTTTTGGCCAATGAAATTTAGAATGATGTTTACCGACGACTTGCGTATTAAATGTTGTCGGTAAACTTTTACCGACAACCTGCTTGAATTGAATGTCGTCGGTAAACTTTTACCGACGACGTTCATGTCAAGCAGGTTGTCGGTAAATCTTTAAGGTCTTCGGTATTTTTTTTTTATTTTTTTTTAGTTAGTATTTTATTTTTTTCCTGATTTCTTTTCTTTTTTTATTCTGTTGGGATTAAGATATACACACACAAATTAATGTTTGAGGTGTTTGGTCAACAGTTATGGACAAATGTTAGTGTTCGAGGTGTTTAGTCAACTATTAGAGTCAAATGTGAGTGTTCGAGGTGTTTGGTCAACAGTTATGGACAAATGTTAGTGTTCGAGGTGTTTAGTCAACTATTAGAGTCAAATGTGAGTGTTCGAGGTGTTTGGTCAACAGTTATGGACAAATGTTAGTGTTCGAGGTGTTTAGTCAACTATTAGAGTCAAATGTGAGTGTTCGAGGTGTTTGGTCAACAGTTATGGACAAATGTTAGTGTTCGAGGTGTTTAGTCAACTATTAGAGTCAAATGTGAGTGTTCGAGGTGTTTGGTCAACTATTAGAGTCAAATGTTAGTGTTCGAGGTGTTTAGTCAACTATTAGAGTCAAATGTGAGTGTTCGAGGTGTTTAGTCAACAGTTATGGTCAAATGTGAGTGTTCGAGGTGTTTAGTCAACAGTTATGGTCAAATGTGAGTGTTCGAGGTGTTTAGTCAACAGTTATGGTCAAATGTGAGTGTTCGAGGTGTTTAGTCAACAGTTATGGACAAATGTTAGTGTTCGAGGTGTTTAGTCAACTATTAGAGTCAAATGTTAGTGTTCGAGGTGTTTAGTCAACATTCATGATCAAAATATTCTAAGACTAATAAATAAATACAAAATACCCTAATCTGTTTCATATCCACTAATATCTATAGGTTCATCATCGCTATTAACCTCTATGTGTTGTTCTTCATCACCATATTCGTCCCACGTGTCATCTTCGATTTCCTGGTTTTCATCAATAACCATTTCAAAAGCCATCTCAATACGAAAATGAGCTGGGTCAATCTCGATCTCCTCAGTAGTTGCCAAGTTCTCCGGTTCGGAAACCGTCTCACTGTTACCCAATGGAATAGTAATGCTCTCGTTGTTAGTAGGTAGTGATTCCGAACCCCATAACTCGGGATTCCATCCATGACGATCATTTATTTCCCAAACGGCTTTCCAACCTTTCATTGATTTCTTCGCACTAATCTCGTCAATGTAGAATACTTTCTTGGCTTGCGATGCTAAAATGTATGGTTCGTCTTCCCGCTCAAAGTTTGTCGTGTTAATAAAGGTTACCCCATGTTCTGTCCTCGATCCAGCCATTTTGTACCACTTACAAACGAATAAGATAACTGAACACCCTTTAGTGTAATGAACCTCCAATGTTTTCACTAATTCTCCATAACATGGACGACCTTCGTACGTGGTACAAACTCCGTAATCCTGCGTCACTCTTTTTTCTCCTTTACCCTTAGTTACCCACTTGACACCATTCACGACACATGAATCATATCTATCCACCGCACCGAAATACATGCTAGCCAAGGATACCATCTCAGTGGTAGCTAATGCATTACCTGCCTCTTTCATCCCGTGAACCTGTCATACATAAATAATACTAATTAAGATCTTTGACGATGGTATGTTTAAACCAACGTCTAAAGTACATACCTTATCCAAAAACCAACTATTAAACCTTTGACGATGCATAATCTCTATTTCATCATCCGTTCCCGTAAGTGTGGACTTGTGTTCACTAAAATCACAAATGAATATAAATAAGTTAATATAAATGTATAAATGTATATATAAATATATATTTATATATATATAAATATATAAATATATATATAAGTATATAAATATATAAATATATATATATATATATATATATATATATATATATAAGTATATAAATATATATATATAAATATATATAAGTATATAAATATATATATATAAATATATATATATAAATATATAAATATATAAATATATAAATATATATATAAGTATATAAATATATAAATATATATATAAGTATATAAATATATATAAGTATATAAATATATATATAATTATATATAAATATATATATAATTATATATAAATATATAAATATATATAATTATATAAATAAATATATAAATATATAATTATATATATATAAATATATAAATAAATATATAAATATATAATTATATATATATAATTATATAAATATATAAATATATAAATATATAAATATATAAATATATAAATATATATAAGTATATAAATATATATATAAATATATTAATATATAAGTAAACGTTACTTACGTCCTATAGGCTATATGGTTCGAGTTCGTCGCAGTTATTCAAAATATACCAACTAACGTGCTCCTTCTGAAGAGCTGGTAAAGCACCTGACTCTTTCTTGCCAATCGGAGTACACTGAGAATTGAAAACGGATAGCTCTTTTGGTTCTGGCAGTTGTTCGTTGTATCCACCTGGATCGTTGAACTTTGTTTTTTCTTCACTAAGATACCGTGATATGAAAGTCAACGTCTCTTCCGCCACGTAACCCTCGGCTATGGAACCCTCAGGCCTAGCCGGGTTTCGAATATACTCTTTCAACTTCTTCAAATACCTTTCAAACGGGTACATCCACCGCATTTGAACCGGGCCCCCTAACAACGCTTCATCGTATAAGTGAATCACTAAGTGGATCATGATATCAAAAAACGCGGGAGGTAAGATCATTTCTAACTTGCACATCACTTCAACCACTTTCGCCTTGCCCTCCACCAACTTCTTCCTACTCAAATTCTTGTTACAAACGACTCTAAACACGTTAACTAACCCAATAATTGCGTCGCTAATCGATTTATCATCTAGAAGCCCAGGGAGACAACAAATAAAAAGGTACTGCATCATAACATGACAATCATGAGATTTCATTCCAATGATCTTCCCCGTATCGGCGTGAACGTTATTCCTCATACTAGACGCGAATCCATCGGGAAACCTCTGTACCTGTAACCACTCAAGAAACAACTTCCTCTTCTCCGCTGACAACGTATACTTTCCACGTTTTAGAATCATTTTATTTCCTACTGTTGCCAACCACAATTCTTTCCTGAATTTCATTTTCTTAAGATCCTCCCGCGCCTTAACGTTATCTTTGTTTGGTTTCCCATCGACTGCTATAACTGTACCGAGAAGAGCATCACACACGTTTTTCTCGCAGTGCATGACATCAATGTTATGCTTCAACAAATTTGCGGACCAATAAGGTAAACGATAGAAAATACTCTTTTTCTTCCAATTCGTCTGGCGAGGACCTGTAGTCTTCGTCACCTTGCCTCCAAAATCCTTGTGTTTGCCGGGAAACACAATGGGAAGACCATCTAACTGTGTCTGAATACTAGCTGGACTATATTTCTTCGGTCGCTTAGTAAAATTGGTTTTCGGGTACGAAACATTATCTGATCTAAACCGATGTCCGAAGGGTAACCAACGTCTATGGTCAAAGTAAACCACACCTTTTGTCACACCCAATGACGGTGTGGAATCCATGCATTCCGGGCAAGCCATGTAACCTTGACCCGACCATCCTGAAGTGTATGACCGAGCAGGGAAATCATTGGTGGTGGACAACAGACAAACCTTCATAGTAAACTCTTGTTTTGTATGGGCATCATACGTAAGGATCCCTTTACTCCACAACTCGTCCAACTCATCTATCATAGGGCGGAGGTAAACATCCATGTCCTTACCGGGCGAACGAGGACCCGGAATCAACAAACAAAGCTGAAAAGTGGTTTCCTTCATGCATACCCACGGTGGCAAGTTATAGACGGTTAATATAACAGGCCACATGCTATACGAGTTGTTTTGCATAGAGAAAGGACAAAACCCGTCGATACCGAGACCCAAAAATACATTACGAGGTTCGCTAGCAAACTCAGGGTGTAGCGATGCAAATCTCTTCCAACTATCACCATCAACAGGATGACGCAACACATCCGGATCGGCACTCTTACCGGTATGGTTCCAAATCATGTCTTCAGCGGTGTGCTTTGAAGCGTATAGTCGCTGTAACCTGGGAGCAATCGGAAAATAGCGGAGCTTCTTATGTGGTACTTTGATACCCTTCTTTGGGTCCCATCTAGACTCGCTACAAACTGGACACTTATCGAGGTCTTTATACTCTTTATAAAATATGGCACAATCGTTCAAACAAACATCGATGGTAATATACCCCATACCCAAGCTTTTCAACTTCTTGTTGCATGAATCATACGAATCGGGCAAAGTGTGAGGTTTGGGCAAAATACGACCAATCAACTCCAATAGCTCGGTGAATGACGTGTTAGTCCACTTGTTCTTAACTTTTACGTGAAGAAGCTTGGCAATGAAGTTCAATGAACTCATCGCATCACAACCCGGATATAATTCTGTCTCCAATTCGTTAAACAGTTTTTCGAAACTACTTGGAATTTCTGCGTCTCTCATCTCGGTGTCACCCTGATGACCGCCAATATCGTAACTGTGTCTCACATCGTCATAAACCTCGGCAATTTCATTAACTATATTCGGAATAGGGTTTTCTTGGGGAATGACCGGCTGCTCACCGTGTTTTATCCAAACCCGATACGACTTCATAATCCCTTGATTATAAAGGTGGTTCGTAACCTTATTAGAGGGTAATCGACGATTATTTTTACAATAGTTACACGGGCAATAAATAAGATCTCCATATTGCGAATGTTGTTTTGCATATGCGATAAAACCCAAAACCCCAACTAGATAGTTTGGATCGAATAAATCCGTAGCATCCATCCAACTCTTATCCGAAGCCATCTCTTTACAACAATTTTAGATAACTAGACAACTACATTCATATGAAAATAAAATAAATAATTATTACAACCCAATTGATAAAATGAAAAAAAAAATTACAACACAATGAATATAAATAACACAAATTACAACCCAATGGCTTGAATATAAATACAAACCAATAAATAAATAAAATTACATCACAAATAAATAAATAAAATTACATCACAAATAAATAAATAAATAAATAAAATTACAACACAATAAATATATAAATAAAATTACAACACAATAAATATATAAACAATTTCACATAAATAAACACACAAATACAAAAATATATGAAACATAATATATGAAATAAATGAATGTATGCATGATTTATACACAATATATAACAAGACAATCAAAAAATATACAAAATAATAACCTTTATATATCAACTAATACACAATTCAAAATTCATGCATAAAAAAAAAATTAAAAAGTTTGAAATTTTAAGAAAATACCTTGAATTGGTGGAAGAAATTGGATATTGATTATGAAGTCTTAACCTTGATAATGTAATAATAAGCCTAAACCCATACTATTGCAAGAATTACACCAAATATGATCATAAAAAAAAAAAAAAAAAAATCAAGAATTTACCTAATCTTTGTAGATGAAATTGTGTGTTGATGATGCCCCACCTTGATTACAAGCTTGCAAATGTTTAGAGATGAATTGGAGAAGGTATTGCAAAAAATTTGAATGAGTTTGGTTGATGTTTTTGGAAGAAATTGGGAGAAAAAAATTGGGGTTTTTGGGGTTTATGGAGATAAAAATACAGGCTGTTCGCATATATGCACGTCAAATTTACCGATGACACGTAAAGTCGTCGGTAAAATAGACGTGTCGTCGTTAAAAACAAGAGTTTAACGACGACTTTGCAATCTGTCGGTAATTTACCGACGACAAACCCAAGCAAAAAAAAAAAATTAATAACGACGGCGTTTCGTCGTTTACCCGCGACAAGAGTCGTCGGTAAATTACCGGCGAACTTTTTCTCGTGGGTAAGTTCACGTCGTCGGTAAATAACAAAAGTTTACCGACGACTGTACGTGTCGTCGGTAAGCTGTCGTGGGTAAATCCCCGATCTGTAGTAGTGTTAGGCATATTAAATATTTAATAATTACAATTTGAATCTGCCAAAATATCTTTCTTTTTTCTAAAATCTAATATTTTGTCGTATATCAAAGCATCAAATCAATAGATTTCACTATTGAAAGAAGAGATAATTTCCAATTAATTACATTTCCTCACTTTTCATTCTAAAAAAATAAAAAAAAAAATTACTTCTTATTTACTCACAAATTTTCAACTTAATTCTCAATTGAACACATTGTCATATTTACCTTCCAATGTTACCCTTATGTGATTTTTTATATTTTTTATTGTTTTTTATTTTATTATTTAATATTTATTTTCAGATTTTATTTTTCGAATTTTTTTTAAATATTTTTTTTCGGAATTTTTTTAAAATATTTTTTTTCGTTTTTTTACGAATTTTTTTTTAAATTTTTTTTTCAATATTTTTTTTTTCGGAAATTTTTTTTTAAATTTTTTTTTTCAATTTTTTTTTTAGAAAATATTTTCCCGGACTTTTTTTTTTTAAAATCGAAATTTTAGGTTATGTGTGGCTGTAACACACAAATATAGATTTATGTGTTCATGTAACACACAAAGTTATAAAATCGATCTAAATGATTCTCTTCTTTAACAATATTGTTTTTATATTTATTAATCTCATGTACCTTATTTTTATTCGTCTTTAACTTTCTTGATATATTATATTTTTGTCCAACTCATTTTTGTTATTTTTGTGTTTAGGTTTTAGGGTTTTGTGTTATTCCATTTCTGTGTATTCCTGGAACACACAAATCTCAGAATTGTGTATTCTAATAACGCACAAATATAAGATTTGTGTATTCATGGAACACACGAATCTCAATTTTGTGTATTCATAGAACACATAAAAATTGAATTTATGTAAGAATACACAAAACTTGATTTTGTTTGTTCCAATTCTGTGTAATCTTGGAACACACAATTCTCAGATTTGTGTGTTCCTAGAACACACAAGTCTCTGATATGTGTGTTCCTAGAATACACAAGTCTCTGATTTGTGCGTTCTTGGAACACACAAGTCTCTGATTTGTGTCTGGACCACACAAGTCTCTGATTTGTGCGTTCCTGGAACACACAAGTCTCTGATTTGTGCGTTCTTGGAACACACAAGTCTCTGATTTGTGCCTGGAACACACAAGTCTCTGATTTGTGTATTGATGGAACACATATAAATCAAATTCACAAAACTTGATTTTGTTTGTTCCAATTTTGTGTATTCCTGAACACACAAATCGCAAAATTGTGTATTACTGCAACACACAAATCTGTATTCATTGAACACACAAAACTCAAATTTATGTATTTATTGAATACAAAAAACTTGATTTTGCTTGTTCCAATTTTGTGTGCACACAAATACACATAAAAAAAATCCGGGGAAAAAAATTTCAAAAAAAAAAATTCTGGGGAAAAAAATTCGAAAAAATTTTTTGACAAAAAAATTTTAAAAAAAATTTCCATAAAAAAAAAATCGAAAAAAAACATAACTTCAATCAAATTAGATAGATGTCAACCAAAACTAGGGTTCATACATATACGCTAAAACTCAAACTAAATAGAATCTAGTTCATACTAAGAAAAGAAAAGAAAAGAATTACAGATTTGAAGGTTGAAGAAGACATATGGTTTTCTGCTCCTTCCAGACTTCTCCTCTTGTGTTGCAGCTTCCTCTTGGCCTTAAGGTCTGGCCAAGGATGATTTAAGAGTGTTAAGAGGCTGTATTTATAGTGTATAGGTTGACCTAATTCGTTTCTTGAAGGAGAGGTTAAGTAATGGACTCCAAGCCCAACTCAAATTCGTATGGAAATAAAGATAATTACTGCTGAACTGTTTTGAGCATATCTTCTTCGTTATTGGTCGGTTTTTGCTCCACAATATACCAAAAGAATCCTCACAGAATTATCTACGTCCCTATAAAAGGAATCTTCCAAAATCGGCTTGGTTTTGGAGTTATCACCACTTCTTTAGGCGTAGCTGCAGAAATTCAGATTTAAGGCAGCTTTTCCTTTTCCTAATTGAACTCTGTTTCCTTCTATCTCCAATTTCCATGTTTATCTTCTTTCCTTTAGCTCTTTGAACCAATTTGGACTCTAATTAATTACCATATATCTCTAAAGCTTCACACTAAATAAATAATTAAACCCAATATGCTCTAAAAATAATAAATAATCAATTCAAGATCCAAAATAGGAAAGTGTACTAAATTAAGCTCAAATCGACTATAAACTAATAAATACGCCTAAAATGATGTCTCAGAAATAGATTATATTATCACAAATGAGTAGACATCAGCCTCGAGAGGTGGGTTCTCACCTTGATTATCTTTCACCCTAAGTTTATTTTAGAAGCTCCATATCTTCTCAATTATTTTCGATTCACCCAATGATTTTGGTTGTTTCGGTTTAGGTTTACTACTTTTTTATAGAGATTATGTTACTAGGAATAACATCATCCTCAATTTGAATCACTTTTGTAGCGAGGCTAAAGAAAGCTTGAGGTTGAGGTTCGGTAAGGATGATGTGTGAGGTGTTTGGGGAGAATGAGTTGAGGCTATTGAGGTTTAAAGGGGGAGGTGGTGTGATTGAGGTATTGATGTAGGGTTGATAAGTAATAGGGGAGATGTTAAACGATGGTGGAGAGATTTGGGATTTAGGGATTGGATGTGAAGGAGACGGGGTATTGATGTTTGGAGGGAGGATGAGGTTTTGGGCTGGGTAATTTAGCGCGTTCAAGAGTGAGCTGAAATGGAGATGGGATGGACCCAAATAAAATTTCGTTGGCCCGTTCAATAGTGGGCTGAGTGGGTGGGGTATTCTTTTTTTTTTTAACCGCGCCAGTTGCCAAGTCAGCCATACTATTTTCCTTTTCTTTATAATTCTCCATTTCCATGTTTTTGTTTTTCCTTTATCAATGTACTGAGCATTCTATTTCTTCCTCGTATTGATTTTTAACCTATTAGCCGCACTCTCACCATTAGTAGCAAATTAAAAAATTCTTGTCTCTTTCATCGTATGAGCCATTTTTGGTACACTCGTACTAGTACCCTTTTGTACAAGTTGAGTTGAACCTAACTCGTTGTTGATTTTACCGAGTTTGGAGCTCCAACTCGGTTTGAAGTTCTTCTTGCTGCCATTGAAGAACCCATCTGAGGTATTTTCACTCTTAACTTTGAAAAAGTCGATGATTGTGATGGTCCTCGTGTTGAGATCTCTACTCAGTTGCCCAATATTGATTTAATTTGTGTATTATCACAAATTAAGTCATCATGTTCATATTGGCCACAGATATAGCAGACCTGCCTTAGATTTTCATAATGGAAAACTAGGTACTATTGTGTTCATCTTCATAGAAATTGATGCCTGAGATGATGGGTTGGTTAAGATTCCAGTTGACTTGTACTCGAGGGACAGATTTCTCATCAATCTCTTATGTTTATAGTAATTCTATTTGATGAACTTCACCAAAATAACCAGCTAGTTTTCCAATACACTCCTTAGTGAGAAGATTAGTAGGAGCATTTGTAAGTTAGAGCCATAAAATAGTGTAGGTGACCCTGATGTCTCCTCATTTGTGATAGATTAATGTTAGGATGAGACATCATTTTAAGTGATTTAGAAGTCAATAATGTCGATTTTCTTGAGTTTTAGTGCACTTTCCTATTTTGTGTCTTGATTTGTAGAATTATTGTTTTTAGAGCATATTGGGTTTAATTGTTTATTTAGTGTGTAGCTTTAAAGATAATTATGGAGATTAATTAGAGTCCAAGTCAAAGACAACAACTTATGGAAAGAGATTTGCATGGTAATTGGAGATAAGGAAAGAAAAGCTAAAAAGATGGAAAAGGAAAAGCTGCCTAAATCTGGGATTCTGCATACACGTCCAAAGATAGGCGTTTTTACCTAAGAAATAGGCGGAATCTGATGATTTCCTTCTAATGGGCCTAGATAATTCTGTTGCGATTCTTTTGGTATCTTGTGGAGTAAAATCCGACCAATAACGAAGAAGATACACTCAAAACGGTGCAGCAGTGTTTATCTTTATTTCCATACGAATTTGAGTTGGGCTAGAAGTCCATTATCTTAACTCTTCCTCAAGAAAACGAATTAGGTCTTCTAAACACCTATAAATACACCCTTATATCACTTGTAAATCATCCTCGCCTCATAGTAATTAGTTCTTAAGGTTTTATTCTTCTAGTTTATTGTAGAGAGCAAGATGATGTCTTTTGTAATTTCTTTTAGTTTATTTCCTTCAGGTATGAACTAAACTCCCCATAGCTTGGGTTTTGCATATGTATAATCTATGAATTCTAATTCTTCTATCTAAGTTTCTTTGGGAATTACATGTTTTAATCTGATATTAGCTACTTACTTTATATTTGTTTATGTGTTTTGTTTTAGTGTCTTTCCTAGAACTGATCACTTTAGGATTGTTTTAAGAGTAGTTAGATGGTCTCCTTGACAGGGTGTTTAACTATTGAACCACCACATAATGTCTAGTGTCGATAGCAGTTCTGACAAAACATACTTCTAACTAGATAGTCATTAGGGTTTGTTTTAACCACCGTATCACCAAGATTGCAGTATTTGCTTAGGGCCTTAGTGGCGTTTGATAACCCTATTTGAAATCACTTCTTGGTTGTGACGTAGCCCCCTTAGTCGCTCTCAAGGTCTAAGCTTGGGGAATTTAGAATCCTGACTAAGTATTACCAAGAGCTAATATTCTCCCTTATGAACTAGATTTATAGATAGAATTAGAAGGATTAGTGCATACTAGCAAAACCTAAGCTATACTTCTCATCTCATATTCTTAATCTTTTACTTTATTGTCTTTATTTTCCTAGTTTTAATTCATAATTTCGAAATCTATTTGCTTTAATTTACTGTCTTTTAATTATTTACTTTTACTCGTTATTTATTCCTACGCGATTAACACACTTAAGTCCCTGAGAACGAACTCTATTTATCATTAAAACTTGCATACATCCTGTGATACTTGCAGTACTGTGCCTGTCTAGGGTGAGAGTGCGTAGTTTCTTGGATTAATTTTATCTTATTTTTATCACACCCTAGGCGACACCAGACCCCATTGTTGATAGCTGAGTTAAAAGGGTTGATAGCAAAATGTTTCCCCAAAATTGTCCATGAACGTTGGCTCCAGACTTTTTTTTATCATCTCCATTCTTAAACTTTGAGGAAGAATTCGTCGGTTTTGAGCTTTTCAATTTCACTAGGTTCTTTAAGACCCTAAAACTTATTAATGTGGTTTTTGATAAAAGTGTGGTTAACAATTTCATGGTGAAGTAATTTTCCGATTAGCTTGTGAGCGCCAATGGTTTTGTATTTAGAGTTGTTAACAGGGAAGATGATGAGATCTCCTTGCTTTACTAGAGGGTGGTTTGAAGAGTAAAAATTCATGATTTTGGTGGATGAGATGAGAAAGAGGAAAACACGAGAAATTGGGAGGCCGGGAAGGGAAGAGGATAGTGATTTTGAGCTATGATTAGTGTAGAGGAGCTTAAAAAACACTATTAAGGGTTTAAATATTGTTGGTGGTGATGGTGGCGATGGTGGTTTTAGTTTGTTTGAGGAGGAGAGGAGAGAACATTCTTTTTTTTTTAAAGAAAAAAACAAAAAACAAAGAATGTTTTTGTTTTGAGGAATATACGTTTTTAGGCCTCAAATTCTGAAATGAGAATTTTAAAGGCCTGGTTAGATGTTATGTTTTTTAAAGGCATGGTTGGGCTTTTTCTGGTTTCTGGTTACATTTTTAGGGGGTACATACCCACTATTTTATAATTTTTAATTACATTATAAGTCCTTGTTGAAAATTTATGGTTCTAATTTTCTTAGGCATGACCTTTTGTGGCCCGTTAATGGTGGTTACCCCCTGAAAATAGATTGCTTGAGCGAAATACCCCCTTAAGAATACAAAATAGTGGTTATATACCCCCTGAAAATGCAAATAAAAGGGTACGTATGGTGGTGCCTAGGGTGTGATAAAAATAAGATTAAAATAAGCCAAGAAACTACGCACTCTCACCCTAGACAGGCACAGTACTGCAAGTATTACAGGACGTATGCAAGTTTTAGTTAGTAAGTTGAGTTCGTTCTCAGGGACTTAAGTGTGTTAATCGCGTGAGTAGGAATAACGAGTAAAAGTAAATAATTAAAGACAGAAAATAAAAGCAAATAGATTTCGAGAATAACAATTTCAACTAAGAAAAATAAAGACAATAAAATAAAAGATAAGAAATATGAGATGAGAAGTATAGCTTAGGTTTTGCTAGTATGCACTAATCCTTCTAATTCTATCTATGAATCTAGTTAATAAGGGAGAATATTAGCTCTTGGTATACTTAGTCAGGATTCTAAATTCCCATACCTTAGACCTTGAGAGCGACTAAGGGGGCTACGGCACAACCAAGAAGTGTTTTATCTTAGGGTTATCAAACGCCACTAAGGCCCTAAGCAAATACTGCAATCCTGGTGATATGGTGGTTAAAACAAACCCTAATGACTATCTAGTTATAATCATGTTTTGTCAGAACTAATATCGACACTACACATTATGTGGTGGTTCAATAGTTAAACACCCTGTCAAGGAGACCATCTAACTACTATTAAAACAATCCTAAAGTGATCAGTTCTAGGAAAGACAATAAATCAAAACACATAAACAAATATAAAGTAAGAAGCTAATATCAGATTATAACATATAATTCCCAAAGAAACTTAGATAAAAGAATTAGAATTCATAGATTATACATATGCAAAACCCAAGCTATGGGGAGTTTAGTTCATATCTGAAGGAAATAAACTAAAAGAAATTACAAAAGACATCATCTTGCTCTCTACAATGACTAAGGAATAATATTAAGGTTTTTCTAAGCAAGGATTAATAGGGGGTAGAATTACAAGTAATATAAGGGTGTATTTATAGGTGTTTAGAAGACCTAATTCGTTTTCTTGAGGAAGAGGTAAGGTATTGGACTTCTAGCCCAACTCAAATTCGTATGGAAATAAAGATAAACACTGCTGGACCGTTTTGAGCATATCTTCTTCGTTATTGGTCGGTTTGAGCTCCATAAGATACCAAAAGAATCGCAACAGAATTATCTTGACCCTGAGGAAGGAAATCACCAAAATCGGCCCATTTCTTAGGTAAAAACGCACATCTTTAGACGTGTATGCAGAATCCCAGATTTAGGCAGCTTTTCCTTTTTCATCTTTTTAGCTTTTGTTTCCTTATCTCCAATTACCATGCAAATCTCTTTCCATAAGTTGTTGTCTTTGACTTGGACTCTAATTAAGCTCCATAATTATCTTTAAAGCTACACACTAAATAAACAATTAAACCAAATATACTCTAAAAATAATAATTCTACAAATCAAGACTCAAAATAGGAAAGTGCACTAAAACTCAAGAAAATCGACATTAATGACTTCTAAATCACTAAAAATGATGTCTCATCCTAACATTAATCTATCACAAATGAGGAGACATCAACGTATATACCCACTATTTTTTTAAAGTACATTATAAGTCCCTATTGTTCGAAGTTCAATGTTCTTTTTTCCTTGTTCAGGTTAGTCCAAAGTGGTGGTAAGTCCAATGTGGTGGTGAAGAACCATACCCACAAAAACAATGGGTCTATTACCCACTAAAACAAACAGTCTATTACCCACAAAAACAACACGATTACCCACTAAAACGGCACGAAACAGTGGGTATAAGCCCCTTAAAACTGCAAAACAGTGGGTATTTACCCACAAAAAATGCAATCCTACCCACTGAAAATGCATATCAGATATAGATCTGAATAAACAGATCTGAGATAAAAAATGGATCGCTTGACCGGAATACCCCTAAAAATACAAAATGGGGGGTATATACCCCCTGAAAATGCAAAAAGGGGGTACATTACTGGAGGTGGACAATGGCCAAATCTGGCGAGATCTGGTCCATGACGCAGTACAGCGGCAGTTTTCTGATGCAGTAGGGCGGCGGTTTTTTGGTGCTTTGCTAACCAAGATCTGAACGGGTTTGATGGTGGGAAATGGCCACAGCGGCGACGCAAAGATTATGTTGATGGTGGTGAAGGAGAGCGGCAGCGGGAAGATGATTGTGATGGTGGTGGAGAAGAGCGACAGCAGGATGGTTTTCTGGTGCAGGAGATGCGAACGACATAGAAAGAGAAACGAGGAGGGAGATTGGGTTTTTAAATTCTAAAGCTAATGGGTAGCGGCTGGTGGTGAAGATGGTGACGATAGTAGACGAGCGGCAGCGACGCCAGTTTTCTTGTGCACGACAGAGAAAGAGAAAAGGGTGGGGTGAGTTTTTTAGTTTCTAAACCTAATAGGAGGAGAATGTGTTTTTATAGGCTAGTTAAATTCTAATTTCTAGTTAGTATAGGCCTTTCTTTATTGAGGAATATACATTTTAGGGCCCAAAATTCAAAAAAGAGAATTTTAAGGGCCCAATTTTTCTTTATGTTTTTTAAGGGCCTAACTAGATTTTTTGGCTGGTTAGGTTCACGTTTTAGGGGGTTTGCACCCGCTATTTTTTGAATTTTTAGGGGGTAGATCCCCCTATTTTATTTTTCGGGGGGTACACGCCCACCATTTTTTAATTGAAGTCCATTTTTTATTCAAGTCCTTTAAGTTAATATTGTCCAAAATACCCCCTAATTGTCCAAAATACCCCCTAATTGTCCAGAATAACCCCTAATTGTCCAGAATACCCCCTAATTGTCCAGAATACCCCCTAAAATACCACAATACCCCCTAAAATACCACCAATACCCCCTAAATATCACAAATACCACAAATACCCCCTAAATATCACAAATACCACAAAACCCCCTAAAATAAACTGGTGTTGGTGGTGGTGTTGCTGGTGGGGTTGTGAAGCTCGCTGGTGGGGTTGGGAAGGTCACTGGTGGATAGGGAAGCTCGCAGCTGGTGTTAATGGTGGTGTTGGCGTGATGGTTGGTGGTGGTGCGCTGGGTGGGTGTGGTTCGAGGGTGGTGGGTGATCTCGAATGTCAGCAGAGCTCGAATAGGTGGTGGTGGTGCGCTGGGAACAGATCTGAGCGGCTTCGGTCTGGTTTGACCTCGCCGGAGTTCTGCTGGTTAGCTAGATGCCGGTGGTGAGCTTGTTGATGATGGATGGTGGTGTTGGTGGTCATCGAAGATGCCGGTGGTGGTGGACCTCGAGCTGGCGGCGACGAGGGTAGTGGAGATCTCGAACGTGGTGGTGGTCTCGAAAGTGGTGGTGGATCTCGAACGTGGAGGTGGATCTCGAACGTGGTGGTGGTGGTCTCGAACGTGGTGGTGGTGGGTCTCGAACGTGGTGGTGGATCTCGATCTGGTTGGTGGATCTCGATCTGGTTGGTGGATCTCGACGGAGAAGGGAGGGGTGGTGATGGGTGGTGGCTCGAGCTCGGAGAAGGGAGGGGTGGTGATGGGTGGTGGCTCGCGCTCGGAGAAGGGAAGGGTGGTGGCTCGCGCTCGGAGAAGGGAGGGGTGGCGATGGGTGGTGGCGGGGAGGAGAGCATTTGGGTCGAGAGAGAGAAGAATCTGGGGAGGGGAGGGATTTTCTGCCGAGAAACAAGTGGGTGGGTGGGTGGGTGGGTGGGTGGGGTTTTATTAATTTTTTTTAGTTGAATCCTAACTGGATAGTTGGTATCCAAATTGGGCCCTTTTTCAGAAAAAAGATGTTATAAGGGCCCTTATACATAGTTTATAAACATATATGTAGTAGGCCTATTTACCATTTTGTTTTTTCTATAATGCAACTATGCAAGTATTATTTTATTTTTTTGTCGGGTATAATGCAAGTAATTGCTCAACCAAGAAGTTTGTCACGATGGGCACGTCTGACAATGAATGAAATGGAGACCCATGAGGTCCCGACTCCGAGTGCCGACATCTATATTTGATTGTTATCCATATTTTATTGTTATTTATTAAGTGACTATAAATCCTCAGATTTAAAGTTAATGTATGGTCTGTCATCTGATGCCAAAAAAGGCTGAACTCAAATTTGTGTATGGCCCTACCCTTATGTGTATGTGTGGACGATTTTTTCTTTCCGAAACTGAAGTTGAAATATATATATCTATATAATAAATCAGAATGAAACTTAACTTTCCCTATTTATTCTCAAACTTCCCCATTTGTCTCATAATTCCCCAATTTAGCTCATAATTTTCTCATTCTTCTCATTCTCTCATTTATTATATACACATACACATGACTCAAATATATACATATTTTTATATTCGCATAAAAATAATAAATAATATATAATTCACTTAACCTTCATATAAATAAAATTATAACAATTCATATTATTTTTCATAAAAATAAAATAATTAATAATATATAATCCACTTAACCTTCATATAAATAAAATTATAAGAATTCATAATATTTTTCATATAAATAAAGTTTATTCCTTTTTATTAAAATTTAAAAAGTACTAAAAAAACAAAAAAAAATCAGAATTTATTATACGAAAAATTTAACTAGATACAATATAAAATTACAAAAAAATCACTTTTCATTACAATATATAAATAATTTTTTTCTTTTACTTTTTATTGTCAAAACATGTATAATTTTTACATGAATCATTTCAACTTTATAAAATCTATATAATAAAGCAGAATGAAACCTAACTCTCCCTATTTATCCTCAAACTTCCCCATTCATCTCATAATTCCCCCATTCATCTCATAATTCCCCCATTTGTCTCATAATTCCCTCATTCTTCTCATTCTTTCATTTATTATATATACACATACGCATGAAAATATTAAATAATATAAAATCCATTTAACCTTCATATGAATAAAATTATAAGAATTCAAATTAAGTTTCATATAAATAAGATTTATTTATTTTTATCAAAATTACAAAGTACTAAAAAAATTTAAATTTATTTTAAAATTTATTATTAGAAAAGTTCAACTAGATATAATATAAAATTACAAAAAAAATCACTTTACTTTACAATATTTAAATAATTTTTTATTTCTTTTATTTTCTTTGTCAAAACATGTATAATTTTGAAAGAAATCATTTCAGCTTTATGATAATAATTTTTCAAGACAAGAAATATATTGATTCATCCAATAAAAATTATAGAATATTAGAAAGTCAAGATGAAATTCATAGGATATAAAATATTAAAATTAATAAACACTTAAAAGATAATTAATAATTAAAATAATCTGATAATTGACCATTAAGTTCATTATATCTCTTTATCTATATAATAAAATAATTTTTTAAAAAGGTTGGACCCTCTACAAAACAGAACGAGCATGATCGTTTTTGGCCCCTTAATTATTTTCTATACATTAATTGCATTAATTTTTTTCTAATAAAAACTTAAGTGTCCCTTATCCCACTCCATTAGACATCTAAAAGTTCCGTATTTGATCCACGCTGACCGCAAACCTTTAACCTTAACCTAAATTTTTAAATGTAACCTAAACCTTAACTTTAACCTTAACCTCAAAGTCAACCTCAACCTCAACCTCAATCTTAACCTTGAATTCTTAACATCAACCTCTAACTTAAATTTAACCTTAACATTAACCTTACACTTGACCTTATAACCTTCTCCGTAACCCTAGCCCTGGCCCTAACCCTCGACCTAGCCTTTACCTTAGCGTTAGCCTTAGTCTTAGTCTTAGCCTTAGCCTTGGCCTTACCCTTAGCCTTAGCCTTATCCTTAGTCTTAGTCGTAGCCTTAGTCGTAGCCTTAGCCTTAGCCTTATAATTAGCCTTAGCCTTAGCCTTAACCTTAGCCTTAACATTAAACTTATCCCTAGCCTTAGTCGTAGCCTTAGTCTTAACCTTAGCCTTAACCATAACCATAAACTTAATATTAACCTTAAACTTAACCCTTAACCCCTTAACTCCTTAACCTTAACCTTAACCTCAACCTCAACTTTTTAACTAATAATTTTAACCATATCCATAACCCTAACCTATCATTAACCTTAATCTTAACCTTAAACTTAAACTTAAACATAAACTCAAACTTACACTTACACTTACACTTAAACTTAAAATTAAACATAAACTTACACTTAAAGTTAAACATAAACTTAAACTTAACCTTATTGTTAACGTTAACCTTACCCTCACCCTTACCCTTAACCTTAACAATAATATTAACCTCAAATTTAACCCTAAACTTAACCATACCTTTAGATATTACACCTTAAACCTAAACCTTAAACTTTAAACCATAAACCTAATCTTCATCTTCACCTTAACCTCAACCTTCACTTTAAACTTAAAGCTTAAAAATTTACATTAAAATTAACATTAACCTTAAACCTTAAACCTTGAACCTCAAACCTTAACCTTTACCTTAACCTTAAACCTTAAACCTTAAATTTAACTTTCACCTTCACCTTCATCTTTACTTTTTTAGCCTTTATCTTAACCTTAAAGTTAAAACTTAACTTTAACATTAATTATAAAATTAATCTTAACTTGAACCATGAACCTTAAAGCTTAAACCTTAACCTTAACCTTAATACTTAAAAACCCCTTATTCTTCTCATAATTTCCATATTCTTCTCATAATTAATTAATATAAAATAAAAACACACACACACATATATATATATATACACTTACGTTTTACCTCATATTTTACTCAAGTAAGTAACACATTTATTTCCTTCAATCTCGGATTTTAGAGTATTCAAAAAATAGTGTCGTTTTAGTAATAAATATATCTAAATATAAACTCATATATGTAGCAAACATATGGATAAATCAAACTGAAAGATAACTACTCATGAAAGACACGTTTAAGTATTCTATTTTAATAAAGTATGTGTCATTCTATACTCAACGTAGCTATATATGTTAAAAAGACCAAGTTTTGCATTTTATATTTGAATCATAAAAAAAAATTAATACTTATTTAATTTTCAAATTTACCTTAACCAAAATAAGATATCTATATAAAATAGGATACACCTAACTTTTAAATTTTAATCAATATTAAAATATAACCAAATGAGCATCACAACTTAATTGCATATTTTCTTATTTATTTTTATTACAAGATCGTTTATATTATATGAACTAATCAAACATTTTTTTAAAATTAATATTTTATATCGGAATACTTACGTTTGCTTTAAATTTATAATATAAAACCATTCCTTACAAAACTTTCCAATTTGTCAACCTTAGAATTAACCTTAACCTTAACCTTACCTTACCCTTGACCTAAAACTTGATTTTAACCCTTAACCCATAAACTTAAACCCTAACCTTAATATTAACCTTAACTCTTACCTTAACCTCAACGGCTCAACCTCAACCTTAAACTTAACCTTAACCTTAACTTGAAATTTATCCATAGCCTTAGCCTTCACTGTATCCTTAGTCGTAGCCTTAGCCAAAGCCTTAACCTTAACATTAACCTTACCCTTAAAATTAAAATAACCTTTACCTTAACTTTAACCTTGACATTAACATTAACCTTAATTCTAACCTTACCCCTTAACTTAACCTCAACCCCTTAATTATTAACCTTAACCATATCCTTAACCTAATGATTAACCTAACATTAAACTTAACCTTAACCCTAACTTTAATCTTGACCTTAACCTTAACTTAACCTTAAACTTAACCTTAAATCTAACCTTAACCTTAACCTTAATTTGTCTTAATTTTTATGTTTTGAAGTGCCTTAAGGCACGGGCTATACCTAGTCTATATAATAAAGCGAATAAAAACTAATTTACCCTATTTATCCTCAAATTTCCCCGTTAGTCTCATAATCCCCCCATTTAGCTCATAATCCCCCCATTCATCTCATAATTTTCCTATTTTTTTCATTCTTTTATTTATTATATACATATACGCATGGAAATATCAAATAATATATAATCCTTTTAACCTTCATATAAATAAAATTATAAAAATTCGAATTAACTTTCATATAAATAAAATTTATTCCTTTTTATAAAAATTTATAAAGTACTAAAAAATTTAAGATTTTTTTCAAAATTTATTATAAAAAAAGTTCAACTAGATATAATATAAAATTAAAAAAAATCACTTTACATTATAATATTTAAATAATTTTTTATTTATTTTATTTTCTTTATTTTTAATCTCATTTGAAACATGAACATTATGATAATGACAATGGGACCGTGATATCTTTTTTATCTCCTATAATAATAATAATAATTTTTCAATTAATTTTTTTTGTGACATAAAAACTTAATTAGTAGAATATCTTAATCACCACAGATAAATAAAGCCTTATCACCTTTTGGTAAACTTTTTAACGTAAATGGTATATTTCCTTTACATGCATTAGTTTAAATTATAATTAAAATACAAAGATAGTCATTAAAAAAATGAATAGAAAAGACTGAGCAATGTTTCCCTCGAGGGGTCTAATTTACAAAATAAGACCCCTTTATGCAAAAATATTATAAATTGAAGACCCCTAAAAACATCAAAAAATTGGAGCCCTGAAGCGGTCGCCTCTTCAACCTACCCTCGGGACCGGCCCTGGGCCTTCCCTGTATAATTTACTTACTATATTGATTCATGACTTGAATTGATAATATATTTTTTAGGATTAAGGGACTAAATGTTGAATAGGATCAAAATGAACCTTAACCCTCAACCTATTAACCACGACCTCAACTTCTTAACTATTATTTCTTTAACCTTAACCCTAACCTTGACCTTAAATTTAACCTTAACCTTAATCTTAACCTAAACGTTAATCTTAAACTTAACTTTAACCTTATACCTTAAACCTTAAACCCTAATCTTCATCTTCATCTTAACCTTTAATTTAATCTTAACGCCTAAACATATATCCTTAAACCTCACATCTTAAACATTAAACCTTAAACCTTAATCTTCATCTTCACCTTAACTATGACTTTAAACTTAACTTTCAACCCTTAAACCTTTAACCTTAACCCTTAAACCGTAAACCTTAAACCTAAAACCTTAACTTTTACCTTTACCTTCACCTTTATCTTAACTTTAAACTTAACCTTAAGCATAACCTTAACCTTGATGTTGAAACTTAACCTTAACCTTGACCTTGAACCTTAAATCTTAAATCTTAAACCTTAACCTTAACCTTAAATCTTACACCTTAAACCTTAAACCTTAAACCCTAATCTTCATCTTCATTGGAACCTTAAATTTAATCTTAACGCCTAAACATTTATCCTTAAACCTTACATTTTAAACATTAAACCTTAAACTTTAATCTTCATCTTCACCTTAACCTTAACTTTAAACTTAACCCTTAAACCCTAAAACTTAATCCTAAAACCTTAACTTTAACCTTTACCTTCACCTTTATCTTAACTTTAACCTTAACCTTAACCATAAACTTAACCTTGGCGTTAATACTTAACCTTAACCGTGAGCCTTAAACCTTAAACCTTAACCTTAACTTTAACCATGACCTTGAACCTTAAACCTTAAATCTTAAACCTTAACCTTAACTTTAACCTTAAGTCTTACACCTTAAACCTTAAACCTTAAACCTTAAACCTTAAACCCTAATCTTCATTTTCATTGTAACCTTAAATTTAATCTTAACGCCTAAACATTTATCCTTAAACATTACATCTTAAACATTAAACCTTAAACCTTAATCTTCATCTTCAACTTAACCTTAACTTTAAACTTAACCCTTAAACCTTTAACCTTAACCCTTAAACCCTAAACCTTAAACCTAAAACCTTAACTTTTACCTTTACCTTCACCTTTATCTTAACTTTAACCTTAACCTTAAAAATAACCTTAACCTTGACGTTAAGACTTAACCTTAATCTTGAGCCTTAAACCTTAAACCTTAACCTTAACTTTAACCATGACCTTAACCTTAAACTTTACCTTAAAACTTTAACTTTAAACCTTGAACTTAATCTTAACCTTAACATTTAACCTTAAACTTTACCTTAAAACTTTAACATTTAAACCGTAAACTAACATTAACCTTAACTTTAACCTTAACCGTAACCTTACCATTAAACTTAACCTTAAACTAAACCTTAACCTGAACCCTTAATCCATTATCATTTTGCCAGCAAAGCTCAGGCATGGAGAACTCTTATTTTCAGGAATATCTCAAGTTCCTCACTTCTACTAGCAAGTGAGTATTAGTACATTTTTTATTCTTTTTCTTTCGTCTTTTTCCTCACTAATTAAACATGAAATCAACATGGAAGAGTTGAAAGGATTTAAGGGTATTAAAGTGAAGAGAGCTACTTATATTCTTGAATTACGTGAAGATTCTCCTAATCCATTCAAGTCTGTAAGGTCTATATTTTTCTTTTGTATTGTGATGGATCATGGATGATAGTTTTTGTTGTTTGTTTTTAACAGCTTGACGAGTTGGAAAAAATTGGTAAATCTGCGAAATAGGTATTATTTTAAACTTAGGTAGTTACTTTTTAATGTTGTATTAGAAATGTTTATTTTTTGAGTGATGTTAAAAAAAGAATCTCTTAATGGTTACATGTGAAAATTATGATGAATAGGATAGTTGGATATCTTTTCAGTTTTTTGTAATAATTTCATATGTTTTTTGTAACCAAGGATATATGAAGTAAGGACAGACGGGGATCTTTTACTTTTTTGTAATCACTTCATATGTTTTTTGTAACCAAGGATATATGAAGTAAGGACAACTAGAAATCATTTCAGATTTTGTAATAGCTTCATATGTTTTTTGTACACAAGGATATATGAAGTGTTATTGTGATTAATTCATAAAATCACTTCATATATCTGCAGTTTATCCCACAAAGGCCAAAGTGTATGATATGAATGTCATGTAAATCTTTAATATTGCCTTTGGGAGGAAAATGCTTTTAATTAAAAAAATTGTATTATATATGTCTCAAAAGTTTTGATTCAACTATACACGCGGAAGAATTGTTCATCTCAACTGTAAAGAGCTAGATAAAAATTGGAATTTGCACTAAACAGTATCAGTTGAATGTTAATATTATGGTGATAATTTGCATAAAGGAGGAGATGCAAATGCAGCGGATCATACAAGTCAAACAATACACTGGCGTGCAGTTTGAGGTGTAGTTCAAGTTGTTGAGCTTTTAGTACAAGAAGGTGGCATGTAAGATTTGGGTTTGATTGATCAGTGTTTATAATTTCTTTCTAATTTTGGGTGAAATGCTTCATTGGTACATGTATTATAGGAAATGACCAAATATATTGCATCGTTGGTCCCCGTATTCATATTCTTATTATTGAAATGTGATAAACCGTTTTAACTGTCTCCGTTTTCAAATTGGAAAATCTACAGGGATTAGTGGTCCAACATAAATTGAATAATGTGTTTCATGTAGCACTACTTGAAAAATCAGGTTTCGTTATGATTATAACGGATGTTCAAGTGGAGCCAAAATGGGGTTGCGGTTTCATCGTATTGTATTAAGAATGAGGTGAAGCGAGGAGCAGTTAAGTGCCAGATGAGATGGAGAATTCATAATTGAAAATAATGCAAGGTTTTTCAGTTGGTCATAGTGAATAAGTGATATATTTTTCAGTTGGTCATTCCACAATAAAAAAATCATAATGTTTCATTAAGTTAGGGATGCCTTATGTTTCACTTTTTTTTTTAATTCATCGTAACTCTATAGGAAATTTTGTGGTTGTTATTCTTTTTTTTAAATGTGGAATTGGGTGAAAACTCATTAGTGAAAACACAAAAAAAGTTCTCTTTTGATTTGTTTGGTTTTTCTTCTTAATTTCTAATTTTACTGTAATTCTAGACATATTTCATGTTATTTAAAATAGCAAATTATATACATTTTGTAAAATGTCACATATATTCGTGAATTTTTTAAAAAAGATTCTTAAATAAAATCTGAAAAAATGTAGGATCAAAGGTAAAATACGGTGGTTAAAGAAAATTTTCATGTTCTTCATATATCACTTAAGGATTTGAGAATCGTCAATATTTTTTGTTTTATATGTAAATTTTTTAGCTCAATTCAATCATCGACTTTTCTTATTATTGCGTAACCTTTTTTAATCATCGAAGTGCCTTAAGGCACGCGTAATACCTAGTATATATATATATTACATAATAGAACATACCTGAATTTCCCTATTTTCCCTCTTCCCCATTAAGCTCATAATTCCCCCGTTTAACTCCTTAACCTTCTCAAAAATTAGGCTTCGTTTGGTTTGTAAAGTTTTATATATTAATTCTCTTATTTTTCTCATTCTCTCATTTATTATATTCATATATGTATGATTTTAAAAAAAAAAATTAAAAATTTATCTCACCAGATTTATATTCTTTCTAAAATAAAGAATTATAAGTCTTATTTTTATTTTCTAAATTAAACAGAATGAAATATACTAATAATGCAAATAATATACAAAAATAATCTCATTTGAAACATGAACATTATGATAATGACAATGGGACGTGATATCTTTTTTATCTCCTATAATAATAATAATTTTTCAATTAATTTTTTTTTGTGACAAGAAAACTCAATTAGTATAATATCTTAATCACCACAGATAAATAAAGTCTTATCATCTTTTGGTAAACCTTTTAAAATACAAAGATAGTCATTAAAAAAATAAAAAAATGAATATAAAAGATTGAGCAATGTTTCCCTCGAGGGGTCTAATTTACAAAATGAGACCCCTTATGCAAAGATATTATAAATTGAAGACCCCTAAAAACATCAAAAAATCGGAGGCCCGAAACGGTCGCCTCTTCAACCTACCCTCAGGACCGGCCCTAGGCCTTCCCTGTATAATTTACTTACTATATTGATTCATGACTTGAATTGATAATATATTCTTTTGGATTAAGGGACCAAATGTTGAATATGATTAAAATGAACTTTAACCCTCAACCTATTAACCATAACCTCAACTTCTTAACTATTATTTCTTTAACCTTAACCCTAACCTTGACCTTAAATTTAACCTTAACCTTAATTTTAACCTAAACGTTAATGAAAACTCAATTAGTAGAATATCTTAATCACCACAGATAAATAAAGCCTTATCATCTTTTGGTAAACCTTTTAAAATACACAGATAGTCATTAAAAAAATAAAAAATGAATATAAAAGATTGAACAATGTTTCCCTCGAGGGGTCTAATTTACAAAATGAGACCCCTTATGCAAAGATATTATAAATTGAAGACCCCTAAAAACATCAAAAAATCGGAGGCCCGAAACGGTCGCCTCTTCAACCTACCCTCAGGACCGGCCTTGGGCCTTCCCTGTATAATTTACTTACTATATTGATTCATGACTTGAATTGATAATATATTCTTTAGGATTAAGGGACCAAATGTTGAATATGATTAAAATGAACCTTAACCCTCAACCTATTAACCATAACCTCAACTTCTTAACTATTATTTCTTTAACCTTAACCCTAACCTTGACCTTAAATTTAACCTTAACCTTAATTTTAACATAAACGTTAATTTTAACCTTAACTTTAACCTTACACCTTAAACCTTAAACCTTAAACCCTAATCTTCATCTTCATCTTAACCTTTAATTTAATCTTAACGTCTAAACATATATCCTTAAACCTTACATCTTAAACATTAAACCTTAAACCTTAATCTTCATCTTCACCTTAACCATGACTTTAAACTTAACCCTTAACCCTTAAACCTTTAACCTTAACCCTTAACCGTAAACCTTAAACCTTAAACCTAAAACTTTTACCTTTACCTTCACATTTATCTTAACTTTAAACTTAACCTTAAGCATAACCTTAACCTTGATGTTGAAACTTAACCTTAACCTTGAAACTTGAACCTTAAATCTTAAACCTTAGCTTTAACCTTAAATCTTACACCTTAAACCCTAATCTTCATCTTCATTGTAACCTTAAATTTAATCTTAACACCTAAACATTTGTCCTTAAACCTTACATCTTAAACATTAAACCTTAAACCTTAATCTTCATCTTCACCTTAACCTTAACATTAAACTTAACCCTTAAACCCTAAAACTTAATCCTAAAACCCTAACTTTAACCTTTACCTTCACCTTTATCTTAACTTTAACCTTAACCATAACCTTAACCTTGACGTTAATACTTAACCTTAAACTTGAGCCTTAAACCTTAAAACTTAACCTTAACTTCAACCATGACCTTGAACCTTAAACCTTAACCTTAACTTTAATCTTAAGTCTTACACCTTAAACCTTAAACCTTAAACCCTAATCTTCATTTTAATTGTAACCTTAAATTTAATCTTAACACCTAAACATTTATCCTTAAACCTTACATCTTAAACATTAAACCTTAAACCTTAATCTTCATCTTCAACTTAACCTTAACTTTAAACTTAACCCTTAAACCTTTACACTTAACCCTTAAACCCTAAACCTTAAACCTAAAACCTTAACTTTTACCTTTACCTTCACCTTTATCTTAACTTTAACCTTAACCTTAAAAATAACCTTAACCTTGACGTTAAGACTTAACTTTAACCTTGAGCCTTAAACCTTAAACCTTAACCTTAACTTTAACCATGACATTAACCTTAACATTTAACCTTAAACTTTACCTTAAAAATTTAACTTTAAACCTTAAACTTAACCTTAACCTTAACATTTAACCTTAAAATTTACCTTAAAACTTTAACTTTTAAATCGTAAACTAACATTAACCTTAACGTTAACCTTAACTGTAACCTTACCATTAAACTTAACCTTAAACTAATCCTTAACCTTAACCTTAACCCTCAATCCATTATCATTTTGCTAGCAAAGCTTGGGCATGGAGAACTCTTATGTTCAGGAATATCTCAAGTTCCTCACTTCTACTAGAAAGTGAGTATTAGTACATTTTTTTATTCTTTTGCTTTCGTCTTTTTCCTCACTAATTAAACGTGAAATCAACATGGAAGAGTTGAAAGGAATTAAGGGTATTAAAGTGAAGAGAGCTACTTATATTCTTGAATTACGTGAAGATTCTCTTATTCCATTCAAGTCTGTAAGGTCTATATTTTTCTTTTGTATTGTGATGGATTATGGATGATAGTTGTTGTTGTTTGTTTTTAACGGCTTGACGATTTGGAAAGAATTGGTAAATCTGCGAAGTAGGTATTATTTTAAACTTAGGTAGTTACTTTTTAAGGTTGTTAGTATCAGAAATTTTAATTTTTTGAGTAATGTTAAAAAAAGAATCTCTTAATGGTTACAGGTGAAAATTATGATGAAAAGGATAGTTGGAGATCTTTTCAGTTTTTTGTAATAATTTCATATGTTTTTTGTAACCAAGGATATATAAAGTAAGGACAACTGGAGATTTTTTACTTTTTTGTAATCACTTCATACGTTTTTTGTAACTAAGAATATATGAAGTAAGGACAACTAGAAATCTTTTCAGGTTTTTTTGTAATAGCTTCATATGTTTTTTGTACACAAGGATATATGAAGTATTATTGTGATTAATTGATAAAATCACTTCATATATCTGCAGTTTATCCCACAAAGGCCAAGGTGTATGATATGAGTGTCATGTAAATCTTTAATATTGCCTTTGTGAGGAAAATGTTTCTAATTGAAAAAAAAATTGTATTATATATGTCTCAAAAGTTTTGATTCAACTATACACGCGGAAGAATTGTTCATCTCAACTGTAAAGAGCTAGATAAAAACTGGATTTTGCACTAAACTGTATCAGTTGAATGTTAATATTATGGTGATAATTTGCAGAAAGGAGGAGATGCAAATGCAACGGATCATACAAGTCAAACAATACACTGGTGTGCAGTTTGAGTTGTAGTTCAAGTTGTTGAGCTTTTAGTACAAGAAGGTGGCATGTAAGATTTGAGTTTGATTGATCGGTGTTTATAATTTCTTTCTAATTGTGAAATGCTTCATTGGTACATGTATTATAGGAAATGACCAAATATATTGCATCGTTGGTCCCCGTATTCATTCTTATTGTTGAAATGTGATAAACCGTTTTAACTGTCTCCGTTTTCAAATTGGAAAATCTATAGGGATTAGTGGTCCAACATAAATTGAATAATGTGTTTCATGTAACACTACTTGAAGAATCAGGTTTCATTATGATGATAACGGATGTTCAAGTGGAGCCAAAATGGGGTTGCTGTTTCATCGTATTGTATTAAGAATGAGGTGAACCGAGGAGCAGTTAAGTGCCAGATGAGATGGAGAATTCATAATTGAAAATAATGCTAGGTTTTTCAGTTGGTCATAGTGAATAAGTGATATATTTTTCAGTTGGTCATTCCACAATAAAAAAATCATAATGTTTCATTAAGTTAGGGATGACTTATGTTTCACTTTTTTTTTTAATTCATCGTAACTCTGTGGGAAATTTTGTGGTTGTTATTATTATTTTTTTTAAATGTGGAATTGGGTGAAAACTCATTAGTGGAAACACAAAAAAGGTCCTCTTTTGATTTGTTTGGTTTTTCTTCTTAATTTCTAATTTTACTGTACTTCTAGATATATTTCATGTTATTTAAAATAGCAAATTATATACATTTTGTAAAATGTCACATATATTCGTGGATTTTTTTAAAAAGATTCTTAAATAAAATCTGAAAAAAATGTAGGATCAAAGGTAAAATACGGTGGTTAAGGATTTGAGAATCGTCAATATATTTTGTTTTATATCTAATTTTTTTAGCTCAATTCAATCATCGTCCTTTCTTATTATTGCGTAACTTTTTTTAATCATCGAAGTGCCTTAAGGCACGGGTAATACCTAGTCTATATAATAAAGCAGAATGAAACCTAACTCTCCCTATTTATCCTCAAACTTCCCCATTCGTCTCATAATTCCCCCATTCTTCTCATTCTCTCATTTATTATATACACATACACATGAAAATAATTAATAATATATAATCCACTTAACCTTCATATAAATAAAATTATAACAATTCATATTATTTTTCATATAAATAAAGTTTATTCCTTTTTATTAAAATTTACAAAGTACTAAAAAATTAAAAAAAATTTAGAATTTATTATACGAAAAATTTAACTAGATACAATATAAAATTAAAAAAACCACTTTACATTACAATATATAAATAATTTTTTTTCTTTTATTTTTTATTGTCAAAACATGTATAATTTTTACAGAAATCATTTCAACTTTATAAAAATAAATTTTCAAGACAAGAAATATATTGATTCAGCCAATAAAAATTATAGAATACTATAAAGTCAAGTTGGAAGTCATAGAATAATATATATATATATATATATATATATATATATATATATATATATATATATATCATATAAAAAATTAAAATTAATAAACACTTAAAGGATAATTAAGAATTAAAATTATTTGATAATTGACCATAATCTATATAATAAAATACTTTTTTAAACGGGTTGGACCCTCAATAAAAAAGACGAGCATGATCGTCTTTAGTCCCTTAATTTATTTCTTCACATTAATTGCATCAATTTTTTTCTAATAAAAACTTAATTGTCCCTTATCCCACTCTATTAGACATCTAAAAGTTCTGTATTTGGTCCACGCTGACAGCAAACCTCTAACCTTAACCCAAATTCTTAACCATAACCTAAACCTTAACCTCAAACTCAACCTCAACCTTTGAATTAAACTTAACATAAACCTCTAACTTAAATTTAACCTTAACATTAACCGTAAACTTAACCTTAACCTTCTCCTTAACCCTAGCTCTGGCCCTAGCCCTCGACCTATCCTTAGACTTAGCGTAAGCCTTAGTCTTAGTCTTAGTCTTAACCTTAGCCTTGGCCTTACCTTTAGCCTTAGCCTTATCCTTAGCATTAGCCATACTCTTAGTCTTAGCCTTAGACTTAGTCTTAGCCTTAGCCTTAGCCTTAGACTTAGACTTAGCCTTAGCCTTAACCTTAGCCTTAACCTTAGCCTTAGCCTTAGCCTTAGCCTTAGCCTTAGCCCTAGCATTAGCATTAAACTTATACCTAGCCTTAGTCGTAGCCTTAGTATTAGTCTTAGACTTAACCATAAACATAAACTTAACATTAACCTTAAACTTAACCCTTAACTCCTTAACCCCTTAACCTTAACCTTAACCTTAACCTTAACCTCAACCTCAACTTTTTAACTAATAACCTTAACCATATCCTTAACCCTAACCTAACATTAACGTTGAACTTAACCTTAAACTTAAACTTAAACTTAAACATAAACTTCAACTTACACTTAAACTTAAACTTAAACATAAACATAAACTTAAACTTAAACTTAAAATTAACCTTATTGTTAATGTTAACCTTACCCTCACCCTTACCCTTTAACCTTAACAATAATATTAACCTCAACTTTAACCTTAAACTTAAACATAACCTTAGATATTACACTTTAAACCTACACCTTAAACTTTAAACCATAAACTTTAATCATCACCTTCACCTTAACCTTAACCTTAACTTTAAATTTAAACCTTAAAAATTTACCTTAAAATTAACCTTAACCTTAAACCTTGAACCTCAAACCTTAACCTTTACCTTAACCTTAAACCTTAAATCTTAAATTTAACTTTCACCTTCGTCTTTACTTTTTTAACCTTTATCTTAACCTTAAAGTTACAACTTAACTTTAACCTAAATTATAAAATTAATCTTAAATAGAACCATGAACCTTAAAGCTTAAACCTTAAACCTTAAACCTTAAACCTTAACCTTAACTTTAACCATAACCTTAATATTTAACATTAAACCTTATACCTTAAACCTTAAATCTTAAAATTTAAACCTTAACCTTAAATCTTAAACCTTAACCTCAACCTTGACCTTAACCTTAAACAATAACTATAACCTTCACCTTCACCTTCATCTTAAATTTTATAACCACTATCTTAGCTTTAAAGTTAAAACTTATTTTTAACCTAAATGTTAAAACTTAAATTTTACCTTGAACCTTAGACCTTAAACCTTAAACCTTAAACCTAAACCTTAACCTTAACTTTAACCATAACCTTAACCTTAACATATAACCTTAAACACTACCTTAAATTTTACCTTTAACCTTAACCTTTATCTTAACCTTAACCAAATAAATATTTATAGCGTTAATATTCGACCTTAAACCTTATATCTTATTAAACCTTAACCTTGAACCTTAAAATTTACATCTTAAACCTTAACTCTAATCATAACCTTAAAATTAACCTTAACCTTGACCTAAACCTTAACCTTAACAATAACCTTAACCATAACCTTAACCTTATTCTTAATGTTAACCTTAACCTTAATCTTAACCTTGACTTTCACCCATCAAACCTGGGTTCGATTCCCGTCAATGGAAAAAAAAATTGTGTGTCTTCAGATATATGTATGTTGACACACTTTGTAGAGTTATGAGATTTATGCACGTATATTAAAAACTCGAGATTATATGATTCACACATTTAGATTATGATACTCTTTGATTATTTTCGTATTTTAATCTATTTATTAGTTGTTTAAATTGTACATGGATTTATGGTGCATTTGAATTTAATAACCAATTTTTTTTATCTCACTTTCGTATTCATTCTATATATCTACTATTTCGGTTTTTACATATTCAAGATAAAATATCATCATATCTTTTAAACATTTTCTATGTTAAAACTGAAAGTAGACAAGTAACTCAATTTTTATGTTTTGAAGTATCTTAAGGCACGGGCTATACCTAGTATATATATATCATAAATGTATTAATCAACTCCTCAATTTTCGAACAATATATTATGGGGTTTTTGTTAAAAAAAATCTAATAAATATATGGATAATTTCCTAATTAATTACAATCTATAAGTTTCATTTCTAAAAAAAAATGAATTATTTTATATTTATTTACTAATTAAAAACTTAATTCTTAATTAATTATTTTTAACATATTTAGCTTATATTTTTACCTGAGATAATTATCAATTAATTATAAATTTACACTATTTATTTTCAAAAAAAAATGAGGTTTTGACTTCATACTTTCTCACAAATAAAAAAATTAATTCCCTACTAAACCAATAACCAACAATTAATCTCATCACACACGCGTGCCCGTGATTTATATTTAAAAATACGCATAACTAATTTTTAAAAAATAAAAAATAAAAGATTTGCATTTTTGGACGAATCAAATTAATATTTACATCTATAAATATTTTGATTTTTTGATTTTTTGATTTTATAATTTTGATATTCTATTTTATGTGTTCCTTCAATACATAAAAATATATTTATATGTTCATATAACACACAAAATTATATAATCAATCTAAAACATTACCTTATTTGACAAAATTATTTTTTTCTCTTTATTAATCAAATATATCCTATTTTTACTTGTTTTTAATATATTGATATAGTATCTTTTTGCCTAACAATCTTTTGTTATATTGTGTGTTGTAGTAATACACAAAACAATTATTTGTGTATTACAACAACACACAAATTTACCTTTTCTCTTCCCGTCAAACCCATTCCCAATTAAACATTTGTGTCTTACTTAAACACACCACCTTCGTAACTATGTGTTGCATCAACACATAATTTTGATTATTACGTGTTTTTGCATCACACACATTGTTTCTTGTGACTTGCAGCATCACACGAATTGACTTACACACTTGTATTTGTCTTATATCCCTTTCGATGTGATCTATGTGTATCATATACACACAATTTTAGAGTTTAGCGTTTTGGTTACTTTTGTGTGTTATTGTAATACACAAATGACTATTATGTGTAATACAATAACACACAAAAATAACAAAAAAGTGTTGGACAAAAATATAACATATCAAGATAGTTAAAAACGAGTAAAAATAAGGTATATGCGATTAATAAAGAGAAAAAACAATTTTGTTAAAGAAGAGAATCATTTAGATCGATTTTATAACTTTATGTGTTACAAGAATACATAAAATCTATATTTGTGTTTTATAGCAACACATAACCCGAATTTTCGATTTAAAAAAAATATTTCAAAAAAAAAA
This sequence comes from Nemophila menziesii, assembly GCA_029959085.1. Taxonomy (NCBI): domain Eukaryota; kingdom Viridiplantae; phylum Streptophyta; class Magnoliopsida; order Boraginales; family Hydrophyllaceae; genus Nemophila; species Nemophila menziesii. The sequence continues at coordinate 53,068,412 of JARWIR010000003.1, read as the reverse complement.
TCATATAATGGCAATAATGGAAGGTTAATATGACAATGTGTTTAATTAGGAATTAAGTTGATAATTTGTGAGTAAGTAGGAAGTAATTTGCTCCTTCCTTTTTTTGGAATGAAAAGTGTGGAATTGTAATTAATTGAGAATTATCCCTATTAAATATAGTTATTATTTAGGATTATTGCCCAAGAAACACCTCAAGTTAGAATTAATTCCCTCTCACCCAAACCATCATTTTTTTGCCCATAAATTAATAATATAAGTAGATTAATTATGATGTTGTACTGGAGTATGTGTTAAATTAATAAAAATAGATTGTTGGGAATAAGTTGTTTTGGTTAGTGAAAATGATATAAGACATTAAAAAATTGAATTGGGAATGAGATTGGGGTTAGTCATGTGTGGCTAACATTTCTTAAGAATCGGGTTCCTTATTTTGGCTTTAGCCAGAATTGAAACCTGTTAGAGCTTATTTTTTCATTGTTCAACCTCAAATTGTACCTTTTTGCTACATTTGGGATCCTACTGGACTTGACCTAATATTTTTAAAAAGTTTGAGTTTTTTGTAATCTTGTACTAATTTTTTTAAACTATTTATAAAACTAAACCATTGTAAAAGTTATTTACCATTTTAGAACTTGAAGTTCCGAAATGTAGTATATTGATTCTCTAACGCCCAACCCATGCATGACTCAAGCAACCCAATAACATTTTGGAACACAAAAAAAGTTTGTTTATATATTAAATATATGATATTTGATTGTTATTGTTTAAGGTAAATTTAGGATTGTAAACGAATCAAGGCGCTCGCGAACAATTTGAAATGAGTCGGAAAGAATTCGTTCGAACTCGTTCATTTATACTAATGAACACAAAATCTTGCAAGCACTTGTTAGCAAAAAAGTTAGACAAGCTTATAGTATTACATTTATAACTAGTTATCGCGATACTAAATGAGATCATGATTTCTTGTCTTATACTATTATTGTCTCATTCAATGCATCTTTTCATCCTAATGATAATACTGCTTTTTTTGCAACCATCATTAGGGATACTTAGACAATCTTTTCATATAGAGTTGTTTGGACTTTTGGTGCTAACTCCGTGGGAAGGGGGGGTGGGGGGGGGGGGGGGAAGCAGAGCACTAACATGTTTTAAAAAAAAAGGTGTATATATTAAATATATGGTATTTGATTGTTATTATTTAAGGTAAATTTAGGATTGTAAACGAATCAAGGCGCTCGCGAACAATTCGAAATGAGTTGGGAAGAATTCGTTCGAACTCGTTCGTTTATACTAACGAACACAAAATCTTACAAGCACTTGTTAGCAAAAAAGTTAGACAAGCTTATAGTAATACATTTATAACTAGTTATCGCGATACTAAATGAGATCATGATTTCTTGTCTAATACTATTATGTTCTCATTCAATGCATCTTTTCATCCTAATGATAATACTGCTTTTTCTGCAACCATCATTAGGGATACTTAGACAACCTTTTCATATAGAGTTGCTTAGACTTTTGGTGCTTACTCCGTGGAAAAAGAAGAGTTTATTGAAATGTGCAATGTGGTTTTGACAACCAAGATACTACCTACTCAAAATATCAGAATTTTAAGTGATAACAGTGTGCGACAACTTAAAAGAAATATTGTCGAACTTTTGCGCTTTAAACTGTTTTTTTATGACACTATTGTTATTTTCCAGTAATAACTTAGATACAATTTAATTTCTTCCATAATTTAAGGGAGGATAACTTCATTATCGACTGGGTTATTATATACTCCCTCCGTTTATTTTTATTTTTTCAACTTTCTAAAATAGAGTATTCAATACTGTTTGTCTTTTTTTCAATATCAATACACTTTTTCTCTATTCTTTTTAATATTACCCCTAATTACATAGTAGACTAATTATTGTAATAATATACTTATGTATATTAATTAAAGATATTTGTGTAAAAAAAGAAAATATTAAATACTCTTTTTAGTTATTATACATTAATAGGTACACAAACAAAAGTGGAAAAAAAATGAGTATATTTTTAGATAATCTGTTTGGTATTTGATCAAAAGGTACTCTTTGTCTTACTAAACTCACTTGGAAAAAAAAACTCACTTATACTTTTGTAACCGTATTTTGAATTTTAATTTAATTATGTTTGACTAAAAAAATTTAGAGTGACTTTTCAACAAACTTCATTTTCATTTTTCAACAAAATTAATTGTTGTCACTTTATCTACCGACAAGTGGATGAATAACTAGTATAAAAGGTGATTAAGTATTAGGTATTGGTGTCACTTATTATTGGATCACGTGTACTTTTGAACAAAAAAAAAAAAAAAGATCACGTGTACAAAGTACTAAAATCTGATAGAAAAAGATTACTTTTTTTTTTTTCAAATGCATAATAATATAGATAGTAGAAAAGGTTACAAAGTTTAGCCCACCTTAGAAGGCTCGGCTTCATTACAAATCAAAGTGGCTAACTGAGAAGGGATACAAACACCCCAATTACCAAACAGAGTGCTAAGAAGCTCTTGTTTGGCAATCCAGTCAGGTGTCTCATTTCTACTTCTAGATACAAAGAAAAAAGAAGGAAATGATAATTCAGCAAAATAATAAATATTACAAACTAAGTTTTTAATAGAATGACTCAACACCGGTAATCCTGACGAAAGAGACTTCATAATAGTGGCTATGCAATGAGTAAAGTGATAACCGATATTGTTGCTATGCAAAGGTGAGTAAAACTTGTACAAAATTAAGACTAACAACATTGGGCGTTCTAGTTAAATTATGGTAGAAGTGTATATTGTGTACTTTCTGTTCATCAATATTTGTCATAATTTTTAAAAATAAATATTTATAAAAGTTTGTTCATTTAATATATCAAAAAACATTTTTACACTCTAACTATTTATCAATGTTTGTCACAAGTTCCAAAAATAAATATCCACAAAAGATTGTCCATTTAAGATATCAAGAAACCTTTTTACATTTTTTACTAATTTTATCTTTATTTAATATTCAAAAACTTATCATCATTAAATTAATTTAGTTAGTTGATTGAAGGTAGTTTAGTAAAAATAGAAAGAATTATTTGTTTTTTTTAATCTGTGTGAAAAAAAGTATGACTAACATTGATGGACGGAAGGCGTATTTTCTATCAATTTTATCCTTATTTAATATTCGAAAGTTTATCATCATTAAATTTATATACTTAGTTGGTTGAGGTAGTTTTGTAAAAATAGTGGAAATTAATTGCTTTTCTTAATTTGTGTGAAAAAAAAGTATGACAAACATTGACGGACAGAAAAAGTATGGGATTTGAAAAAAATAGCAAAAGTATAATTTACATTGATGACATACAAAAAATAATAGAACGATAGTTAATATATTATGATAGAATTAAAGCTCAATTACCGTATAAACATGCGATTGAAGTCCTTCATGTATGAATTAATCATAATTGACATCAACACTATTCGATATTGTATTGTTAGTGTTATAAAATTAAAAATTATAAATAGAAATGTAGAGAAATATGATTTTGTATTATTATTCTGTGGAATTCAAAATGATTATAATATGATAGAAATATCGTACTATATATTGGATAACGTAAGCAGCTGCACAACCATTAATTTAAACTGTTGTGAGATTTAAAATGTTGCACAACTGCCTGCATCACCTGCCTATTTCATCATAAGTTGCTACCTGCAGATGCCTGTATCAGTTGTTTACTTCATCATAAGTGGTTGCAAGTTATTTTTACACGTTATGACTTCATCGAAGAATATGCACCAATAATTAAATAATTCATAACTTTCCCTCTTGGATATTCGATGAAGGATATGCCTCATTAAAACCTTGTTAAGGAAACCCACTGGGATAAAACTTAATGAAGGAAAAAGAGTACATAATTTCTTGGACGGTATAACACATATTCGGTCTGCCTCATTAAAACCTTTTCAGAAAAACCTCTTGGGAGAAAAACCATGGTGAAGAAAAAAGAATACAGAAAGTCGATATACTCTCCCCTATGTTGGGAAGTCAGGTATTTTAATAGTACTTTCTTTACTTGAGGGCTTACAGCTTGAATGTTGTTGTTGGTAAAAATTTAGTGAATTAATGTACTGGATATTTACTTATAATATTTGGCCAATGCCAATAAAGCGTGGATTGACATTGGCAGGAGTATATTGTTCTTTTATGATAGTAGATATATAGCTTGCCTAGTTAAAACCATACTAGGAAAAACCTTATGGGAAAAAATCTTATTGAAGGAAAAATCTTATTGAAGGAAAAAGAGTACAACGCACAAATATCATCTCCTCCTCATTTTTACACGCATTATTACAAAAATCATACTGAATCACATAATACATTTTTGAGTGCACAGTTTAACATAAGTACACAATATAACTTTAGTTGATGAATCTGCTGGGATTTCGCCTGAACAAATTTATTAATACATTAGATTCCTTTGGTAAAATATACTTTGACATCTGACGCACAGATCTTCTATTTCTTAAATTTTCTTCTTGTATATCCAAGATGAGACAATATTATCATAAGTTAATGTCGTACTTGTAAGAAAATAATCCATTTTAACTGCTTCCTATTATATAACTAAAATACTCTCTTGTGCTTCATGCACTTTATAATATCTGAGAACCTTTTATGCTCCAAGCATTTCTCGGTCTTCAAAAATTTAATATTTTCATAGTCAATCTAAGTACTTTGGGAACCTATCGTGCTTCAAGCACCTATCTTGCCTCATTGTGCTTCAGACACTTGTGTTCAGAACACTAATATCAATTCAAGTAACATTAATTTATAACGTAAAACCCTAACGTAATTGTATCCAACATGATAATAAAGATGTATTCCTTTAATTAGTTCTAGATTTCTACTGAAACTTAGGTGATACAAGTCAGGTTATACATATAATAATCTCGTATGACAATTTATTCATTTATCAATGTTTTTTTTACCACTTTGTGGTCCAAGATTTTTTATTTTTAAGAGCCATAATGAAAGAAAATATATCAACCCATTATCCGTCTCACAATTTCATATATTTTTGGTAGATTAATGATGTACATGAATTTTATTCATTCAGGTACCTTGGTCACCTTAGGGACCCTTACAAACTTTAGAAGTAATGCATGTTCCAACAGTAGCGAACTCAACAATTCTTGTCGTATTGCATGGATGTGCACATTCCATGATATTTACCATTTTATCATTTACTCATGAGATTTCTTTCTTCAGGGCTGGTATATTTTAAATAGACAAGTTTACCACGCTTCATGCGTTAGCTATGTGCATTACAGTTCTACCACGCTTCATGCGTTGGTTAGATACATTACATGTTTACCACGCTTCATGCATTGATGAGATGTATTATAGATTCTTCATGCTTCATGCGCTGGTTAGATGTATTTTAATTTCACCACGCTTCATGTGTTGGTTTAGTGCATTCACTGGCATATTTTTTATATGTCCTTCTAGAACAATAATCTATATTGGAGCGTTAATAGTAGATTGATGAGATTTTACAATATTCTTTGTGTCTGTAAATGCATTTGGTATATTATTTGCAACACGTCGCAAATGAATCCTCTTTTGATCTTCAAGTTCCAATTCTTTAGTTTATGGATAGAGAAGAGACAACAAAATTGTATTTCACGATATGTCACACAATACTTCAGGTTGTGGTGATTCCTCTGGTAATAAGGCGTAAACTATATCATTAAAATAACACTCAACAAGACGTGTTTTAAAGATATCATCACCACTCAGGTGTTCAAGATATCTAATAATAAGAAGAGAATTAAATCCATATAAATATCAATTGTCGGTTCAGTTAGTCTCACAGTCAATTTTACTAGAGAACGTTAAACATATGGGTAGTCACTTGGTAAAAGATAATTTTGGTTCTTTGAAGTAAGACCAAGTGAATTCTCTGTTATTAGATATATTATTACTGCCACTGGGTGACCAAGTCGATCATGTCATAATACTAAATGTATTTTTGGATTGTGAAATATTTGCTTTTACAAAATATGCGTAGCAACTGCTTGGATATATAATACAACCCCGAAGAAATAACAGAAATCATTTCTAATACACACTTTTGGTGTGACTTTCACGAAATTATGCAAAGATATAAATTGTTACGGGCACTTGGTGTTTATACAAAATTTTCATTTCGGCGAGTATCTTTAAATTTAGTATTTTTTTTTAGAAATTACTAATATAATAATGTGCCAATCATGTCAATTTTGTACCACAAGGTAACATAACTTTTAGAATCTAAAATTTTAATTAGATCGGTCAAATGGTTTAACATACGACATGTGTGTGACCAATATATAGTTCTATTGTATTGATAACATTCATGGTTATCATTCGTGATAACTTATTTTCTGTGACTTTTCACTTGTTTGATATTTCTTTTTATTCCACGTCTGGTGGTAAGAAAATTGTTTCTTACTAGTATCCAGACTACTAATGAACGATAGGTTGATTCTTTAAAGTTTTCAACCTCGACTGGAGTTTTGGTCATTTAGACTTCAATTCCAGATATATTGGAAGACGTTGCATTTTTTTTTCTAATCATACATCTTCATTCACTTCAAGAAATAAAGTTTCATTCACTTCAGTGAATGGAAATTTAGTCAAAATAATGTAAATCATAACCTTATTACAATACCAAAACAGTTTATAATCCATAAACTTATTATAAATCATAAAATTAATTATATTACCAAATTGAGGTATAAAATTAAATTTTGCTTCCTTCTTTTATATATTGGAAGACGTTGCAGTTTCTTCCAGAAACGCATTTTTATTCAATTCAGGGAGTGATTTGTAGCCTGTGAATACAACGTGTAATCCACTCGTTTTTTATCCACGATCACATCTATTTGCATAGATGTTAAAAATTGTTATATTCACATGGAATATAACTCAATTAGCTTCGGGGAATATAAATTAGTTAGTGGAACGTGAATCGTGATTTTAAATCAACAATCCATTATTTTCTCTCTTACAAGAGAATATAACTCTACCCATTATATTAGGGAAAACTTTTGTTCAAGATATTATTACTCCATGAATATAATAGTGATTTAAAATGTTGGAGATAAAATTCTCTAACACGTATTTATCCGGAATAATGATTTTATATGAAGATTAATCAAAAAATTATAACAAATAAATTTACTCTTTTACTTGTAACTCGAAATGAATTCTATTAAATTTGAGTTTTCATCATCAGTGAAGAGCTACAAAGTCGCCCCCTTACAATTTTTCACGGATGATAAAGAAATTGCTTTCCTATGTAAATGTAAGGATTTAAAGTTAATGTTGAAAAATATTAACTTGAAACGAAACACTAGCCACAAAAGAAATTTTATTAATTAGCTTATATATATATTATAAAACAAAGAATTTTTTTACGGTCCAAATCCTATACATAAGTGATAGTCATGATCATTTATGGCTCCACAATCATTAATATCATTAATTAATATTATTTTTTTAAAATAAAATCTTAAACATACTATCTATATTACAATCAATTACCTAACACTGATATTTTTGAAACAAAAATTCAAAAAAATCTCTCTTCACTCTCACCTTTCCACCAAGGCACTAAGCCGCTCTTCTGAACAAGAAAACCGTCGCAACTCTGGAAACATTCTCCACCATCATCAACTAGCTTGGCGAAGGATCAAAATCAAGGTAAAAAAAAACATTTTTACCATCGACAAATTATAAAATGCATATCTTCACACTCGCATTGGAAAAAAATTCTCGTCACACTCACCTTCCCACCAAGCCGCTCTCCTACAAAAAAAAACCACCACCACTCAGAGACTATTCTCCACCATCATCATCAACCCGCATTCGAGCAAAAGTAAGTGGCACATAAAAACTAACACTCATCACTTTACCCTCGCATTCGCACAAAAAACAAAAAAGAAATTTCATCACACTCACCTTCCCACCAAGCCGCTCTCCTGCACAAGAAAAACATGACTCACTCAGTGACCAATTTCCACCACCATCAACCAGCTTGGCGAGGAACCCAAATTAAGGTAAAAAATTAATTCTTACCATTGAAACTTTAAACAATTGAATTATTTTTAACCTAATCTCATTACTTTTACAATTTTTCAAAATTATCTGATTTGATTATAATTACTGTCGTGTGGTTTATTATATTTTTATACAAATCCTACAATGACTAAACAAAAAAATCTCTTTAGACTCACCTACTCACCTTCCCACCAAGCCGTTCTCCTGCACAAGAAAATCGTCGCCACTCGGGGACCATTCTCTTCCATCACCAACTGGCTTGGCGAATAATGGTCCCCGAGTGGTGGCGGTTTTCTTGTGCAGGATAGCGACTTGGTGGGAAGGTGGGTCTGAAGAGAGTTTTTTGTTTGTTTGGCCATTGTAGGATTTGTATAAAAATATAATAAACAACACGGCTGTAATTATAATAAAAAAAAATTAGATAATTTTAAAAAACTATAAAAGAAATGAGATTAGGTTAAAAATAATTCAATTTTTTTGAGTTTCAATAGTAAGAATTAATTTTTTTTTACCTTAATTTGGGTTCCTCGCCAAGCCGGTTGATGATGGTGGAAATTGGTCACCGATTGGCCGTGGTTTTCTTGTGCAGGACATGAATTTATACGAGAAACTTATCATCATTTACTTCATGCTGCTACAACAAACAGCGCACACAGTATTTTTTTGATTAAATTTTTTTACCAATTAGTTTGGGTAACATGGATTGTTTGAAATCTTGTCCTTAAGAATTTTAAAAATTACTCGAGTACAATGAATATGGTGTCTATGATCCAAAACAAATTCATTATTGTACACACAGATTTATAATTTTGTGGAGTTTATTTTTCTTATATTCTTGGTTTTGATTCTCTTTTTTTCTTTGCAGGTAAGTATAAAATTCTTGGTGGGTGTGTAGTATGAATAGAGAGAAGAATGAAGAAACCGAGGGTGTTTTGTTAATACATGCTCTCTTTTGTCTAGAACGGCTATTCTGAAATGGTTTTTGTGTGTTATTTGGATTTTTGTACGTTACTTGGATAAACACTTTTATCTTTAAATCAGATCGTTGACTTCATGTATTAGTTAACCAGTTTGTTTATTATTTGTCAATTATGTTATATTATTTTGTCCAAAATAAGTTTGATAAGGTTGATATTGGTTATAACTCCTCTCTCTCTCTCTCTCTCTCTCTCTCTCTCTCTCTCTCTCTCTCTCTCTCTCTCTCATGATTATTAGCTTTTTGTGATAGAATCTTATATTCTTACTCAAATAATTTTTTTTCAATGTAATACAAAAAGAACGACTGATGTGGATAATTTAGGTGACAAGAAAAATGAGTAATTCAGAAGAGGAAGTCGATACAATGAGACCCGAAAAGAATGAGTTAATAGTAACCAAAAAGAGGCTTAATGAAGAAAAAAGACACAAGGTGTTTGATTTTTTTCGATTCGCTCTTGGCGAGTTTTACTTCACAACTCTCCCATAAGTCAATGTTATGAATACAATACATTAGATAACTTTTCTTCACAGCTTTAATGCTTCATAAAAAAGTGTTATCATCAATTGGTAGCTAACTCTTCTTCTTATGATGTCTCACGCTATCACGATCAAAAACTTTAGGCCCAACATTAGGACTGCTACCAATATATATTTTAGCTAGAAAGAGAATTATAAACTGATCATTCAAGTAAAATCTATAAAAGAAGCATCAGATGAAAATAAGCATGGTAGTATCGCCACAACCCCTCTTCCGCATAAGAATAGTAATGTATTTTGATTTGGTTGTATTAGGTCTTATAATTGATGAGATATATCTCACATTTTGCCATATGTTATGAAAAATAGCTAAATATATCTTAAATCGTACATACATTATGTTATTGTATATTTGGATATATCAAATAACACATGGGTGGTGTAAATATTTTAAAGGTTTTCTTGAACTTCTTTTGAAAAGTCCCTACTTGGACGAGATGTTAATACTTTGACCTTGATCTTACCCTTAAACTAAACATGAACCTTAGAACTTGTGTTCGGTTTTCATCAACGAAACAAACATGTATATAATACATATATGCAGACATGTAGCAGACAACACAAGTTTCATAAAATATTTGTATAACTTTACAAAATTAAATTTATTGGATGAATGGAAACAATCAAAACATTCAAACTTTTAATGGATTTGAATTATGAACCTATATGTGTGTACACGTGTATAAAAAACTATGAAGGCCTATACAAAAAGAATTATGCTAACTGGCAGTAGAATAATAAGCTTACCCTTCTTTTTTCTTCATTAAAATAAGAAAATAAGCTTACTCAATGTAAGGTTGAGAGGTCTTACCAGGACAACTTGGATCATGGTTGAATGCTCCATTAATGACAAAAAAATCATTTAAGAACCGTGATGTTGTTTTATTGGACAACAATATTTTATGATAAATTTAATTTAAGTGTAGAGACTCATGCTGATAACGTGTTATGAAATCAATGGTGATACATCAAAATATAAATAAATATAATCTCGTATTATTACTGTTTGAAATTCAGAATGATTAAAATATGATATGAATATTGTATTATATATTGGAGAATGCAATTAGCTGCACAAGTACTAGTTTAAGTTGCATGCTTCAGCTACCTGTTTCATCATAAGTTGCTACCTGCACAACTGGCTGATTCACCATAAACTGCTGCAAGTCGTTTCTAAATATGCTATAACTTTATCGAGGAATATCCATTAATAATTAAATAATCCATAATAATTAAGCAATTTTGTTTAGTATTTGAATTGGTAGACAAGTTTATAACTAAAACATATAAAGTAACCATTCAAACGTGATTATCACGATTTTTTGTCTAGTTCTTATCACATAATGAAGGGCCGGTCTGACATTTTGGGGGCCCAAAGCGAATTCATAAATTGGGGCCCTCTAAATAAATAAAAATATCCGAACTCTAAATCTCATGGAAAAAAACATGCAATATTACCACCAAACTAATAATTAAGCAATTTTGTTTAGTATTTGAATTGGTAGACAAGTTTATAACTAAAACATATAAAGTAACCATTCAAACGTGATTATCACGCTTTTTTGTCTAGTTCTTATCACATAATGAAGGGCCGGTCTGACATTTTGGGGGCCCAAAGCGAATTCATAAATTGGGGCCCTCTAAATAAATAAAAATATCCGAACTCTAAATCTCATGGAAAAAAACATGCAATATTACCACCAAACTAATATTGTTTGTTTGTATATATATATATATATATATATATATATATATATATATATATATATACACACATATAATACATCTAGATGATCAGGGTCTCCTAAAAATATTAAAAAATTGAAAGTTCTATGCAGGCGTGTCTTTCGCTTTGATACAGGACCGGTCCTGCTAATATAATGTCCATTAAGATTCAGAAACCCCTTAGATCCAATCCAAAAGAAAGTTTGACCAAAATAGGGAAAGGAAAAGATGAAGAGAAAGATATTTTATTTATTTTCGAAAAGAGACTCTTTTTATTGGTTAACCATTAACATGCAAATATCATGATGACGAGACCCGCAATTATAAATTGGAGTAAATTGTGCTTTAATTTGTTTACCATGCCTAATATATCATTATATTTTAAAAATAGTAAATATACCTTGTTTCTTAAAAATAGTAAATGTATGTTGAGTAATGCTGGGTATCACCTAAAAAGTGATCACCCAAATATCACCTTCCTAGGTGGTCCAATTAAATTGTTTCATATAGGAGAGAGAAAAAAAGTAATCAGGAAAGAGAAACAGTTTAATTGGACCACCTAGGAAGGTGATATTTGGGTGATCACTTTTTGGGTGATACCTAGCATTACTCATGTATGTTTATTTTTGTGAAACAAATTTGAAGATCTATGATTTAAATTTTTTTCTTCATTTGTAAAGTTTATATTTTTCTTATCCTTTTATTGTATATTTTACATAAACAACTATGGTATATTTTACTTTCTCTCAATAACAATATTGCCACACAACTTGTTGAACTAATTTAACTGGACAGACCCTTACTATTTATCCAACCCTTAAATGGGAGGTATAGGGTTCAAATCTTATTTCTAACGGGCATGAAGTGAGAGGTACAAGACTTGAACCCCTCCCTGAACATGAAGAGACGCGTATATCTTCGTGGAATTAGTCATGGTGCACGCAAACTGGCCCAGATCACCCGCGTACCAAAAGAAAGCAATAGTGCCACACCCTACCCAAATAGCTAACACCTTTCATCTTCGCTCTCGTCTACCACAATCATGTGATTAGATTTATTCATACAATAATTAGAAGATTTGATATCAAATGTTATCTAAATCAAATATCTCTATTAGTTGGTGTAGAAAAAAACTAAGCACTTGTTTTTTCCTAGTGCAGTGAATATATTTAAATTGTGTTTGTACTAAGGGTAGAAATTGGATCTTAAAATTTCAATTTCGGTTGATTTCGATCTGAAAATTCTGAATTAGAAATAGCATTTTCACGTTCTAATTTTAAAATGTCCGAATTTTGAATTTCCGGAAAAGAATAGGATAGGAATTCAAATTCAAAAATTAGAATTTCCTAGTTCCGGTTCTGATTTTCATTTCCTATTTTTGTTTCCGAATTCTATTTCTACATTTAGATTCAAAATTTTATTTTTAAATATTTTTTATATTTATTAATTATTATATATACATTAGTTTTAATAATAGTAGTATAATATACCTGTTCAACCCCTAAATTATAAATTGAGGGAGCTACCGGACAAAGTCTCTACAATTGGAGTAATCGTAAACTTTTGCACAGTAATGAGCTAAAATAATGAAAAAAAAATCTCTTTGATGAAGTCCAGAGAATCATATGAAGATATTATTGAAAAATAAAAAGATAAAGAAAAACTTAATAGTTGTTTTAATCAAGAATATGCAAATTGTAGGTTATGAATGTGATGATAAAGCAAATACTTTTATATTTTTGTAATTTGTGAAAAAATATAATAAAATTTCAAAAAAATTTCAAAAAAATCTGAATCTGAATAAATTCTGAAAATTCCAAGTGTTCCAAATTCAGAACTGTATTTTGTGTTACGAAAAAAATTTAGTTAAACTAATCGAAATAAGAATTTCCCATTTTTGAAATAAAATTTGGAAATTTCCGAAGCCTTTTCTCGACCCCTTCCTGTCGATTTTCACTCTTACTTTTTGCAATCATCTACCCAGAGGTAACATTAGTCAAAGTTTCTCTATCAATTGTTAAAGTATATATGTATTCCAGCATTCCTTAGAATGCAGTAGTATATTTATCACTTATCGTGCAATCAAAACAATATTGATGAGCATTTAACCTTTTTGAAATCTTTTTATATGCCATATTTGGTGCTTCTTCCAAGGTTATATCTTTGCAACAACTGAAGAAAATCATGGTGTGCAAAAAGTCTTGGGTGTAAATTATACGAGCTAAAGTAAAGTTGTGATGCACGTTTGTTTGTTGTTGCTTGGTGGATATGGAAGGGTCGCTGATAGTTTATACAATTAGGGATGGAAATGGTTATTGTTAAAATTCAAAATCGATGGAAACCAAACCGATTATATAATCATGGTTAAAACCAAAAGGTTATGGTTTTGAAAAGTGTAATTGATGGTTAAAACTATTAGGTTATGGTTTTAGATAAAAATAAAATTGAATAACCAAAATCGTTTATTGTCATATATATTTTCATATTTAATAATTTAGGTAAAAATATATAATCAAATTCTACTTTGGAGATAATATGTGTAACTCATTTTGGAAAATTTTAATATATTTACAAAATTATCGTTTGGTTATGGTTAAAAATCGCAAAACCGCTTAAAAACTCTATAACCTAATAGTTAAAAACTACAAAACTGATGGTTAAAACCGTTAGGTAATAGTTTTTTATAAAATAAAAATGGCTATGGTAAATAAATGGTCATGGTTATGGTTTTTGATTTTTTTGTAAAAACCTGAACCACTGTCAATCCTACATACAATGTCTCTTCCAAATATGCTCGAAGTATGTCTTGATTGGATAGTTTGAAAGTTTCCTAATTTTTATATTTATTCTATAACAACAATATTGTAAGATCATTAAGAAACATGACTCTTGTTGGTGGTTTGAAACTAAAATTAATTACGGTGGTATGAAAGAAATTCCTCCAAATTACCTAGAAAAGTGAGAAAGCTAATAATATGTTTTGTAATGTGAAAAATGAAACCATTTCCTTGTTGTTGCATGATTATACTATTCTATGAATAATCAAATTGTATGGTAGTCATGCCTAACATTTCACTTAATATTAGACAACACCATTAATATTGATAGGCTGATTATAATGGCTTGAGTGAAGGACAAAGTTTGTTAGGATATGTGTGGTATGGTCCATCATTCTTTCGTACTTGGTGACCTAAAAGAATGTCGTTTATACGTTTGAAAATCTTATATAGATATATGTATGTGGCACATAAATGTTATACCACAAGTCCAAATCTAACGATAAACACTTGAGGTTTTAGCGGTATCACGCTCTATGAGCAATTAATTAATAAACCGTAATGATATGATAGTGGTCAGATGAAACGTGATTGAAGATATATGAATTTAGTTGCAATATTTGTACCTTACTTTTTGTATTTTACACAAAATAACTTAAGAAACATAAATGAAAATATTCATATACATATTTCCATTGATGCGAATCAAATTGAATGTTGATGGATGTGCAAAAGAAAGTTTAGAAATAACACGAGTTTATCTGGGAAAGAAGAGGATAATAAAACTGTGGTTTCATAATAAATCTTGGGATGATAATATCGGGTTCATGTGGATATCATAGTTCTTTGTGCATGTCTACCACTAATGATGAATAAGAGGATTGATGAATTAAATATAAAAAGAAGATTTACGACTCACAATACTGCTATTAACAAAAGAATTGTATGTTTGTCTGTCCATTGCAACAATTAAACGATGAAGAAAAAAAATACTTGGCAAAACGTGTAAATTTATTGTTTGAAACTTATATTTAGAAAAATCTAATCAATATATAAATTAGTTAGTCATATTAAGTGCCCGTTTGGAAGTGCTTTTTTGGAGAAGCACTTAAAAGTGCTTTTAGCATTTTAAGAGTTTTTTTAACCTTGAAAAACACTTTTTTGAGAAGCACCAAATATGTGCTTCTTGAAAAAAGCACTTTCAATAATTTTAGATTTCAAAATTATTTATAATAATTTTTTAAAATTTTGAATTTTATTCCAAAAGCGTTTTTTTACTCTAAAATAAGCACTTCCAAACGGGCCCTAAGTTATATGTATACCAATAGAACTTGTATAACAAGATAAAGAGAGAGGTTGGATTTCTAGATTAGCTAATATCTCATTTTGTGAAAAAATTTAACGTGTCACGTTAATTGTTTGACTATAATTTTAGATATATAAATAAATTTCTCGGTTTTGGTATAATATATTTATGTCAATTTGCTTCTTATTATAAAAAATGCATGTAAATAAATAAATTATATCCCCACAAAATTTCCAATTTTGACCCTTGAAATCTAATCAAACTGTGTGCCTTCCGCGTATCCTTTTCCAAACTTATTACCGGATCACACACACGTAACAACGCACTCTTTAAGACAGCAAACTTCGGATCGTATTATCAGTATATTCACTTGGTCTTGTACCGACAACTTACTAACGCTCCAGATCTATCTAACCCGAAGGTCGTCTTCTTTATCATATTTTCCGTCTTTCCTCTTTCCACTGTGTGTACTATAGTGTGAAAATCATATTGTATTGTGTGTAGTGTGTGATTAAGGTTAGCTTTGATTATATACAGGTGAAACAATGGCTCAGATATCACTTCACGGGACTCTCCATGTCACGATCTACGAGGTCGACCAGCTACACGGTGAAGGTGGTGGGCCCGGAATGTTCCGTAAGGTAACTTATTTGATCGTAATTGAGAACTGAGTTCTTCTTTTTTCATTTTGGTTTTCAAAGAAACAATGAATATTGGGTGGTCAAATATTACATATTATATCTGTCTGATCTCTGATTTTCTTGCTGCTTTGAGAATTGAGTTGTGACAGATAGATCTTAATTGTAGTTGCTCATTCTATGCAATCGGAAATAACTTTGATTTAGCTCTGACTTTTAGTGAATAAATAATCATTTACAATTTTGATTCGATAATTTACTTAAAATGACAATGGATCAGATGGTCAAATCTAATCATATTGTTTTTTTAGTTAATACATATTCATATTTTTGTAGCTTATGGGAAAAATCGAGGAAACTGTTGGTGTTGGACAAGGAACTCCGAGAATCTATGCAACCATTGACCTTGAAAAAGCTAGGGTCGGGAGGACTAGAATGATTGAAAATGAACCAAACAACCCAAAGTGGTATGAGTCTTTTCACATCTACTGTGGCCATATGGCTTCAAACGTGATTTTCACTGTTAAAGATGATAATCCCATTGGTGCAACTTTGATCGGAAGAGCTTATGTACCAGTCTCTGAGCTTTTGGAAGGGGAAGAATATGATCAATGGATTGAAATACTCGATACTGAAAAAAATCCAATCGAAGCAGGCTCCAAAATTCATGTTAAGCTACAGTTTTTTGATGTTACACGTGATCGTAACTGGGCTGGTGGAATTAGAGGCGCCAAATTTCCCGGTGTTCCTTATACTTTCTTTCCACAAAGAACTGGTTGTAAGGTTTCTTTGTACGGTGATGCCCATGTCCCAGATAATTTCATTCCCAAAATACCCCTTGCCGGAGGAGCGCATTACGAGCCGAACAGATGCTGGGAAGATATATTCGATGCGATCACTAACGCGAAGCATTTAATTTACATCACCGGGTGGTCAGTGTACACGGAAATCGCGTTGATTCGGGATTCGAGAAGGGAAAAAGCCGGAGGAGATGTTACTCTTGGTGAGCTTCTCAAGAAAAAGGCGAGTGAAGGTGTTAGGGTTTTAATGCTTGTTTGGGACGATCGTACCTCGGTTGGATTACTCAAGAAGGACGGTTTAATGGCAACTCACGATGAAGAAACTGCGCAATTTTTCGAAGGATCAGATGTAAATTGTGTACTATGTCCACGTAATCCTGACAATGGCGGAAGTTTTGTCCAGGATCTTCAGATTTCGACTATGTTCACACACCACCAGAAGCTTGTGGTGGTGGATCATGCCTTACCGAGCGGAGAATCTGACCGGAGAAGAATCGTGAGTTTCGTAGGAGGTCTCGATCTTTGTGATGGAAGATACGATACTCCTTTCCATTCTCTTTTCAGGACATTGGATACGGCCCACCATGATGATTTCCATCAACCTAACTTCCCCGGAGCGGCAATCACCGCTGGTGGACCAAGGGAGCCATGGCATGATATTCATTCCAAGCTGGAAGGACCGATCGCTTGGGATGTTTTATTCAACTTCGAGCAACGGTGGAGAAAACAGGGCGGAAAAGACATTTTAGTAAACTTGAGGGAGCTTGACGAAGTTATTATTCCTCCTTCCGCAGTCACTTTCCCTGACGATCACGAAACATGGCACGTACAGTTGTTCAGATCCATTGACGGTGGGGCCGCTTTTGGATTCCCGGACACTCCCGAAGATGCAGCTCGTGCCGGTTTGGTCAGTGGGAAGGATAATATAATCGATAGAAGCATACAAGACGCGTATATTAACGCAATTCGTCGTGCTAAAAACTTCATCTACATCGAAAATCAGTATTTCCTTGGAAGTTCATACGGATGGCAATGTGAAGATGTGAAAGTTGAAGATGTGGGTTGTGACCATCTTATCCCTAGGGAACTTTCATTAAAAATCACGAGCAAGATCGAAGCTGGGGAGAGGTTTACTGTTTACGTAGTGGTACCCATGTGGCCGGAGGGTATCCCGGAGAGTGCTTCGGTTCAGGCAATATTGGATTGGCAAAGGAGGACCATGGAAATGATGTATAAAGATATTGTTCAGGCTCTTAGAGCCCGGGGTAGTGATGAGAACCCGAAGAATTATTTGACATTTTTCTGTATAGGTAACCGTGAGGTGAAAAAGGACGGAGAGTATGAGCCTACTGCACAGCCCGAGCCTGATTCTGATTACGAAAGAGCTCAGGCCGCTAGGCGCTTCATGATTTATGTTCATTCCAAGATGATGATCGGTAAATTAACGTCTCTTATATTGCTTTATGAAAATATAATTTTTTTTTACTAATACCTTATGGTCCCCTCAAATTTTAAAATCTTCACAGCCGTCTCGACTTTTTAAAATTATCTTTTTAAGCTTTGATTTATTTTGTTGTTTCTATGCTGCCTGCATACCATAGGGACATATAGTGCAATGACTCAAATAATTAGTATAGGGACATATAGTGCAATGACTCAAATAATTAGTATAGGGACATATAGTGCAATGACTCAAATAATTAGTATAGGGACTTATAGTGCGATTTCGCATAATATAGGGACCTATAATCCAATTTTTGCATAATAGGGATGTACACCGCAATATTTTGCATAATAATAGGGGCCTAGAGTGCACATTTTTGCATAATATAAGGATGTATACTGTAATTTTTGCATAAATAGGGGCCTACAATGTATGTTTTGTGTAAATCAGGGGCCTATAGGGCAATTTTGCATAATTTAGGGACCTACAATGCAATTACTAATAAAAACCAGCTTCCTTGGCTCCTTGGTCTCCAACAAAATATCGTGGCTCACCCCCTTGATCCCTATAGTGCAATTTTAACATAATATAGATACCTACAGTGCAATTAACTAAATAAATAGGATCCGCTGCCCCCTCATGCTAACTTTTTTGACATATTGCATGCAGTTGATGATGAATACATCATAGTGGGGTCCGCAAATATCAACCAGAGATCAATGGATGGGTCAAGGGATTCAGAGATAGCAATGGGTTCATATCAACCATATCATCTTGCAAACAGGCAACCAGCAAGAGGTCAAGTTCACGGATTCAGAATGTCTTTATGGTACGAGCATCTTGGTATGCTTGATGATAGTTTCCTTCACCCAGAAAGTGAGGAATGTGCTCAAAAGGTGAATTCTATTGCTGCTAAATATTGGGATCTTTTTGCTAGTGAAACTCTTGATAGAGACTTGCCTGGTCATTTACTCTGCTACCCTGTTGGGATTTCTAGTGAAGGTGAAGTTACTGAGTTACCTGGAACTGAGTTTTTCCCTGATACCAAAGCTAGGATTCTTGGTACTAAATCTGACTATCTTCCTCCTATCCTTACTACCTAAGAAACAAACAAACAAACAACCCTTTATTCAGAGTGAGTGATTAACTGATGTTTTCTCCTTTTTTAATTATCGTTCTTTGTGAAACAATAAGTTATGTTTGGTTTTGTAATTTGCGGATAAGCGGTTGTTATATTTCTACCAAGCGTGAGAATTTGTGGTTTGCTAACTAGATTTGGTGGTTTTGTATTAGACTGTTACTTCATCTTACATCACAGGTTATTTAGTAGTGCTACAAACCATCATATATGTTGTGTTTAATGTTTAATTAATTGCGTATCTTTTAAAAAAATCAGAGAAAATTATCTATAGTTTATAACATGCTTCATTTAAGCATGAGTTCAAAAGCCGGATATTCTTTATATAAGTGCTAGAGATCTCTGATTAGTGGTACAGTGGTTTTTTTATTACTATATATTTTTCAAAGTATAAACATAAGATAATACACAGTTTAAACAGATCGACTTATGTCCAAAAAAAAAAAAAAACAGATCGACCAGAAACAAAACACTCAACAAAGATAACATAGAAACGAAAATATACTCGCTCAATACATCCACCAACACAGACAAAACAAGTAACCACGCCAAAGAGATCATAACAAAAGATCCTCAGGAAAGAATTTTTCAGGTCTAAAAAAAAGGAAGAAAAGATAACTATTGTATTTTTTCAGTCCCAAAAATAATGTTCTAAAAATAATGTTCATTTAGAATTTTAAAATATTTTATTTTACTTTTTTCTACTATTATTTTTGTTAAAATATTTAAAGTTATATTTTCAATAAATATTTAAATTATCAAGATATTAATAATATTAAATGTAATAAATGTATATCTTAATCAGTGTGAAAAACCAAGTGTATATTATTTTGGAACCGAGAAAATAGTATTCATGGAATACAAGTCTAGGAAAAGAAAAGTTTCAAACAAATGTTACAAAGAGAACGTGGAGTTCGGAAGCTCAACCTCCACCTCACAGATCATCAAACTAATTACCAAAATATGATACTAAATAGAAACGGAAACAAGAGGCCGAAAAAATATGATACTAAATGGAACCAGAAACAAGAGGCCGAATTCATATAATGCACTAAACAACCATAGGTTCAACAAAGTCACCAATCCAACACGCCATCAAGAAATGAAATCAATAGCCCATGAACGAATAATAAACACCTACAAATTATAATTAGTCGAGAGCCCACAAGCAAGTAGCACTGAAACCTAACGGCTAGTTAAAGAAGAAGCCCACATGAGTGGAAAACAACCCGCCAACAGACCCCTAGAAAGTCTTCAATCTATATATGCAGGGACGGCCCTAGGCATGTACATAGGGCAACCGTGTTGGACCCCGAGTTGATTGGAGACCTCTAATTTACTAGGTATATGTGTGTGTATATATGTACGCAGTTATGTATAACTAATAGTAGTTTCTTCAACTAAGCAAAGTTTGGTTGGTTATGTTGGTATATCATGGGGATGCAATCCCTTTCCTTATGTAAATTTAACTGTTTATTTTACAAAATTACTTAGTTTTAAGGTCTAAATATTTTAAAATATAAATAATGCAAGTTGATGATTATCTTTTATAAAACTTTAACCTAAGACATTTAATCATTTTTTAATATATTTTGATCGTAATATAAAAAATTATTTAAATTTTATTTAAATTTCATATATACACAAATAAAATAAAGTATTTTAAATTTGTTATTATGTTAATCATAATATATAGGTATCATACAGTTATCAATAAAATAAAAAATATGATTTACAAAATTTTAGGTTTGTTTTTTGGAGTTATTGCTAAAATAAGCCTAATAAAAGTAGCTAATTGTTAAAAGTAGTTTTTAATAATTTATTTTATAAAAAAATACCTAATGAAATAATTATTTATAGAAAACATCTCTTCTATCTTTTTATACATTTACTGCCCTTATTATATTATTTTATTTTTAATACAATGTTTATTTTTTTTAATATTAAACGAATAATGAGACACTTCTACCACAATCACCACCACTATGTAAAAAATATATATTAACCACCGCTACAACCATCACCACCTCCACCACCATCTACTACTGATTCCATTACACAAGCGTGCGTCCGAGAAAATTTATTAACATCGTCATAACTAATTCTAAAAAATTAAAAGAATAAAAAATTTGTACTTTTGGACAAAGCAAATTAATATTTAAGTCTATATTTTTTTTTTTCGCAAATATGAAATTCACTGTTCGAAATAGTGTATTTTTTCCGCAAACATGAAATTCACTATTTGAAAACAATGAATTTCATGTATGCGAAATAAATTTAAAAAATTTAAATAAAATCATAGATGTAAATATTAATTTGTCTCGTTTAAAAATACAATTTATTCATTTTTTAGAATTACTTATGACAGTTTTAAAAAAAATTCTAGACACGCGCGTATAATGGTATTAGTAGTAGTAGGTGGTGGTGGTTGTTGTGGTGGTGGTAGTACTAGGGTGGTAGCGGTGGCGGTGGGAAGTTGTAATAGGGTGGTTAAATTTAAATGATAAATATTAGAGTAGTTAAAACGATTATATAAGGTATTTTTGTCAAGTGATGTTTTTAATAAATAATTTTATTAAGGAATATTTTTAGCAAATAAGTTTTTTAAAAGGTATTCATAGATTAATGACTCTTGTTTTTTTCTTATATAAGTTTTATTTTGGTATTAGTTAATATATTTTATATTATATTATGTATATGTTAAACTCATCTTAATCCGTACGAATATGTGCAATCCATACAATTTTAGATTTATATTTGGATGAATTATCGGATTAATATATTTCATTGTTCAACGGTATAAGGTTGTCGTATTGTGATTTCTTGTTACTTTTAGTTTAATTTTTATTTCACTATTATAAGAGTCAAATCTTGATTGGGTTAAGAACATGGGTGAATCCAAGGGGGCTAGGAGGCGCCCGCCACCACGGCCCCGTGACACAGTGCAAATTTTACCTGGATTTCTTTAGCAAAAAATAGGGTTTCGCCCCCTCAATACCCTTTTCGAACTAGAGGTTAGCCTAGAATTTTTTCCCGGGCGATACCCTTAAATCCCATTGAGTTTTCTAATTTTTCACCCCAGTATATAAATCCTGGAGCATATCATGGTTAATAGATGAAAAATAACAGTTACAATCAACATTATCCCCGAGGTGCACTATGAATTTGTCATATATTGAAAACTATATTTATTTTTTATTTTTTAATGTTTAATATGTAAGAAATAAAAAAATATGTATATCTATTTCGCTAAATCTAATATTTATTATGAAATATGTATTACAAATTGTAAGTGTCGGGTCCCATTTACATTTCACACCTTAAATATTTTTCTAGATTACTCGTCATTTGGCCCAATTTAAAGTTTCCGCCACAACCTCCAAATTACCAGGGCTGACTCTATATAGATGCCTCTGATCTCACCACCAACCGAAGCGAGTAAGAGAAAACAAATCAAGGTGTGGACGACAAATACAAAACTGTATATCTCAATGGTAGTTGTATGAAAAACCTTTCATTTGTGATCGCATCATTTAACCTTGTCTCTATAGCTTTCTCAGTTCAAAATTTTCCCCCATTTATAAAAAGATTTTCAATTTTCCAAGATATATCAGTAACTTACTCAAAACCTGTTAATACACTAAAAAACTGCTTGATCGTTTTTTAACGTGCAACTATCACATCTATTCAGAACATGATATAGGACATGTTTCTTGATACTAAAACCCTGAATAGGTAAATTTGTGTTGGATTCTCCCAAAAAGTCTTAGTAACACCCATACATATTTCTTCATTGCACCATAGATATGCAAATTAAAATGGTTTTTTAGGACTTAGGGACATCTCTATCACGTTGGATGATACGTAGAAAGTGTTCTAATCTGATAGTTGAAGAATCAATAACTAATGTATCTGGGAAAAGAAAGAGTAATCCCTTGCAACAAAGTCAATTTGACCATGTGAGATAACAACCCTTGGTGGGAATACCCATAAATGCATTAGAATTAATAAAGTCATTGAACAACTACATTATATCATTTTTAATATCTCATATTAATATTGTAAACTAAGTGAAGAAGAAGATCAAGAAGAGAAAAGTTGACATTGCAGAATAATAGAGAAATAGCTAAAATGCATGCAATATACTATGAGCAATTAGTGTAATATAAACAATATCGAGTTTACTATATATATATATATATATATATATATATATATATATAACGACTTGTTGTACAAGATAACAACTGATCAAAATAACTGATTAACTAGCTTATAACTAACGAATATTTGTTACCTGATAAGTTTAAGAATTATTTGGATGCCAAGTCCCTCAAGTTATCTTAGTCTGTTGTTGATCATATTTTGGTAGCTGAAGTTATTCTATTTATGTTAATGTATTCCAAGATCCCACACAAGTAGAACATGGATGTTTATGATATGAGTAATGATATATACCACCCAAATACCACCCAATGACGTGGCGTGAATTGGTTGGTAATAAACCGTTAATCTTTCTTGACTTTTCATCTCCTGACTCTTTGTTTTCCTCTAAGATTATTATATGTATAACGAGGTTTCATTATATTGAAATAATTCTTTTCGGTTTTCTCTTTTGGAAAAAAAACCCACAGAAAGCAGAACGGTCTCTCTCCGAATTAGAAGTGTTCTGAAAGCAATAATCAAACTCGGTGTGCAAAGCGTGAAGGCTTCAAGTTTTTGAAGCTGGGTTAGTCAATTCGAGCCTCATACAAATACTTAAGGTATGTAATCGAAACATTCTTTTTAAATTCTTAAATCCAATCCAAGTATAGTGAGGTTTTGCCCAATTTTTTATTACCCAACTAATAATCTGGTCCACTACCCGCTGTGAAGTGGATTTGGACCGTTTACATTATACAGATGACTTGTCTAGCCCAGTGGTTAGTATTACATTTCCCACTCTTGGAGGTTTGTGGTTCTGTCCATAAACTTGTCAATTTTTCCTTTTTCTCTTTTGTCTTCGTTCGGTCTTATATTAGAATAATAATTTGTGCTAGCAAATTGATATACTAATATTCCAAGTATATAATTAATTAATATTTATTATCTAATAATAAAAAATTAATTAACAATATGAAGCAAGGTTAATGCACTCGTTAGTGTGTGACTACGTGGGTTCATCGTTAAACCGGTAGTAGTTAACTCAATTAACTACTAATCGAGTTTGGCATCTAACAACACTTCCCAACGACCGGATAACGTGAAGTAACTCTGTACAAAGAACCTGGCAAAGGATCATACACGTAATCCCTCTATCTTTACAGCTCCGGATCATCCTGGGATATGGTATAACTGTCAGATCCCATCAGAAAATCAACTACGTTACACGTCGATTATCAACGATTGACAAATGACCCAAGAAACTCTTTTCTTCATTCATTGTATCACCTTGGGCAAGGATTTGATACAATCGGTATAATCTTATGACATCGTAGAGCTCAAACTCTTTACCTAGAGTTGATAGATTCCATCTTGACTCATTCTTATGAGCATATATACTTAGCTACATCCAATATTCTTTCGACTAGTATTATGACACACTAGTAGTTCAGTATCAAAACATAACAAGCACATACACAACTATAGTGATGATCTCAGGTTACATGATTACAAGTATAAAAATCCTTATAGAGATTAACCTACTTGACAATTCAAGGTAATTAACCATTAAGAATCTCTAGTTTTAGTCTGTTCGATAATCACATCTCTATGTGCATTATCTATGCACCTAACTCGGTAAACGAGAACTACCGATATTTGTCCAATAAATACTCTTTAGCTGCATATTAATCTAACCAGATCATCGAGGTCTTAACTAGATGATCCTACGATTAAGAACAATTTTAGATTAAGTCATATGAGCTAAATTCTCATTATCATAACACCTTATGATATCTAGTTTGTAACTTCATCAAGGATCTGCCTTTATATTATGTAAATAAATACCATAATCATAAAAGTTTGTCATAGATTAAAGGAAACAATTTCTTTAATCAATACTGTAGGGATAACTATTATTGTGTATAGTAAACACTTGTGTTCAATTTATTACAAGACGATCGGGATTAGGGCATAATTATAACACCTCACCATGCATGTTCTTAGATAAATCTGAATTAGGTTTACTCATATTTAAACCTTATATCTTTTATTTCATATTCTGTAAAAATTAAATACAAACCATATACTCCCTCCGTCCCAAAAATAATGTCCACGTTACTAAATATGGCGTCCCAAAAATAATGTCCACTTACCATTTCAAGACAACTTTTTCTACTTTTTTCCCTAATTACCCTTACTTTTCTTTTAATTTATAATTATTCAAATTATTATTTTATAGGGGATTACATTTTCTTAGGCATAGAAATAGGTGTGCATTGTCATTAATGATGACATTTATTAGGGGTATTTTTGTATATGTAGAGTTCAATAATGACATTTCTTAATCTGTGTGAAAATGCTAAGTGGACATTATTTTTGGGACGGAGGGAGTACTTTCTTTTAAATATCTTTTAAATATAGAAGAGACGGCAAAGTCATGTTTTAAAAAGTCTATTTATTAAGTTGTTATATGCCACATTAAATGTAATCTTTATAGTCGTCCAATATTTAATGAAAAGTTCTAGATTTAGAAAGAAAAAAAAATTAGTGAAAGGTGCAAAATAAATGAAAAAATGTTTACTATTACTCTGTCTCGACACGTGTAATGCAGACCGTGACTGCCAAATGATTCTCTTGTGTGTGCAAAAAGAGCTTCACAAGTTGGATTGAGTTGAAAAGAATCTCAACCTATCTCAATAATCTCACAATACTTTTGCCGACTCCTCATGAATCCTCAAGTCTATTCCGGAATTCGCTTGTGGCCCTCGTATATTCAACTTTCTTTTTTTAATGGTGAGAAATTTAACACAAAGCTAAGCGAAACTCAGCTTATTAATCGACAACCTAGTGTTTTTTTAGTGAAATGATTGATTAAGATGTCTCAGGCAAAAATTTGATTAAGATGCTCTTTAACTCAAAACCACAACATAGTATTGAGTAATCTGTCCCTCTAAATATCTCCAATACAATAAAAAAATTCAAAAATATAGTAATAAATGAATATGGTCATGGTGCATTTTAGTAAACACTAAAACCAGATAGTCATTTTTACAGGTGCGTCCTAGAGGGCTTTAATTTATATATTTCTGAAAAATTGGAGAATGAGACCCTGCTCATGACCATAATAGGCTTATCTTCAATAATTTATATAAATGATAATAATATATCAAATATATTTTTAAAGGGATGTAATTTCTTGTGGTTTAATTATTATAAAAAAAAGTGATTTGATTAATAAGTTCTCGATAAGGTCATTGTTAACTTTGATTTGGATTTCTAAGTTTTCAAATTTTCTATCAGCACTCCTACCTGTTGTTGAGTCTGATCACCCATCTTTCATACTTTTCTCGTCTAATGGGCTTCTTAAAAGACATAGCAATTTTTAGGTAATAACCAGATGGCTGACCTTTCATACAAGTCTTTCATGCACAATCATGCAAATCTGTATGAACGCAAATGTGCCAATTCAGAACATTGAGGATGAACCAGTAGAAAAAGGTGAAAACTTGAGATCGATTTCAATTGCAAATGTTCACAAAAAGGCCAAGAAAAACGATATGGAGTTGGACAAACCATTTGGAGAAGAAACCAATGCTAAACCTCATAGACGCAGAACTAGAGTTGCCAAAGATCATGAGGTAATTGAAAGAATGAAAGCGTTAGAGGAGAAGCATAAGGATGTGTTAAAAGCGTTAGGAAAAGTCATAAGAGAGTTGGTGCTTATAAAGAATATCCTTGATAGGGTGAGCGATTCGCAACACGTCACCTACACGATGCTTAAGAAAGTAACCCAACCTGGACGCAATAATGAAAACCAGCCTAGTGATGGTTAAGATACGTTGCCCTATCCTTTTTCATTTAGTAATGTATAATAGTTTGTTTGCTTTATCGAGACTTTTTGAGTCGTGTGGACACGACTCATTTTTGAGTTTGGGGTGGGGTTCGTTGCCTCATCCCAATTTTTATGTGTTATTTGTTTTATTTGCTTTCAATAAAATTAATTTTAGGGTTGCGTTTGACTGTAGAGCATTTTAAATGTACTCGTTAAGCAAAATTATTATGAATTTATGATAGAAAATAGTAGACTTTAGGAGTTAGTATAAAACGCACTTAGATTGCATGCAAACATTAGGTAATTGATAGGAAAAAAAATTAACAATGCAAAAGCAGTAAACTTGTACTTAAGGAAAATGTGTGGTTTGTAGAACGTGAGATCCAAATGAGTAGAGAACCCACTTAGGTATGAACTAGAGGCAAGCTATGTAAGTAGGAAAATGATAGAGGTAGTTCTTTGATAGCCATTTGAGATCTTTTAGCTTTCTATCCCTTAATTTAATATTATCCGTCTTAGCCCCATTTTTAGCCTTTAAGCCTTTTTTTGTCGCCACGATATAAGCCCATATCCCCTTAGTTTATTAGGCATTTCCATATGACCCGCACTTGAATCACAATCATGAGACTTCTGTCTTGAGCTTGAGTTTGGGGTGGTGGGTTTCATTATTGGGAGATTACATTTGGGAGGGATTTTCATGCGTTTGTATTTATGCGCCAGTTGTGATGATGTATATTTTGTAACCATTTGCCGGGGTCCTCAAAATATATATAAGAGACATGGCCATTCACATCAAAATGATGGTCAGGGATATCTTATACTAGTGCATCAAATGGGTTGAGTGAGAACATATTCGAGTGCAGACTCAAGCTCTTGGACAGTTGTTGATGGTAAGTGATGAGAGAGCCAAAAGCTCACTTCAAATTTACCAAATATACATTCCATACCGTCCCTAAGCCTATGTTAAAACCATAAAGTCCTCGTGATTCCTAGATACATAATGAATTCATATTCAGCTAATAGGGAGTAAGCTAAGTGTAGCGTTCAAAACGAGTAGGGATCGATGAACACCCTATAGCCACCATCTTGAGATAAGTATAAGCGTAACCTTCTAGCATTGTGAAATTAATTTTGGATTGATATTATTTGTGTTTTATTTTTGCGTGACATGTGTATGTGTATATTAATTCGTAGGTCATACTATATGAGATTTGTTTTAAGTTTTGATTTGGGTATTATTCACTAGATTCTACATTTCTGCGTCTCACCTAAGGCCCTTGTTTTGTTTTACTTTGTCGGGACAACAAAGGTTTGAGTTGGGGGTCTTGATGTCTCCCTAAATGTTCTAATTTTATGCCCTTGGGAGACATCATTTTTGGTGTTTATTCGACTATTTTAGATAGACTTTTGGTGTTAATATGCAATAAATTGATTTTGCTCTTTTAATTCTAGTATAGTTCATTTATTAAACTTTTGCGCGTAATATGGTTTGTTTTGAGTGAAAAGTTGTAGGTTTTGAATACTAGCTAGGAGAGGAATCCAATAATAAATTCAAAGATCGTTTAATGAAGTCAAAGCAAGAAGAAATATTCCGAAAGAATTGATAATTTCAAGCTGCAAATCTGGAAAGTTGATAAAGATTGCTAATTTCTAGCCATCTAAGAGTGGATTTAGCCTCTGACTTGTGAAGAGAATTTGTTCCCCATTTAATTACGGAAATTTAGCAACTGGAATGGGGTCAATCCGAGATGAAACGAGCCGGTTAGAGCTGATTTAGTGAAGATGGTGCAGCAGTTACGGGATTTGGGCTTAATTAATGGACTTGGGCTTTTCTAATTTTCATTTAATCTTTAAGAAAAGCCCTAGTCCGAATTTCACATTTTAAATAGGTTTTAAACTCATATTTTTACACACCATTCAGAGAAAATTGATACGCTTAAGAGTCAGAACATTAGAGAAAGAGCTGGAGATTGTCTATATCTCCAATTCTCAGCCAATTCAACTCCGTAATTAGGTTCTTTTATTTTATATTGTAAAACATGATGAACTTATTTATTTATTTAGTTTTCGTATTTTTAATTAGTATGATCTAAACTTAATAAGTGCTTGAGAACGCATAATGGGTTAATCCCAATTTGATTTTGTTTCATGTGTTTGGATTTGGGATTATTATAATTGAAAGCAAATTGGGTAAATTGTATTCTTCATTAATTTGCTTTTACCTACTATCATTGACGTAATTAACCAATCATAGGACTTAGTATCTAGGCTATTCCATATAGTGGCGTATGGATCACCTTACGGACCTAATTAATAAATGTAGGATAGAAATTATAGACTTTGACGAGTTTAATTAATCCTATGGCCAATTGGGTATAAATAGACTTAATCACTTGAAGGTGGACTATAATCACCCTGACGGGGTTTGTAGCACCTAAGAGTAGCTCCTTAGTCCACCCTGACGGGGGTAAGGAGAATTCCGAATCCCGACCATTACATATTTACCGATTTGTCCCTTAAACATTACATGAAATGAATGATAATTAGGTGAAATCCTTGCGTCTCTCAAGTACTGCCTTTCATACCTTGCGTAAACTACTTTAATTTCTCTCGTCTAGTTTAATCTTTGAATTAATTTAGAATTTTAATTTATTGTCTTAGTTATAGAAAACCAAAACAAACATTCTTATAATCATTTACTTGCTTTTACGTGCAATTAATCACTATCTGGTAAGCATTAGAGTCAACCAATCCGTCCTTGAGAACGGATCTATATTATCACATATATTACTTGGGACAACTGTACACTTGCAGTTGTGGTTCTTTTATCCTTATTTGCATTTTATTTTAGAATACACAAAGGACCACCAGTCTCTCGTTTTGTTTTAAATATTAGCCGTTAGGAGACATCATTTTAGGTGATTAATAGTCTTATTGATAGAATTTTAAGCTTATTTAGTTGTATTGCATTTTCTCTCCTTGGAATTGTATTATTTGCGTTTTAAAGTTTTTGTGCGTTAATTTGTTTGTTTTTAGTGAAAAGTTATTAGGTCCATGGATTCTATGGAGAACCAAGACAAGGAGGAGAAGTGAGAATTAAAGTCTTATATCGAGCGTAGAAGTCAAAGGCAAGAAAATATGATCTGAAGAATTTAATAAAGGAGAGGGAAATCTAGAAAGTTGTTACAATATACTGTTTTTGAGCCACTTGGCCACTGATTTAGCCTTAGAGCCCTGAAATAAGGAAGCTGCGTTTTTGAGTTAGGAAGATTTTGGGACTGGAATCAGGTGATTTGGAGTTGAGACGCAAAAGTTATCCGTTTTACTAACAACTGAAATCAGTTACGAGATTTCTAATTAGGAGTTGGGCTTTTATTCATTTAATCTATTCCTTTAAGTAAAAAAGCCCAAGTGCTAATATAAATAGACCTTTAGACTTCATTTTTAGACACACTTCAACATAAGCTTCATATTTCTACAAGAGAAAGCCAAGAGCAAAAAGGAGAGAAAAGCTAGAGATAGAGAAAGTTATTTCTTCCATCAACAGCCTATTCAAACCCTTCAGTTAGGTTCTATATTTTATCTTTGTAATTGAATATGAATACTTCTTATTTTATTTCAGTAATTTCTAGTTTATTCATGAACTAATTTCCCTAGTGTTTGGGAATCGCAATAAAGGGATGAACCCTAATTAATTTATTCTATGTTTTTGAATTTGGGATTTTTATAATTTATTTTGAGTTGAGTATTATATATTGGTTATTACTTTATTCTTCATTACTAATTCTTTTTTGGTACAATTAGAAATAGGTTTAGTATTCGGGCTATTCACTTTAGTGGCAAAAGTGATCATTCGACAACGGCTTGAATACAGACATAGGTAATACCCGTGTCATGTCTGTTATTGTCTGATAGACTTAACTAACGACATAGCCAAAGAGGTAAATACTTTACATCCAAAGAGGCATATTCGCCCAGGTAGGGGTTTATAGTCCTTTAGAATAGCTCCTAGGTCCACCCAACAGGGAGCTAGGAGATATTAGAATCCCAACTAATATAATAATACCAATTCTACCCTTAAATAGAGACATTGATTACATTGATTAGGTAAATTCCTTGCGAGAATCAAGTACATCTCTCATTCTTGCGCCTACTCTTATTTGTTACCTGCTTTAGTTTATTTCTGTAAATAATTTTAGTGCTTTATTTAATTGCATATTTAGATTCTAAAACAAAACCAACACACATTTTTTATCATTTACTTTTCTGTCATAACAATTATCTTCACTTATTTGATAAACATTATAGTCATATCCATCCGTCCTTGAGATCAAAAACCCGTTTATCAGATATTACTTGGACGACCAGTACACTTGCGGTCTATGTCCCTCCTTTTTTAGGGGTGTGATTTTATCAAACACCAGGAGACATCAAGTGCTCAAAGGAAAATATTTTCCAAACTCTAAATTTCTCGAAGCTTGGATTGGATATAAGGAGACATTTCAAAAGAATATTAAATAGATGGTAGAAAATGGATTTTCCATTCATATATGGGTAGATATTTGGACCTCTGACGGTAAAAGACTAAATAATATGACATATAGTGAGCTCTGATTAATAACAATGAAAAGGCATGTAAAATGGATCTTATCCATTATTTGTTCTCTCCCATCATAACTAATGATATTTCCCTTATCCACATTCCTTCTCTTGGAGGTGTGGATAATCCTAGTTGGACACTATCTATATAAGGACATGTTACCGTCGCGGTTAAGGTTAAGGTTAAGGAGGCTTATAATATAATTATCATTAAAATAGAAATTATACTTAGAAGTATACTTAATAAAAGAGGCGATCCATCCAAGCTAGTTCCTTCTAACCTTTGGAAACTAATTTGGGGTCTTAAACTCCCCCTATAAAGTGAGAAAAATCCTCCAGAAAATAGCTAATAATTCTCTACCAACAAATGTAAATATGTTTAAGAGACATATATCAAATACATCCAGGTCTTATGACGTATTTAGACTTGGCCTCTTGAGTTTGGTTAACATCGCATTTAAATCTTGTGACAATGTTGGGAAGGCTTTAACCCCATTCTACGAGGATAATTTGAATAATCTAGATAACTTTCAAATTCATAATATTAACAAAGAGGACGTGATGGTTACTACTTATCACAACCCGACTATTAATGCACCTTTGTGAATTGGCTCATATGTACTTCCGGTGAGCCAATACTCGGTTTCTCACAGACACCATGTTATAAGAAAAGTTTCTAGGCTCACTATTATTCATCCACATGATACACGATACAAATATTATGCCCCAAATTTTTGTTACGCCTGCATGTCGTTTGGATAGAATTGCTTTAAATTAATTGTTATGCGGTTTGGAATGTTTCTAATGGTTTGGAGTTATGATCGATGCTAAAGTTTAGTTATGATCTATGGTAAAGTTCAAAAGTATAATGTGTGTACTACCTTTTGAGTCGGTTTTGGTTGTATTCCAAAAGTACCCAAAGTACCCAAAGTCACGATCGATCAAGCTTTGTGCACCACATTGATAGAATAGTAGAATTGAGAGACCCACATGTTCCACTTCCATTTGATGAGATGACGGTGACATTACAGGATGTCGTGATGATCCTAGGTTACGCATTTGGTAAAGCTGATATATGCGCGGACTCTCCAATAAAGATAGGTGACATGTGTTTGCGACTTCTCAACCAAAACCCTAGACCTAAGGTGGGGGTGCGTAACTAGGTTAAAGAAGGAATGTTTACAAATAAAGTGGCTTAGAGACAACTTTGAAAGTGAATTTATCTATTTTTATAATTTTTTATGGAATTGATTTTAAAAATAATAAAAACATATAACAATGTGTCTTTTTTAGATGGCCCACCTGCCGATGCAGACGATTAGACTTTGAGACAATATGCTAGGGCTTATATACTTTATGTCATTGGTGGTTATCTCCTCCCTATTGGAAAGAAGACTGAGGTGGCATCCTTATATCTTCACTTGATAGAAGATCTTGTCGTGACCCGTACTTATAGTTGGTATTCGACAGTGTTAGCGCATTTGTACAGTGGATTGTGTGCTTGTTGCGAATATTTGGGCAATCACTATTTGTCGGGATGCGTCGTCCTATTACGTGTATTACAATAAAACTAATTATTGCACAAAGTGGTAAAGATAATATTGATTTTTGCAAATAATTATTACTTACTTTGATACAAAATTGGTGTTGGAGCATTTACATTTGACCAACCTTGAGAAATCCACTTGTATTCGTTATAGATGATCTCTTATCTACATAGACTGGATATATTTTAATTATGCTACTATTACTAATAAGTGATTTAGTAGTTATATGTGACCCAAGACCTAGACAAATATTGCAATAAATTACCTTCCATTTTATTGGGATGAGTTGGATTAATTAGAACTGTGCCAGGTTAGTTTGACTACATAATCACTTTCAACAAATAGTTACAATATTATATTTTAATGTAGTATTATTAACCTTTTTTTTATTGTTGTTGTAGGTTTATTGGATATCGTACGATGGTAATCGTCTAGGTCAAGTGGTGCCGATTTGCTTGGACGACGCATAAATCTATTTGAGTGTTGTCATTTTGATCCATTGTGCAAAATCAAGTGGTACCCTCCGGATAGAGTTTTGAGTTAGTTTGACTTTGTTCATTTTATACCTTCCACTATTTTACAAACCGAAAACCCTACCCATGACACAGAGAATAGGAAAGAAGCGGCAAATGAGGTTTGACTAGTTTTGCCGAAAAATATATATTGATTTATGGAATAATCGTCTAAATAACGCTTTGAAATTATATCTCACACGTTTTCATCTATTCCGATCAATTTTTACCCTAAGTTTTACTATCTCGTATATTAATTTCAATTTTCAGTAAAACAAAATTGTATAATTAAATTAAAACCCTAAATAATCTAACATACCGGGAAAAGTGTAGATTTTATACACCTGTTATCTAATCGTCCAGGTACATAAAGGCGTCCAATGTACTCCAATTCGTGTATCTACATAAATTCTGTCCCTAATTAATTTCAACATCCCAGCTATTAGTTTAGTATATAAATTAATATATTTCAGATTATTACCCTCACAAACACCCAATATGTCAAGTAGTATGTTGTGCTCTCATGGTCTGGTCCTTGCAACGGCCATTACTGTTTCTGCAGGTACATTAATTCTTTTCGATCTTCTCAGAGAAAAGTATTCATCAATTTCCGAGACGACTAATACTCAAGATTCCACTTCCACGCCTACAAACCAAATTCTCAGGTCATGTTTATCTTCAGGTAAGTGTTCAAATTTTAAATTCCTATCTTTTCCATTACAATCAATCATTTACCTAAAAGAAAATTCTTTTTTGGGCTTTTTCTACCTACAGACTTTTTTTTTTTCATAGAATTGAGACTTTTGGGTGTTTTTTTGATCATATTCTATTGCCTGAAATCATTAAATGTTTTAGGTAGCAAGAAAAAGGATGGAAAAGGGAAGAAGAAGAAGAAGAGAGTTAATTTTGCTGATGATGTGAAGGATTCAAGTGACGTTCAGAATGGTGAAGAGTACAGGAAAAAGATGAAGAAGAAGGTTTCAAGAATTCATATGCAGAAACAGAAGCAGTGCGTTAGATGTGGAAGTGAGAACGTTGAAATTGGAGGAATTAAAACTAATCGAGCGGCTCTATACAATGGGATCATGCTTCGGAATCGATTACAAACAATCTCATACTCCTTCTGAGTTCTGAGTTCCGAGTCTGACCAATCAATCTTTAAAAAAGGAAATATATTATTAACATTTTTTTTACTATTGCTAGTTATTGTATTGTAAGTAGTTACTAACATTTCTTTTTTTGGACAATTAACGTTTGCTTTTACTTACCTCACTTTGGAGATTTATTTAACGATTTTAGGATATCTGGATCATTACAGTATTAATCATTCTAATAACTTTAAATTTTGTTACTTTATTTTAGTGAATATTGAATATTATAAAAAGAAGAAAACAATATTATAGTCTGAAGTTATTCCTTCCATGTTTTCTAATAACCACTCAAACAACTACGATCTTATTTCTTCCCATTTTTGTTATCTTAATAGGTTTCAACAATCGATAAAAAAAAGTTTCATTAATACTTGTGCTATTAGCTTTTATAGAATAAATCTATAAATTCTTAAGAGTAAAGTCTCATTAAGTACTGTGATTTAATATATTTTATCAATTTTGATTATATATTTCAATTGTGTTTGTTTTTGGGTCAATCTTTAAATGTATGATCAATTTTAGTTAAACTTTACTATATCTTTATAACGGAATTAGACGATAAGTTAATTATTTAATTTGTTATATTTTCAATGTCCATGATTAATTCTACCTCTTAAATTAGTAGTATAAAGATAATAATTTTATCGACTAATTAATTCTTTAATAAAATTGACGGTAATTAAAAATGTAGGAATAAATAAAATTAGACAAAATTGAATAGGTATCTAAAATTGATGCAAACCAGTTGGGTTAGCGTAATTGGTTAAAATTTTAGTTTTTTTTTTTAACAGTATAGTATAAGTTCGAATTGAGTCAAGTCTAAAGTAGTTTTTTTTATGTATTAAAAAGAATTAATGTTACATATATAAAATACTAATGTTTAGTAGTACTTTACTTGATTTTTTTTTGTTAATTTAATTTATATGTCACTTTTTAACCAAGCTAAAATAATATGTGGCTCTAGTTGCACAACCAATAAACTATTTGTCTATATAGAAAGATAGTCTTTTCAGTTGATGATAGAAATATGAAAGCAATGTGCACTGACCAGAATCTCCACTTGGCGTATAGTTGTAATTGTTTATTGTTTAAATTTTTTGATATTATTTTAATAGAATTTAATTTTTAAAATTAGTAGTTACTCTTTTTTTTTTGGACGGTCGTTACAAACGTATCTAGTATTCTAACTCTCAGCCGATCCCGAGTCTCATAAACAGCGTGTCCAGGGCAAAAAAGCCCTCCAGCTACTGATGCCGCTTGCCTAGCTCTGCGCGCAGCGTTATCAGCCAGCCCGTTTAGTCGACGCGGCAGATGCTTGAAGAACAGACACTGATGTTCTTCAGCGATCCTGCGAATCCGCTTGACAAACGGTCTAACTTTCCACCATGCCGCTAGCAACGACTTGATACCTTGAATAAGATCAAGGTTGTCCGAACAAATAATAGTTTTAACGCCTGAGTAGGAAAGGCTAAGCTGAGCAGCCTCAAGAACTGCAATTGCCTCGCATTCTGCTGCCGAATCTGTCCAGATAGACTTAGAAAATGTACACCTTTGACCAGTCCTAGTGTCTCGTTGGACGATGCCAATTCCGCTTCGTTCGGTCTTGTCTTTAAAAGACGCGTCACACGTAAAAATGAACTGGGTCCCACGAAGTTCCTCTGGATCCCACGGGTTTTCTGCTGGCTTTGATTGATTTGTAGAGGACGTTTGTGGCTCCACATCCCATTGCTCACCGTACAGATCCTTCATACCTGCATTAATTGCATAAATGACATTCCTCGGTTCAATTCTGATGTTCTCGTGAACCATTTTCATTTTTGTCTTCCAAATATTCCAAAGTGTCAGTTGTATATAAGCAATAAATTTATGTTGTTCCCAAATCGAGTCCCCCATGTTGTCACAAAGGTTAGTAATCCATTCCCCAATTGTCTGGGGTTCCGCCTCCGGAACTCGGATTTGGAGGGCCGAACCAGCCCAAACCTGTTTACAGAAAGGACAAGATAATAATAAGTGTACTACAATATCAGTGTTATTGTCACACCATAGACATGTCTTATCCTCACTACAGTGGCGATAATAGAGGTTTTGTTTAGTAGGGAGAATGTTCCTACAGGCCTTCCATGTAAACGATCGAACTTTATTTGCTACGTTAGATTTCCAGACCCGATTCCATAACTTCGGGTTGTTCAAATCTGCGTGGCTAGAAGTTTGAACTGCAGCATCATTAGCCATCTGTGTCAGAATTTTGTAACCTGATTTTGTAGTGTATTACCCCGACTTTGAATGAGGCCACATAAAGATGTCTTGATCGTTCACATTAAGTAGAGGAGTCTTGGCCACTTCCCCTCTAACCGGAAGGGGGAGCGCTGAGTCAATCACTTCCCAATTCCAACCATCCTTATGCTGGTTCATTAGTTGGTCAACCGTTTCCAGTTGGGTGTCTTGGGGTTTGTCTTTAATGATACCCGATGGTAGCCATTTGTGTTTCCAAATATGTGTCGATTCCCCATTTCCAATTTGAATAAAACCTTGTTCGATGAGAAGGTCCCTGCCTTTAAGTAGACTAGCCCAGGACCAAGTTCTACTTTGTTGTAATCTAACATCCAGGAAATTGTTGTTAGGAAAGTAGATACCTTTAAGTACCCGTGCAGCCAGAGAATTAGGGTTGTTCAGTATTCTCCAGGCCTGAGCAGCTAGCAAGGCCGTATTTGATCTTTTAAGGTCCCTGAAACCCATCCCTCCGACCACTTTTGCCGCAGTCATCTTTTCCCATTCAAGCCAATGAATTTTCCTTTTTTGTAGTGAGTTCCACCAAAATCGTGCAATAATCGATGTAAGTTTCCTGCAAAATCCAATAGGAAAGGAGAAGATAGACATAGCATAACAAGAGATAGCCTGTAATACTGCTTTAATAAGGACCTCCTTTCCTCCTTCGGATGAAAGTTTGGCAATCCACCCCTTTGCTTTTTTGAAAACTTTGTCTGCAATCCATGTCAGTGTCTCCATTTTGGATCTTTTATGACAAAGTGGGATTCCCAGATATTTCCCCAGATCCATCGTTTCCTGAATCTGTAGAGATGACGTAACATAATGTCGAACATCGTCCGGCGTTTGCTTGCTAAAGCAAACCGACGATTTATGGAAATTCACCTTTTGCCCTGAACATCGGCAGTATGTATTAATACATTCCTGAAACTCTTCTAGATCCTGTCCGTCAAGTGATAGAAAGAAAAGAGAGTCGTCTGCAAAAAAAAGATGAGAAATAATAGGGCAATTTCGAGTCATCTGTATGCCTTTAATCAGTCCCATCTCCACTTTCGATTCAAGAAGGGAGATGAGTGCTTCTGCAAGGAGTGAAAATAGTAAAGGTGAGAGAGGGTCCCCTTGTCTAATGCCTTGACCTGGTTGAAAAGGGGGTTGTTTCTCCCCATTGATATTAATTTGAAAAGTAACCGTTGAAATGCAGTTCCATATCCAATCAACCCATAGCTGGTCAAAACCTAATTTAACCAATAAAAGTCTAAAGAAATCCCACATTACCTGGTCATAAGCTTTTGCCATGTCCAGTTTAATAGCTGCAAAATTTGCCTTGTTTTTCAATTTGCGTTTCATAAAAAAAGATACTTCTTGGGAAATGATAATATTATCCTGTATTGCTCTCCCTTTGATAAAAGCTGTCTGAGTAGGGGATGTGACATCATTAATGATGTCCTGTAATCTGTTAGCTAGTATCTTCGCAATAATTTTGTATCCAAAGTTAACACATGAGATCGGACGGTAATCCCCCACCCCGTTCTGAATTTCTCCCTTAGGAATAAGTGTAATCAAAGTCTTATTTAACAAAAGAAGGGTAGTATTATTAGTAAAAAAATCAACCACGAGTTTAACCAGGTCCGGCCTATAATGTCCCAGTATTCCTGAAAGAATTTACCGTTCAAGCCCTCCGGTCCAGGAGCTTTGCTAGGGCTCATATCAAAAACTGCACGTTTGATCTGGTCCTCGTCTGGGATGGTAGTGAGTTTTGCATTCATCTCTGGAGTAACCTTTGATGAAAGATTCCGTAGCGCTTCATCCAATTCCGTTGGTTCCTGTTCTTTTAGTAAATCTTTATAGAAAGTATTAAATTGTATTTTTATATCCTTATCAGTTTGTACCCAAACCCCTTGGTCATTCTGTATTCCCGCGATTCTGTTGAAATTTCTCCTTTGAGAGGTGAGAGCAAAGAAATATTTGGTATTTTTGTCTCCGTAATGTATCCACTGGTCTCTAGATCTATCTGACCAATAGATCTCTTCCCGTTTCCAGTACATCTCTAGTTGTTCCCTAATGTTGGCCTCCTCCAATTGTTTCTGTTCAGAAAATAGTGCATTAGTAGTATCAATCAGTTGATGTTCGAGTTCTTTGATCTTCTTCTTATTATTCGGAAAAGTGTTCCTATTCCGATTCGTCAAAGCCGAAGTGGTCGCCTCTCGTTTATGAAGAACAACCTGTAACGGTTCATCGTCAATTGGTTCTCCCCAAGCATTAGAAATAATTGTTCTACATTGATCATGAGTAAACCAATTAGTTTCAAACTTAAAATGTTTCATAAAACGTCTTCCTTTCCCATACGGGAGAAGAACGATGGGTGAGTGATCTGAACCCGTTGCAGGGGGTAGATACGCAATTGCATTAGGAAAAGCTTCGACCCATTCAGTAGATGCAAAAACTTTATCAATTTTGGATTTGACAATGTTCTTAGCAGATCTTCGGTTTGTCCACGTGAAGTAGCTTCCATATGTCTGAATTTCAGTTAGCATGTTATTAGCAATAAATAAATTGAAATTTAAAATATGTTGTTGGTTGGGAGGAGATTTGCTGAGTCTCTCGTTCCCATGTGAAATATCGTTGAAATCTCCTAATAGAATGACTGGATCCCCGTGTTGCGCTTTCCATTCAGTAAGATGATTGTAAAATATTTGTCGATCACTATACAAGTTAGGAGCATGCACGAAAACATAGTAATAAGACATTACAGTATCATTAATTAAAACAGAAATAAAGTTAGGGCCAGATTCCAAAATAGTCATAGTAATACTTGAGTTCCGAACCAACAAAAACCCGCCAGAGCGATCCTGTATACCCTGGGGATTCACCACAAAAAAGTTATCAAACTTCAGATTTCTCACAACCAACGGGGCATCCTGCTCCGACATCATCGTCTCACAAAAACAAGCCACCTCGGGCCTATGCTCGTCCACCATGGCCTTCAAAACTTGACCTGTCAGGGGGGCCCTAATCCCCTGATAGTTCCAAGAAAATGTGATCATAGCCACCCCGCAGCCAACTCCGGGTGGCTGCTACCTCGACTTCCTCGATCGCCTTTCCTGCCCCAACCACTCCCTCTAGCCACCTCGTTACCTGTTATCTTTGAAAACTCTATGTCAACCTTCTCGTAGTTTTGATTTATCTCTCCTTGATCCATTCTGACCTCGATCAAGTAAACCATGTCAATGTGAAGGGTCTTCCGCAGCCGCTGATCAGTCTGACTTTGCTTTTCTTCATTATTGGTAGCCTCCAAAATCAAATTTTTCATTTGTTTCTTAATTTCCTGTATCCATTGAGAAACAATGTCCAAACAACCAAAATGGAGACCACCCCAACTAGTAGCACCCCTGACAGTTTGGCCACCTAAACATTTATTTTCAATAGTAAAAGGTTTCCTCCAACACGTATAATGTGAAAAAATTCCCACCAAATCTATGAGATAATCTGTAGTCCACCTGTAGCTAGTATATGTGATAAAGTTCGTCGAAAAAACCATAAGGCAGAAAGCCACATGTCCTAGTACATCATCTAGAATCTCTTCGTGAATGTAAAATTTATTGTTGGATATAGGAAGCCCAATAATAGTCAAAATACCATCCAACAGCGACTCTCGGATTCCTTCTGTCTTCATCAGACCTTGTAGGCCCAGCCCACTACCGTCTGGTCTATTGTCCCCTCCGACCACCTGCGTTCCTATGTAGCGAATTGGCCTACCTTCCTCATCATTCAACCATCTCCTGAATTTTGGAGATTTCAAACAACAGATATTAATTTTGTTTCGTCCCCAGATTTCCAGCCTCTTTCCTTCCCCTGTATCTCGATGAATAACCAACCCACGAATCTTTCAGAAACACTCGTTCTTGTTAGGCCACCATATCACCATGGAAGCTCTGTTAATTCGATTACCCAGATGCATGAACCCTCGAATCCGTGCTTCATCCGTAACAACAGCCTTAACAACGTCACTGGTGTGATAGCCGAACCTAAAATGCTGTGGTAAATTTTCCTTAAACCGCCTATGATTTCTAGCCCATCTCGGTGTTGCACACTCCATAATTAGTAGTGTATTATTGTGTCCGCTGTCGTTGCAATGAAACCCTAAGACGAGTTCATGAAAAGCTCAAACTAATGCAGGCGTGGTTCCTTCTGTATTCGTTCCGCCGGTAGATTGTGTTGCCCAACACGAAGTTCCGTCGGTAGAGAGACCCATCCTTGCCCGCGAGAATAACTGTTCCACTAATCTTGAAATAACGTAACCCAAAATATGCTTAATCAACCCAGTTCCAGCTTGTTGGTTAAGACTCCAAGTTTTGTCAACGATATGAGGTATCCGTGTCGTCCTAATTTGTTCGCCCTTGACCTCACTTTCAGTTTCTCCATCAGTTGGAAGCCCCATAGGAGACAAACTTTGTGAATATATCAACTGAGACACACAGGGGTGGTATGAGGTGAAGATTTGATTGTGGTATGAGGTAAGAATTTGATTGAGAATACTGAAATTTATGAAACCCTAGATGTCGCCGAATCGCACCTAGTCGTAGGTGAACTGTGTGAAATAGAGCCTCTCCATGTTACATTTGTTTAGTAGTTACTAAAAAACTACATTACTCTATGAATAAATTAAATTTAAATTAAATTTTATCTTGAATCAAAATGGTATACATATATACTAAATTAAAAGTAATATCTAATTACACTAAATGTTTTTTTAATACAATGAAGGTCCTAAGACCGATTTTAAGAATGCTCTATTACATCACTTAAATTATTCATATAAATTCTTATCGGGGTCTTAAACCCGAATTTATCCTTGTTGAGGACTTTCCATGCCGTATCTGGTGGATCTTCTAGAGTCGTATAAGGAAGCTCAAGTCTCGCTCCTAATCTTGCTAGATGATCTGCACTTTCATTGGCTTCACGAAAGATGCGCCTAATCTTAAAACCAATCATCTTCCCAAGAATTCACGTATACCAATTACCCATTTCAATACCAGACTTCTCACATCCACTCCTTGTGTAACTGCTCTTAAAGCTTCCTCCGAATATACCTCAACCTCTAGTTCCACAATCCCTATTCCGAACGGCTATTCAGAGACCCTCACATAGTGCAACCAATTCAAATACAAGTACCAATGAGCAATTCAAACTCATATGAATCCCCTTAATCCAGATTCTATCCTCATCTCTTAGTAAGCCTCCTGTACCACCCTTTCCTATGCGTTCGTTGAAACTTCAATCGGTGTTGAGTTTAAAACCCCGGTTGGGTTTGCACCACCCGATCCATTTCACATGATTACTCACCTTCTCGAAAATACCACCATGAGTTTACCAAGCTTTCATATAGTCCACAACGTTCTTTTTTTGCCTTCTTAATTAACGCTTCACCATTTAAAATGATTCCCTCCTAAAAAATACCCCATTCCTCTCCAACAAATAACATTAATCAAAGAAGCAAAAATTACATCCCAAATGATTCCTGCAAAAAAGCCTTTTATACCCAAATTATTTCTCCACCAAGACTAGTTGTCCGCTATTGTCCTATCATTACCCAAATTTGTTGTCCGAATGAAGCTTGATCTGAACCACAAAGTCTTGTTAATTGCCCCCAACCAACCTGATCTCTTTCGTGGCTAAACCCTCTTTTCGGAACCTCAATATCGTTGTACCAATTAAAATCAAAGTCAGCTGCATTTCGAATTTCCAGAAAATTGCAGTTATTAGTCCCTAATGTACTGGACGAACTAACACCAACACCATGTAAACCGAACTGATGTCCTTTTCTACACCAGTACTCGGACCATCACTCCTACCTAGGCGACACAATGATACAACCCTCCCTACTTGTTGTTCTACCTGTCGAGCCACATCCACTGGTTTGCTATAACCATTTCCCCCACCCCAACTGGTCTCCTTTCTCACCAAGTTCCAAACCTCTTTAACCATTTGACAATCACGAAACAAATGAAGAGCACTTTCTTCGTCGCTTTCGCACCACAGACACATACTGGATATATCCATTCCTCTAGAAACTAAATTATTCCGCGTAGCTAACCTATTCCAAACCGTCCTCCAAATAGGAATCTGAAGCTTTTGTGGTACCAGAATCTTCCATATCTTCCCCCAATCAAAAGTAACCTCATTCTCAATGGAGACCACCTCTTTAAAAGCTGATTTCACCGAATACATACCGCTCGACTCGTTTCGCCACGAGATCTGATCCACATCATTTACATTCCAAATGAGATTGAACCTTGCAATTTCTTGAATCTTCTGACTTGGAAGCAAATGCGCGAATTTACCCCAATCCCATGAGCTATTCTCGGTCAGATAATCACGAACCTTATCCGCTCGCTTATCCCACCCAATCGGACTTAACAAAAATTTATAAACGACTCCT
Source organism: Nemophila menziesii (assembly GCA_029959085.1). Taxonomy (NCBI): domain Eukaryota; kingdom Viridiplantae; phylum Streptophyta; class Magnoliopsida; order Boraginales; family Hydrophyllaceae; genus Nemophila; species Nemophila menziesii. Next base: position 53,024,470 of record JARWIR010000003.1, on the reverse strand, counting down.
TACCAATCCATACATCCAACCAAAAGGCAACATTTATCCTATTTTTAACCACCTATCGGGATCCCCGTCTAACTACGACAATACCTTCCACGATGGCACGGTATGTCTGTGAATCATAAGGTTTCAGTGTATAATGGGTCACATTATCCTTAAAATACTTTTGAAGTAAGGCTATCATCACAAAGTTGGACCCCTTGGATGATCTTCCAACCTAGCTTTCCAAACAAAGTTCTATTCATATCCCCAGCCAATCGCAAACCTAAACCACCATGACTCTTAAGAGCACAAACTTTATCCTAGGCTAACCAACTGATTTTACTTTGATTTTCCTCCGATCCCCAGATAAAATCTCTGACAATTCTATCAATTTCTTGCAAACGTACCCATGAAGCTTTTTTGCTTGCATTATATATATAGGCATTGCACACAAAACAGATTCAGCTAACGTGATCCTACCTGCCAAAGAAAGAGACTTGCTTTTCCAACCCGCAAGTTTACCTCGAAGACTGCTGAGCGTTTCCCATAAAAACCCTTTGGTCTCCTTCCCAAAAGTATCGGCACTCCCAAGTGTTTACCTTAGTACACTTAATGTTGTGAAACAAGAGAATGATAAAAAAAATATTCCTCTTGTTTGAAATTGTGGAAATTACAAAGTATTCTTTAATTACATAATTTTTTCACTATTTCATTAGTCCCATTAAGTATAATATTATGTGCGGTATAAGAAGGGTGTTACAAATGATTTTTTCATAACCCGTGTCTCATCTCTTGGGTTCCTACAACTATACCTTTAGGTATGTAAGAGTGATAAACGGTATGATGTGTCTCAAATATCCAAACTCCAAGAGTTTCCACTACTAATCTCATCATACAAGAGTTCTGTTTCACAAGATTCAGACCCCGACCATGTAGGTCATCGTCAGCAAAGTAGTCACAATATTTTATACCATTGGATTTTGTTAATCGAGGTATGCCCTGAGATAATATCCACCGATTATACTTCCTTTGTCCTATAATAGGTGTCTAGTATACTTTTGCACATAAACTAAGAAAAAATATTAGTATCACAATTACTAAAATACCTTTCATAAAGTATTTTAATATCTTAAATATTTATTTAATTAGGAATATAGTGGGTATAAAATGTAAAAAATTATTTCATTTTTCTAACTTAGACAATCTTTTTAAGACACATATTTAAGCAATATGGACACATATTAGGGTACATGGTATATAGTTTATAATACCCCTTTTAGATTTGTATTTTTTGGTAAGTAGGTGGTTCGGGTCAACTTGCACGCACCACGACTATTCTCACGGGGAATATGCACGCCTTCCCATGCATATGGTGTCGCCTAGGGCGTGATAAAATAATAGATGAAATAAGTGAAAAATAAACACCCAAGGCTAGCACAGTACTGCAAGTATTACAGGGCGTATGCAAGTTTTAATGATAAGAGATTTCGTTCCTCAGAGACTACGAAAGTTAGAGAGAACTTATGCAAATATCAAGTGCAAATATAAAAGCTAGATTAAACAATACGCAAGAATAAAGAAATGGATAAATAGATTTTTGTTTGGTATTTGAGAATAAAAGATTAACTAAGTAAACTAAAGACATAAAAGTAAATAAGAGAATTAAAGAGTATGAGAGTTTAGCTCGAGATATAGCAAGTAATCCCCACTAGCCTTGTTTATTCTAATCATGTAAGGGTGAATTATGTAGAATTACAATAACCAGGATTCTAAATTTCTCCCTACCCCCGTCAGGGTGGGCTAGGGTGGCAACCTCACAATCACGAGGAGACTAAAATAGGGTGATTCTACGCCATTAGGTTCCTAAATGAGACTGACCTTCTAATGATGATCGGTGGTTAAATCGTACCCTAACGGTTATCTAGTTAAGCAAGCCCGTCATGATCACTACCAGACACTAGACGTTTATGTGGTGTTTCAATAATTAGACACCCCTTCCGGGTGACCATCTAAGTACTATTAAGGTAATCCTATACGTTCTACACCGCAAGGAAAACGGACAATAAATCAAAGCACACATAAATAAGAGAATAAAACATGAATTTAAATTAAATACAATGGTATCCCAGAGTAAAATAGATGTAAAACAGGTCTAGGGTTCATACCCATATGCTAAATCTCAAGCTAAAGTAAATTAGTTCATACAAGAGAAAGAAAAGAAAACAATTACAAACTTGAAGGCTTGTGAAGACATGATTTGGTGTTCAACTACTTCCAGACTTATCTTCTCTTGATGTAGGCTTCTTCTTGGCTTAAGGGTGGCCAAGGATGTGTTTCTACTGATTAAAGGGTGTATTTATAGAAAACCCTAAAACGTTTTCTTGGAGTGGAAAACAAGTATTGGACTTCTAGCCCAACTCAAATTCGTAACCCTAAAATATAGAAAAGGTAATAAACTGTTGTTGTTTTGTTTCGGTAACTTCTTCAAAACAGCTTCTATTGACAAATTCTTTATGTCGAAACTGATGGTCTCGGAAATCTCTACAACTTTGCTTCAGACCATTCTTCCAAATTCTGAGTCGTTTTTTAGTTATGATCGATTTAATGGACGTAGGTGCTGGAATTCAGATTTATTTGGCAACCTTATCTTTTCCTTTTTTATATTTCCTTCCTTTATCTCCAATTTCCATCATTATCTTCTTTCCCTTATCTCTTAGAATGATTTGACATCTAATTAATAACCATATATCTTTAAAGCTTCATAATTAATAAATAATTAAACCTAATATGCTCTAAAAATAATAAATAATCAAATCAAGACAAGAAATAGTAAAATACAATAATATAAATAAAAATTGACATTTAATTTATAAATACATCTAAAATGATGTCTCCAACTAAGATTAAATCATCACAAATAGGGAGACATCAAGACCCCCAACTCAAAGTTGTATCATCCCGATACAATAAAAATAAAGAACATTAGGGTACTCAAATAAATAACAGAGAAGAAAAAGTAGTAGGAGAAGAAGAATAGAACACAATGAATGATCCTAGAGCAAAGTATCTAAAAAGTATCATGTAATAATGCTAAATAAATAATGCACATGTATGCATAATATACACATAATCAACCATCCATAATTTCAAAATCTAGATTAATTTCGCAATGCCAGAAGGAGAGGTTTGCAACTCAATTCATGTTAATGGCTATAGGTTGTTCGATCCTAGTATAGCATCCAATGGCCCACTTACCTACAACATAATAGCTCCATTGTTTCTCCACCAAGTAGCTAGAAATCCTAAGGTCTTTCGGTTATAACGTGGCTTGGGGACGGTATGATATATTTGAATAATGAAAAGTGAGATTTTGGCTCTCTCCTCACATTCCATCAACGAATCGCCCTAGAGTTTGAGTTTTTCACTCGAAGATGTTCTCACTCAACCCAATTTTTGATGCTTTGTTGTGCATCCCCAAATAATCCCAAATAAAACCTTTTTATGATGATATATAAATTCTACTTTGTCGGTCTAAATATTTTTTCATTCATTTTTTTCTTTTGTATATAGCTATGACTATCTTTTTGATGTTGAGACATCACGCTGGTTTTTTCCATATATAATCTTTCCAACGCTTTTCAGCTTTTTTCATTTACTCTTACCCGGACAAAGGGTTACAATAATAACTTTTTCATCATCGATAATATAAAAATTACGATTTCCCAAGCCCAATGTTTCTCAATGATGAAACCCACCACCCAAACTCAAGCTCTAAAAACGACTTGTCTCAGGTTTTGCGATTCGAGTGCGGGACATATGGATAAGTCCTATAAACTAATGGGTATGGCTTATAATATGGTTAAATAAAAGGCTTTAGAAAGACTCAGAGGGCTAAGACAAATAAATAATAATATAATCAAATAAAAGTGTGAGAAAGTTAAACGGCTTCAAGTGGCTTCAAATATGAATGAACTGCCTAATTCACTTTTCTAACTACTGGATTTTGTTACTTTTTCACTATTAGTTCATAGACAAGCGAGTTTTCAACTAATTTCAAACCTCACGTTCTACACACCAAATAACCCTCCCTAAGTTTCAGCATAACTTCTTAGCATTGCTCATTAACTTTCCTATTTTTTATTTCCTGTTTTCATCCATGCATACTAAACATATTTGTGACATCGTTCAAAAACATACTACTTACTATCTTTAACTTAATTAAATCATGCTCAATAGATATATTCAATATATTCTATGCCAATTCAAACCTAATTTTTTTTAAATTTTATGCAAAAACAAAAAAAGGAAGATGAGGACAACGAATCCCCACCCCCTACTCAAAAGTGAGTCGAGTCTCCACGACTCAAAAAGACTCAATAAAGCAATTAAATTTAAAACTACCTAAAGTAATGCATACAAGCAATTAAGAAGAAGAATTAGAACTGTGTACCTGGCCAAAAAGATCCAGCAAATCATCTTCTGAAGAAGAAGAATAATTGTCAATATCCAAGTCTTTAGTTACTGCGTTTATTACCTGATTAATCTTTGCAATTTCCTCCTAGCAAGTAGCGAATTCTTTCTTCAAATAATTAGTTTCATATTTTAATTTAATTGCCCATTCTGGGGGCATGACTGAATTTGCATTAAGATATGAAGATGAAATTTGATCTTGGATTCACCAAAAACTTGGTGTCTTTGTCTTAGGCCTTGGTGGTACACTCATTCTAGCTGTTAATTTCCTTCATAGTGGTTGTGCTGGTGCCTCTATCTTTGGTTTCTTTTCAATAGGCTCATCAAGATCAATGGCCTTTTCTTTTGTGGCTCTAAGCAATTTCTTGTTCTTCCCTAATATTGGACACTTCCTCTTATAATCCTTAGCATCCATTTTGTTTGTCATCTTTGAATAACACACAACTCAAGCTATACCAAGGATAAAATAAAGTTAAGAAAAATTGGTGTGGCTTGAGTTTATTGCTTGGATGAATGATTATTAATGCTAGAAAAAGGTTTCTTTGATTGTTCTTGGAATAATTCTTGATAGCTTGATGATCTTTGGTGTTGTTTTATGGTGTATTGTAACAGATTTGATGAAGTAGATGTGTTTATGGAGGATGGAGGAAAGATTTATTATTGCTGTTGTGTTTGTTATGGAGGTTTAAACAAGTTTCAAGGTGTTTTTATAAGGTTTGGGTCTGAAGAATTCGTATTGGTGAGGCTAGGTTTTGATCTTGGTAAGGTAAGAAGTTGATTAGGTAACAAACTCTTCACAAACCGACTCGGATCAACAATGCCGGTGAGATCGGCGGCATACTGGTCAGTGGATTTTTTGTCTTTCTCCGTCTCGGCAAGGAACCTAATTTCATAAACCGTGGCACGGTTTTTCTTGGGCGGCATACCGGTGATCTAGGCAGCATACTAGTAAGAAATTTTTAAAACCGTGTTGACACTTCGCGCCCACGGTTTTTCCAAGCAAGCTCTCGGCAGGGAACCTGATTTTGCAAACCGTGGCACGGTTTCTTCACTGGTATACCGGTGAATCCGCCGGCATGCTGGTGAGCAAATCAGAATTTCCCTAATTTTTTCCTGGTTTGACCCCACAATTAACACACTCCCTTTCTCTCCTATTAGCTTGTAAACACATTAAATATACACTAACTTAAAAATATACACTACAAAACGTAAAACTAACTAGAAAGCAATTAATATCAAGGGGTGTCTCCCAAGAGCACTTTTGTTTAACGTCTTTTAAAGTTAGACGTGTACCTCGGTGATTATGTATGAAAATCACCTCCCCAGCAATGAGTAAATTTATTAATATTTGGCACGCGAAATTTGAATCCCTTGCCTTTCAGTCCCACGAACTTCTCCAATCTATTCTTTGTCGTCATGAACTGTCCCATCCAAGAGTTCGTGGGTGTGCGTGCTTTTTGTGGAGGATCAGGCTTTTTCGATGCGACTTCTTCGCCTATTCTGGATGCCTCCTTCTCTCTTTCTTTTTTTGGTTCTCTTGGAACCTTCACAGCACGTTTTCTGGTTCTCTTCTTTGCAAGCCTTTTAAGGGTTTTTAGGAACAAACAATCTCCCGGAGAACCATGAAAATTCATTGCTTTAAATGCCTTAAACTTCACATGTTTGTCTTGGACTCTCATGATCAACTCACCATTCTCAACATCTATTAGTGCACGCCCCGTGGCTAAGAATGGTCTACCTAGGATGATGGGGACATTCTTATCTGCGTCGTAGTCAAGAATAATAAAATCACAAGGAAATATAATACTAGCAGCTTTAACTAAAACATCTTCAATTTTACCTACTGGTTGGGAGAGTGAGCGATCCGTCATCTGTAATACCACCAAAGTAGGTACTACTTTCCTATTTTGAGCTTCTCGAACAGGGACTTTGGCATGAGATTTATACTCGCACCTATATCACATAATACTTTCCCGGTCCAACTTTCTCCAATTGCAATGGGAATTGTAAAACTTCCGGGATCTTGTAGCTTCTGTGGAACTTGCTTTGACAAATAGCACTACACTCCTCAGGTAATCCAATCATCTCGCCGGTTTCTAAACTTCGTTTGTTAGAGAGAATGTCATTCATGAATTCAAGATATTTTGGCATTCTCTTGAGAGCTTATACAGACAGAATATTAATGTCGAGCTTGCTCACCATGTCAAGGAACTTCTTGAATTCTTTTTCATTGTTCTTCTTTTTGACACGTGAGGGTATGGTGGAGGAGGACGTGTATTATTTTCCACTGAGCTTTTCTGCTTTTCTAGCGTCTTCTCTGGGACACTCATTGGTTCAATTACCTCTTCAACCTTGTATTCTACTGTATCTTCAACCACTTTTTCAGGAATAGGGGTTGAATCTGTTTCTTCTACTCTAGGCGGAGGTAACTGTTTTCCACTTCTTAATTCAACTGCATGACAAGCATCATCTTCGGGAGCAATAGTATCACTTGGGAGTTGCCTTTTTGGCCTGTTTTGAAGTGTACTCGCTCTTTGTGAAAGGGTATGCTTAAATTTTTTAATCACCTTAGCTTGGGTTTGGAGTCTCTGTTGTCTTATCTTCATATTTTCTTCTACTAATCCCAAAAGTTCAGATATATTCGTATCCAAACTCGAAGGTTGTTCTTGTGTAGCTTGTTGCGTTGATATTGAGTGGTTCTTGATACACTTCTTCATAAATTGGTGCTTCTTGATATATAGGTTGTGGTGGATAATATGGTTGAGGTCGAGTTTGATAATAAGTCTCTTTATTTCTGACCCAATTTTGATTATGTGGGGATTGGTAATTAGCGTAATTTCATTGACGTTGATAATAACCATTAGAATAATGGTTTCTTTGATGAGATACGAAGGAAATCGAAGCAGGATTATTCATACAACTCTCATAACCTGGACATGAAGGTAAAGTGTGTACTAGATTTACCTGAGCTATTGTTCGCGCTTGTTCTTGTAGTTCCTTGAGTTGTTGGGTTAATTCTTTGAGCCTTAGAGATTCTGAGGTCTCTTCTTGTTTTTCTGATTCAATCGGCCAACTTCTCTCGGTATCAAGAACTCTTTCCATAATGGTACTAACTTCTTCAGGATCTAATAACACAAAACTTCCATCTCCTAACAAATCTACTTTTGCCTTGGACTCGTCACTAAGTCCTCCATAGAACATGGTTAAATAATATCCCGGCGAAGATACATGGAATGGACATCTCGCCTTCTTCTCGTTAAAACGTAACCATGCTTCACCAACACTTTCCCCTTCTTTCTGCATAAACAGTTCAAACTCCAACATCTCTTTTAAACGTCTACTAACCGGATAGATTCGGTCTAAGAATTTGGCTTGAAGTTTGTCCCAATCTAAAATAACTTTGGGGTGTTGGGAAGCATACCAATCGCTTGCACTTACGGATAAAAATAATTGGAACAGAATGTAGTACATCAGTTCCTATGTAACGCCTTTGATGATGTTAGCGTCACATATTTGCATGAATTTCTGGACATAACGAGCCAAATCTTGATGTGCAACAGCAATAAATTGTCCATGAATCGCAAATTGTACTATCATACCTGGATCTGGTCGAGATTTAGTGGCTTGGATTTCTGGAGTGTTCCTCTAGGTCGCGCTCTGAATGAGACGGGAAAATCAAGTTTCCTCGGGTAGTCACAAGCATCTCAGTTGCTTTCAAGATACCCAAAGCCTCTACCTCAAGTGTTGACTATGTGCTCACTGTCCAACTATTTCCTATCGAGAAATCACATTAGAATTTCTAATTATGAATGATATTGCTGCCCCTTTATCCGAGTAGGCAATATCACAGTTAATTTTTATAAACTTAGTTAGGGTTTCCTCCAATTGTCTTTGATAGAGAGCTTCCATAGTTATCAATATTATTGATATTAAGATAAAGACATCTTAAGAAAATTGAAGATAATTTGTACTAAAAATTGATGGATTTGATTCTTGACATTATTAGTTAAAATTTTGTGAATATTTAAGATTATTTATAAAGAGTTCTTGACGTTATTTGAGTTTTTTGAATTTTAAAATTACGAATGAGTGTTGAATCGTATCGAGTGGTATGCTTATCGATGTCATTAACCACTCAAATGTGAACGGTGAATATGCTAATTTTCGGGGACGGAGCCAAGAATTTTCGGTAGAGGGAGTCAAGGGGGTTCGGGGACAATGACCTAATTTTTATTAAACTTATTTGCACTATAGGTCCATATATTATGCAAAAATCATAAAATAAACCCTTATATCATACAAAACTGCACTATAGATCCCTATATTATGTAAAGATTGTACTATAAGTATCAATATAATTTTTTAATTAATTACCCTTTGTATAGTTACAAAATAACATATAATTTGTTAGAAAAAAACATTTCATATAAATAAAATAATTATAAGTCTAATATAATAAATTTTAAAAGTTAGGAGACCAAATGAAAACGGTTAGGGATCATGGCTACAGTGGTTGTCTTTGTCTTCAAGAAAATTTTCCATGATCATGGGTGTTTGAGATAAGTAGGAAAAACACGAACACAAAAGAGGATCCAACTCATGTAATCAGAAAAGGCAAGTAGGCCACAATCATTTGGTAATAAATATTTGTACTCTGTTGCAGATTTACTTTGTTAATCATAATTAAATTATGTCAAAGTCAATTAAATTTTAATTTTTTTTTCTATCTTGTAATTTTTGTTGAATCAGTCGGCCCGAAATAAATTTGTCATGGAACAAGCTACTATTAATATGTGTAATGTTCTCATGCATCTGAATACCAACTTATATGATTGTTTATTCATATTCATGCACCTATCCCTTTTACTCTATTACACGTGATGATTCAATTGCAACTGACATCTCTATTTGAACGTCTCCTTTGCAGGAACACCAAATATAACACATACATATTTGTCGGCCCTCATTGAGTGGTTACGTGTTTTATTGATAGAGATCATGCAATGACTATTGTATGTGGACACACTAGTCGTGCAACCCCTTGTTCTATTTTACTGTTAAGTGTTTGGCTATCAAGAATGTTATTTTGTATGCTATTCAAATTGGCGTTTGTTCGCGTCACCGTTGAATGTGATACTTTAGTTACGATCAAATTATTGGTTGACGAGATCCTTCAGATTTTTATTAATTAGGTTAGGAGAATATCAAATCATATTATTGATTGGGTTATAAAGTGAATTATCACATCTCTTTAACCAGCTGATTGGGTTTCTCTTACTTTTAATTTGCATATTAAGTTATATAATTTTGTGATTATTTTTCAAGGATGTGATACTTATTTTTTTATCAATATATATTTGTCATACCTTTTCGGACAAAAAAAATCATAAATGTGTAATCATTTTATTTTTTAGATAATCAACATAAAATAACTTCAATATGTTAATAATTTTTTTTGCCAAAACAGCTAAAAGTTGTCTTTAGTGATGATACCTATCTAAAAAATTGATCATGACAATACACCCACATTGTGGACCAACTTAAACATCTAAATATAGTATATGAATATAATTTAAACGTTTGACTATCCACTTTCAGAATAAAGAAGGACCAATTTGAGGCGCATATGTAAACTATTTGGGACTCGCCGCACTAAAAATATTAACAATGGAGGCTAATTTTAAAATTCCGTTATAACTAAAGTACCTAAAATGAAATTAGCAATAAATAGCTAACCTCATTTATATTGGGTCTTAGAAAAAAAAAAAACATAACATAAAAAAGAAGAAGCGTAAGAAAGCGTCCTACATCCAAGACGGTCTCTGTCGGCAGAGAGACAATCCATTTCAGGGAGGCTGAATTTGCGATTTGGCCAGAGCTACTATTTACACAGAGACACAGAGAAAGAGACAGCATATAGCTTTCTCTTTCTCTTAAGTCTCAGGTACTCATCTCTCTATCATCTATCTATACAATATTGTATTCATATAAATAATATTTACATATATGTGTATATATATGTGTTTGTATGTATAATGATATTAGCTTGTGAATTTCAGAATATTGCCTTCCTGAAATCGGTGTTCATGATCGAGATATTGGTACATTTCTCTTTAGCGGTTTTAATAGTCGCTTGCATGGGGTAAATAATTCTGATTTCTTTTGTTATGTTACAAAAATTTGTGATATCTATTTATCTGGATTTTTGTGTTATTTTACTTTATTGAATTGGATTTCATTTATCAAGATTTTATTAGAAATTTTAATACATTGTACATGTGTAGAGCATTGGATTTGGATCATTTTTCTGTTTCTTGGTAATCGAAATTCGTTAAAAATAAGATTAGCAGAGAGAAGCTGATGACATGAGACCACCTAAAAACCATTATCTGATATTCCATTTTTATTTTAAGCGGGTTTGCAAGACCTTAAATATCAATCAGATTCCACAAACAGTAGAATCAAGAAACATATATTAATTTGTAGATCAATATAAATTTGGTGTTCAACAATGGTGTGAATCATTGTGGAATTGATAATTTTTGTTTGTCATGTTTTTTAATTAATTCCAATTTGCTTAATTTTTCGAAGAGAGTGGTTCTTTACATAACCCTGAAATCATATTTGATTTCTTACAAATTTATGTCTTTTATGCAGAGCAGTGGCTGTCTAGGATGCTATGGTAAGCCGAAACTCGTTTCTTCAGTTAATGAACCCTTAAAAGGGAAGAAATATAAGACCCAATCATCTCAAAAACATAAGAAATTAGAGGATTTCTGGGCCTCCAGCATTTATGACATGGACAATAATAGTGAAATTCAATCAAACATCACTAGTACATCTTCTCAAATGCATGATTCTCACGGTGCTAGTAGTTCAAACAATCCTTCAGACTTCGTAAATCATGGTAACTTCTTATTTTTACTGTCCGATCATAACAGAATGAATAACTGAATGAATGACTATGCAGGTCTCCTTCTATGGAACCAGACAAGAGAGCAGTGGGTACAAAATAAGAAGCCTAAAGCAAAGACTAAGCAACTACGCGAACCTTGTATAAAGTAAGCTTATTTCTCAATAAAGTAAAAACTAATTAAACATTAGATTTGTTTAATTAGTTAATTTTTATTTTTTGTTTTTCAGCAATATGTGTCTCAGCTTCGCTAAAAAGTTTTGGCTTTGCAGTTGGAACGCAACTTATGATAGTTTGCTTTGCAGCAACAAGCCATTTCGCAAGCCTATTCCTCTTCCTGTAAGTTTATTTTCCATTTTCATTTAATTATAAATAGAGTTTTCATCATCTATTAAAACTATTATCTTAATACTTGTTATAAAACTAACAGGAAATGATAGATTTTCTTGTGGATATCTGGGAGCAAGAAGGAATGTATGATTAAGAAATCCCATGAATATGTTTTGAGGTTTAGTAGGGGATGTCTTGTGACAAATGTTCCAAGTTTAGTTGAGTTTCTTTCTTTTAATCAAGATAGGCGTGAATGTTGTAAATTAATTATTACAAAAGGTTGTTGTACTTGAATTGTATAAACTAGGCTAGTTTTTGCTGATGGTCTTAAATTATGCTTCCCACGAGACTCTGTTTTAAAGACATTAGAGAAGTTGTTATACATGAATTATTCGCTTATATACGCATTTACATATACACAGTACATATTGTGATTATTGTCAAATGAAAAACTATTTGTGTAAATCATTTGATCATAACATGTCGGCCAATTTTGGGATCTTCTCAAGCAACCAAGTGACTCCTTTAATTGCAGCCTACATGTTCATAAAGACTCGAGTGAGAAGAAAGATTATATACATACTTTTATGACTTGTAGGTGTATTTGTAATAATTATTCAATTTTTCTTTATAAGTGTGTTTATATGGTTCGATAGAGTTATGAGTACAAATAGTGTACCAAAGCTGTATCTCCTGGCTTAATAGCAGGTTCCACAATGTCTCTTCCAAAACTGTTTACATAATATGAAACAGTTTGATTATAAATTAATTACTTTCTTTGATATGAAAGGCTATGAATAGATATATGAAGCTTAACTCACGTAATTTGTTTCTGACCATCGATTACTTCCACTACATAAAAGCTACATCCTCTGCTAAAAGGAAAAGGCTTCCCTTTCCATTCTGCAATTAATTCCATTATATACATTATAGAAGGGTAAATTGCATTTTTGATCCCTGTGTTGTGCATAAATATCACAAACTTCCCCTCAGTTAGGATTAATCGTGCAATATTTTTGAAACACAAATATAAAACCTATATAATTAGCTATTTTGCACTAGATGGGGACTAATAATGCAATTAACCCGGAATCAAAAAATACATTTCTTCACATACCCAGATGCCACTTAACCCCAACAGCGGACGAAGCATCCTCAGATATATCATCAATGGCAAATTGGAACTCAATGCTTATAGAATCAGTAAACTCTTTAAAGAATTCTAAAATTGCCTGTGACCACAAAAATAAAGTAGCTCATTGTATTAAATGAGTGATATAGATGGTAGAGAAGATAAGAGAGAAATTTCAAACTTATTAATACCTTGCGGCCAACAAAGGGTTGTGGAAACATAAGGTCCTCATAAACGCAATTATTAGCAATGAGTGGTTCCACGGTGGCCAAATTACGACGGTTGATTCCTTGATAAAACATGCGTACGACATCACTAGCAGAAGGGTCTCCTGTGTAATTATCAGATGAAGAAGAAGGAGAAGTAATTACCGCCGTGCGATTGTTGTTGCGTAAAATCCACTTGCTAGTTTCATAGCGGTTGATAATGTTGGTGTTGACAATGGTTTCCTTATTACAAATATGAAAGGAAACGACGGGTTTAGGAGTATAACGAGTAGAAGAATGAGATTTTGGTTGAATTTTGAATAAGGGTGATGATGAGTTCAAACTAGTAGTAGCATTTGTCGTCATCATTGTTTTCAACTTCAGTTTGAGCTGTTTCTGCGGGGGGATTTATTAATATAAGGCCCAAATGCTATTGGATTAATAATAATTATAATAAAAATCCCACCTCCTAACTATTAATTACGAATTCAATTAACTATGATAAAAAACTCAAAACACCCCTCCTTTTTTAATAGTAACTACAAAAATTTAAAAAATCAAAAACAAATCTCTATTAAGCTGACAAAACTGACTCTCCTTCCCACTCTTTTCTCTCTTCTCTTTCCTCTTCCTCACCCTCTCTCTTCTCTTTTCTCTGAACAATAAAACTGTCGTCGTCTGGATCCCACCATCACCATCACAACCCATCATCTCTCTTCTCCCACCATCACCAACACCACCATCTTTATCCCCACCATCTTCGTCACCATCACCACCATCCTCATCACCATCACCAGAAGAACTCCATCGCGCCGCCGTGTCTCTGGAGCACGAGAAGATCGCCGTCATTCGCCATCTCCATCACCATCAGCACGAAAAGACCGCCCCATCACCACCAGCTTCGTCACGACCATCTCAATCTTCATCACCATCACCACCCTGCTCACGAACTCGCCGCCGTCTGGTACCCCTCTATCACCATCGCAACCCTAGCATCTCCCCTGCTCACCATCTCTTCACCACCATCATTCTCGATCTCATCATCCATCTCAGATGTACTCACCTTCCCCACCGATCTACTTCATGATGGACAAAGGCCAAAGAAGCCCAATACCACCGCCGACGTTCGTGGATCATTCACCACGCTTAAGATCTACCCCACCAACAACCCGATGCCGCCCTTCGTAGCTACTCTCCACCATCCGGTTCTCACCGACGCACCTCCGGCGAGCGTGAGGCCATAGGGCCATGGGCACAACCCGTCGAGGGCAATTCGAATCATATATACATCCCCATCGTGGTCCAGTCGAAGCCATATGTGTCCATGGGTACAACCCCTTCCCGATAAAGCCGACGTCGGTTGATCATAGGTACAGCCCGTGAAAGGATTGAAGCATCCCACATCAGTTGATCATGGGTATAGCAGTTCAGTGAGAGTGAAGAGATTTGTTTTTCTTATTTGTTCCAATAATGCGAGCGTGAAGATATTTCTTGTTGATTTTTTTGTTCCAATTCAGATTTGTTTTTGTTCATTGATCCAATAATGCGTTTGTGAAGAGATTAAGTTTTGTTCATTGTTTCAGCTGTGAAGAGATTTGTTTTTGTTCCTTTGCTTTGGGTTGTGAAAAAAATTCTTTTCTGTTTTTGTTCATGTTGGGTACAGCCTAAGCATAATTCTGACTTTACGGGTGATATAATTGGGCCATAGGTACATCCTATTTCATACATAACTGTTGGATATGGACTAATTAAAAAAGTAAAAATCGGCACGTGGGTCCTCACCCATCCCGGTTTTATTTAAGAAAATGGTTGTGAGTGTTTGTGGGTCCGTATCCTCGTAAAAACTAAAAAAAAAATCTCTTTTCAAACTAGAGGTATAAAAGTCAAAACCCAAACCAGAAACTAAAAACTAGGACTTCAATAGGATTATTTTTCAGTTAGGACTTATAATGTAAGTTTGGGTTTTCTTTACTCTATTTTGTAGTTTATTCGCACTAAAAAACGCTGCTAAGTAACTGGATAAATTGCCCACTAATGGACTATTCTTTTTTGAGGAATCAAAAAAATAGAGCCTAACCCCCCCCCCCCCCCCCCCCCCAAACATCCAAATTAAAGCCCAACTATAAAAAATCTAACAAAGGTCTAATCAATTATCTGGTTGGGTTTTTGATTTTTATATCCTTTTTAATTTTATTATATATTATTATTATTTTTTACTATTTTAATGTACCGGAAAGATACGTACCTATATTTGAGGGGGGTACGTACCTACGTTTTTTATGGGGCATGTAACATACCCTACATTTTTAATATTATAAAGTGATTTTCCATGGGGGTATGTACCTATGTCGGGTTTTAATTTTTGTAATTTGATTTTTATATAATTGCTTTATAAGTCCTAATATCATTTTTTTATTTTGTCCATGTCATCTTCAAATCGATGTACCCTAGGGGCTGTACCCAAGCCTAGTTATATGACCACTATCTCCACCAAATGTTCCAAACAGATTTTTAACTCAATTAGTCGGGCCCAAAGAGTTGTACCTTAGTCAGGTCGTACATAGGAACGAAGAAACAAAAGACAACCTCATACTCCCATTCCCATACCCAAAGGGTTGTACCATACGAAAAAAAATCACTTCACACTCACAGTCGCATAGGAACAAAAAAAGAAAATCCCTTCACCTCACCTCACACTCGCATAGGAACGGGAAAAAAACACCAACTAGCCAAGCCCATTGGGTCGTACCCTTCAACTCAGACTCGCATGAAAACTAAAAAACAAAAACAATCTCTTCACAAAACAAATAGGAAATTTCTTCACAAGGGGGGTTAACCCATGTGGATATACCCAAAGGGCTTAACCTAAATGCATGTTCGCCATCTCCAGCAGGTTGGGTTTTCCCTGCAAATAATTGACCTGTTTGTTTATGTTAAGAAAATAAATAAAGAAACGTGGTCTCAGTGAACAAAAAACAAAAAAAAAGAAACACCAAATTTTGAAAAAAATCAATTCATATATAAAAACATGACCGGCCTTTAGATGGTAGAGAATGGTCCACGCGGCGGCAGTTTGATGAGATCTCTTTTGTTTCGTTCCAAACAGGCGGCGAATTGTCCACGGCGGCGGCGTACAGAGAAGACTGGTCCATAACGGGTTTCTTGTGTGTGAGCCACTGCGCACGAACAACGACGTTATTCTTGTGCGGGAGAGAGGGTTGATGGGAAGGTGATATCTCGTTGTGAAGAAGTACTGGTGGGAAGTTGAGATCTCGTCGTGAAGACATGGTGGGAAGGTGAGATCTTGTTTTGATGATGTAGAGGACGACACACGGCGGCGACAGTTTTCTGCATCAAGAGAGTAGCGTGGGAACGCGGCATGGTGGCGGATGGTGTGCGGGTGAGTATTGATGATGGTGGAACGACGGGGAGGGGGGTGAGCGGCGGTGGGTTTCTGCATCAGGAGAGCGGCAGTGGGTTTATGCGTCACGAGATTGGCGACCATATATAGAGAGAGAAGGAGGGTAGAGGAGAGGGGCAGCGGGAAGGTGGCGGGGGGTTGTTTTTTTGTGTAGAGGAGCGGCGAGTTTTTTGTTGGTTTCAATCTAGACTAGAAAGAGACAAGAGAATGGGATGAAAGCGAATGAGATGAGAGTTTTTGGTGTTTCTCCTAACTTTATTGGGTTTTTGTTTTTGTTTTGGTTTTTCTTTTCGCACTTTAATAATAAAGAAAAAGGAGGGTGTTTTAGGTTTTTTCCTTTTTTTTGGTTAAGTTTTAATTAAGGGTGGGCTTTATTTTGTTAACTGGGAAGTCATGGATCATTATCTACTTATTGGCCCTACTTGTTTGGACAATTTCATTAACTCTTTTATCGTTTTTCCATGATTTGACATTTAATTGTGTTTGATGCTAAATTTTACGTGGAAAACTTTCCTATTAAAAAATTATCCATAAATTTCACAATATAAGTGTTAAATAATTAATATTGTCGTCATAGAAATATTTTCATAAAATATCATAGATACCATAACTAAGAAAACATTTTCTTATTATAAAAGATAAAATTTATTTTCAACAAATATTTGATTTATGTATGAAGTTTTATTGTTATATTCATGGAAAATATATGTTTTTTCATAAGAAAACAAATACTATTTTTCATAGATAATATTTTTTTTTCATGAAATTAAATTATTTTCTACACATTTTCCATTGTGCAAGTGATAGCCTAAATTTCTTGAATTTTTCCTTTATCTAAATTCATACAAAGGTTGTTTGAATATATTTTTTTAGGAAACCTTTTCATGTAATTTCGTGCAAGTGTTAACCTAAATTTCTGCTTCTTCCAGCTTTGAAGCTAAAGCTAAAACTCTGCGAAATGGTGTTCAATTTGCTATAGCCCAAGCTCCCCTATGCGACAGGATTGAAACTGACGCAAAAGCTGTTCTTAAAGTCGTATATTCTTCGAGCCCGAACTCTCTTTGGAAAGACAGGGCTATCCTCGTTGATATCAAAAATATGGTGAATGACCACGTTAATCTTCGTATCAGTGGTGTTAGAAGAACAGCGAATAAGGTTGCTGATTGGCTAGCGAAGGCTTTTTCCAATTCTATTTTGTCTCCTTCTTGGATTTGTAACATTCCTTTAGAGTTAAATGCCTTAATTTGTAATGACTTTGGTCCTTTTGCCGCAACGGGAGTTGGTTAAACTCCCTTGCGTTTATTTTTTAATATATTAGTCCCTTTGCTTAAAAGATAACCTAAATTTCTTGGAAAGCTTTTTCATGTAATCTCTTAACCTTTTGGTCGATGATTCGAGCCCTTGGGTGGGCTTCTTCATTTTTTAGGGTTCGAGACCCTTGGTGCGCATCTTTATCTTCTTTTATTTTCAAACCTAGTGGAAAAAGAATCACTTTCAGTGGAACCTAACTGGTTGAGTTGTAAAGGTATGAAAATTGAAGAACTCCAAGATAGGGCCACCTAGTTTGTGTAGCTCATTTGAGCGTAAGGCTCTTAACATTGTGTTTGATGGTTCAAGCCCCTTAGTGGGTGTCGTACGTTTGATGATAATAACACGTGGACCCTAACTGATTGAGGGTATAAACACATGAAAATAGAAGAACATAGATATAAGTCCACCTTGCCCGTCTAGCTCAGTTGGTAGAGCGCAAGGCTCTTAACCTTGTGGTCGAGGGTTCGAGCCCCTCGGTGGGCGTTGTTTTATTCTTTTATTTTCAATCGTCTCTTATATAAATAAGGCCACCCAACCCGTCTAGTTCAGTTGGTAGAGCACAAGGCTTTTAACCTTGTGTTTGTTTTATTCTTTTATTTTCAATCGTCTCTTATATAAGGCCACCCAACCCGTCTAGTTCAGTTGGTAGAGCACAAGGCTTTTAACCTTGTGTTCGAGGGTACGAGCCCCTCAGTGGGTTTCTTTATTTTTTCAAACTTGGTGGAGGACGTGGACCACTGGTTCAGTGGTAATAATAAGCACATGAAAATTGAAGAACTCTGGCATGGCTTTTAACCTTGTGTTCGAGGGTACGAGCCCCTTGGTGGGTTTCTTTATTTTTTATTTTTTAAACTTGGTAGAAGACCTGGACCACTGGTTGAGTGGTAACGAGCACATGAAAATTGAAGAACTCGGACATAGGGCCACCCAGACCGTCTAGCTCAGTTGTTAGAGCGCAAGGCTCTTAACCTTGCGCTTAGTTGGTAGAGCACAAGGGTGGACCCTAACTGGTTGAAGGGTAATAAGCACATGAAAATTGAAGAACTCTGTTATGGGGCCACCCAACCCGTCTAGTTCAGTTGGTAATATGCAAGACTTTTAACCTTGTGTTCGAGGGTACGAGCCCCTCGGTGGGTTTATTTATTTTCAAACTTGGTGGAAGACGTAGACCACTAGTTGAGAAGTAATAAGCACATGAAAATTGAAGAACTCTGACATGGGGCCACCCAGCTCGTCTAGCTTAGTTGGTAGAGCGCAAGGTTGGACCCTAATTGGTTGAAATGTAATAAGCACATGAAAATTGAAGAACTTTGTTATGGGGCCACCCAGCCCGTCTAGTTCAGTTGGTAGAGCGCAAGACTTTTAACCTTGTGTTCGAGGGTACGATCCCCTCGATGGGTTTATCTTTTTCAAACTTGGTGGAAGATGTTGATCGGTGGTTGAGTGGTAATAAGCACATTGAAATTGAATAAATTTGATATGGGTCCACTCAGCCCGTCTAGCTCAGTTGGTAGAGCGCAAGGCTCTTAACCTTGTGGTCGAGGGTTCGAGCCCCTCGGTGGGCGTCATTATTTTTTTTACATTCAAACTTGGTAGAAGACGTGGTCCACTAGTTGAGTAGTGATAAATAAGCACGTGAACTCTGATATGGGACCACCTAGCCCGTCTAGCTCAGTTGGTAGAGCGCAAGGCTCTTAACCTTGTGGTCGAGGGTTCGAGCCCCTCGGTGGGCGTCTTTAATTTTTTTAATCTTTAATCCTAGTGGAAGACAATATCTAGCTCAATTGGTAGAGAATAGGCCTCTTTCCCTTGTGGTTAAGGAGTGTACAAACCACTCAAATTAACGAATTTGTCTTGTGGTTGAATTTAGCACAAAGGCAATGATGAGATCATAGTAGTAGTCGTCTTCATTGTTTTCGACTTCAGTTTGAGCTGCTTATGCACTAAATATTCGTAGCTAGTAACGATTAACTAACACAAGTTCTTGACAATATCTAGCTCAATTGGTAGCGAACGGGCCTCTTTCCCTTGTGGTTGAGGAGTGTACAAACCACTCAATTAGCGAATTTGTCTTGTGGTTGAATTTAGCACAAAGGCAATGATGAGATCATAGTAGTAGTCGTCTTCATTGTTTTTGGCTTTAGTTTGAGCTGCTTTTGCACTAAAATTACGTAGCTAGTAATGATTAACTAACACAAGTTCTCGACTTTTGGTGGGCGTCTTTATTTTTTTTACATTCAAAATTGGTAGAAGACGTGGACCACTGGTTGAGTGGTAATAAATAAGCACATGAACTCTGATATGGGACCACCTAGCCCGTCTAGCTCAGTTGGTAGAGCGCAAGGCTCTTAACCTTGTGGTCGAGGGTTCGAGCCCCTCGGTGGGCGTCTTTATTTTTTTTATCTTTAAACCTGGTGGAAGACAATATCTAGCTCAATTGGTAGAGAACGGACCTCTTTTCCTTGTGGTTATGAGGGTACAAACCACTCAATTAATAAATTTTGTCTTGTGGTTGAATTTAGCACAAGGGCAATGATGAGCTCATAGTAATATTTGTCTTCATTGGTTTCGACTACAGTTTGAGCTGCTTCTGCACTAAAATTTCGTAGCTGATAACGATTAACTAACACAATTTCTTGACAATATCTAGCTCAATTGGTAGAGAACAGGGCCTGTTTCCCTTGTGGTTGAGGAGTCACTCAATTAATCGAATTTGTCTTGTGGTTGAATTTAGCACAAGGGCAATGATGAGCTCATAGTAGTAATCGTCTTCATTGTTTTCGACTTTAGTTTGAGCTGCTTCTGCACTAAAAAATTTCATAGCTAGTAACGATGAACTAACACAAGTTCTCGACTTTTATCGTTCACTCTTTTTTCTTGATTTATTTTTAAGGAAAAAGGATACCTAAGATATTTACGATGGACTTTAGTTATTCAAGATATCAAAATTTGTATTGAGATACTCCAACTTTCCAGTTTTTTTTGTCCACATAAACCGCAAGAACAGTGTTTTTAAACAAGGCCGCCTAGGCGCTCCGTCTAGGCGTCCCAAAGTGCGGTCCGCCTAGAATTTCTCTTGAAGGTGGCTCGAAGGTTTGTCGACGAATAATTAAATTAATAAACTACCCAATCAGATTAATAGGTCGCCCAACCCGAATACTACCTAGCATGCTAGAACATAAATAACTAAGTTAATTTAATCCAACCCAACTAATAAGCAAAATATAAAGAAAGAACTACTTATGTTAGAATTTGAACGCGCGGGAAAAAAGAAGGTAGGAATTTTAAAATTTCACATGATATAGTGTTTTAGAAGTCTAAATACTCGATTTTCACATGATATAGTGCAGTTTCATATTTTTTGTCTTGATTTAATGATTTATTATTTTTAGAGCATATTTTGTTTAATTGTTTGTTAATTGTGAAGCTTTAAAGATATATATGGTAATTAACTGGATGTCAAATCATTAATAAGAGATAAAGGAAAGAAGATATGCATGGAAATTTGAGATAATTAAAGAAAATATAAGATATGGAAAGATAAAGTTCTCAAGAATAAATCTAAATTCCAGCACACACGACCATAGAAGTGATTATAACTCAAAATTGGATAAGAATTTGGAAGAATGGTCTGAAGCAAAGTTATAGAGCTTTCTGAGACGATCAGTTCCGACATATGGAACGCGTCAAACGGAGTTGAAACAAAGAACTTACGGCCAAAACAAAACAACGACAGATAATTACCTTTTCTATATTTTAGGGTTACGAAATTGAGTTGGGTTTGGAGTCCAAGTTACTTGTGTTCCACTACAAGAAAACGAATTAGGTCTTCTAAACACCTATAAATACACCCTTAAACCTTTGTAAAGTAATCCTTGTCTCCCATAAGTTAGTCCTTAAGTTTTATATCATTAGAGTTATTGAAGAGAGCAAGATGAAATCTATGTATCATTTTTTTAGTTTATTTCCTTCAGGTATGAACTTATTTTCCCATAGCTTGGGTTTTGCATTATGTATAATCTATGAATTCTATTTTCTTTCTATCTAAGTTTCTTTGGAAATTATATGTTTTAATTTGATTCAAACTACTTAACCATATATTTGTTTATGTGCTTTGATTTATTGTCTGTCTTAAACCTGGTCAATTTAAGACTTTGCTAATAGTAGTTAGATGGTCGCCCGGAAGGGTGTTTAACTATTGAAACACCACATAAACGTCTAGAATAAAGAATTGGTCCTGACAACACCAGCCTAACTAGATAGTCATTAAGGTTTATTTTCATCACCAATCGTCATTAGTAGATAGGACTACACCTAGGACCCAAGTGGCGCAGGTTAACCCTTCGTGAGTTCCCTCGTCATTGTGAGGTTGCCACCCTAGTTTGCTCTCCGGGGTTAGGGGGAATTTAGAATCCCGACTACATATCTAAGAGCTATTGTCTCCCTTGTAAACTGAAATTGATAGAAATAGTTATAAAGATTTTTACATACTAGCAAAACCTAAGCTATACTCTCTCATCTCATATTCTCTCATATTTACTTTATTGTCTTTACTTTTACTTAGTTTAATTATTAATCTCTCAATCAATCGTATTTATTTCCTGTCTGTTAATTAATTATTGCTACTCTAATTATTTGTTCATTTGTAGAACAAATTCTTCTTATCATTAAAACTTGAATACGTCATGTAATACTTGCAATACCGTGCTTGTCTAGGGTGATTAGTGCATTGTTTTCCAGATTTATTTATCATATTTTTATCATACTAATTCCGAGTGGTGCACTGTTGTTTTCAGTCGGTACACAGGTCTGGCGCTCAAGCTAATGGAGCTTCCCGATGGCTCCTCTTGAAGGATAATGGTCTGTCTGATGTCAATCTGTCGAGCTGCTGGTGTGCCGATGCTGCTGAAGGAGATTCCACGGCCTGAACCTTCCCGGCGCTGTACTGTAGCTGATGCAGACTGCTGTCTCATAATCTCAGGGACCTGGTGCTGCAAAAAACAAAAATTCAGTTGTACCGGTTGTTGCAAAGAATTCTCCCTAAAATTTGATTGTGTTACAGCTCCACGCCTCTCTACTACATCTGAAGTGTTGCTTATAAAGCCCTCTATAGCTTCTCTATCAGTACCATCCCTCCCTCTCACATCTCCAGCAATTTCACCTCTGCATAAATCCCACACCCCTTTGATCTTCGAACATTCTCTTATATTTTAATGACATAAGGAAATTACACGAGTCTCACAAATTCCTATTTGAATTTTCAAAACTCACAATAGAAATCAACTAAGTGCCCGTTTGGAAGTGCTTTTTTGGAGAAGCACTTAAAAGTGCTTTTAGCATTTTAAGAGTTATTTTGACTTCGAAAAGCAAAAGCACTTAAAATAATTTTATTATTTCAAAGTTATTTTTAATAATTTTTTAAAATTTTAAATTTTATTCTAAAAACATTTTTTTACTCTAAAATAAGCATTTCCAAACACATCCTAAGTGACTTACGTATTGCTTTTATTTCAACTCTTTCCAATTGTATCTATAATGGATAACAATAAAAAAAGAATATTCAAAAGTATATTTATAAGGTATCAGGTATCATAATAGAAAGACATGACTCGTCCAAAAAAAATATAGAAAGACACGTGCTAAGAGCAACTCCAGTGGTTTGCCATAATGGAGGAAGCATTTTGGCAAAATGCCATCTTGAATAGTAGATTTGTAAAAAAATGTGACTTTTTAGAGGTAGTTGCTTTAGTGGTATTTTTTAAAATAGAGGAAGGCTTCTTGCAAAATGCCAAATAAGTGTTTGCAAAAAAAAAAAAACATCTTTTGCAAAATGCAAGAACACTTTTGGCAAATTTATATTTTTTAAAAATTATTTATTTATATTTCGTTACATAAGTTAATTCATAAAAATATTTTTTACTAATGTATTTCTAACAAATAAATTTTATTCTAAAGTTTAAAAAAATTATATTATAAAAATTAATTTAATCTCATTCAATTATTATCTTTATATAATATATTTTCGCTTTCCACCAACCGTTGGATACGATACCTTATCTTCAATATCATCCGTCTGATTCTTATCTATATCCAAAATCTTTTATCTTCAATCTTAATCGTCCGATCATTATCACTTGTCTATATATGAAAGCCATCTACCTTTCCCAACCACCACAACGATTAACAATATTCTACTTCACACAAAACTTTCATTATCCTCTCAATGAGTCATTATCCACCATATAGTTATGATTATAATGATTCAAGTGAGGACGATGACGATATAGCCTTTATATGTGTGTTGGAAGAGGAACGTCGCAAAAAGAAGCAACAGGGGGTGCGTCGGGGTTATGTACCAGGTCGTATTACTATAAACCGAGATAGATCTGAAGGTCATCTAAGAATTTACCGCGATTACTTTGCAGATCCTCCTGTGTATCCAGGGCACATGTTCCGAAGGAGGTTTCGCATGAGTACCAATTTATTCACATTTATTATGAATGCAGTTTCAACATATGATGAATACTTTGTCCACACTCAAGATGCTGCTGGAGTATGGGGTTTGACTACATTACAGAAGGTGACTGCGGTTTTCAAAATGTTGTGTTATGGAGTTGTTGCTGATGCGGTGGACGAGTATGTGCGTATTGGAGAATCCACTGCCATATTGTGTTTGAGAAGGTTTGTGAAGGCAATGGTTGATATATTCTCTGAAAAATACTTAAGATCACCAAATGAGGAGGATACCGCTCGTCTCTTAGAGATTAATGAACAAAGAGGCTTCCCTGGCATGTTGGGAAGTATAGATTGTATGCACTGGAAATGGAAAAATTGTCCAACTGCGTGGCATGGAGCATATACTGGTCATCACCTAGACCCGTCTATTATTTTGGAAGCAGTGGCTTCGCAAGACCTTTGGATATGGCATGCATTTTTCGGAATGCCAGGTTCACATAACGATTTAAATGTCTTGCAGGTATTTGATATATTCCAACCAGTTGCCGAAGATCGAGCTCCTCCAGTGAATTTCAACATAAATGGGAATAACTATACTAGAGGCTATTACCCAGCAGAATACCCGGATTGGCCAGTGTTTGTCAAAACAATACCAGCAAGAAATTGTCTCGCGCGTGCTAATAAATTTTTTGCAACTCAGCAAGAGGCTGTTAGAAAAGATATTGAGCGTGCTTTTGGTGTGTTACAAGCTCGATTTGCTATTGTTCGTGGCCCAGCTCGTATGTGGGATGTTGAAACACTGAGTTTGATAATTAAGACGTGCATTATAATGCACAATATGATCATTGAAGATGAGAGAGATCAACAAGACATGGACTATAACTATGAGCATCTTGAAGAGAGTACACCTGTAATAGTTGAAAGGTGTAATAGAGAGGTACTTGCAAGATTCATTGATAGAACATTTGCTATGCGGGATAGGGCTATCCACCACCAGCAACAACAAGATCTTGTTGCACACGTCTGGAGTTTACACGGAGGAGGTTAATGTTGATGTAGCTTAGTGTTGTAATTGTTGTAATGTATGTTATGTTATTTGTATCCTCAAGGGTGTTGGTTAACCTAATTTATTTTAATGGAATATTTTATATATTTTGATTTCAAAATATAAAATAAGAATATGATATAAAACTAAAATTAGAATACGTTTGATTAATTGATGACATTACACTAAGTTAAAACTAAATTACATTGACCATTACAAATCGAAGTTATATCTCTTTAAAATGTCTTGCTGTTTAATGTTCCAATAGTTTGCTATAGCTGGCATCATTGTTGATAAATCCTTACTCATAATCATATCTTCTTGTACAGATTGAGCTCGTGCTTGATCTTCTTGTCGGTACCTTTCTCGGTCCTCCCGATCTCGGTCTTGCTTGGCTAACCTTTCCTGATGGTGCATATTCTTGAGATCAATAAATTCTTGTTTCCAACGATGGTCGTCTTCGTCATCTACCTTGCCCTTCCCTCGTAGAAGTTTCTCCGCCTTTCTTCCACGTGGTCTCACTGTGTCAGGTTGAGTTTCGAGAGCATTATCATCCTCATCATCCCCTAGATTTATAGATGGACTAGGTTTTTTGCGGGATTTTGCTTGTTTCGCCTTCAATTGATTTTGTGCAATTGAATTCGAAATTTTTTGCTCATCTTTCAAGATTTCCCAGCAGTGAAACAACTTAAAGTCACCCTCGTTCAACATTCTGTACAATTTTTTAGCATCATTTATCTACATTTAAAGAAGTACACAAAGTTAGTCAAAGGCACATATACATAATTAAAATATTGTTTATTGAGAAAAATTTTACCCGATCTTGATCCGTCAATCCACTCTGATTAAGTCTCACAACACTCATGAGACTCTCATTCCATTTTGCCACTGAGTGCTTGATAACTCCCATCCGTGTAGTAATCGATTTGATGGAGCGCACCTTATGTGAAACTGGAGTTAGCTTAAATTCTTTTACAATCATTGACCAATTGTACCCCTGTTTGATCATTTCCATTGATTGCATCGTTTGAGTGTTTGATCCATGCTTTGCACAATAGAATGTCTTCAGATGTTGAGTTGTTGTTAGAACGGTGGGACTTATTTTTAATTGAATTGTTATCGATCGGTTTGGATGGTGGATTTGGACTTTCTGGTACCGACACAACTTCATCGATTAAAGTACTGGCAGATTCTTGTTGTGATTCTTCGATTCTTATACCCACAGGTTCTTGTTGTGACTCGTCAATTCTAGTATCATCAACATCTTGTTGCGCATAATCGCGATTCATCCAACCAGCGTAGTCCATACCTAACCGAATAAATATATTAAATTATGTACCATAAAAAAATATAAATATATTAGTTGAAAATTAAACTAATCATAGGTAAAAAAAAATCTAACATTAACTAAATATCCATGCCGAAGTATAAAAAGTTCTAAAACTAATAAAATCCAACCCATTAACTTTTTTTTTTCAAGAAACCCAACCCACAAAAGCCCAATACAATAAATTACATAATCTTAAACTAATTATCAAAGTCATTATATTCTGCATTTTCTAATTAACATTCTACCACCTACAAGCCAAAGCAAGCCCTCCGCCATAGCAACCCCAATTAGCACCACTGCCTTATCTTCTTACTACCAAAAATCCAACCCAACACCCAACCATCACTACCCCAAGCATAGATATTATACAAATCCTAAATAAAATTCATAAACAATTTTGTGCGGCCAACGATCTCCTATATCTAATCTATATTCAACATCAAAAGTGCAAGTATCTCCTATCTTACAAACAATTTATGTTAAAGAAATACTGAAATCATACCTTCTTTTTCCGATTTGCTTGATTTTCAAAAATTGTTTGGGCTTTCTTCTCAGATTCGCTTATTTTTCAGAATTTGTTTGGGTTTTCTTTAATTTTTTTTCTAGACTGTTGTGTGTATTTTGTAAATATGGAATTGATGTATATAAAGAAATTGAAAAGAGCCGTTGGCTGATTTACTCTGATTATATTTAAGAATGTACAGTAAAATTGAAAAGAGCCGTTGGCTATGATTGTGATGTGGAATTATTTTTCTATTTTTTTTAATCAAGGAAAGCTTTTGCCAAATGAATTGTATTTCTGCATCTTTGCAGGAAAACTAGAGAAATATGGAGATAGTTTTATTTTGCAGGAAGTTTTAAACCATCACTGGAGTGTTGATTTTTTTTGCAGCGACCTTTCCTGCAAATATTTGCAGATGCAGGCTGTTTTTAATAGCCACTAGAGTTGCTCTAAGTTACAACAATTTCATTGATCAACATATTGTCTAAACTATTGACGTGCCTCACCAAACATATTCACCCATGTTTGTATGATGACTCAGCCTTTAACCAATCTCTTATAAATAATAATGGATTGATGATCAAAATTATATCAAGAATAACAATGGTATTTAGGATAAAATACAAACACACCGAAATAATACCATGGTCATATTCTAGCCTTTTTATTTCGCAATCAAATAAACATATATCAATAGCTTTATAGAAATAGATTTTAAATATAAAAATAACAGTGTAAGTATCTAAGCAGGGTTATCAGAGAATTGGGAAAGTTTGATTGGATAATCATTGCAATAGCCTCTAAATTAGGGAAGTGCTTTAAATAATATCTAATATATTTTAAATTATACCGTAATAATATTTAATTTGATGATTCTTGATTCTATATATTATTATTTATCTGAATTATATTGTTTCGTTAATATTGGATTGATTATATCATCTAGTCATCATATGATAAATGTTAATTCTAATATAAAAAGATAAAATAGTGATAATCGGCATAATAAGATAAGTTAATAATAATTTCTCTAATTGGATAAAATAACATTAATGGTCTGTTACAGAGATCCATTAGTCGACCCAATAAAATATTGAATGACCTACCTATTATAATAATCAATATTCGTTTAAATGATTATATGATAAATAATTGAAAGACGATAAGTGTTGTTAATTGAGTTGTGTTTAGTATGTTTACTATAGTTGATTAATATTTGAAATATATTGATTTCAATTATCGTATCGTGATTGTATAATTCCCTTCATGGGGTATTGTGACCTACTTTGTCATCTACCATTAACTGTTGAATGTTATCGTGTATTAGTAACGGCCTACTTTGTCGTATTCTATGAGTTATATGTGATGTGTATGCGAATGTTTCGCCGCGATAGTTTGTCATGTCACTATGGGCGGCATTGGGCTAGCCAGGCGCGGGCATGAGCTATCATGTGTTATGCCCACTTGGTGCATGTTTGGGGAGCTTCATGGTCAGTGGGTCGTAGGATCGGTTTTACCCAAGGTATTACCAGTGGAAGAGATATGGAGATCGCGTTCGTGTGAGAGTTATAAGGGGAAGGCAACAGTATCCTTGTAACGTGATTATGATTATGTGTTATTATTAATTGCTTGTGTATATAGGTTGCTGGGTAGTATGGGCTGCCTAGTATGTGATATATACTTATCTAATTTATTTATCGATTTATGAATGTTTAATTTATAATTTTGACTTATACCAGTTCAATGACAGCGTCTTAAGTATAATTACTATCCCTATGTTAAAGTTTTCATATTGACATTATTTATTTTCTCACTGAGCTAGTTGTAGCTCACCCCTCTTTCCCCACCATTTCAGGTAGGAGATAATTTAAGAACCTGGAAAGTGGTCAGTAGCACAAGATCAGCTGTAAAAGAAGAATAGAGATTTGCAGTTACTCCCTCCGTCCATTTTTATTTGTCCACGTTTTTAGTGCACAAATATTAAAAAGAGTATTTAATACTCTTTTATTTTACACAATTGCCCATAATTAATATACATTAGGGTCATTTATTGCAACACTCTTTATATTATTTAACTAGGGGTACTCTTAGAAAAAATAGAGAAAAAGTGTCTTGATATTGAAAAATGGACAAATAATATTAGACACCTCCTTTTAGAAAGATGGACAAATAAAAATGGACGGAGGGAGTATTAGTTTGTATTTATTTTATTCTAATCAGTGTAATGTAATAACTAATCATTTATTTCATAAAATGAAATTTTGTCTATTTTTAAAATTAGTTAGATATCGTATTCGCGTTTTCGGGGCGTTACATGTATAATAGTTTTCTAGTGGGAGTTTTGGTTCATAATAATAAACTCTGTCATCGTCTAGTCAAAGGCTATAAAAGAGTATCAGTTTGTGCATCAAACATGTCCTGCAATTCACATTACCATGTATATTTCTTGTTATATATACCTTCAAACATACATACCATGTAACACGGAATTTACCGTAAAGAAATGTAAAACGATTAATTGTGTTGTTAGTCCCTATTTTTGTATGTTGTGTATAGTACACAACAATGATGTGAAGGGGTGAGAGTGGAGAAGAACCGGGGGGAGAGAATTAGCAAGGGTTTATTGATTTTTAAAAGCACTATATATGATGAAATAGGGGTAAAATGGTAAAAGCACTGCCCTAATCAACGAGGTCAACCCAAAACTAACAAAAGTTCTCACGTGTCACTGTTTTTTATGATATGATCTTGAACTGAAATTCAACCGATCACTCACTTTTGAAAGTAAAAGACGTTAGCCACATATCCTAAATTGTCGATTATCCATCGATGAATGGCTATATCGCGGATGAGTCGGAGGTTGTCTGGCTTAATGACACATCGTTTTCAAAGGAATGGGAGACGGCGAGAGTTGTATAGCTGACAGTTAATCATGAAGGCATAACCACTCATAAGATTATGAGAAGTTGCAGAATCAAATCATGCACTAAAGGAGAAGTTTGAGTTATCTTGTTAGCCATGAGGTTAGCAGTTGTTTTTAATTTTTAGAATAGTTTTTTCAATTTTGACAACCTTGAAATTGTTCAAGATATTAAAATAAAAGTGAGGGTTTACTAAAAAATTTAGCCAATTATTGATAAAATTTGAAAATAGATAGATGAATCCCAAAATAAAAAAAATCTGAACGATGTTACGTATACACTTGCTAAATGTGTAAAACAAAATATTAATATCTTAAAATGGGTGTGCGTATTGCTGGTTGAAAATTTTGAATATCTTAATAATATGTATGGACGTAGAGGAATTGTGGGTAACTGATGATGATGTATTTGTTTAAAAAAATGGATAATATACCGATTTATGAGTTATAAATTGATTTTAGAATGAAACCATCAATCTCGTATTGACAGCTGCGGTTATCATAGCTCATAAACTTTCAAATGTACCATCATAATTTTTCAACAACCTTAAAGTATTCCAAATCTTCCGGCGATTTACTAACCAAATAGTCAAAGACACATTTTTTCTTTATGTAATTTTTAGGTGGAAGAGAAGACTGGGAATTAACCAAACACGTTTTTTATTTTAAGTTGCAGCACAAAATGAGAGATGGACTGTTTTACTTCGGACTATTTAAGATAGAATCGAAGACGGAATATGTATCTATAATTCAATCATCTTCTTCACTCTTCACATACAAAAATAAAGATATGTCTAACCTTCTTCTTTTGCTCTTTATACTTGTTCCTCTTCAAATCACTGCATCGCCAACGATGGAAGCAGAGGCTCTTATGACATGGAAGAATAGCTTATCATCTTCTAATCTCCATCTCCTTAATTCATGGTCTCTTTACAATATCACAAACCTCTGTAAATGGACCGGTATATCCTGCAACTCTGGTGGAAGTGTTTCTCAAGTAAACCTCAAAGATGTGAACCTTACAGGTACGCTTGGTCAATTCAGTTTTGATTCATTTCCAAATATCATCCATTTAGACCTCAATAATAACAGCTTCAGCGGCTCTGTACCTTCTAATATTGGCAAACTCTCCAAACTCATGTACTTGGACATGAGCAATAATTTATTCGATGATGTCATACCACCAGAGATTGGTTACTTATTTGAACTTCAATATATAAGTTTTTTTAACAACCTTATTAATGGTACCATTCCATATGAAGTAAGCACCCTTCAGAAACTCTGGTATTTAAATCTTGGATCAAATCATTTAGATAGTCCGGATTGGTCAGCCTTCCAAAGCATGCCTTTATTAAGATTCTTCAGTTTAGGTCTTAATAATCTCTTCCACTTCCCAGATTTTGTATTCAGCTGTCATAATCTCACATACCTCGATTTGTCGTATAACCATTTTAGTGGGCCGATCCATGAATCTTTGTATACCAATTTGAGACGGCTTGAGTATTTAAACCTAACTGATAATTCATTTGAGGGACGATTGTCCTCAAATTTGTCTAGGTTGTCCAAGCTAATAGAGCTTCGTCTTGGAAACAATAGGTTCACGGGCTCAATTCCTGATGTTTTTGGTTCTATACCTAGTCTTCAACTCATTGCTTTGAGTAACAATTCTTTTGAAGGAAAGATTCCATCTTCTGTTGGCCAACTAAAAAACCTCCAATACTTATATCTTGGTGAGAATCATTTAAATTCTTCAATTCCTGTTGTGCTCGGCCAATGCAAGAATCTCACCATCTTATCTCTATACTCAAATTCACTTGTTGGAGACTTACCATTGTCACTCTCTAATCTAACCAGGTTATCTAAATTATCATTATCTGGTAACTTTCTTTCTGGTGAGATTTCACCTTACTTCATCACAAATTGGACCGGATTAACGTCATTGCAGCTCCAAAACAATGTTTTTACCAGCATAATACCATCTGAAATTGGTTTGTTAACCAACTTGAGTTTCTTTTACTTGAACAATAATTCCTTCTTTGGCATAATTCCCCCACAAATTGGAAACATGCGCAATTTAATTCAGGTAGACCTTTCAAAAAACCAGCTTTCAGGTCCATTGCCTTCCACAATTGGAAATTTGATACATCTTATAAGTCTACAACTTTTCTCCAACGCTCTTAGTGGAACATTACCAGCAGAGATTGGAAATCTTACTTCACTCATGTTGCTTGATCTCAATTACAACCGCTTCCAAGGTGAGATTCCAAGTTCTATTGGGAAGCTTGAATCTATCCAGGGTCTTTTCATTGAAGGTAACAACCTAAGAGGCTATATTCCATCTCTGATTTGCAATGCAAGTTTACTTATGGCCCTTGATCTTTCCAGCAACAAATTGAATGGATCTATTCCAGGTTGCTTGGGAAACTTCAGCAGTGTACTTTCTTATTTAAATCTAGGCAAGAATCAGTTGAGTGGTGTCATTCCAGGGACTTTTGTGAAAGGAAATGCTTTGCGGACTCTTATTTTGAGTAACAATCGATTACAAGGACCATTGCCAAACCTGGGCAATTTTGGTATTTTGGAAATTTTGGATATTGGAAGCAATAAGATAAATGATTCATTCCCAATGTGGACAGAGACTCTTCCAGAGCTTCAAATTCTTATCTTGAGATCAAACCATTTCTACGGTTTAGTTGGAAGCTCCAAGACTAACTCTTCATTTCCAAAATTAAAGATTTTTGACATTGCTAACAATGACTTTATTGGCCTTTTGCCTACTTTCTACTTTGAAAGTTTCAAAGCTCTGATGAGTTTGAATACGACATATGATGAAAACGGATACTTTGCAGCTTCTGTATCACTAATATTCAAGGGATCTGAACATCAGATTAGAGGCAACATAAGACTTTACACAACTATAGATTTATCTTTCAATAAATTCCAAGGACACATCCCAAATTCTATTGGCAAACTTATACTAACCAAGTTCCTTAACTTATCACACAACAGCCTTGCAGGAGATATCCCACCTATACTAGGAGATCTGAACAATCTTGAATCACTTGATCTTTCGTCAAATCAGATGGTTGGAGAAATTCCAGTATCATTAACGAAACTGACATTTCTCAGCACCATGAATGTTTCATATAATCAATTTGTTGGGAGAATACCTCATAGTGGTCAGTTTAATACGTTTGAAAACAGATCATACATAGGAAACTCTGCATTGTGTGGAGGACCATTGACAAGGATGTGTGGAAATCAAAATGAAGCACCAGAGCCAGAAGAAGAAGATGATGATATTGTTGATGATGATGATGATTCAAATAGTTTGTTTGATAGAGATGCTGCTCTGATTGGGTATGGATGTGGAACGATAATTGGGTTGGCCATTGGATCTCTTTTATTCTCATATGGAAAACTCAATTGGGTTTACAGGATAAGTTACAGACAGAGACGAAGTTGGAGAGGCATAAGACCATTGTAAGCCTGAGGATTAGCCGACTAGTTAGTCAAATGGTAATTTTTGGTTCGAATGTAGAGCCTACAACCTGTGTTGTGTATTAGTAGTATAATGCAATTATATTTGTAAAATAATTCTATCTTTGGGTCCATGATATCGCTTTAATCATTCATTTTTTAAAACGTATTTTGTATTTTACATGTATCGATCATAACAAACTTTCTACTCTTTTGATGTTTTAGATTTTCATTATTTGCAACTAAGGAACCAGCACCAATTTGTCATAATTTCTGTACTACTTGACAGAAAAATTTATTCTCTGTGTTCACCTCTAGCAAATATTTTACACTATTCAAAATTAAGTTTTGATCTGCATAACCCACCTTTCTTGTTGAGAGGAGAGACATGACGAGGGACTCTACTTAAAAAGACCTGGATTGTAGAGATTTTCTAGGCCAGTACTCGTAGGTTGTGTTAAGCTTCTTGTGTTCTTATTATGTTCCTTGGAGAAAATTTAGCATGTAAATGTAATGAAATTTTGCAATGTTTGTGTCTTCTGAAAGAAAATTGAAAAAGTAATTGAGGGATGGATGTATATGCATGCCGATTACAAACTTTTAATAGGGTACCTAAACGACTAAAACAACAACAAAACAAATATTAAAACCTTTCTAGTTACATAATTATTTTTTACAAAAATGAAATAAAATCTTACACAAAAGCAAAAATGATGAAAAAAGATCATCACATTAGTTTTCAACATACTCCAAAAACAGTAAAAAAAATAACCAGTTAGGATTAGCTCACTGGCTAGAGCCTTTGTCATCCAATCTAGTGATGCAGGTTCGAACCGTGTCAATGACATCGAGTCCAATATGGCTCTCCCATGTAACAAAAAAAAAAAAACAGTAAAAAAATATAGTTGATCATTAACAAAATTGACTAGACAATAAATTCCACATTTTGTGAATTTCAGTAAACAAATCCTAATCGACTTTTTAAAAACATAATTTCCGCTGTATAAAAATATATTAGTATATTAGTTAAATTTATGTAATTAGGTTGTATTTTTTTTTATCTTAGAGTGAATTTAAAAAAAATCAATATCACTATAAAATGATTTTTTTTACGAGTAATGCTGGGTATCACCCAAAAAGCCATCACCTAAACATCACACATGATGTGGCGGTTAGGTGGACCAATAATAGAAGAGAGAGAAAAAAATAAACTTGGAAAGAGAAAATTCATTACTGGTCCACCTAACCGCCACATCATAGGTGATGTTTAGGTGATGGCTTTTAGGGTGATACCCAGCATTACTCTTTTTTTACATATGACCCGTCTAGGTTGATTACAAAAGTACGACCTAATAGTTTATAAAGTCAGTATATTTAGTCTATTATCCAATATTTTATTTGGAAATTATATTTATTAAGGTGTAAGAACCTATTTTCTCTTTTTTTTTTCATCCGTTGATTTTTTTCTCCTTTTATTCATTTTTTTTCTATTCATTCTTTGCATTTTTATACCACAAAACTTCTATATCGTCAAAACAAAATAGAAAAAAAAAACATCTATGGCAGATCTCAAACTTTTGCAGGTCTATGAAATGACTTTTAACGGTAATTAAGGACGCATCAAATCTGGGTAAAGCCTATGATCAGTTAAGCTGCCACTTCCTAGAGGATACTATGGCAATATTTGGGTTTCCTCCATCTTGGATACATATTATTATTTCAGTTATGCGTACTAATACTATACAGGTACTATGGAATGATGATCCGCTTGACTCATTTATTCCTCAAAGTGTTATCCGACAAGGAGGCCCCTTATCCTCTTACATGTTCGTGATGTGTATGGAGCGCTTATTGATTCTGATAAATAATCTTCGTACTGGGGAACAATGGAGACCATTGTATCTTAGCAAGAAATGCCCTCCAATTTCTCACGTTTTTTTCGCGGATGACCTTATCTTATTCGCGGAAGCTACAGAGGATCAAGTCGATCTAATGAAGATGGTAATGTTGAAATTTTGCGCAAAAGCAGGGCATAAGATTAGTGAGAAAAAGTCCATCATCTGCATCTCTAAGAATGTGCCACAAATGGAGAAGGCTAGCTTAGCACACAGAAGTGGGTTTGTATTAAGTGATTCATTAGGTATGTACCTAGGAGCCCCTATTGTCGCGTGTCCCTCTAAGGGGTCTTTATCGTAGGATATCTATGAGTATGAGAAGTAAGGTTGCTAACTGGAAAGCCCAGAATTTATCATTCGCGGGAAGAGTCACTTTAGCTAAATCTGTGTTAAGTGCTAATCCCACATATATCATGCAAACGTCCAAGCTCCTGGTTTATGTGTGTAATGAAATTGCAAAATTATATAGGATTTTTATGGGTCAGTAGGGAGGAGGCGCGGAAAATCCACTGGTTTTCGTGGGAAAGGCTATGTCGGTCTAAGAAAGAAGGAGGTTTGGGCTTCCGAGATACAAGGAATTTCAATAAACCCTTATTTGCAAAATAAGGATGGAGAATTATTCAAGGTGATCAAGATTTATGGGCGGTGGCGTTAAGGTATAAGTATTTTAATGATGGTTTACTTAACCGGAATTCAAATCAACTGATTCAAGGCTTTGTAAAGGCTTCCTTGAAGGTAATATGATCTTGAGAAGTGGTGTGGTACGAGTACAAAATGGCAATGCAGTAGTATATAAATGGAAACATGAAAACTCAGGGAATTTCTCGGTGAAATCAGCTTATAACAGTACCCGTTTGTTAGAGGTCGATACAAGATTTAAGTGGGAAAGAATATGGTCTTTGAAGTGTCCTCGGAAAATCAAAAAGCTGGTCTGGAGAGCAATTTTGGGTAAGCTATCGACAGCGGTGAATTTGGCTCGCCGGTGTGTTGTGGTTGATGAGGTTTGCACGGGTTGTGGTTTGGCTATGGAAACATAAATCCATATTTTTCGTGACTGTAGCAGGTAGGACAAACTTTGGGAGGATTGGCCCATGTTGTTAGAATTAAGAAACCGAGCAAGACTGGAGGAAACAAGTATAGTAGTTGCTGCAAATTGCGAAATCACTGGACTAAATGTTGAGGTACCAGGTCTGGAGGAATTAAGGGAAGACGGGGTGTTCAGTTGCAATTTTTCTGCAGCAACTGTGTTGAATCTCGGAGCTCATGCGAGCAGCAGAACAGGCAACCTGTGTGTGCTTCGCAGCTGCCAAATGAAGAACAACAACGTCTATATAGCGAACAACTGCATGCCCAAAGAATGGAAGAAAGACAACAGCTATTTCGGAGTGGAACTGCTTGGTGGCGATTGCTCCTGAGTTGCAGTGAATCCTCGGATGGTCTTGAAGCTCGAACGGTAGCTTTGGCGATTTGTTGAGCAATTTGGTTAGATCGTAATGACAGAGTATTTAATGGAGGGAATCAAAGTAAGTCACTACAATCCGTGCGATATACTGTGAAAAGTAATGACATAAACTATGTCCGAGCCTGGGAAAAGAAGTAAACGGGGGATTGATTATTTCCGCGAAAAGTACGCTCGTGAAATGGGTCAAACCATTAGTAGGGATTAAGCTCAACATTGATGGTAGCGTTAAACAAGGTTCTTTGATGGTGGGTGTATGTGGGGTCTTCCGAGATAAAGAAGGGAACTATTTGGGAGGATTCGTGGGAGCGGTTAAGAAATGTGCGACTTTTCAAGCGGAATTTATTGCACTACATTTTGATTTAACCTTGGCTATAAAGAGGGATCATGAAGTGATAGTTGTTGAAACCGATTCGCTAGAGTTGCACGCGCTAGTGAAGGACGGAAGCACTACTACATTTCGTCTGTTTACCGACGACAGATCACCGGCGAATCACGGGTCGTCGGTAAATGTCCTTGATTACCGACGACAACGTTGTCGCTAATATTTACCGACAAAGCTCCGTCATTAAAAGTATCGACTTCGTCGTTAATTAGGTGGTTTGAATTTTTATTTTTTTTAAACGTAAATTTGCCGTCGCTAATGAGGACGACGACGTTTTTCGTCCTTAATTAGCGACGAGTTTTCTTTAATTACCGGCGAATTTACGTGTCGTCGGTAATTATTGTATATATTTTTAAAGGCTGCAGGTTTTTTATCTCATAAAACACCCACACACACCCAAAAACACCTCCGAATTTCTCCCAAAAAATCCCAGAATATTTTTTTTTAGAATCCTAATTGATTCTCCAATTTGTCTTGCACCATTCCCGGGTTCATAATCAAGGTGGGGCATTATCAATATCCATTTTCATCAAAAAATTTAAGGTAAATTCATGAAATTCCATGTTTTTAAAATTTAATTTTTATTTTAGAATTGTGTTTAATTGTTGATATATAATGTGATTAGGTGTATTAGTACATTGTCTAGGTGGGTTGTGGTCATCAATCCTCTTCTTAACCATCTAATTCAAGGTATTTTCAAGAAATTTCATGCTTTTTCATTTTTTTTAATTGATATGTGTTAGTTGCTATAATTAGACATGATTAGGTTGATGATTTACATGTGATTTGCTTTACTTTTTTATTATTATGTCTTGTAGTATGCATGTTTGGTTGTATTTAATTTTTTGTGTTCATATATTATTATTTGTTTTATTAATTATATGAAATTTATTATCTATATATTGTGTTGTAATTTTATTTATTCAATGGTTTGTAATTTTATTCATTCAATGGTTTGTAATAATTATTCATTCAATGGTTTGTAATTTTTATTATGTCATTTATTGTGTTGTAATTTTTATTCTTCTTTTTAATTGGGTTGTAATAATTATATATTTTATTTGTCTAGTTGTATAAAATTGTTGCGAAGAGATGAATCTGGATTTGGATAAGAGTTGGATCGATACAACTAATTACTATACGAAAGAATATGTATCTGGGGTTATTCGTTTTATCGAATATGCAGAGAAAAATGAAGATTGTACCACTGGTTTCATGTCTTGTCCGTGTACGAAGTGTAATAATTACTCTCGAAAACCCATCGACGAAGTTAGGGCCCACCTTCTTAAACACGGTTTCAACAAAACATATCTTGTTTGGACAAAGCACGGCGAGAACGAGGTGGTAATTCCCGAGACAATTCACGTACCAAACATAGATAGCGAAATGCATCGTGTTTATGAGGATGTGAGACAAAGTTACTATGTTGGTGGTCATCCGGGAGATATTGAAATGAGAGACGCACATCTTCCTAGTCAAAACAGTTTTGATTCATTGTTCGAAGAATTGGAGACAGAATTATATCCTGGTTGTACAGCGATGAGTTCATTGAATTTCATTGCCAAGCTTATGCACGTAAAAGTAAAGAACAAGTGGAGTAACACATCATTCTCCGAGCTGTTAGAGTTGGTTGGTCGTGTTCTACCGAAACCTCACAACTTGCCCGATTCTTACGAAGCATGCAACAAGAAACTTAAAAGTTTGGGCATGGGGTATGTTACTATCGATGTTTGTTTGAATGATTGTGCAATCTTTTACAAGGAGAATGATAAACTTGACAATTGTCCAGTATGTGGTGAATCAAGATATGACCCGAAGAAGGGTAACAAAGTACCCCATAAGAAGCTTCGTTACTTTCCGATTGCTCCGAGATTGCAGCGACTATACGCATCGAAACACACCGCTGAAGAAATGATATGGCACCATACCGGAAGAAGTTCCGATCCAGATGTGTTGCGTCATCCGGTTGATGGTGATAGTTGGAAGAGATTTGCAGCGCTACATCCTGAGTTCGCCAGTGAACCTAGGAATGTATATTTGGGCCTTGGACTCGATGGGTTTTGTCCGTTCTCCATGCAGAACAACTCCTACAGTATGTGGCCTATCATATTGACCGTCTACAACTTGCCACCGTGGACATGCATGAAGGAGACCACATTTCAGCTTTGTTTGTTAATTCTGGGTCCCCGCTCACCCGGAAAGGACATGGATGTCTTTCTCTGCCCTATTATAGACGAGTTGGACATGTTGTGGAGAACAGGTATCCATACGTATGACGCCCACACGAAGAAAATGTTTTTAATGAAGGTTTGTGTGTTGTCCACGACCAATGATTACCCGGCTCGGTCATACGCTTCAGGATGGTCGGGTCAAGGTTACATGGCTTGCCCAGAATGCATGGATTCCACTCCTTCGTTGAAGGTGAGGAAAGGGGTCGTTTACTTTGATCATAGACGTTGGTTACCTATCAAACATGATCTCAGAGATGATACGGTTTCGTACAAGGAAACCGATAAACGTGCCCCACCGAGGAAACATAGTCCTGCTAGTATTCAGACACAGCTAGATGGGCTTCCGATCGTGTTTCCCGGTAAACACAAGGATTACGGGGGCAAGGTGACAAAAAAAACAGGGCCGCGTGAGACAAACTGGAAAAAAAAGAGTATTTTTTATCGTTTACCGTATTGGTCAGAAAATTTGTTAAAACATAACATCGATGTAATGCATTGCGAGAAGAATGTGTGCGACAGTTTGCTTGGTACGGTTATAGGAGTTGATGGTAAAATAAACAAAGATAACGTGAAGGCGCGAATGGATCTTGAGGATTTGGGGATTAGAAAGGAGTTGTGGATCTCATCCGAAGAAGGTAAGACGATACTAAAGCGAGGAAAGTATACGTTATCAGCGGAGAAGAGGAAGATTTTTCTCGAGTGGTTACGGGCACAAAGGTTTCCAGATGGTTTCGCGTCTAGTTTGAGGAATAATGTTCACATTGATACGGGAAAGATTATTGGAATGAAATCGCATGATTGTCATGTTATGATGCAATATCTCTTTGTTTGTTGTCTTCCAGGTCTTGTAGAGGATAAGCCGATTAGCGATGCGGTAATTGGCTTAGCGAACGTGTTTAGAGTTGTTTGTAGCAAGAATTTGAGTAGGAAACAGTTGTTAACCGGTAAGGCAAAAGTGGCTGAAGTAATGTGCAAACTAGAAACTATTCTGCCTCCTGCATTTTTTGACATAATGATCCACCTGGTGATACACTTGTATGATGAAGCATTGCTAGGGGGCCCGGTTCAAATGTGGTGGATGTACCCATTTGAAAGGTATTTAAAAAAGTTGAAAGAGTATATTCGAAACCCCGCTAGACCAGAGGGTTCAATAGCCGAGGGTTACGTGGCGGAAGAGACGTTGAATTTCATATCCAGGTACCTTAGTGAAGAAAAAACAAAGTTCAACATTGTTATTTATATTTATATCTTTATTTATTTATATATATATATATATATATATATTTTTATATTTATATATTTATAGGTACCTTAGTGAAGAAAAAACAAAGTTCAACGATCCAGGCAGATACAACGAACCACCGCCAGTGCATAGAGAGTTATCCGTTTTCAAGTCCCAGTGTACTCCAGTTGGCAAGAAAGTATCTGGTGCTTTAGCGTATAAGGATAAGGAGCACGTCATTTATTATATTTTGAATAATTGCGACGAAATCTAGACATTTAGGACGTAAGTAACGTTGTTATTGATATGTTTATATGTTTATATATTTATATATTTATATATTTATATATTTATATATTTATATATTTATATATTTATATATTTATAATGATTTATTTATATACCATTTCAATTATAGTGAACACAGATCCACACTTTCGGGAACGACTGACGAAATAGATTATATGCACCGTCAAATGTTTAAGGATTGGTTTTTGGATAAGGTATGTAACATTGGTTTAAATAGTATTCTTTTTATTTTCAATGTATCTCATGTTTTTTTAATGACAGGTTCATGGAATGGAATCCCGTGGTGATCCGTTAGCTACCCCTGAGATAGTGTCATTGGCAAACATGCCTTATGGTGCGGTGCATATGTACGATTCATGTGTTGTGAACGGTGTAAAGTGGATACCAAAGAGTAAAGGAGAAAAAAGAGTGACGCAAGATTACGGTGTATGCGTCATGTTTGATGGGTCACCATATTACGGCGAATTATTGAAAATCTTGGAGCTAACATACACTGGAGGGTGCTCGGTTGTTGATGTCTCCTCATTTGTGATAGTAAAATACACTCATGAGACATCATTTTAGGCTTATTTATTAGTTTATAGGTTGATTTTAGCTTATTTTAGTGCACTTTCCGATTTTGGGTCTTGATTTGTAGAATTATTATTTTTAGAGCATATTGGGTTTAATTGTTTATTTAGTGTGAAGCTTTAAAGATAATTATGGAGATTAATTAGAGTCCAAGTCAAAGACAACAACTTATGGAAGGAGATATGCATGGAAATTGGAGATAAGGAAATAATTGCTAAAAAGATGGAAAAGGAAAAGCTGCCTAAATCTGGGATTCTGCAAAGATAGGCGTTTTTACCTAATAAAGAGGCCGAATTTGGTAAATTACTCCTAAAGGGTCTAGATAATTCTGTTGCGATTCTTTTGGTATCTTGTGGAGAAAAATCGGACCAATAATAAAGAAGTTATGACCAAAACAACGCAGCAGTGTTTATCTTTATTTCCATACGAATTTGAGTTGGGCTAGGAGTCCATTACTTAACTTATCTCTAAAGAAACGAATTAGGTCAACCTCTAACCTATAAATACAGCCTCTTAACACTCGTAAATCATCCTTGGTGAAACCTTAAGCCAAGAGGAAGCTTAGAACACAAGAGAGAAGTCTGGAAGGAGCTATCATCAACAATGTCTTCTTCTACCTTTAGATTTGTAATTTCTTTCTTTTCTTTCATGAACTAAATTTCTTTAGCTTGAGTTTTTAGCATATATGTATGAACCCTAGTTTTGATTGACATCTATCTAATTTGGGAATTTAATGTTTTAAATAGAATTATAGTTTTTATTCTCTGTTTATGTGTTTGAATTTATATTCTGTGTTCTTGTGGACGGCCGCCATTAGAATTACCATCTAGTAATTAGGATACCATTGACAACGGTGTTTAATTACATGTTTAGCACATAACGTTTAGTTTTAGGTTTGATCTGACAACCCAACCTAGCTAGATAATCACTATGGTTGAGTCTTGTGACTCTTTACCAATTACAGGAAAAGTTTGCTTAGGAAGCCTTATTGACACAGGTAAATCCTATTTTAAACTACCGATAGCATATTGGGACCAATTAGGGAAATACTACATGATTCACCCTTACATGTTTAGAACGGCAAAACTAGTGGGGATTACATGCTAATAACTTAAGCTATATTCTCATATTACTTCTCTTTCATATTTAAAATTCTGTCTTTTAATTTCTTAGTTTAATTTAGTTATTTAAAAAACCAAACAAAAATCTAATTATTTTTACTTTTAGTTGCGTTACTTGTTCTAG
This sequence comes from Nemophila menziesii, assembly GCA_029959085.1. Lineage (NCBI taxonomy): Eukaryota > Viridiplantae > Streptophyta > Magnoliopsida > Boraginales > Hydrophyllaceae > Nemophila > Nemophila menziesii. Next base: position 52,981,662 of record JARWIR010000003.1, on the reverse strand, counting down.
CTTTGATTATTTGCACTTGCTATTTGCATAAGATTCTCCTAACCTCTGTAGTCTCTGCGGAACGAATCTTTATCTAAAACTTGCATACGATCTGTATACTTGCAGAACCGTGTAGTTCTAGGGTGTTTTTGCACTTATTTTATATCTTATTTTATCACACCCTAGGCCCCACCAAGTTTTTGGCGCCGCTGCCGGGGACTACATCGTTAGTCCTTGTGCATATATCTTGTGCTTTTATTTTTAGTTAGTTCTATTTTACGCCTTTTGTTTTTAGTTTTTGTTTTTCAGATTTAGTTACAGATGGAGAACCCAAGGAGACTTGAGCTACCCATCGAATTTAGAGTGGAGCCACGAGGAATTCGCGCTCCAGAAATCCAAGCCGCTAAATTTAAACCTGATCCAGGGATGCTAACTCAATTTGCATCTCATGGATTGTTCAGCGGAGCTGCACATCAAGATCCGCTCCGATATATTCAGAAATTCATGCAGATCTGTGATGCCTATATCGTAAGAGGAGTTACTAGGGAGCAAGTATATTATTTGATGTTCCAGTTCTTCTTGACCGGATGTGCAAGCGATTGGTACGATGCCCAATACCCTCATGTTATTCCAGATTGGGACAAGCTTCAAACAAGATTCCTAGACCGTTTTTATCCGGTTAGTAGACGTTTAAAAGACATGTTGGAGCTTGAACAATTTATACAAGAAGAGGAAGAGAGTTTGGGTGAAGCATGGTTACGATTTACAGAGAAGAAAGCGAGGTGTCCATATCATAGATCCTCGCCAGAATATTATTTAACCTTGTTTTATGGAGGCCTTAATGACAAATCAAGAGAGAAAGCAGATTCGGTAGGAAACACAGGTTTTGTGTTGCTAGATCCTGTAGAAGCTGAGTTGGGGATGGAAAGAATTCTTGAGAACGAGAGAAGTTGGCCAAGGAAATCAGTAAAGGAGAACAATTCAGAATCTCTAAAGCTTAAGGAATTGGCTAAACAACTCGAAGAGCTGACAGAACAAGCCCGAACAATTGCTCAGGTAAATATGGTACGCACAATTCCTTCGTGTCTTGGTTGTAGATCAAGAAATCATGTGTGGGCAGGATGTATGAATAATCCAGCAGTAGCTTCCGTTCAATATCCTCAAGATAACTATTACTCGAATAGTTACAATCAAGAAAGCTACACTAATTATCAAGAACCTCCACAAAAGAGTTGGGACAGAAAACAAGAAACTAGTCAGCAACCCCAACTTCAATCTTATAATCCTCCACAACCTATTCAGAAAAAGGCACCCATTGTTAAGAAAACTTGTCAAGAACCGAAGAAAGATCCACCTAAACAATCAATGCAATTGGCAAAACAAGAACAACTCCAGAGTTTGACTTCAAGTATGACTAAATTAATGCAAAACGTTGAGAAGAAAATAAATTATAGCCAACAGAGAGTTCGAACTCAGGAGAAGGTTATAAAGCAACTAGAGCATACTATATCACAGATGGCGAGTACATTACAAACTAGGCCGAAAGGGCAACTCCCAAGTGATACTATTGCTCCTAGAGACGATTCTTGCCATGCAGTTGAATTGCGAAATGGGAAGCAACTGCCTCCACCAAGACCAGAACCAGAGCCTATCCCTATTCCAGAACAAAGGGGAGAAGAAATAATCACAGATACAGTCAAGGAGGTAGTTCAACCAAAAAGTGTCCAAGCCGAGACACCTGATAAGACAAGACAACCAGTGGAACTCAGTACACGCCCTCCACCACCATACCCTTCACGTGTCAGGAACCAGGACAATGACCTGGAATTCAAGAAGTTCATTGACATGTTGAAGAAATTAGAAATCAATATACCCCTTGTTGAAGCTCTCAAGAGGATGCCAAGCTACATGAAATTTATGAAAGACATTCTCTCCAACAAGCGAAGTATAGAGACTGGGGAACCAATTGGATTACCTAGGGAGTGCAGTGCTATATGTCAAAATGAGTTGCCACCAAAACTAGAAGATCCCGGAAGTTTTACAATTCCCATCGGCATTGGAGAAAATTGGACCGGGAAAGCATTATGTGATTTAGGTGCAAGCATCAATCTCATGCCTAAATCCCTGTTCGAGAAGCTTAATATCGGAGAAGTAGTACCTACATCTGTGGTACTACAAATGGCGGATCGCTCCCTCTCACGACCAATAGGTAAAATTGAAGATGTTTTAGTTAACGCGGGCTCTTTTATTTTTCCTTGTGACTTTATTATCCTTGACTACGACGCGGATAAGAATGTCCCCATCATTTTGGGTAGACCATTCTTAGCCACGGGGCGTACACTAATTGATGTTGAGAATGGTGAGTTGATCATGAGAGTACAAGGCGAACAGATACGATTTAATGTGTTTCAGGCTATGAAATATCCTAAAGCGAAAGACGAGTGCTTCAAGGTAGATGTCATCGAAAAGATTACGCAAGAAGTCTTCAATGAAGAGAACTTAAATGATGATCTTGACAAAGCCTTAGCACCTGAAACACCAGAACTCGAGATTCCCCCTGAAGATGTTGCTGCATTAGGATTAAACGTACGAGAATTACTTCGAGAGCCAGGTGACATTGAACCAATGAAACAACCATCTATAATATGTCCACCTGTTCTCGAAGAAAAACCACTTCCAGATCACTTACGCTATGCATATCTAGGTACGAACAAAACTTTGCCTGTTATTATTTCTGCTAACCTTTCAGGTCCTCAAGAGGAGAGGCTACTTCAAGTACTTCGTGCAAACAAAGAAGCAATTGGATGGACTATTGCCGACATCAAGGGAATTAGTCCTTCCGTTTGCAAACACAAAATCATTCTTGAAAACGAAGGTGGGCGATCTATAGAGGGACAGAGAAGACTCATGCCAGCTATGAAAGAAGTGGTGAGGAAGGAAGTTATCAAGTTGTTAGACGCAGGAATTATCTATCCGATTGCTAGCAGTGATTGGGTCAGTCCAGTACAATGTGTTCCAAAGAAAGGAGGTTTTACCACCACCCTTAATGATCAAGGCGAAGCCATACCATCAAGACCAGTTGTGGGGTGGCGCGTGTGCATGGACTACCGGAGGCTGAACAAAGCAACAAAGAAAGATCACTTCCCGTTACCTTTCATTGATCAGATGCTAGACAAGCTTGCTGGGAGAGAATATTACTGTTTCCTAGACGGATATTCGGGTTATAATCAGATTTGTGTGGATCCCCTTGATCAACACAAAACAACTTTTACATGTCCGTTTGGTACTTTTGCTTATAGAAGAATGCCGTTTGGTTTATGCAATGCACCTGCCACGTTCCAGAGGTGCATGATGGCTATATTTTGGGACATGATTGATAAATATTTGGAGGTTTTTATGGATGATTTTTCGGTGTTTGGAGACAGTTTTGATGATTGTTTGAGGAATCTTGAGAAAGTCCTTGTGAGATGTAGAGAAAAAGATCTTGTGCTTAATTGGGAAAAATGCCACTTCATGGTTCAAGAGGGAATTGTGTTGGGACATAAAGTTTCGAAGGCAGGGATGGAGGTGGATCGTGCTAAAATTGAAGTTATCAAAACACTACCACCTCCGGTTTCTGTTAAAGGAGTGAGAAGTTTCTTGGGTCACGCAGGATTTTATCGACGATTTATTAAAGATTTTTCCAAGATCGCCAAACCGCTCTGCTCTTTACTTGAAAAGGATACTCCTTTTAATTTTACTGAAGAATGTCTTCAAGCGTTTTTGACGATTAAGGAAAAACTGATCTCTACACCTATTGTTATACCTCCTGATTGGAACGCTCCGTTTGAACTTATGTGCGATGCTAGTGATCACGCTATGGGTGTTGTGTTGGGACAGAGGAAAGACAAGATTTTCCACACGATTTATTATGCAAGTAAGACTTTCAACGCTGCCCAGATGAATTATACAGTAACGGAGAAAGAGATGTTGGCCGTGGTTTACGCTTTCGATAAATTTCGTCCCTATCTGGTTGGAAAGAAAACTATTGTATACACGGACCATTCAGCTATTAGGTACCTCATGGAGAAAAAGGACGCTAAGCCGCGCCTCATTAGATGGGTACTATTGCTACAAGAATTCGACATAGATATTCGAGACCGAAAAGGATGCGACAATCAAGTTGCTGATCATTTATCAAGGCTCGAAGGATCTGATGCGAACAAAGAACCATTATCGGTTAAAGAGGTATTCCCTGATGAACAACTTTTTGCTATTAAACGTGCTTTTGTGCCGTGGTACGCAGATCTAGTCAACCTCATTGTGAGTGGTGTCTTTCCCAAAGATTTCCACCCACAACAAAGACAAAGATTGAACCACCAGGCCAAACAGTATTATTGGGATGAACCGTACCTCTGGAAGATATGTAGTGACCAAGTGGTTAGAAGATGTGTACATGAAGGTGAGATGGAGAAAATTATTGAAAGTTGTCATAGTTCACCTTACGGAGGTCACTTTAAGGGCGATAGAACCGCAGCTAAAATTCTTCAATCCGGGTTCTATTGGCCAACCATACACAAAGATTGTCACAGTTTCGTCCAATCATGCCACAGATGCCAAAAAACTGGCAACATATCGAAAAGAGACGCAATGCCGCTTAATAATATTCTTGAAGTTGAAATCTTTGATGTATGGGGAATAGATTTCATGGGACCTTTCATCACTTCCTATGGAAATGTTTATATTTTGCTTGCAGTAGACTATGTATCAAAATGGGTAGAAGCAGTGGCAACACCAAAGAACGATGCTCAAACAGTGATCAAATTCTTAAAATCAAACATCTTTTCAAGACATGGTACGCCACGTGTTCTCATCAGTGATAAAGGTACCCATTTTCTTAATGCTCCCGTGAGACATTTTCTTAAAAAGTTTGGAGTGAAACACCGTACTTCAACCGGTTATCACCCACAAACTAACGGTCAAGCTGAAGTTTCCAACCGGGAAATCAAATCTATTCTTGAGAAGACCGTGAATAAATCAAGAAAAGACTGGTCTTTAAAGCTAGATGATGCTCTCTGGGCATACAGAACAGCATTTAAAACACCAGTTGGGGCATCTCCATATCGAATGGTCTACGGTAAAGCGTGTCATCTACCGATTGAACTTGAAGCTCGAGCCTACTGGGCTATTAAAACTCTGAATCTAGACCCAGACTTGGCCGGGAAGCAAAGGATGATGCAGTTGAACGAATTGGAGGAGCTCCGTTATCATGCCTACGAAAATTCACGTCTCTATAAGGAGAAAACAAAGCAATGGCATGATAAAAGACTCCGTCCAAAGCATTTTGAGATTGGACAGAAGGTTTTATTATACAACTCTCGATTTTCAAACTACCCAGGAAAGCTTAAATCCCGTTGGGGAGGACCTTACATTATCACCAAAGTCACACCTCATGGAGCGATTGAGATTGAAAATCCAGCCGAGCAACGGACATTCATGGTGAATGGCCAGCGTTTGAAGAGATACTATGATAGTAAGGACTTTGAGCAAGGAGAGAAAATCTACCTTGTCGAATGCGATTAGCCTGAGGTACACGTCTAACTCAAAGACGTTAAACAAAAGTGCTCTTGGGAGACACCCCTTGTTTAATTTTTTTTTAGATTAGTTGTTTTTTGCTTTGTAGTGTAGAATTTCAAGTTAGTGTATATTTTTAATTGTGTTTTCAAGCTAATGGGAGAGAAAGGTAGTGTGTTATTTTGCAGGAAACGAGTTTGGGGTCAAAAGGAAAAATCTGGAGGAACTTCAAGTCTGGCGCGGACTACCCCGCGGACCACCCCATGGTCCGCAGGGATGCACCGCGCCCCAAAAACCCGTACCACGGGTTGGCTAGCTCGGGTTTTATCCAGAAGGTCGAAAAAAAATCACGGGGCATGGCGCGGTACACCGGACCCTAGTCCGCACGATCAAAACCCGTACCACGGGTTGGGCACCACGGGTTTTTTGACGGACATGCTGCGGACTACCCCCTGCACCGCACCCCTGGTCCGCGACCCAAAAACCCGTACCACGGGGTGCTAGCTCGGGTATTATCCAGTAGGTAAAAATTTTGGAGCAACAGAAGCTGCGGTACACCGCGGGATATGTCCGGTGCACCGCAAGAGGCGGTTTAAAGAAAGAATTCTTTTCCTAATCAAACTCTTACCTTATGAGATTAACCCTAGCCTTCCACCCACGAATTTTTCAGACCCAAACCCTATATAAACATCTTAAAGCTTGTGCAAACCTTCACAATTAACACAACAACTCATCAAATCCTCTCCTAAATCTTCCATAAACACAATCCTTCATCAAAGTCATCACACTACACCATCAAAACACCATCATATTCAACAAGCTTTAAAGAGTTCTTCCAAGATCAATCCAATAACCTTTCTCTTTAACCAATTCCAAGCAACAACATCAAGCTAAACCAAATTTTCCTTAAACTTTTAATCCATCCTTGGTATAACTTGAGTTGTGGGTGCATCAAGTATGACTAACAGATCTGAAGCTATGGAATACAAGAGAAAGTGTTCAATCCTTGGGAAGAATAAGAAATTGCCTGGAGCTACCATTGAAAAACCCATCAATATTGATGAGGTTTCTGAAGAATCAAAAGAACAGGCACCTGAACAACCTCTACCAAAGAAGAGATTAACTGCTAGAATGTCCACACCAGCAAGGAGGCCTTTAGACAAGATAAAAATCCAAGACCAAGGTTCTTCTACCTCCTCTTCCAAAATTGCTTATGATCTTCCTCCTTGGGCTATTCAGTTACAGAACGAAGTTGAAAGATTACGTGAAGATAACAAAGACCTTTGGGTAGAAATTATGCAATTGGAATCAAGGGTAGATAATTTGACCTTGTACAAGGATATAGATGATTACACCGATCCCTCAGCTTCAGAAGATGAGGATGATATGATGGATCTCTATGGCCAGCCAGGTAAGTCATTCTAATTTTTCTCAATAGCTTGGATGCATTAGGTAGTTTAGTTAGTTTTATTTTAAATTTTATTTCATTCCTGAGTCTTTTTCGAGTCGTGGGGACACGGCTCACTTTTGAGTTGGGGGTGGGAAGTTGTCCTCATCTTCCTTTTTGTTTTTCATAAAATTTAAAATTTTTAAGTTGAATTAAGGCATAGAATATCTTGAATGTACCTATGTGAGCATAATTTTATTAGGTCAATGATAGTAAGTAGTATGCTTTTGAAAGATGCAACAAAATTGTTTAGCATGCATGCATGAAAACAGGAAATAAAGGATAGAAAAGTTAATGAGCAATGCTAAGAAGTACGTTGAAACTTAGGAATAGTTATTTGGTGTGTAGAACGTGAGGTTTAAAATTAGTTGAAAACCCACTTGTCTATGAACTATTAGTGAATAAGTAACGAAATCCGGTAGTTAGAAAAATGAATAAGGCAGTTCTTTCATGATTAAAACACTTGAAGCCTTTATACTTTCTCACCCTTTTATTTGATTATGTTATTCATCCGTCTTAGCCCCTCTGAGCCTTTCTAAAGCCTTTTATTTGAAACACATTATAATCCTTACCATAGTTTTTAGGACTTATCTATATGACCCGCACTCGAATCGCAAAACCTGAGACACTCGTTTTAGAGCTTGAGTTTGGGGTGGTGGGTTTCATCATTTGGGAATTTGGGAATTATCTTTGTGATTTTATTGATGATGAATTGTTATTATTGTAACCCTTTGCCGGGGTAATAGTGAATGGAAAAGAAGCTACGAGCTAAATTTGCCAACAAGGGCATTAAAAAGAAAGAATATATATATATGAAAAATAGCGTGATATCTCGAACATCAAAAAGAGAGTCATAGCTATACAAAAGAAAAATTGATATGAAAAGAATATATATTCGGACCGGCAAAGTGGATTTTATATCATCAAAGGTTTTAATTGGGATTATTGGGGATGCACATTAAAAAGCATCAATAAATTGGGTTGAGTGAGAACATCTTCGAGTGAAAACTCAAGCTCTAGGGCGATTCGTTGATGGCTAGTGAGGAGAGAGCCAAAAGCTCACTTTTCATTATCCAAATATACCACACCCGTCCTTAAGCCAAGTTATAACCAAGACCTTAGGATTTCTGACTACTAGATGGAGAAACAATCGAGCTATTAGGTAGTAGGTAAGTGGATCATTGGATGCTGTATTTGGGACCTATGAACAACCTATAGCCATTAACCTGAACTAAGTTATCATCCTCTCATTCTGGCATTGCGAAATTAATCTGGACTTGAATTTATGGATTGTTGATTACATGTATATTAAGCATAGTTGTGCATTATTTCTTAAGCATTACTACATGAGACTTTTTAGATATTTTGCTCTAGGATCATTCATTGTGTTCTGTTCTTATTCTCCTCCTACTTCTTCTTGTTTATTTTGACTACCCTACTGTTCTTTACTTTATTGTATCGGGACGATACAACTTTGAGTTGGGGGTCTTGATGTCTCCTCATTTGTGATAGTAAAATACACTCATGAGACATCATTTTAGGCTTATTTATTAGTTTATGGGTTGATTTTAGCTTATTTTAGTGCACTTTCCGATTTTGGGTCTTGATTTGTAGAATTATTATTTTTAGAGCATATTGGGTTTAATTGTTTATTTAGTGTGAAGCTTTAAAGATAATTATGGAGATTAATTAGAGTCCAAGTCAAAGACAACAACTTATGGAAGGAGATATGCATGGAAATTGGAGATAAGGAAATAATTGCTAAAAAGATGGAAAAGGAAAAGCTGCCTAAATCTGGGATTCTGCAAAGATAGGCGTTTTTACCTAATAAAGAGGCCGAATTTGGTAAATTACTCCTAAAGGGTCTAGATAATTCTGTTGCGATTCTTTTGGTATCTTGTGGAGAAAAATCGGACCAATAATAAAGAAGTTATGACCAAAACAACGCAGCAGTGTTTATCTTTATTTCCATACGAATTTGAGTTGGGCTAGGAGTCCATTACTTAACTTATCTCTAAAGAAACGAATTAGGTCAACCTCTAACCTATAAATACAGCCTCTTAACACTCGTAAATCATCCTTGGTGAAACCTTAAGCCAAGAGGAAGCTTAGAACACAAGAGAGAAGTCTGGAAGGAGCTATCATCAACAATGTCTTCTTCTACCTTTAGATTTGTAATTTCTTTCTTTTCTTTCATGAACTAAATTTCTTTAGCTTGAGTTTTTAGCATATATGTATGAACCCTAGTTTTGATTGACATCTATCTAATTTGGGAATTTAATGTTTTAAATAGAATTATAGTTTTTATTCTCTGTTTATGTGTTTGAATTTATATTCTGTGTTCTTGTGGACGGCCGCCATTAGAATTACCATCTAGTAATTAGGATACCATTGACAACGGTGTTTAATTACATGTTTAGCACATAACGTTTAGTTTTAGGTTTGATCTGACAACCCAACCTAGCTAGATAATCACTATGGTTGAGTCTTGTGACTCTTTACCAATTACAGGAAAAGTTTGCTTAGGAAGCCTTATTGACACATGTAAATCCTATTTTAAACTACCGATAGCATATTGGGACCAATTAGGGAAATACTACATGATTCACCCTTACATGTTTAGAACGGCAAAACTAGTGGGGATTACATGCTAATAACTTAAGCTATATTCTCATATTACTTCTCTTTCATATTTAAAATTCTGTCTTTTAATTTCTTAGTTTAATTTAGTTATTTAAAAAACCAAACAAAAATCTAATTATTTTTACTTTTAGTTGCGTTACTTGTTCTAGCTTTGATTATTTGCACTTGCTATTTGCATAAGATTCTCCTAACCTCTGTAGTCTCTGCGGAACGAATCTTTATCTAAAACTTGCATACGATCTGTATACTTGCAGAACCGTGTAGTTCTAGGGTGTTTTTGCACTTATTTTATATCTTATTTTATCACACCCTAGGCCCCACCAGTTGTTATATTTGTATGTAAGTGGTACAAGAAGAGTGAATCAAGGATAGAACACGGGGTAACCTTTATCAACACAGCAAGCGTTGATTGGCCAAACGAACCATACATTCTAGCATCGCAAGCAAAGAAAGTGTTTTACATTGACGAGATTCGTGCAAAGAAAACATCGAAAGAATGGAAGGCCGTTTGGGAAATAAATGATCGGCATGGATGGAGTCCCGAGTTATGGGGTTCGGAATCATTACCTACCAACAATGAGAGAATCACAATACCTTTGGTTAACCCTGGTAATTTGACCGTTATGATGAACTTGGCAACTACGGAGGAGGTCGAGATTGACCAATCTCATTTTCGTATTCAATTGCCTTTTGAAATTAGTACTGTTGCGAACGAGGAAATGGAGGATGACACGTGGGAAGAATATGGAGACGAAGAACCTATTGAGTTTGATAGTGATGGTGAGCCTATAGTTGACAGTGGATATGAAACTGACTAGTTGATAACTTTATTTGACTATTTGTATTTTTTTTTATTTGTATTTGAATTTGAATTTTCACTCGACTCATATAGTTGACCAAAATCACCAAATACTATCACTCGACTCAAGTTTGACTCCTATAGTTGACCAAAATCACCAAATACTATCACTCGACTCAAGTTTGACTCCTATAGTTGACCAAAATCACCAAATACTATCACTCGACTCAAGTTTGACTCCTATAGTTGACCAAAATCACCAAATACTATCACTCGACTCAAGTTTGACTCCTATAGTTGACCAAAATCACCAAACACTATCACTCGACTCCTATAGTTGACCAAAATCACCAAACACTATCACTCGACTCCTATAGTTGACCAAAATCACCAAAACACTATCACTCGACTCAAGTTTGACTCCTATAGTTGACCAAAATCACCAAAACACTATCACTCGACTCCTATAGTTGACCAAAATCACCAAATACTATCACTCGACTCAAGTTTGACTCCTATAGTTGACCAAAATCACCAAACACTATCACTCGACTCCTATAGTTGACCAAAATCACCAAACACTATCACTCGACTCCTATAGTTGACCAAAATCACCAAATACTATCACTCGACTCAAGTTTGACTCCTATAGTTGACCAAAATCACCAAATACTATCACTCGACTCAAGTTTGACTCATATAGTTGACCAGAATCACCAAACACTATCACTCGACTCCTATAGTTGACCAAAATCACCAAACACTATCACTCGACTCCTATAGTTGACCAAAATCACCAAACACTATCACTCGACTCCTATAGTTGACCAAAATCACCAAACACTATCACTTTACTCAAGTTTGACTCCCAAAATCACCAAACACACCAATGTTTAAGATTGAAGAAAATTTAATGGAAAAAATAAATAAATATGTAATAGGAGAATCACACAAACAATAAGAAAAACAAAAAAAAAAAAAAAAAAAAAAAATTAGCGACGACATGCAACTGCTTAACGACGACAATCAACATATGAATGTCGTCGGTAATTTTTAGCGACGAAACACAATCTCGGTTTTGTCGCTAATATTTCCCAAAAATTTTCATTGGCCAACATGGGCGGTCAAGTTTCCCGCCCACGAAAATTAGCGACGAATATGCTCGAATAGCAACGACCCTGTCGTCGGTAATCAAGGACACGCTAGCGTCGTGTGTACGAAGTGGGCCACGTGTCCTAAATTACCGACGAATAACTAAAGATTACCGACGAAGACCCATGTCGTCGGTAATTTCTGTTTCTATATGACCTAACCGAGCTCATTTCTTCCTCACTCACCACAAAAATTACACCCAAAAAACGCCATTTCCTCCCATTTCAATCCATTCCGAGGCAATACAACAACAAATCCAACAACAAGGTAAGCTTAATCCTTCCATAAACACCATTCTATTTCTAATTTTTAATTTTTAATTTCAATTTCTAATATCTTTTTTGTTTGTTTTGTTTTTTGTTTCCTTGTTTCTGGCATGGATTCATGGATGAAAACTACACATTATCCACGTAACAGGTAACAGTTTTCGATTTTATTTTGCTTTTTTATTTTTTTGGATTGATTTTTTTTATGATTGTAATGATGTATTTAGCATATTCCGAATTTTGATGATGTTATTTTAGGTTGTTTAGTATATTTTTGGAATTAAAAACATAACAGAATGATGAATTTTATGATTTTTGAAAGAAATCTAGGGTTTTGATAGGATTTTTGCATTGTTTATTGTGTATGATATGTTTACGATATGATTTTCAGAGATTTTGACTTGTTATGTGATATAGGGGCCTTTTTGCAATATATTAAAATTGTATGATTAAATGAAAATTGGACCAAAATGTATAGTTTGAAAATTTAGGGGCCATTTTGCAATATATTAAAATTGTATGATTAAATGAAAAATGGACCAAAATGTATAGTTGAAAAATATAGGGGCCTTTTTGCAATATATTAAAATTGTATGAATAAATGAAAATTGGACCAAAATGTATAGTTGAAAAATATAGGGGCCTTTTTGCAATATATTAAAATTGTATGATTAAATGAAAATTGGACCAAAATGTATAGTTGAAAAATATAGGGGCCTTTTTGCAATATATGAAAATATAGGGACTTTTTTGCAATATATGAAAAAATAGGGACCTTTTTGCAATATATTAAAAAGTATAAGGGCTTATTTATAATTAATTATAATATAGGGACTAATAAGTAATTTCCAAAATTGTAGATGGCTGATGTTATGGGACGTGGTCACGATGGTGATGGATTCGGAAGCGATCCCCCGAGGGGTCCTAATCGGGGACTCCAAGACTGCGACCAACCTTCAGGTAAAAATACATAATACATTTTTTTTTCATAAATTTGATTTTTTTTCGAATAAATAATTAATAAATTATACTCAATTTAACAGGAAATCCGAAGAGAAGACTTCGGAAACCCCGAAGCACCACCTCTATCCGAACCGCCCAAGAGACGCTTAAGAGAGTTGGGTGGCCCATACCGATCGAATTCTCCGTCATCGACAAGACGTGGAATATAGTGGGCCCCCACTATAAACACGTGGGTCAGGTCATCGGGCACGCGGTTCGAGAATTTGTACCCCCCATTTACAAACAGTGGATAGAGGTCCCCGAAGGTCGGATAGGGGGTATTTACAGCCGTCTTCAAGAATTTTTTGATGTGGAGGGGTGGAGGAGAAGAGGTGACTGGGAGGATATTTGCGAAAAGTTGACCAGTATGCAATCGGCCTGCTATCGGAGATGGAAATCCGACTTGAAGTCGGATTACTACAACAACGGTCTCGCTCCCCCAGATGTTAAACCCGAGTATTGGGCTATTGCGAAGAAGAATTGGGACGATCTGAATGCCCAGGTAACAAAAAAAATTATTTATTACAACTATTTTTCGTTATTTATTAGATTTATAACTATTTTTGTTTATTATTTGTAGGCTCAGGCGGAGATTAATCGGAAAAACCGGGAGCAGCAGACTAGTGCGAGTAGGGCTGGGTCTCGGAACCTATCCCAGACTAGGGAGGTTATTATGGAGGTATAATTACATTTAATAAAAATTTAATTTAATGTTTTTAATAATTTATTTATTTTTAGTTATTTAATATTCGGTATTGAAAATTGTATAGGGGACGCTTAAGACCGTGACGAAGGAGCCGATGATTTTCACGGACGAAGAGACCCAAGAGGAGATGGAGCTTCCTCCATTGAGTGGCTACTTCGATCATCTTGCATACGATTCGGCTAGTGACAGCTATCGGGACGATCGGTTGGAAAAAGCAAGTGTAAGTTTTTTTTTCATTACTTAAATATTTTATTTTTAACTTTACTTTGATATTAATCTAATTTATTTTTAAATTAAATCTAATTATAGGCTGTTTTACGGGGGAAGATGCAGACGAAGGTAGTGGAGGCTGCAGCCAATGGCACCGAGGTTTCTACGGAGGAGCAGATGGATGCTATTTTAGAGACCATTATGGAGGTCATGGCCCCACCGAAGTCGAGACATTGGGTGCCTACCATTGGAGGGGTGCGGAAGAGATCACGGAAACAAGCAAAAGCCGATGCTGCGTCCGAGGATCTACTGAAGGCGATGTTCGCAGGCATGAACGAGCTTCGAGTCAAACAAGGTCTTGAACCTATACCAGATCCTACCTCCACATCGACCGGGAGTTCTTCGAGCCAGTCGAGTCAGCCGAGCTTAATGGACACGCTATTCGATACCTTAAATGGTATGAGGATAGCTCAAGGAATGGCCCCGGTCGCCCACCTCCAGCCCCCCCAGCCCCCCCCCCCCCCCCCCCCCGAGAAGGAGTCCCGAGGAACGAGGAGATGAAAGGAATGATGATGATGATGCTTAGTTGGAGTTGGTTTTTATTTGAGTTGGACTTGGTTTGTAATAGTTTGACTTTTTAATTGGTTTTTTTAGACTTATGTTGATTATGATTCGGTTTTTTTAGACTTTTTTTGGTGTGTTTGACTTATGTTGACTTGTTTTGTCTTTTTGTAAGACTTTTTTTATGGTTTTAATTATGATTCGGTTTTTTCTATTAATTATTGAAATTTTTTGTCATATGTATCAATTTTATTCGTATTACATTTATAATAAAAACAAAAATCAAATCAAAAAAAATTAAAAAAAAAATGAATTTAAAAATTAAAAAAAAAAAAAGATTGCCGACGACATTCATACTGAATTTACGACGACATTCATCATTTGAATGTCGTCGCTAATTGCATAAAAAAACAATTATTTAATCCGGATTTATATTTAAAAAAAAACATAAAACATAAAATAGCGACAACAGGTCGTCGGTAATTGTTGTCGGCAATTAGAATATAAAAAAAAGAATAAATAAATTCAATTATCGGCCACGAAAAAAAAAGAAAAACAAATTACATTATAGCGGCGAGACTAGTCGTCGGTAATCTTACCAATCAACGACGACGTCGTTTCGTCGGTAAGATTACCGACGAATAGTGCTTTATTCGCCGGTAAGTCTTGATTTACCGACCAATTTCTAGTAACGACGTCTTAACGACGAGGCGTCGTCGGTAATCCCTTTTAACGACGAATTATCGGAATTTACCGACGACACGTGTCGTCGGTAAACAATCGAATTCCAGTAGTGAAGGAACAATGGGGATTGGTTAGACGATCCTATCAAGGAATGTAGAGAAATTTTTGCGATTCACAAGGGTTGAATTCTCACATGTGTATCGAGAGGCGAACCATTGTACGGATTTCATGGCTAAGGTAGGCGCGCGTCTGAGGGCGATTCGGTATACTATAGAGATCCTTAAGATGGGCAGAAGAATCTTATTATGAAAGACAAGGTGTAGCCACTTTTAAAACTATTTTATACATTCCCTCAGAGGTTTAGTAAGCTCTTAATTTAGCTTAAAGGTCATATTTACCTCATATGGAAGAAAAAAAGTGTATATATTAGATACGTTCAGATAAAAGTGGAATGACGTGGCCTTTAGAAAAGGTAGTCTTGCAAACTCTGGAAGAAACCATGTGAGATACTGATGACGTGTCAAGCCTCCTAGTTCCTAGAAGCTCTTAGAGCATCTCCAGCGGTTTGGTATTATGGAGGAAGCATTTTGGCAAAATGGCAACTTTAATAGTGTATTTGCAAAAAAATATGATTTTTTGGAGGTACCTACTTTAGTGGTGTTTTTAAAATAGAGAAACCTTTTTGCAAAATGTCAAAATAGTGCTTTCAAAATTAAAAAACGTCTTTTACGAATGCTTATTTTTTATATTTTGTTACATATTTTATTTTATAAAAATAATTTTTATAAAATTGTCATGATTAAATAAATCTTATTCTAATGTTAAAAAAATTAATATTACGAAAAATTAATATAATTTTTTTTAAAAAATATGATTAAATAAATTTTACTCTAAGTTAAAAAAAATTATATTAATTATAAGAAATTAATATAAAAATATATTTGACTAAATAAATATTATTCTAATGCTAAAAAAATATTATATTTTAAAAAATTAATATAAAAGATAAATTTGATTAAATAAATTTTATTCTAATTTTAAAAAAAATATATTTTGTAAAATTAATATAAAAATAAATATGATTAAATAATTTTTATTCTAATGTTAAAAAATTATATCATGAAAATTAATTGAAATATAAATTTTATTCTAATATTAAAAAACTTTAACTACACAAATTTTATTCTAATAAAAAGTAGAATTATTATACTAAAAAAAGTTAAAGTTTAATCAAAACAATAATACTAATTTATATTTTTGTTTATCGGCAGCTATATAGTGGAATTGTTTTTTATTTTTAATTGAAATATTTTTGCCAAGTGAATAGTATTTCTCCATTTATGGAGAAAAATCTAAGAATATAGAGGGGGTTTGCATTTTGAAGGTAAGATTATTAAACCACTAAAGAAGCTTTTTTTTGCAAAAGTTAATTTCCTGCAAAAATTTGCAGATGGCGGTTGTTTTTAACAACCGCTGGAGATGCTCTTAGAACTATCGTTCGATTCCTAATTAATTAAGAGTAATCATTAATTAATCACCTATTTAATTTATATATATAGTCGGTCTGCTTTCCTTTCACATATCATCACAACAAGTAGCTAAATACAACGTTTCCGAAATGGGTTTGGGTCGTTTGGCTTTTAAGAATTTGCAACAAAGGGTGTTCTCTCCTTCATTTTCATCTTCTTCTTTATTATCTAAACGTGTCTCTTCCCATAATCATAGATGGAGTTCTAATGAGCTTCTCAAACGTTTCTCAACTTCAACGAACGATGATATAACTGCACAAGGCAGAGAAGTAACTGTCTCTGATGTCTCTAAGAAGGGTGGCAATGTTTTTCCTAGGAGACGCAAAAGGAGCTTTGTTCCTTCTCTTCACAGTACTATAATTATTATATTGAATTTTTATAAAAATACTTTTTAATATCAATTTTATAAATCTTTCTTTGTTTTTGTTAGATTTCTTTCCATCCGGACTTGGAAATGCTCTGGTGCAAGCTACTCAGCACATGAACAAGCTACTTGAACTTCCATCACAGCTTATTGGGAGAGTTAAAGAAGAAGATGAATGCTACAAACTTCGATATGAGGTTCCAGGTCTTGGAAAGGATGAAGTTAAGATAACAGTTGATCAGGATGGATTTTTATTGATAAAAGGTGAGCATAAAGAGGAAGAAGAAGAGAAAGATGAGTTTTGGTCATCTTATGGTTATTACAACACTAGTCTTATGTTGCCTAATGA
The DNA here is from genome assembly GCA_029959085.1 of Nemophila menziesii. NCBI lineage: Eukaryota > Viridiplantae > Streptophyta > Magnoliopsida > Boraginales > Hydrophyllaceae > Nemophila > Nemophila menziesii. The sequence continues at coordinate 52,964,418 of JARWIR010000003.1, read as the reverse complement.
TGCCAAACTTGATGAGATTAAAGCAGAAATGAAAGATGGCGTGTTGTCTATTACTATTCCTAGAACTCATGAGAAGCCTAACAAAGATGTTAAGGAAATCCAAGTCGAGTGATTTTAACTAATTAATTACTCTCTGTCGTATGTACTTATTAATATTTGTAAGAGTGATATGGGTGTATTTCCTTTTTGGAGTCTATTATGTCTATTAAATAAATTAATAATCTTTTTTTTTTTTTTTTGGAGTTAGGTAAACGGTTGTGTTAATAAATCATAGTTCTACACTATACAAAAGAGTTACCTATCTAAACCAAACCAAAAGGCTAAAGATAGCAACTAAAAACTAAAAAACTAAAAAAAACTATCTTATACTAATACATTAAGAGTTATCTACCTAAGGTTAAAGGCTAAAGATAGCAACTAAGAAGCTAAAAAACAACTATATCATATCAATATAAATACTAATATAAATACAAGTTAATCGGTCATTATCATCTATAAATGAATGACAAGGAAACAAGAAAAATAAAATGAAAAAAATACACCATTTAATTTTCTTGATAACTGTTTCCCTAGATGAAAATTCACCTCTCATATCTAGATGATTTTTCGTTTTCTAAATATAGCACGGTAGCTCTAAATTCAATCATTTATGTTTTTCTCTTCCAATTTTCTTTCGTTTTAAGTTTTTTAAGCCATTTCAAAGTATTTAGAAGCGTGTTCATCTCCTTACTCAATTCTAGCTAAGATTTTATCTTAACTCAAATAGTCTTCGAATAAACATAATAAAAAAAATGTTTGTTTGACTTAAATTTTTTACCATATAAATTACAAAAAGGACCCGACTCCAAATAAATAATATGATCTTTAATTTTAAACCTCTCTTGTAAAGTATAAATTAATAATCTTGTTCCATGAGTGAATTTTTATTAGCTGAGGAAAGGTTTTATTTTTATTTTGACCGGGATAGTTATTATTATGGTTACGTTAGTGCCTCAAGCTAATTGCAAAGGGGTTCTTAATACTTCTCAAATTAATCTTCCCACATAATTCATACTTCTTGTCCTTGGAGATTGGAGGTCTTATTTGAGATTATTATAAGGGTTAATGTCCAATAGGCACCTGCCACTTCACACCCTTGTGCATAAAAGACACCGTTATTTTTAAAGAACAATGAATAATGGGAAACTTCTCATTACTTAAAGTTTGAGTAATGAGAAACTTCCCATTACTCAAAGTTTGAGTTATGAGAAGCTTCTCATAACTCAAACGACTCTTTTTATGGGAAAGAAAAGAAAAAGCAAAATATATGTGGCCGAAAAATGATGATTGAGATGAGAAGGATTTAATTTTAACTTGAGGCGTTTCTTAGGCAATAATCCTTATTATTATAATAGGTCTTTATGAAAATTTGAAACAACATTTTTAATTACTTTATATGTAAATTGCAGGATATATGTCTATATCTTAGTTTAATTATTCAAATATTCAACTTATATTATACACTTTATTTAGAATTTCAAAAATCTTAATCGAAATGTTAGTAACACAGTAATATGATAAGTTTGAATTTTCATAACATTTTAGTTAGGGTTAAGATGTAATCTTTTGTTTTTTTCCTTTGCAAAAAAAAAACATTTTTATCACTAATATTATATTATACAATTTTAAAATATAACCAATGGGTAAATGGGTAAATGCCCAATAAACACCTGCCACCTTGGCTACTTGCCCATAAAAGGCACTTATGATAAATATACCTTAATACCCTTACTGCTGTCTACTGCCGTCTGCTGCTGCCGCCAAGGGCGAGTAATGGGAATGTTTTCCACCACTCGTGCAAGTACACTTTTGTACTTGTGGGCTAATGTTGAGTAATGGGAATGTTTCCCACCACTCGTGCAAGTACACTTTTGTACTCGTGGGCTAATGTTGAGTAATGGGAATGTTTCCCACCACTCGTGCAAGTACACTTTTGTACTTGTGGGCTAATGTTGAGTAATGGGAATGTTTCCCACCACTCGTGCAAGCACACTTTTGTACTGTTTTCAACATCTGCAAAAATGAATTAAGGAATAATTACCAAAAAACACGATTATCAGTATTTGAACATTTAAAATCCAATTTCAAATAAATTACTAGAAAAGTAAAATCATAATTAATTTTGAATTATATTAAATAATAATTATATGATATATGTTTTTTTCTTCATTCAAAATGGGTGTATTCAAGATAATAAGTTCTTTCTGAATCAATATAACCAGTACAATGAAAATCAATATAAGGGGTAAACCTTATAATACACAATCAGTTTACACATCAATTTTTAGGTAGACTTAGCCTCCACTTATTGGTGGTATTATGGCCAATACATCTTTATCTTTCACAACCGTTGATTCAATAGTATATTCCTCATTCAAAGCCAGAACCATACATTCACGAATCTCTTTTAAGCCTGGGAATTTCGCAATCATATTATTTAAGCAATCATCTGCTTTACTGCTAGATGGAATTCTAGTGACATATCAGCCAAGCCTGTAATGTCTCTAGCACGAGCAAAAAACAAAATTTGTATCTTAATATTAGCATTCTCTTTTGCCTTCAACTTATCATTCTTAATTGCATTTTCTCCTTCCATGACATTCATTAAGTAATGCCCTCTAAAACTTATTTCATGAACACACAAAATACAAACGCCATCATCAAAATTACCCAATTGCTCCAATCTTGAACATAAGTGTCCCTCATCTTAACCACCATCTCAAATCAGTTGTTGAACATGGAGAAAGTTCTCCACTAAATCGATAAGTAATATATCATTTCCTGATCAAATATCTCAGGACAACTGAGGCGTTGTTATATGATATATGTTGATTACCATAATTATGTATGTATAATTAATGGGTGTTTTAGAGAGAGAAAGTAAATATCATGGGGGAAGTGAGAGAATTAGATGAAAAGAGTGATATGCTTAGCTTTACAAGGAGGGAAAATTTGGAGACGGCGGCTGGGGTGGGGTAAAATAGGGAAAAAAAAGAGTGTCTTTTATGGGCAAGAATAAAGCGGCAGGGGTGAGTGGACATTAATTATAATTTGAGGTGTTTATTGGGCAATAATCCTAGATTAATATAGATATAGTTGTTTAGAATCAAATATACATATTTTATTTAAGTAAATTAAGATTTATATAAATTAATGACTTTTATATATTGATTAGTTTGTATTAAAAATATATTGTAATTAGTACACTAAATATTATATATATATATAAATTAATATAATTTAATTAAAGTTATATTTATTTATTAAAAACTTATAGGTAAATCTAGTTTTCTCGAATCTATCTTAACATGAGCGAAATATTGTAAGATTAATACCCAAATACCCAATAAAACGTTAACAATATTGCGTTTACATTTATATTAGTGATGTTAACGTAACGGATTTTGGAAACCCGTTTTATTGACCAAACTCCTCCTACCTAATTCACTTTTTTTTTAATTAAAGGTCATAAATAAAATTTTACCTAACTTAATTTTTCATTACCCATTATATTCTTAAATTATTTTTTAGCTACTATATATTTTAAAAAGTATCCAAAATTTAAAAATATCAACCTGCTCATTTTTTCTCTATTTATATTTTTTTTTTCAGTTTCACACTCTCATTCTCTTCCTCTCTTTATTCTCTTTCCTATTTTAAAAAAGTTTCATCCGGTAAAGCATTTATCTAGCAAAAGCTTCATTAAAATCTCATGCATTTTTCTATAATTTTTCGTGGTAAGCCATGGAGATTACTTTTGCTTTTGTAGCTAAAATTTTGAGTTTGTGGCTAAAGTTTCGCAGCAAGTTTTGAGTTCGTGCATGGAAGTATTCGAGTTCATGAATAATACGAAGTGTAAGTTTTGTTTTTGTGTTAATACTCAGTAAATTTTTTGTAATATTTAGTGATTTTGTGTTTAACACTCAGTAATTTTGTGTAATATTTGTTAATCAATTGTAACTTCTATGATTTTTCAATACTCAGCGACTTTTGTGTTAATGCTCAGTAATTTTTCATAATACTCAGTGTTTTTTGTTTTATACTCAGTGATTACGTGTTAATACTCGCAAAATTTAAATGATACTCAATGAATTGAAGCAATACTCGATGAACTTACTAAGTACTTAGTGAATATACTGAGTACTGAGTGAATTTAGTAAATCAATTTTAATGAGTACTCAGGTACTTAGTAAATATACTGAGTATGAGTATTCTTCTTCATCATGATTGTTCTTTACTGATTTTATTGAATACTCGATATTTTTTACCGAGTAATTAATTATTAATGAGTATTTAGCACAAAATCGCTAAGTATTAATGCAAACTTACTAAATGTCGACACAAAATCACTCAATATTTTGAAATCATATTAGTTATAGTTGATTAATGAGTATTAACGCAAAATCACTGAGTATTACATAAAATTATTTGAGTGTTCTCTAGCAAAATCGTTGAGTGGACGAATCTTCATAAACTCGAAGCTACTCAAAGGTTTATGAACAAATCAACGAAGCTTCATAAACAAGAAGCTATAGATCTTCATGGTTGCTCTCGAAACCTTCGTGGCTAGAGCTTCATGACTACAAATCTTCATGGCTGCGAGACTTCATAAACTCGAAGTTTAAATATTATAAAAATTCAAAAAACTTTGACAATGGTTTTTGCTGCTTCACAAAGCCACTATTTGTGTTTGAATCGTTAGAAAGAATAGAGGAGAGAGAATTACTAGAGAGAGGAAATATAATGTGTAATAAAAATATGTTTTTGAATTATATATACCCTAAGGGGTATTTTTTTTACCCAAAATATTTCAAAGACTCTTTTGGATATAAATATATTCGCACATTCCATATTAGACACAAAAAAATCTCTAAGATCTCATAGGTAATTCATCTTTATATTAACATGGGGTAAACAAGGCCAAAAATCCAAAATATTTAAATTCTATAAGAGATTTAGAATATAAAAATTTCTAATATATCTAACTAAAAATTATGTTTGTCTACTTAAATATAACAAGTTTAGACTACTTTGGTCCATAAACATGATTATGAAAAACAAGTTGGATAAAATCATAAAACCTGCCAGCTAAGCATGTTTACTTTTATTTTCATAATAAACAAATTTAAGATACTTGTATATCACATAGACACAATTTATTTAGGCCCCGTGCATTGTTTGGGCCATGTGCATTCGCTCTTATTACCCCTCTTCCCCCTTCGCTCCTCCCCTCGGGACCCCTCTGATTTTAGTTTGATTAAATCTAATAGTTCCTTCCATACCAAATTCATTACAAACACAACTACACAAAAATCTTCCTACCTCTTATTATCCTTACAACTATAATTAACTCTCTAAACTACCATTCTTACAACATTTATTTACTAAACCAACAATCATAAATAGTTGTCAGTAGGGGTGTGTATCGGGTTAGTAAACCCGCATAACCCGACCAACCCGATTACACTAACCCGAAATAATACGGGTTAGTTTTCTATTGGGTGGGTTGCGGTTTACATTTTAGAAAAAGTATACACTTTTTGCGGGTTGCGGATTTTAAACTTGAAACCCGCAAACCCGCATACCTGATTACCATGTAGTATAAAATGATTAGAAATAATTGTATTGCTTATTTTATTAAAATAAATTTGTATGGTCTTGTGATTCTCACTCTATATTCCTTTTTTTTATTCCTTCCCTTTTAAATTTTTTAAATCCCTTGGTATTTCAAATATATTTTTTCAAATGAATCTGTTTTCATTTCAGTTATGATATTATCTCAATCTTTTGTTTATTACATAATTTATTTTTCTAAAATCTTATTTTATACTTTTTAAAATCAGAGATGATTCAAAATGTATATGAGTATCATAAACTATATTTGTGTTGCAACATGCATTTGTAATATAATCCTGCCGAATGATTATGGATACAATTTCAGATAATTTATTAAACTAAATCACCCGCAATATTGCACCTGCAACCCGCTCAACCCGAAACTCAATGGTTTATATAATGGATTGGGCGGGTGCGGGTCTCATTTTTCAAAACCCGCACAACAACGGGCGGTTTGTGGGTTGAGTATTTTTCATCCAAAACCGACCCGCGCACACCCCTAGTTGTCAGGTGAAACAAATTGTCATATTGATCTAGTTCCTTAATGAGCTAGATTAAGATCTCATTAAGTGCAAAAAAATACTCCTTTAATTTCCTAAAAATCATATTACTTAACATCCTCACCAAGCCCATATACCTCTCCCTTCCCCTCCCACGAAGGTCCAAATAATCATGATACACCTATTTTTTCCTTATTGTAAAAAAAATATAATGGGATGTTACATTTAATAAACTAACAATACATCTTATCAATCAAGATATAATAAACATTCTATAATAAAGGCGATAATCACGTTAGTTTTAAATGAGAGTTTAATCAATTATCTTTAGTGTGGTTTGATAGGCATTATCTCTTTCTTTCATCAACTAAAACATTACGAGAGCACGACACACATTAATCATTCAACAATTCGTTCATAGGTAAGAGATTTATAATTCTAGGTATATTATTGAACCAATTATCATATTTTTGTTGGTATGAGTGGTTTTTCGCATGATTATGTATTTTATCCATTATTTATGTATCACTTTTGTTACCATCTTTGTGATATTTTTTCAAATTTTTGCTCATATTTAGGTTAGTTTCAGGAGGAGTTGCAATTATGCAGATTAATTTATGAGTTTTGTGTTGATTATGCGTTGACGATGAATTATTATGAATGACATAGTATGTAAATAGCATGTTAGTAACAACCCAATGATTGTACACTGAAAGACCACTAAAATTATGATATCACCCCACTGAAATTACATGTATAACTTATTGATACGTCTGTGCAACCAACTATTTTGTACATTCAACCCACTGTTTTTGCGTTGTTAACCCATGACATTCTACTTATGTTTTAGTTTACTGATTTCTAACTCTTTTTTTGTTTTGTTTTATGCGCATACAGGCTTGACTTCAAATGTTGTTAATGTAGAGATTCAAGGAAACAATTTTATCAATCCTGATGAACTAGGAAACGTTATATAATGTTTTAGTTATAAAATATGGTAGTCATGGAATTTTTTGTTATAGACTATTTTAGTTATAAATATTAGATTCTAGTTATGGGATATTTTGTTATTAATTAATATGGTACATGGTATCTTAGTCATTTAAATGTATTAAACAATTGTTTGGCCATAATTGTCGGGTTATGGGTTTCCTGAGTAAATCACTTTTTTTTCTCAGTATATTGCTTCTAGCTTATTCTTAATTTTTTAAGTCTAATCCAGTCCAATTCAATCAAGACTTGGAAAAAATCCAATCAAAGGCTTAAGTGCAAACAAACAGTCAAATTACTGCGGTTCTTAAGGAGTCAATTGAGCACTTGATCTTCCATTGGCACCACGACAGAGTTGCTTTGATGGGTAGTCCTCTCAACCATATTACGCTTGATTTCTATACCACTTGTTTCGACAAGTGGACCATTCTTCTCCATGATTATGCCAACACAATTCACGAAGTAACAAAAGGAGATGAGATCCTCTGCTTCGTTGCCAATCTGGTTTGGAATATTTGGACTAGAATAATAATTTTATCTTTATAAATACTCAACTCAATCCTTAAGTTATGGGTAGTAATACATTTCGTTCCTATGATGAGTTCTCTAAAGTAGTGGCTACAAGTTCTAAGGAAAATTATGAAGTTCTGACACCGACTAATCATCTACAACCTCATCTGAATGCTATAGTTGATCTAAATTTCACTTGTAGAGCACGAGTTGTTAGTATTCATGATCTTCCCATATCTTCTCTTAGGGTATGGGTTGATGTTACCCACGTGTCCAATTCTACTACTGTCATCTTGATCCATAATGTGGTTTTTAATTACAATCTTATTGATTCTCCCGTTCTTATTATTTTGGTGAATAGATTATGCACCCTAGTTAATCAACAATAGTGAAGAATTATTACTAAAGGTGGAGGAATGTCGAGATCATATTTCATCCCCTCATGGACACCCCCTTTTCAATTGTTGCAAAATTAGTTGTGATGCAGCTTAGAACGCTACTAACGGTTTAGCAGCGGTGGGTTGCATTGTCAGGACTGCAGGTGAAGTTTTTATCAATGACTAAGTTTTGAAGTATATCACACGATCCCGGGTTGAAACGAAGGCCAATAGAGTAGTTTTTGTGTGTAGATTAGCATTGCATTATCTGAAAGTATTTAACACAGTTGAGAATGATTGTACTAATGTTTTACAAGTCGTCGGTGACCCAAGTTCAAAGTCGATAAAAGATTATATAATAGTTTAATGAAGATTATTTATTTGAAAAAATTGTGTGATATTTTTTCCACTTGTTTAGAAAAAGAATAACAATGTTGTTGTTTGAATGGCAAAACAAAAATTACAAGACATTTTGTTTAGATGGTGGGTGACCTCTTCGATTCAATTAGTGAGATTTCTAGTCTGAAATATCTATATGTGTGGAATCAGCTGAACATTGTAAGGTTTTAGCTCTTGAACATTTTAATATTGAGTAATGATACATATCATTTAAATACCACTCATGATGTGTCGTGATTTGAATAAATGGTTCAGTATACCAAGTAGACTTCATCCCCCTTATCGTCAATCAAATAAAAAAATAAGTCAAATTGATAATTTATATGAGTAATGCTGGGTATCACCCAAAAAGGCATCATGGATTCACTTTCCAGATTTACTTTTTTCTCTCTCCTCCATGATTGGTGCACCTAACCACCACATCAGGGGTGATGTTTAGGGGTGATACCCGACATTACTCATTTTTTAATATCTTGCTAGAAATGAAATGTTACGAATTTTCAAGATTTAACCCACAAATATGATAAATCCTGATATTTGTTTACACACCAATCACCATTCCAAACAAAAAAAAAAAAAACAGTTTGCACGCCAAAAATCTCAAAAATTGTCTCGAAAGATGGCCTCTTGTCTTCCGCCATCTTCCGCCGCCACGCACGTCGCCACCACCGCCATAAACCAAACCAAAGCCTTCTCCTCTGTCTCATATTCGCGCACCAGTTATTACACTCTTTGCTATAGGCTTAATCTCCATCGTCCATTTCTAATATCTTCTACCAGCTCCAACAAGTGGTCAGGCCGCTGCCGCGCAACCAGTCCCGGTCCTCCATCTCCTCCGCCTAAATCTGACCCACAACCTCCTGTTCCATCCGAATCATCTTCAGGTACCTACTTTCTCGCAATTTCCTTAATTTTTTTTTCTTATATATCACTTCAATTTAACAAATGATTTCTTAGACCTTTTACTTAATTTTATTTAAATAGCCCTATTTAATCTTCGATTGAACTTGATATTGTGTGGTATTTGATTATTGTAAAAATTATTTTCAAGTAATTGTATTTTTCTTTATGTTGATAAGAGCCTGTTCTGTATTAATTGGAATTTTGTTAAGGAGCTCAAAAAAGTTCTACGATCAATGGCACATTTAACACCATTAACCCTAATGAAGGATAATGATTAACACCAATATGTGTAGGTTGGATTAAGGTGTGGTAAGGCCACAAAGAACACTGATGTTAAACCAGTGTAACCTTTATTTTAAGCAACGTTACTCTTAATTAGATCGTTTCACTTCTTTAAGGATTTAATCTACTACAATCTGGACATCAAGGAGTCATATTTTTTTTACAGACTGTTAGAGGAAAATGATAGCTTATTTAGTGACCGATAATGCAATTAACTTATTAGTAACAAATTGAGTAGAGGATTAATAATTTATATCGAGACATTTCTCTCGTGTCAGGTATTGGTGCAACTTTGACTAAAATTCAAGACAAAGCACAGATTTTAGTTGCAGTGTTGTTCTGGATGACTCTATTCTTCTGGGCTTCTGCATGGGATGGGAGGAATAATGACAGAACCAATGGTGGATCTCGATTTAGATGATGTAAAAGTGTTTAATGTCTAGATATTGATAGAATAGCAATACAACAAACAGAAGATCACTGAATCTATATAGTAGTTAAATTTGCGTAGAGAATGTATGGATGTGTGTATATTGTGGAGAAATTGTGAAAGAATATATATACTACAATTAGTCCGTTAATTTTGGAAATAATGCGATATTAGATCTTGAAATATGTGCCATAAGCTTGTGATTAAAAATGGTCAAATTTACTATGGCCTTGTGAGAAAATGTTTGTAAACTTTTAACCTTTTAGACTGCTAGGCCTAAATCGTATGTGCTTTTCTCTGGGCCAAGATGACTCGTGTCTAGGCTGGGCTAATCGGAAATTTCAATTTTTTTTTCGGAAATTGGAAAAATTATTCCAATTCCTATCCTACATTTTTCGGAATACAATCCTAATTTGCACCACTAGATTGAATGACCAAGACCCTGGCCGGTGAGCTAATCCTAACCGGTTGAATTTCAGAATTTTCAGAACTTAGTTAGTTTCAGATTATTTTGGATTTCATGTTCCAGATTATTTTGGATTTCGGAACTTTCAAAATTTGGAATTTTCATTATCTTATTATTTTTTTCAAAAATTAAAAAAATATTACAGTATTGTTTTTATCATCACATCCATTAATACGTAATTTGTAGATTTTGATTGGAGTCACTCTTTAAGTTTTTCTATATTTCTTTGGTTTTTTATAACAATTTCATACAATTCTTTAAAAAAGTTTTGTTATTTCTACTTATCCGTGTGAGAAAAAATTACGGTTTATCGCAATTGTAGAGAATTCAATTAGAGATTGAATTTTTTTTCTTTACAATTAGCATAAGGTTCTTTTGATATAAATTTAGAAAGGAAAAGAAATAAGAGATTGGATTTGATAAGATTAGAACTTAGGGACTTGGCTTTAGTTATTAAACTGTTAAGATCAAAACTAATGTAGATATAATAATTAATTAATAAATATAAAAGTTATACGAATATAAGATTGAACATAGAATTCGGAAAAGGAATTTAGAAATAAAAATAGAAAATAAAAATCCAAAAAATAATTTGTATCGGAATTCCTAAATTTTTATTTTAAATTCCAAATCCTATATTTTTTCTTTTAAATTCGGAATTCGAAAACCGAAACATGAAAAAGCTATTGTTAATTTTGAATTTTCAGATTGAAATTGACCAAAATTGAAATTTCAAATCCAATTTTGATCCTACTTTTAATGTTTTTTTTTTGGTTACATAGGAGAGCCACTTTGGACTCGGAGTCATTGACTCGGTTCGAACCTGCACCACTAGATTGGTAGACCAAGGCCCTGGCCAGTGAGTACTTTTAATGTTTTTAATGTTTGTGTTTTAAGCCTTTCCTATCTTATTAATGTTTTGATAAAAATCTACTTAATGCAAATTAAATAGCCTTTTTTTTAATTATTTGATATCATAATTATTTTTATTTTTTCCACGGTTCTAGTGACCTCCGTTGTAAATTTTTTTTATTTTATTTTAATATATTATAAAATTGTTATATAACTACCTCCAATTACCATTACTTCCGACCACTATTTTTGTCAATACTTTCGGCAAATCAATTTTGACAAGTCTATTTCGGCGGATAATTTTTTCCCCCAATTTTATAGTTCTTGTATCAAAATCTAACAATGTAAACCATGATAATTCTATTTAATTTCGGCGGATAATTTTTTCCCCCAATTTTTCACCTCAAGTCCGACAAAAAAAAATTAAAATTATGAAACAACAAATTTTCTCAAAACCGGAAAATATACACAACTCATTCAATATTTAACGGATCTTAATCTTTTATAACATTTGTCCAAAAAAAGACTTTTATAATATAGTTAATATAAAGAAAAAATTATAATTAAATTGATTCTCAATGTATAATATTGTTAAGCATCAAATAACTAAGAACTACTCTCCACTACTATTAATAATAAATGATCAAGTTCTCAATATTTCAATTTTCACCAATATGTTATAAAAAAACATTCTCATATTCTCATATTTCTCCTGTTTTCTTCTCTTCCATAAAAATTTACAATTGTCATCGATTTTAGTTAGTAATTAAGTAAAAATGTGTTATACATAAGGAAAAATAATCATTGAATATTCACTAGTCAATTTTAAATAGGGTTATAGAATGAGTTTATGCCATATAATATTATTGTGTATTGGTTGATAGACCTATTTGAAACCCATCTTTTGGTTATTGAGTATTAATTCTAAAAATAATACCTCTTGCTTATGAACCATGATACATAAGCATTAGATTGGGTTCAACATAGGGTACTCTATTAATTCCAACTACCTATAGGTTTTTCTATACTCATGTCATCACTATCTTATAGATGATCAATTACCCCATACACGAGATGGACCAGTCACTAAGTAGCTGGGTGCACCCTACTAAGCTACGATTTTTGTTAGCGTATTTGTAGAGTTATGGTTCATGATAATTTTGTTGATGTACAATAGGAGTTCATTAGGATAAAAAGAATCCTAACAAGCATTATGGTGTGGTCAAACTAGATATGACCAATTCATATGATCAGGTTAGATGTGATTTCATTTTTCAGGTACTCCACAAGTTTGTATTCCATGAAAAAATGGGTTGCTTAGGAGAGAAGTCGTGTCATCACAGTATAATTTCACCTCAACTATAATTGAGAACTTTTAGAAATGTTCAAACCTTCAAACCTTCATGAGGCATATGTCAAGGAGACCGCCTTTCATCGTTCCTCTTATGTTTTATTACAAAGGCTTAGATTAGTCTTGTAGATTGGTAATGTTGTGTATGGACAATTAAAGGGCTTAAAATTACTAAGGAATACCCTCTTTTACTCACATTTGTTCGCAAATGGTCCTTTTTTCTTAGTTTAGATCGAAGAGAAATAAATTAAAGCCTCTAAAGACGTCATCGCAAAACATTGTCAAATTTCAAGTTAAATGATCAATTTTGGTAAATCAACCATCTATTGTAGTAATGGTACACCTTCCAACTTGATACAAAAAACATTTGATGATCTTAACATTGAAAAGGCTTCTTCCTCGAAGATAAATATTGGCATGCCAATGGATCACTCTAGGTCCAAGGTTGCTGCACTCAAATGGATCCATGATAGATCTATGACCCGACACAATGTTAGGAATCGATCTTACTTTTCAAAGGGATTAAAGAAGTTTTGATCAAGGTTGTACTTCGCGCAATATCAAATTATGCAACATCAATGCTCTTATTTCCCAAAAAAATATGTAAAACACTAGTATCTATAGGAACAAATTTTTGGTGAGGATTAAATTAAACAAATTTATTCACTGGGTCCCATGGGAGAAATTTATTGTTAAGAAAAAAATTGTAGGGATTCATTTTTGGGAATTCTAGAATATAAATATATCAATTCTTGCAACTCAGACATGGTGAATTTACTATTATCCCAATTCTCTAATTGCCCAGATCGTAAAAGGAATTTGTAACCCGAAAGCTGATTTTTAGGATTATAAGAAAAAACACGCAATCATGGACTTGGTCTAGCAATATTAGAGGAAAAGATCTCAAGAACGAGTTTTTCTTTACGATTGGTAATGGTAGAAGTGTGAACATTTAAAGACCCACATGGGGTTTGAAATCCTTTCCACTTGAAAGACCCCTGATTTAATATCTCGAGATTGTTAACTAGATTTTGAATCGTAACAAGATGTGTTGGACCAAGAAACAATCTTTAGACTCTTCGCGAGACTAGTTGTTAACGTTGTTGGAAACCTGGCTATCCTTCATCAGGACGAAAATGATTGCTTAATCTGGCCACACACAAAGGATATGAAATATTCTGTAAAATTGGGCTACCATACGCTGATAATGTTTGAGGTAACAGAAAAGGCTTCCCAATCTGACAATAATTGTGTATAAAGCTAAAAAATTTTGAATATCATATGAAGGCTCACGTGCCTACAGAAGTCCATAATTTTCAATGTTGTTGAAATGTTATTTCGTCAAGTGTTTATTTTTGGTAAGTTTGCTTGTTTTCCCATTATAGTAATTGTTGTATAAGGGGTACGTTTTCTTGCCATACTTATTTTTTAGTGAAAAACAAATAGGGGCTGGATATAAAATGGTTTGTTGATAAAAAAAAGGACCCTTTGGAGGATGAAGCATTAACAATTCTGAAAGCTTATACGGCAGCAGACTACTGTTTCAAATATAGGACAATTTCAATTCACAGTGATTGCCTTGACATTCCCCAAGACCTGATTTACGCATCTGTATCTAGAGAGATTATTTGTAATAGGCCCTTTATTTCTATTAGACATGTTTTCATAAATATATATATATATATACCGATCTCCTAGCTAAGAGTTTTAGAGGTAACCAAGGCCGGCACGGGCCCAAGGCAACTAAGGTGGTCGCCTTGGGCCCCACATTTTTTAGGGCCCCAAAAAAATCTTTAGTGTGGATTTATATATAGATATATACGTTAAGCCTCACAAAACTAACAAACTTAGTTCGAATCCCATTGCGGCGGTTGTTTCATTTTTGCAGAAAAAAAAAATTAAAAGGTAAGTACCACATTCAATTTATAAAATAAAACATTTTTAAAAAAAAGTTAAAAAGTAAGTTCCTTTCTATTTTTATATAATTTTATATACATTTAAAATTAAATTATAAAAAAAACATCTCCAAAAAATATTTAAAAAGTAAGTTCTTTCTATTTTTTAAATATTTAATTATATCTATTTTAAGATTAAATTATATTATTTTTATATTATAAAAAACTAGTTAAAAATTAAGTTTTTTATCTTTTATATAATTAACTATATTTAATTATATGTATTTTTTAAGACTAAATTATATTATTTTTATACATTTGTCACAAGTTTAATTGAACCAGTTTCAAAATATAAGCGAAACTTAAAAACAAAACGAAAAGTTATTGAAAGTGAGTTCGTCAAATTAAAAAGTTCAATCGTTCTACTATTATTCTATCAATTATTATGGTTCTCAACCAAGAATATGGCCGTTCATTGAGCAAAATATAATAGTACGAATTTTTAATCATAACTTTGTATCACAAAAAGTAATGTATTTTTTTTAAAGTAAATTTACTTAAAAATAATTTAAAAATATCAAACGTCTTTATATAATTGTTTCAGGTATAATATTTTAATAGTTTTAATAATTGTTTATTTTATGAATTTTATTAGTAATTTTTTTATATATGATTTGTTCGGTATAAATAGGATAATTTTTTTATTATAGGGTAAAAGACCCTATTTTTTTTCTTGCCTTAGATACCTACAACACTCGGGCCAGCCCTGAAAGTAACTCATTACCAATCATCATTCCCTATCAACAACCTGACTAAAATGTTATCTTGATTACAGTTTAGGTATTGGTTAAACTATCCTTCTTTCATTATTTTTATAAAATTATTTCATTAGGAAAAAATAGTGTTTAATTCTCCTTCCTGTTTTTGGCTTTTAACAAAACCAGCACGAGCTCTTGCAGTATTTTACCGTCCCTTAAAAGGCTTATTTGTCTTTTTATAATCAGACGTAATAAAGCACCCGACAAAATCTTCCAAAGGGCAGAGGAGTTAAGGGTCGAGCAGCATTAATCTAGTACATGAGTATTTACCAAACAAAAATATAAAAATAAAAAAATCTTCTAGAATTTAATGTTTTCGGACGCCAAATTACATTCCAATTCAGTTAAATACCCATTTTCGGGAACGCTAATTTCCTCACTCTCAACCCCCTCGCTTGTCCTTTAACATTCCTAATCCAAAAGCCACGAGAGCGCGTGTAAGAAAGACTAGAAACGACATAGATAAAGTTAATCCCTTCACATAGAGAAACTCAAAAGTCACCTTCCACCTACCGACACGTGTATGTTTTAATGGTAGCTTCCAGATATTTTGCAACTTAAAGCAGGATATTAAACAAGGAAAATAATCAGAGTAGCATTTCTTTTGGTGTTTTTTCAAGGTGGTTTATCATTACCATTTCCAGATTAAACGGAAATAAAAAATTGTTCATTAAGGAAACGAGGATAATTATCAAGAAAAGAGATGACCAAGAAAGAGATGACCGGCGGTGGAGCTCACGGTGAGGTGGTCCCTGTGGAACTCCCGGCGCCTCCTTCTTGGAAGAAATTGGTATAATTATTCTCTCCCAACTTTAATCTTAACCAATTACTATTTTTTTTTTTGCTTTTTTCTGTTTTTATGTTTAGGGTTCAATTTTTCTATTTAATGTTTTGAAATTGTTTACCGCTAGTGTATTTCAGTGGTGTTTTGTAGTAATAATTTATGATATTTGCATATTTTTAGCTTGTGATGTGTAAATTGCTTGTGCTATTCATTTTATGTATTTTTATCAAATTCAATTGAATAGTCATTTTAACCCTAACTCAGGTATGGTTCGATCCCAGCATCTCATGATCACTTTAAAGTTTGGAAATGTTTGGATCCGCATCTAGAGATATGACTCATACTATAAAATGAGTTAATTTGGTAGTGGCTGATAAATTAAAGCTTAAGTTTTAATTTTTCTTAACGTAATTCATAAATTATACATTTTACAAAATAAAGGTAATTGAGATTGTATTCTGGAATTAGTATGTGAATAACTTTGATAGATTTGAGATATATTTCTATTTCAGCAATTTCCTAATGTTTGTTTTGTGACAGGTTTATCCAAAAGAAGGAGGTAAATCAAGGAGGAATGAGATCATATTTATTTCTCCAACAGGAGAGGAGATTAGAACCCGTAACCAATTGAAGGTGTATTTAAAATCCCACCCTGAAATTTCAGTTGGGGCTTCTGAATTTGATTGGGGTAGTGGTGAGACACCTAAAAGAAGATCTGCTAGGATTAGTGACTTGGCAAATACTACACCTGCTCCTCAAGAGTTAGTGCGACCAAGGAAAGGGGGAAGAAGCAAAGTTAGTATTACGTACAGTGATGAAAATGAAAAAGAAAGTGAAGGTAAGAAAGATGTTGATAATGCAAAGAAACGAGGGAGAAGATCTTCTACTGGTAAGAAGAAAGATGATGATGATGTTGAGAGTGAACCACCTAAGAAACGAGGGAAAAGATCTTCTGCTGCTAAAAATAAAGGTAAGATGTATGATAATGATGCAGAGGTGAAAGATGAGAAAGAAGTAGATGTAAGTGATGGTAAGAAAGAGGTGGAAATGTGTGATGATGCTGAGGTGAAAGAGAATGAAGATGAGAAAGAAACAGATGTAACTGAAGGTGAGAAAGGTGTTGAAATGCATGATAATGATGATGCAGAGATGAAAGAAGCAGATGAAATTGATGATAAGAAAGATGTTGAAATGCATGATGATGATGCAGATATGGAAGTGAAGAAAGATGTTGATGAAACTGAAGGTAAAAAAGTTGTTGAGAAAGAAGGAAAAGAAGATGAGTGTATGAAGGAAAATGAGGTAGAGAATGTAGAAAATGTCCAAATAAAAGAGAGTAGTATTGAAGATGATACTAAGGTAGGAAGTATTGAAGCTAGTGAAGATGCGAAAGAAGAAGTAAAAGGTGATGCAGAGGTGAAAGTAACAGGTGAAACTGAGTTAGTGAATCAACAAAAAGATGAAATAAAAGAGAATATCGTTGAAGAAGAAGGGTTTGGCATTGAAGATGCTGCAAAAGAACAAGTAGAAGTTGAGAAGAATGAAAGAGAAGAGGATGTTTTGGAAGGTTTTAAGTTTGTTGATGAAGCTGCTAAAGAAGAAACGGAAGCAAAAGAGTTGAATTTAGGAGAAGGAAGTTCAAAAGAAACTGAGTTAACAAGTGAATGGGTAATAGTAGAAGAAGAAGAAGCTGCTGGTGCTGGTGCTGTTGATGAACATAATGGGTGGTTTGACAAAATAATTTCAGATGGGCCCACTCCTCCTACTATCAATGTACAAGACCAAAAGGGACCTCAACAACAATCTGATGTGTTTGGTGCTTATGAGAACCAAAATGTTACAGAAGAAGCAAAGACTGAAGGTGAGAGTAATGTGATCAATGGTGTAACTGCTTCATCTGATGGAAAATCTAATTAGAAGAAGAAATGTAGGGTCAGCTCTCTGGTTTCATCTTTTGATAGAAACAAAACAAAACTTGTCAGGTTTAACTATCAAGGATTTTGTTTACAGTGGTGGGGTTTCTTTATATACTTACCTACTCTCTAAATTGGATTTTAGACCCTTCTAACGTTTTTACCTGCTTTGACCATTGGATTGTAATATTTTACATATTTTCGACATTATGGTATGGTCGTAGCTTAATCTTTTTCTTTTTTCTTAACATCATTATTTCTGAATCTATGTTTTAAGTCTTACTATGTGCTTGAGCTTTGAAAAACTCTTACGGGTTAGATAAGATCTACTCCTGCCTTGCGACTTTGCCTTCAATATATACATACGCAAATGGGTTATCAGACTGTCATATTATATATGTCAATTCTATATTTTAGCTTAATTTTGTTTCCCTACATAACTTTCATGTTGCATTTACAAATTTGCGACACACATATCAACTGCGTAATCTATTATAGGCCACATCAGCCCACAACTCAACCTGGGGGCCAAAACTTTGCTTTTTCAGCCACTATCAATTTATTGGCCCTATTTTTTTAAAAATCGGTAATTTTAAAAAGAACCCAACCCCAACCTACTT
Organism: Nemophila menziesii; assembly: GCA_029959085.1. Lineage (NCBI taxonomy): Eukaryota > Viridiplantae > Streptophyta > Magnoliopsida > Boraginales > Hydrophyllaceae > Nemophila > Nemophila menziesii. The sequence goes on along the minus strand of JARWIR010000003.1, from coordinate 52,945,673 downwards.
GAAGCAGACCTGTCCAACTATTATTAACACTCCCACCGTCAAAATCCTCTCCATCTTTCTCTCACATCTCATCTCGATCTCACATAAATATTTTGAAAACCAGGGATGCATCCAGAATTTTTTGGGTGGGTAGGTAGGTGCGGGTTTAAAAGTTATAACATCACTATTTTTTGGAAGATAAATAGTGGAGATGATATTTTTTTCTGTGTAATTATAAGAAGCAAACAATAGACATATGTCTTACTTTCCACTTCATCCAATTACAATATTTTATATTTCTAAACATAAAAATACTCTCCATTATGTTTCTATTTTTCTGTTGTTATATGCATGCAAAAATATGCAAATCGTATGTATATGTGAGGAAAATGGTAGCCTTCGTAGAGCACAAGGTCTTTTAAACAACTCATCCACGAAATATGTTAGATTTATTAGGAGTTTGCACACACGTAGATACACAATACATTTCACACATACACATGGATAGAACCACACAAAAAATGGTATCACATAATTAATTGGGCATTTTTAAGCTTGAGCTTCTCAAAGTTTTATTTCAACATATATATCTTCGATGTAAGAGATAAGTTTCCATCACCATCTTTTCTTAAAGTTTTATTTCAACATATTTATCTTGGATGTAAGAGATAAGTTTCCATCACCATCTTATCCCTTCCTCTTCATCATCGAATATTCCTATAATCTCCATTGAATCTTTTCGGTATTTTACAGACAAAAATTTCTATTAGGGGTACCTTTTCAATACATTACTGATAAATCTACAAAATATATTTTAGAATTTCTTTTATATATGCAGAAATTTTATATCTATTACTCAGACTATCTATAAGAAAATGAACACCTAAATCCCACAACAACTATAAAAAGAAAAGAAATTTATGTTTAAAAGAATGATCATTCACCTAATAAAATAAAATCAATGTATTAGACCCACTTCTTTTAATAGTTTTCAAACTTTTAGTGATTCTCATATTATAAAAGGGGGATAGTGATAGTGAACAGAAAAAGAGGACTCTATACTCTACGTAAGAATTTATCAAAAAATGCTCTCTTCTCTCTTCAAAACCAACACCAAAACCTCCACCGCCACCACTAAAATCTCCACCACCACCTCAAAAACCACCATCTAATTCCCAAACTAGGCGTTTTCTGAGCTTTCTTATTAAAATCATAGCTTGGAAACCTGCTTTTCTTACCCAAATCCTTCCTCCTTTCTTTATTCCTTCCCTCTCTGTTAAGATGAATTTTTACTCTACTAATCACCCACTTGCCCGTAACAATCAATTTGTTATCTCACCGGAAATCAATACTAAATACAAAACCATCCATGAATTTAAGCTCATTGCTAGGCTAATGGTTCAAGAACATACAAATCATGTGTTCATTAAGAACCATATAAACAAATACTGGAATCTATTGGAAGAGGTGGAAACCGAGAAGGTAGCTGCTAATACAGTGATGATCAAATTTAAAAACGAGAAAGATCAACTTACTGTTTGGAATCAGAGACCCTGGACAATTATGGGTAAACATTTTGCTATCAATACTTATGAAAAAACAAAGAAAGAGGTGAACAATACTACTCTTTGGATTCAACTTAAAGGAGCACCAATCTGTTTGCTTACTGATAATTGTATGAAGAAAATTATGAGTAACTTTGGAGAAGTTTATCAAATTCTCTTACCTGAAACGGAATTCATTGATGAGAATTCCATCTCGAAAGTTCAAGTAGATTGGAAACTTGATAATCCTATTATTGCGGGTATCAATTTCTTTGAAGATGAGCGTACTAAACATTGGATTGAATTCAAATATGAAAATATCGGTCAGGTGTGTTATAACTGCGGCTTATTTGATCATGAGGTTGGTTCGAAATGCAATAATCCATCTGTTAAACCCAGAATTGGAAATTGGGTAAAAATTTCTACTAGGGGACCTTCGAAATCAACGATACTACTCAAAGAAAGAAATGCTTCTCTTTCTGGTAAATTCATCAATGGAGGTAAGAAAAATTTTAAACCGAGTTGGACCAACAAACTCGGTAAACTCAACTCAACTATGGTGAAGAAGGGTATTTCTGAGAATATTTCAAATTTTGGAAAAATAGTACCCTCCACTACCCCTACAGTACTAGAAACAAACAAAACCCCCACGGAATTGTTTGTATTTGGTGAGCGGATGGACACTAGTACTATTAATGGTACTGAGAAAGACAAAAATGGTACGAAGAAGAAGGAGGAGGCAAGACGTGAAGAAATAAAAAAAGGAAAACTTATTTATTCTGAAAAAGAAAAGGAACTATCGGGCCTGGCCCATTCTTTAGTGTCCAAATTAACTAATTCGCCAGCCCGTATTGAAGATATAGCTTTTGGGTCCTTTCCTAGCCCAAGTCAGGGAGGCCCATCATCTTTAATTAAAAACTCTTTCTCCCAAATTTCAGCCCAACTATTAAATAGCCCAAATCAAATTAACCCAACCCCACACCCTAACATTAGCCCATATCCTTCAGATAATTCACCCAACCTCTCCAAAACACCAAACACTAATATTATCCCAAACCACTTCGTCTCAACATCCCCAATCCTCGAAAACCCTAACCCATCGTCTTCTTCATCAATCCAACCGGTTACTTCAGCTCTCAACCATTCTCAGCCATCATCTAATACCAAACCACCACATACCCCTCTACCAACCATTAAACAAGCAACAACTACAACCATCGATAATAAAGCTACCTATCAAAATGTTGAAAATCTTTTCAAACCTGAGACTCTCTCAACTGATGAAGTTATGGGTCAACCAAGTAACTTCAGCAGGCATAGAGATAAGCGTCTATTGGAGCAAAATATTAGTAAAAACAAAAGAAGGAGTGATAAGCTATGGAAAACCAGATCAAAGATTTCTGATCAAAGTTTCAGGAACGAGTTAATTGTTCAAGAAGCTGTGGAACAACTTCAACCACAAGATGAAGAGGTGCCTGTCCCTCTAGTGATTCAAACTAATACTATTACAACTGAGGGTGAGTCAAACATTGCTGCGTTGGGAAATCAATCAGAACAAGTGCTCGAAGAAGGGGAGGTTTGCGGGATTGACCTAATTCAATCCCACCTCACTCAATGATACACCTCTCCTGGAACGTTCAGGGGATTGGCACACCCCTGACGGTCCAGACCCTTCTAGATATCTCTACAAGATATCACCCGGAGGTAATTTTTCTTTCGGAAACTAAAAATGTATTCTCTGTTCTTAAAAAGCTTGAAAAGCCTTTACGTATGTCCCTCATTACAACTGTTGAACCTGTTGGCCTTAGTGGGGGTTTGGCTATCTTTGCGAAAAGTAAAGACCTTATTAAAATCCTTAGTAAAAATGAAAATTTTATTAATTGTGAACTTACTAAAACTGATGGTACTAAATTCATATCCACCTTTATCTATGGGGCGCCTTTAGATGCCAATAAGGATGCCTGCTTAAGTAAAATTAAGCTCTGTAAGCCTAATAATAATTTACCATGGAATCTCATAGGTGATTTTAATCTCATTAGATTTAATAGTGAGAAATTCGGTGGTAATTATGCTATTAAAAAGAATATGAAAAAATTCAACAATTTTATAAAAAATTTAGAACTTATACAATTGAATAATAAGGGTTGTGCTTATACATGGTCCAATAGAAGAGATAAAGACCACCTGATTAAAATGCTTCTTGATAGGAATTTGATGAATAAACTGTGGTCTGACCTTTTCCCCAATGCTTGGATTAATGCCCTTCCTGCTATAGGCTCTGACCATAGCCCTCTTATTCTTTACTTTGATGATGAAAGTGATAAAAAAAATATAAGAGATTTTACTTTGAAAATTTTTGGGCTGAGGAAAAAGATTGTCTTGAAATTATTGAAAATGTATGGAAATCTAGAAACAATATTAATACTATTACTAAAGGAAATTTGATTACTAAACTGAATATGTGTAGGAGAATTCTTACAGTGTGGAGTAAAAGAAAATTTAAAAATACTAGAAAGAAAATAGACCATTATATTGAGAGGCTTAGAACTATTACTAATAGTAATAATATACTTGATACTGATAAAGATGATTATAACTATATTACTAAGAAAATTGAAAAACTTTGGACTATTGAAAAAAAGTTTTGGGCTGCTAGATCTAGAGTTAACTGGTTAATAAAAGGAGATAAAAATACTTCCTATTTCCATGCTACTACTAAGGAAAGAAGATACTTTAACAAAATTACAACTATTATGGATGATCAAGGTATTTGGTTAAACAACCAAACCGAGGTTAACCATAATATTATGAATTACTTTAATAATATATATAATTCTGTGGGCCCTAGAGATTTCAGCTCTATTCTGAATTTAATACAACCTAAAGTTACTAAGGCTATGAATGAAACTCTTCTCAAACCTATTCTTATTAAAGAAATTGAGATGGCAGTATCTAAGCTAGGGGCTTTTAAAGCTCCAGGCCCAGATGGCTACCCCGGTTTCTTCTATAAGAATTATTGGGATATTATTAAGTTGGATGTTATTAAGATTATTAATAACTTTTGGTATAATAATGCGAGCCTTGAGGATCTTAATCACACTTTTATCTCTCTTATCCCCAAAGTGGATAAGCCTGGTACTATTAAACATTATAGACCTATTAGTGTCTCTAATTTCATCTATAAAATAATTGCGAGAATACTTGTCAATAGGCTACAACCCCTTATGAGTTCTATTGTGGATAATAATCAATCTGCCTTCATACCAGGCAGAAGTATTCAAGAGAATACTTATATTACTCATGAGGTCTGTACCTATATTAAAGAAAAAAGAAGTTCAAAAAATTACAGTATGATTATAAAAGCTGATTTGCAAAAAGCTTATGAATTTGTAGAATGGGATTTCCTTTCACTTCTCTTGGATAAACTTGGATTTGATTCCAAGTGGAACATGAGAATCATGAATTGTATCTCTACAGTTTCATACTCCATCCTTATTAATGGGCAACCTAATAAATTGAATAAACCCCATAGAGGGCTTAGGCAAGGGGATCCCCTATCCCCTCTCATCTTCTGCCTTGTTACTCAAACTCTTAATGACCTTATTAAAAATAAAATGGATAATAACCTACTAGATGGAATCCAAATCTCGAGAAATGGTCCATCTTTGACTCACTTGCTTTTTGCTGATGATAGTGTGTTCTTTTTAAAAGCAAATAATAAAGATGCTGAGGGATTTAATGATGTTATTAATAAGTTTGGTTATGCTACTGGGTTAACCTTAAATTTGAATAAATGTGGGGTTAAATTTAGTGCCAATACCCCACATTATATTCAACACATTTTTGCCTCGAAAATAAATATGAAAATCACTAATAATCTTGGCGCTTATCTAGGTTTACCCACAGAATGGGGTAGATCAAAGGTTAAAGAATTAAACTCTTTGGTGGAAAAAGCTATAAAAAAACAATCAATTGGAAAAATTTATTTCTTTCAGATGCTGGGAAAGAAATACTTATTAAATCTGTGCTTCAAAGCATCCCAAATTACTTTATGTCCTCCTTTTTACTCCCTAAGAAAATATGTGATACTATATCTATGAAAATAGCTAAGTTTTGGTGGGGTTCTAAAGATAAAAAAGGTTTACATTGGACCAATTGGTCAAATGTAACCCATAGTAAATTCACTGGAGGTTTAGGCTTTCGAGATATAAATATTATGAATGAAGCTTTACTTGCGAAACAAGCTTGGAACTTACTTAATAATAGAGAGTCACTCTTATATAAAATTTTACAAGGAAAATACTTTTCTAACAAAACCTTTTTACACGCAAATCTAGGCAATAAAGCCTCTTGGGGCTGGAAAAGCCTTATTACAGGCAGAGATGCTATTAAAAACCATTTAAAATGGAAAATTGGTAATGGGCAAGAAATTAACCCCCAAATAGACCACTGGATACCCAACAATGATGATATTGTGAAACCTATTGATATAAAACTGGAAAAAGTCTCTGATTTACTTATTCCAGGAGAAAGAAAATGGAATATAGTAAAACTTAAAAGTAACTACCAAAAGAATGAGTATGAAAAAATTTTAAAAACATTTGTCCCCCTTACTCAGCTGCCTGATGTTATTTTCTGGACCCTTAGTCCTGATGGATTATATGCGGTTAAAAAAGGTTACCAACATATGAAAAATATGAAATCTGAAATAGAAAATAAAAAGAGAAAGGCTAAACCTTCAACTTCTCATGTTACAAATCCAATAGTTTGGAAGAAAATATGGAATATGAAAACTCCACCTAAGGTGAAAATTTTTATTTGGAAGGCTATAAAAAACATCCTCCCTACCTCGGAAAATCTTTATTTAAAAAAATGTAAAGATTCCAAGGTATGTCAAATCTGTTATAAAGAAATTGAAAATGTGGAACACATGCTCTTTGACTGTGATTGGGCGCGTGCCACGTGGCTGGCTTCCCCACTCTCTTTAAGAATTAGCAACCAATCCAAGAAATTGGATGTTTGGATGGCTAATTTTATTAATGAGAGTGTTAAACTAAATATGAAAAATGATTATACTTTTGAGAAAGTTTGCATACTTGCGTGGCATATTTGGAAGGACAGAAATGCAAACATATTTAATTATACACAACCTGATCCACTAAGTACTGTGAGGAAGGCTGAACTGTGTTGGGCTGAATATCTCGCAATTTTGGACCAAAATGATAGTTCCACCTTTGGGAGGGACTTGATAGTAAAATTGCGAAATGATAACAAGGTGGGAGAAAGGAATATACAAAAAACCCCTAATGATGTAAATATTAAACTGAAGGGTAAGAAAAATCCAATTTTGGATAAAAATGTAATCACTGAACCGAAGATCCTTAACAAAAACATTAAACAAGTTAGTAAATGGATCCCTCCCTCTATTAATTCTATTAAAATTAATTGTGATGCTTCCTTTACTAAAGATAGGTCTATTATTTCGTGTGTTGCCAGGGATAATAAAGGACGAGTATTAAAGTGTGAAGCTTGGAGAATTAATGCTGATAGTGTCCTAGAAGCTGAAGGTTTAGGTGTCCTCAAAGCGTGTTTATGGGCAAAGGAGCTCAAAAATTTTCATTGCATTGTGGAGAGCGACTGCTTTTTAGTTATAGGACCCCTAGTTAGCAATTTTGTATTTAATTCTCCTTGTATTAGTAATGTTATTAGAAGTATTTACTACATTTCTGAGTTTTGTAACCCATCTTTCTCGTTTGTTAAGAGAGATGGGAATATGATTGCGGATTGGGCTTGCAAAAATTTACCCTTAGGTGAGTCTCACGACTTTTGTGCAAGCCCATTCCCTACTACTTTAACACATTTGTTAGGCCTTGATTCGTCCCCTACGGGGATAGGCTAACTCTTAGTTTTGTAATGGTTTTTTATGGTTTCTTAATATAAGCGTTTGGAACAAAAAAAAAAAATATTATAAAAGGGGGGAAAAATTATTTTAAAGTTTCTATATCTCAACTAAGAATTTAGACGGCACTGTTAAGACCAATGAACTAGTAAAAGTCCAAGGATTGGCATCATTGATCTCACTTACAAGAGAATCATCTCACACAAGGTTTGAAACCCACTCCTAGTGAAAAAATAAAAAGAGAAAGACATTAAAGGGACGTACCCTCGACCACAAGGTTAAGAGACTTGCGCTAGATGGGCTTAGTAATTGACTATAAATTGTTTAAATTTTGATCTTACTTACAAGGGATCATCTTACACGAGTTTTCCTCCATGCAGGCTGCATATCGAAAAAATATAACCAAATAAAAAGATATAGTCGCCTACCGAGGGGTTCGAACCCTCGACCACAAGGTTAAGAGCCTTGTGATTTAAAAAATATAATCAAATAAAAAGACATAAGTCACCCTTCGAGGGGTTCGAACCCTCGACCACAAGGTTAAGAGCCTTGCGCTTTAAAAATAATTAATTAAAAAGATATGGTCGCCCACCGAGGGGCTCGAACCCTCGACCACAAGGTTAAGAGCCTTGCGCTCTACCAACTGAGCTAGACGGGCTTGTTAAAATTGTGTTAGGTCCCAAGGGTTTAGTCATTTTGTCTAACTTACAACGGTTTTATCTCCAGACGAGTCCGACCCCCCTCCCCATGCACATAGGTATACAATGAAGCTATGTCGAGTCATATAATAAATGTTCAAGTTTATTTTTTTTAACTTCAAAACTTAAACGCATCAACCTCAAGCTTGTTTTTCTAACTTTAAAATTTTAAACAAGCCAACCTCAACTTTAGATGTATTAGGATATGTCTCAATCCTCATCCCAATGAGAGACTCCAATTGTCGTATCTTGGCTCGAACATAATACATCATCTTAACCTCGATGGCATAAGGATCGAGACCCTTCCTAACTCTTTATCACACTTACACTGAATTCCTCTCCGGTATGATTCGTCCCTCCCACCATACAGGCCACCCCTTGAAGGATATAATTACTATTAAAAAAGACAGAGTCGCCCATAGAGGGGATCAAATCCTCAATCGCGATGTTAAGAGCCTTATACTCTACCAACTAAGGTTGGCGAGCATGTTGGTCAACGAGTTAGTTCACGGGTTATCATCACTGATTTCACATACAAATGATTTGTCTCCAGCAAGGTGGAGCCCCTGTCATGCAAACCACCCTTTATAATCAAACAAAGTCGCCCACTGCAGGTCTTAACCCTTAACCACAAGGTTAAGATCTTTGTACTCTACCAGCTGAGCTAGGCGGGCTTTTTAGTTAACCAATAAGGATCACTCTACTAACAAAGGATCTAGGTTTTCCATAGTTGATCTTGCTTACAAGGGATTTTTCTTCTACAAGGTTCAAAACCCCGTTCAGGGTACCATTTGAAGTTAAAGGACTTGCACTCTACCAATTGAGCAAAGAGTGCTTGTTATAGGGTAAAGCCTCACCTTGAGGGTCTTATGTGCCCATACTATGAAGTTTACAAATTGAGCAAAAGGGATTGTTATTGGGTAAAGCCTCACCTTAAGGGTCTTAACCCTCAACCACAAGGTTAAGAGCTTTGCGCTCTACCAGCTGAGCTAGGCAGGCTTATTAGTTAACCAATAAGGATCACTCTACTAACAAGGGATATAGGTTTTCCATAGTTGATCTCGCTTACAATGGATTTTTCTTCTACAAGGTTCAAAACCCTGTTCAGGGTACCACTTGAAGCTAAAGGACTTGCACTCTACCAATTGAGCAAAGACGGCTTGTTATAGGGGAAAGCCCCACCTTGAGGGTCTCATATGCCCATCCTATGAAGTTTACCAATTGAGAAAAAGGACTTGTTATTGGGTAAAACCTCACCTTGAGGGTCCCATATGCCAATACTATGAAGTTAAAAGACTTGCACTCTACTAATTGAACAAGGAAGGCTTGTTATAGGGAAAGCCTCACCTTGAGGGTCCCATATGTGGATATACATACCCATGCCATTGGAAATATAGGTGAGGCAAATTGCATGAAATAAAAAGTTGAACTCGTCCACCGAAGGGCTCGAATTGAGCAAAGAGGGCTTGTAATAGGGGGAAAGCATCACCTTGAGGGTCTCATATGTCCATACTAAGAAGTTTACCAATTGAGCAAAAGGACTTGTTATTAGGTAAAGCCTCACCTTGAGGGTCCCATATGCCCATACTTAGGGATGACAATGGTTCAAATATTAATCGTAACCAATGGATATCTGATCCGATAAAAATCCGTTAGTGGAACTGATGGTGTATCCATGAGGGTTTGGTTCTCACAAAAGGTAACCGGTGGATTATCCGTTAGGATTTGGTCTTTTACAATAATCCGACGGATAATCCGAAATCCGAATAAAAATATAAAAATAAAATATTAAAATATATATTATATATAAAGATATTCTATATATGCAAATTTCATACATAATATCGATCAAATATAATTATTTCATACATAAAGTAGCTAATTGATTATGATCTATTTTATTATTATATTGCCTAATATCATTTTATTGTCTTCCAATAACTTTGTAGCTAATTTTAGAATTTTAAAAATACTTTTTTTTTGGACGGAGAATTTTGAACATATTTAATAACTTATTTTATTTAAATCATTTTAAACGATTGCGGATACGGATTAACCGCATCCTCCGCGGATGTGGATTTGGTAAATAATTTTAAAATCCGATGGTTAATGGATGCGGATTAGGTTATCGTTTTTAATGAATGTGGATGTTGTTATGCAATTTTTCGAGGATATCCGATCCGTAGCCATCCCTACCCATACTATGAAGTTAAAAGACTTGCAGTCTACCAATTGAACAAGGCAGGCTTGTTATAGGGAAAGCCTCGCCTTAAGGGTCCCATATGTGGATATACATACCCATGCCCTTGGAAATATAAGCGAGGCAAATTGCATGAAATAAATAGTTGAACTCTCCCATCGAGGGTCTCGAACCCTCAACCACAAGGTTAATTGCCTTGTGCTCTAACAACTGAACAAAGAGGACTTGTTATAGGGAAAGCCTCGCCTTAAGGGTCCCATATGTGGATATACATACCCATGCCTTTGGAAATATAAGAGAGGCAAATTGCATGAAATAAAAAGTTGAACTCTCCCATCGAGGGTCTCGAACCCTCAACCACAAGGTTAATTGCCTTGTGCTCTACCAACTGAACAAAGAGGACTTGTTATAGGGGAAAGCCTCGCCTTGAGGGTCTCATATTTCCATCCTATGAAGTTTACCAATTGAGCAAATGGAGTTGTTATTGGGTAAAGCCTCACCTGGAGGGTCCCATATGCCCATACTATGAAGTTAAAAGACTTGCACTCTACCAATTGAACAAGGCAGGCTTGTTATAGGGAAAGCCTCACCTTGAGGGTCCCATATGTGGATATACATACACATGCTCTTGGAAATATAGGCGAGGCAAATTGCATGAAATAAAAAGTTGAACTCGCCCACCGAGGGGCTCGAATTGAGCAAAGAGGGCTTATTATAGGGGAAAACCTCGCTTTGGGGGTCTCATATGCCCATACTATGAAGTTTACCAATTGACCAAAAGGACTTGTTATTGGGTAAAGCCTACCAATTGAACAAGACGGGCTTGTTATAGGGAAAGCCTCACCTTGAGGGTCCCATATGTGGATATACATACCCATGACCTTGGAAATATAAGCAAGGCAAATTGCATGAAATAAAAAGTTGAAATCACCCACCGAGGGGCTCGAACCCTCGACCACAAGGTTTGTTATAGGCAAAGCCTCACCTTGAGGGTCCCATATGTGGATATACATACACATGCCCTTGGAAATATAGGCGAGGCAAATTGCATGAAATAAAAAGTTGAACTCGCCCACCGAGGGGCTCGAAGTGAGCAAAGAGGGCTTATTATAGGGGAAAACCTCGCCTTGAGGGTCTCATATGCCCATACAATGAAGTTTACCAATTGACCAAAAGGACTTGTTATTGGGTAAAGCCTACCAATTGAACAAGACAGGCTTGTTATAGGGAAAGCCTCACCTTGAGGGTCCCATATGTGGATATACATACCCATGCCCTTGGAAATATAAGCAAGGCAAATTGCACGAAATAAGAAGTTGAAATCGCCCACCGAGGGGCTCGAACCCTCGACCACAAGGTTAAGACTTAAGAGCCTTGCGCTCTACCAACTGAGCTAGACGGGCTATCCATTAAATACTTAGGGTTCGCGGATTTCAATTAATTATCTCGCTTATAATGGATATGTCTCCTACAAGGTTCAAACTCCCTACCTCTATGCTAGTATGGGTGTAAAGAAGTGTAGTCAAGTTGAATACTATATTATCAAAATTTGTTTACTTAACTTCAAAATTTAATTGAGACAACCTCAAATTTAGATGCCTTGAGATATCTATATACCCTCGTCACAATGAGAGATTCCAATACTTGTATTTTGGCTCAAACTTGAGATGTCATTCTCAACCTTGATGACACGGGGATCAAGATTATATCCACTCCTCCCTAATGAGCTTGTGCTAAAGCTTGATGAACCGGATGTTGGATGTAATGGTTACCCACACATCAACTACTATAGTGGGGGGGGGGGGGGTCATTGTTTGATGTTTGGGGCTTGGAAAAGTTTTAGAGTGCCTTATGCTCGTGGAGTTAAAGATGAGCGCATTTGCTTCATCATTGGAGTATGTTATCAGTCCCCCCTCACCCGCACACGCATAAAATATTTTCACCTTTTCTTCTTCCCATATTATTCTATCTCTCGCATTTTCATTCAATCATGTGGTGTCTCAATAGTTGTCATGTTGAATCCTTTTTTTGCACAAACGAAGTTAATTAATAGAATAGAAAACTACTAAATGAGATTGCTCTAACATGTAATATTGTGAACAGGATTTTGTGGTTGTTATTCGTGGTGTCCTTATTGAAAATATGGAATATTAGATATAGTTCGAATCGAATGGAGATAACCTCTTGATGGTGCTCTAACGGTCAAATTAGTTCCTGGGGGAGAGGAAATAATTAGAGTGGTAAAAATGAATAGTAGTTTTGCGTACCTTTTCCTAGGATTAGGTCGTAGGTATATGTATAGTAAATTGGAGTCCATTAGGATTCAATACTTTAGTTAGATATATGACCCAAATTCTTCTTTGTAAGGTCTGGCCCATTTAGTTACTAACCCAATATCTCCCTTTACCTATAAATATATTATATTGTTTAGGTTATTGGTCAACCTTTTCAATTGGCAGCAGCTATTACACTCTTCCATGTAATCAATCATTTACGATAATATATTTTCCTTTTCCCGTGGTTTTTCCCTATTTGGGGTTTCCACATATATATGTGTTTCTTTTGTTTCTTGTTTCTTGTTTCTTATATTATATTTATTCCTATTATATTTATTCCGTGATCTTAATTCTAACAACATTTTTATCACTTTTAACTTTGCGAGGGGACAAAGGAAATGCCTCGATCTGTCGGGTCATTTGTTTATCACCTTGACTGGACATTACTTTATAATGCAAATAATATATCACCTAATGTTACTCGAGAATAGATCATGCCGAAGGAGATGTGCAATGTTTTGTTTGGGTCATACGGGTTGTTCTAACTTTTAACCTTTACGATAAAATACATGATTCTACCTCTGCCTCATTGGGCCATGACTGACTACTTTGAGGCATCTCTTTTTGAAGTCAAATCATTCTCTTCCCCACGATTTTGTCGAGCTCCATCGTAGGCGTGTACTTTTTCTCTCTTTCTCTCCATTTTGTTGACGTTCGACTCATCATCTTGAAATCTTTACATATTTACACTCAAGCATTCTATTGATGCTCAACATGTGATATGATCGTGAACAGATTTTCTTGCACTGTGATCTTTCACGATCGCCTTTTTTTTTTCTCATTGACAACATGTTTCACCGATAAGAGAAGAAGATGAGTTTTTTATATTGTCGATTGATTTTCATTTTGTACGACATCGGTTTCTTACTCCCCCTTTTTAATTATTTATACACAAAGTATGATGCTCTTACTTAAACTATGTAATGGGAAAATTATATTCTATATTTGTAGATTTTCTTATTTTAAAGGAGGATGTTATTGGATTTGGATCCTCTCCTAACTAGCCTCTATACTAACTATCCTAACAACCAATCATAATTAAAAAAATTATATTTTATTATATTTATCTATAATTAATTTTTTAATTTCTAAAATACTACACAATTTACATCTATTACAAAACTCCTATTATAATCTTTTAATTGATTTACCAACCATTTATAATATATTTTCAAATCTTATTGTTTATAATCTTAACATCAATGATATAATTGGTTGTTAGGATAGTTAGTATAGAAGCTAGTAAGGAGAGGATCCAAATCCGATGTTATTTCAAATTTAGTGTCAAACTAAATTTAATTCTACAAATTGAAATGTCAATATCTTATTTTATATCTTAACTAATATTTATTATATTTTATTTAATTATATCTAGTATATATCAGATATGATCTCCTTTTGCTGGAATTGTAGAATCGAAAAAAAGAATAACATTAAAAATAGAAAAAAAATTATTTGATAGATTTTGATACGAGAATCTTAAAAAAATATTGTTCCACGAAGTTGACCAACGTTAACAATCAAATCTGACGGGTAGAATTGATTTGTGGAGTGAGTGGCCAACAATAGTGGCTATCAATTTTTTTTAATATTACCACCTTCAAGCACCATCGCCAACCACCAAATCTTGTCAGTCTAATTCGACGAGTCAATTCCAGTGATCAACTCAGACGGTCAACTTGATCAACTTTGCCGAAGCATTTTGAAAATGAATTGCAACAAAATTGTTAATATTAAAATTAAAATATTACAATAATAAATTGAAACAAGGGTAAATTAAAACTAGAAGTAAGGACACAAGATGTATCGATAGATATTCGCTACGTAAAACCATTTTAAATGATAAACATCTTCTTGGGAGTGTTCACGAAAGGAGAATGTACTCTTAAATTAATATCTATAAATTATGAATTAACCATAGTTTTTTTCTTGGACATTTAATCGTGGTTTTATCTTCATTATCATCATAACTCCGTTAACAATATACGATTCCAGAAACCTTTAAGAGCTCGAGTCTTTTAATTATATTTTGTCTCCCTGTAGATGGAAATGGAATGCCGTGAGTTAAACGAGAAATCATTTCATTCAAATTCGCTTATGATAGGTACATGTTCAAAATTGTAGAATTCAACGCGAGAGTATTTTTCATTTATGGCGATTATTTATGTATTTCCAAAAGTGATTGATAATAAATCTTTTTTTCCTATATTATACGTCTCAATAGCGTTACCAAACTATAAAAATCAATTAACGAAATATAGTTATGTAATAATTAAAATTAAATTGATAAAAGTTTATGTCACAACTTGATTCTTGCAATGTCACCAGAATTGATAATAAATAATTAAAAATGTCACCGGAATTTGCATTGCTCCTTGGTTGCATCTTTGCTTCTTTAATGCACTTTTCATATATTTTGTATGCCTTGCTGATTTGGCTAAGCAATGATTTCAGAACTGATCGATGTTCTAACACACTAAGAGGAAAGGGTACAAAACTCAATAATTTTTTTTATGAAATTAATCCATAAGGTTGGATTTGGTTTAACATACTTATTTTCTAATAGTCACAATAAGCATGTCATATCATTATATCTTCTTCGAGACAAATATCACGCCCTTTAGTATATTTTTTTTCATACCCGAGGTAATGAAAACTATAATTTTATTAAGATAAAATCATTAAAAAAATAGAAACAAAGCTTCACATCCAATCATATTTATTCAAATACTAGTGAGGTTGTATATCTAACTATAATAATTTAAATGGCTATATATAAAAGAAATAAGAATATAATGGACTAAACATTAATAAAATTTATAAATAAGCTAAAAGAAAACCCTAATCTTCCTTGATATTAATCACAATCACCATTCACGACTTTTTTCATCTCTCTCACGACTAACATATCACCTCCCTCTCTATCTCAACTGAACAATCGCCTATCTCTACAATATCGACACAAAATTATACACTCGATTCCTGATACATTTACCATGATTCGTCAATGACACATCTCTTTAGATCACATAAAAACACCCCACAACTCCATCAACGACATAAATTAGATTTTGAAAACTCCTTTAATTCATCACCATAAAAATTGATCATCTACAAGGTATCTTTCAACCTCATTATCTCTCTAAATAGAATTATAGCCACCATTTTTATTTATTAAAAGGAAAAAAAAATTTAATCTTTATTTTTGATATGATAAACGGATTCCCTTTTTTAATAATCAAGTTGAAATTGATGCATTTTAGCCTTGTATATTTATTTTGTTTTTCAAGTAATAATATTTCTTTTGTTAGATTTTGTGAATATTGTTTATTTTTATCTTTTTAAAATTAGACATTTGCTATTTTTGTTTGATCTGCAATTTGATGTTCATATTTGATAGTCTTGATATTAGAACTAATAGTTTTTTTTAGATACTTTGATTTTGGAAATTCAAGTATCACGTTTGAAAACTTATTGATCATACTTTAAATGAACTTATGATTCATCTAAGTATTGATAAAAAATATTAAAATTGTACAACAAATTTTTTATTTCAATTTATTCGTGCAGATCCAACTTTAATTATGCATTTACATAATATTATTTAGATTTTTAAACAAGTCTTTAAATATTTAAGAGTCTCTAATATTTATTACATGGGCAAATGATATCGTACATTTTTTATTACTATTTAAAAATATAATGTATTTTTATCATGTCATTACACATGACTTTTTGGTTGCTAGACTATTTTTAAATTCTATTTTATATATTAGGTTAACTTGAAAACAAAAAAGACAATTTCACATGTATACTTTTATAATATATATTTTTATAATTGAATAATATTTTGGTCAAAAAATATAAATTAAACATGTAAGAGTATTACGCAATCAATTATTTAGCAACTAAATTAGTTGTGCATATCTTTTTCAATTTTTTTAAAAAATAATCTACATTTCTTATTCAATCGGGCTTTGATGAATTATATGTTATATAAAAAAAATAACATCAATTTTTTTGTACAGATTTATGTATTCATATGAAATTATGATTCTATTAAGACCAAGATAGTTGATCATAACATTTCAACATCAACTTATGTTATTTTATGAAATGTGTTTGAGTTTGTGTATTTGATTGGTTTAGTTTTGGTTTGTTATATTAGTCTTTGACTAATTGGACTTACTGGGTTGCTCGGTCTTATTGTTATTGGACCTTAATCCAATACGACATCGGAAGGATTCTCAACTATTGATCTTGATCTACTTGGACGACCCTGATCAAAACCCTACCATTCACATATATAAGCCTCGCTTCTT
This sequence comes from Nemophila menziesii, assembly GCA_029959085.1. Taxonomy (NCBI): domain Eukaryota; kingdom Viridiplantae; phylum Streptophyta; class Magnoliopsida; order Boraginales; family Hydrophyllaceae; genus Nemophila; species Nemophila menziesii. The sequence goes on along the minus strand of JARWIR010000003.1, from coordinate 52,928,695 downwards.
CAACATTTGACTCATTCTTTTGTTCTCTCTTTTGTTGGTTTTCTCTCTCGGCTTCAAATAAGAAACTTAGGGTTTCTACGCTGAATAGATTAGATAAGCTAGACTCTTTGTAATAGCTACATAATCTAAGCACTAGAAGAATCATCTTGGTTCTTATAAGATAGACAACGTAGTTGGATAGGATTCTCTCAGGGTTATAGTATAGCTTGAGATTTCTAATTTATTCGTTTGAATACTTTGAGGAACATTTATAATATGTAATTAGAGGCATTCTATAGTGGAAGAGGTTCTCTCACCGGAGCCTAACATGGATTTTGACTTTAGTCGAACCACAATAATTCGTTTGTGTTCTTTACTTTCTGTTTAGTATTTGTTTTCAAACCTTTTTCTAGAAAAACACCATTACACAAAACTAATCCACATGTTTTACAATAGTGGTATCAGAGCTAGTTAGATATTTTACAGAAATGTAGTATTTTGACTCTTTCTAGGGTCTTAACTACTCAAATACGTAGCCGGTTTACTTTTTTTAGTGATTCTTGAAACTTTTGAAGGTTTCTAAGATTTTTAGCGTTTCTTAGAATTCTTAGAGATTTCATGTTTCCAAAATCTTGTAGGTTTTAAAACTTGTGATTTAAATATTTTTTATACTTCACAGTTCTTTTTTTATTGACTTATACTTTGGAGTTCTTCTTGTTTATTAGTACCATTCATATATATTTTTTAATTGTACTAACCTAATTGTTACAACTTTAATCAGAGTATCAATCTATGAAGGAAAAATTAACTTTTGTGTACGGTAGGAAAAGATGAAGGTGCTGCTGTCTCATTATAAAGTCAAACATTCATGATTGAGGGGATAAAAAAATGTCCCAAGGACCTTCTGGACAAAGAAGGTGAAATTAAGAAAGAGGCCTTCAATATTTTGTTCCACAATCTGTCTGATTTGGTGATTCAAAAGGTAAATGGATGTGATATTGCACTTGAGCTATGTGGTAAGTTAACCACTCTCTATTATACTAAGTCTTACCCAACCTGGATTTCTTGAAAGGATCTTTGTTCAATTATAATATGGATGCTAGTAAATCTTTAAATGATAATCTTGATGAGTTTTTTAAAATGAATATGAAGCTAAATGGTATTGCTCAAGATTTAGATGATACTAGTAAATGCTTGATTATCTTGAAACATATCCTTGATTCTTATCAAGTTGCTAAAGACGTGTTTCAATATGCTACTACTGTCCATTCTTTTAATCAAGTAGTTGCTACCTTAAAAACCAGAGAAAATGAGATTAAATTGAGTAGACGAACTTGGCCTATCTTGTCAACTGAACATAGATTTGATACTACACATATCCGTAACCCTAATAAGAACAAGAAAACATATAAGGATAATTTTAAGTCTAAAGATACTAGAAAATATTTTCACTATGGTATAGTTGGAAACTTAAAGAAGAACTATTTTGAACTAAAAAATAAACTGAATATTGGTAACAGTGAATTTAATGTAGCCTGCATGCCTAAGATAAATGATGATGATGTATATGAACTACTGAACTTCACTGATAAATCTAGTCATGTTAATTGGATACTTGATTCTGGTCGCACCTTTCGTATGTGTCCCTTATTTGAACTATTTCAGAATCTTGTTGAATCTAGTAATGAAACTATGCATATGAGAAATGATCAAACATCTGAGGTTAAGGGTGTGGGAAAGATTAAACTGAAAATGTATGATGGGAAATTAGTTACCTTTACTAATGTTAGATATATACCTGAATTAAAAAGGAACTTTATTTCTTTGGATGCCCTTGATGATCTTGGTCGTGTTTCTATAGTATATGGGGTCGTATTCATGTGTATAGAAATTCTAAACTATTGTTTACCGTAACTAAGTATCCTGTCCTTTATGTTCTTAATGGTGGTCATATTTCATGTTTATCTAATGTTGTTTCTTAGTCCAAGCTATACCTGAATTAAAAAGGAACTTAATTTCTTTGGGTGCCCTTGATGATCTTGGTCGTGTTTCCGGAGTATATGGGGTCATATTCATGTGTATAGAAATTCCAAACTATTGTTTACCGGTACTAAGTATCTTGGCCTTTATGTTCTTACTGGTGGTCATATTTCATGTTATCTAATGTTACTAAGTCTAAGCAATCAGCTACACTTAAGTGGCACTTGAGGCTTGGACATATAAATCAGCAAGGACTCAATTTGCTAAGTAAGGATGGCTATTTTGGTAAGGATTATACATGTGATTTATAATTTTATGAAAATTGTGTGTTAGCTAAATAACCTAAACTTAAGTTTAAGGCTGGGGTTCACCTAGACTTTAACTTCCTTCCATATGTGCATGCTGAAAGGTATGATTCACATGCAAATTTTAAATACTTTTTGTCCAGTGTTGATGATTATAGTAGGAAACTTTGGACTTTTTTGTGAAATATTAAAGAGGAAACTATTACTAAAATCAAAGAAATGGAAAAATTTAGAGGAAAAACAGTTTGTAAAATTACTTAAAGTATTTAGGACTGATAATGGCCTTAAATTTTGTAATGAGTAATTTAATTATCTTTGTAAATAACATGGTATTCTTAGACATAGAACTGTTAGAAAAACCCCTCAGCAGAATAGGGTAGCTAAAAGGATGAATAGGTCTCTACTTGAAAAAGTTAGAAGTCTTTTGTTTACCTTTGGCTTACCTAAGTATTTTGGGTGGATGCTTCATACACTGCTACTTATTTTATTAATAGGAGCCTAAATAGGTCGAATGACTTCAAATCCCCTATGGAAGTATGGACTTGAACGAAACCTGACTTGTCATATCTGAGAATACATAGTTGTGCAGCTTATGCTCACAACAAAGATGGAAAACTTGACCCTAAATATATTAAATGTATTAAGCTTGGTTACCAACACATGGTGTTAAGGTATTTAAAATGTGGGATAAATATTCTAGAGGTTTTAAATATTTGAAAGTATTAGGGGTCAAAGTTGATTTTCAAAAGTAGTAGGGGGTTTAATACTAATGTTGGAAAGGTTGGGGGAGGGGGGGGGGGGGGGGGGGTTAAAACACCAATTTCAAAAGTTTAGGGGTTAAATCCTTTATGTTCAAAGTTTAGGGGAGCGGTAAAAGTCAATTTTTTGAAAGTATTAGGGGTCAAAGTCGATTTTCGAAAGTAGCAGGGGATTAAATGCTAATTTCTGAAAGGTGGAGGCAATTTGAAAGTTTAGGGGTTAAATCCTTTATGTACAAAGTTTGGGGGTGGGGTAAAGATTTTATTTTTCAAAAGTATTGGGGATCAAATTGATTTTTTAAAGTAGACGGGGGTTAAATGCTAACTTCCGAAAGTTTGAGGGGGGTAAACGTCATTTTCTGAAAGTATTAGGGGTCAAATTTGATTTTTGAAAGTATTAGGGGGTAAGTGTTAAATTCTGAAAAATTGGGGGATTAACACATCCATTCAAAATTTTAGGGGTTAAATCCTTTATGTCCAAAGTTTGGGGGGGAGGGGGGGGGGAAAGTTAAATATTCAAAGGTATTAGGGTTAAACTTGATTTCCAAAAGTAATAGGGGGTTAAATGATAATTTTTGAAAGGTTGGGGGTTACAACATTATTTTGAAAGTTTAAAAGTTAAATCCTTTATGTCCAAGTTTGGGGGGGTGGGTAAAAGTTAATTTTTTAAAAGTATTAGAGGTCAAAGTTGATTTTACAGAGTTGTAGGGGTTTAAATGCTAATTTCCAAAAAGTTGAGGGGTTAAAACCTCTATGTCCAAAGTTTGGGGGTAAAAATTAATTTTTTGAAAGTATTAGGAGTCAAAGTTGATTTTCAAAAGTAAAAGAGGGGGGGGTTAAATGCTATTTTTTGAAAGTTTGGGGGTTGAAACATTAATTCAAAAGTTTAGGGGTTAAATTCTTTATGTACAAAGTTTTTTTTAAGGTGGGGGTAAACGTTAATTTTTCAAAGTATTAGGGGTCAAAGTTGATTTTTGAAAGTATCAAGGGTTTAAATGCTAATTTATGTAAGTATTAGGTCGATGTAGTGATATTTTGTAGAAATACAGGGTAATATAACACAATTATTTCGAAATACAGGGGCTATAAAGCCATTATTTGGAAATATAGATGTTATAATGTATTTTTTGAGATGCAATGGATATGATGCATTTTTTTTGAAATAAAGGTGAAAATAGTTGTAGTTTTTGAAATACAAAAGCTATATTTTTGTATGTATTTACTGTATAATTGTTAATAGTTTTCTATTTATTTACTGTATAATTGTTAATTTTTTGAATTTACTTATTGTATAATAGTTAATTTTTTGTATGTATTTTTGTATGTAATTTATTATATAATTCTTAATATTTGAATGCGTTTACAATAAAGCAGGGTCATGTAGTGATATATTTTATTAAATTAAACCTTGAAAATAAACCTTATAATTTATGTAAAGTATATATAATTTTCTAATAATAATTAAAATTACAAATAAACCCCTAAAATAATTAAACCCTAAATTTTCTCCATTAAGCCTTTGAGTGATAAATTGAATGACATATTATTGTGGATGACGTTGTATCTTGACGAGATAGTGGTGGAAATGAGGGTAATGACCCACCGAGAGGTCCCACAGGTTCTGTTTTAGGATGTAATAGTCAAGTTAAAATGTAATTTGTTATTTTTTAATTTACTAATATAAATATTTATTTATGTAATTGGTTAATTCTTTATCAAAAATGGACAAATATTGTTAAAAAGAGGGGTGAGAGCATTCTCCGAACGACAGAGAATGCTAAGACAAAATATGGTGGAGTAGTGCCAATAAGATGACACGTGGAACCTCGATGGGGATACATCACACCACGTGAAACATGTTATATGGAACACCATTTGGGATCATATCCCAAAAAATTATCTCGAGTGGAATCGCCTTCCACTGAGAAAAAGGAATATTATCTTGGCTCACCTCGAAGTAATATCCATTTTTAATTAATTTTTGTAGAAATATTTTTTTATGAAGGATTGAGAAATAGTCCAGACTGGTCAAACATATAGCTGCATGCCCACCAAAAATGTTGTACTAGATACAATGATAAAAAAGACACAGTACACAGGAACTGGCTAATGACCGGCAACCTCCGAAGGATATGAGTCCAGATGAGTTCGATTTGGTTTTGCGGAATTGGGGTAGTTAGAGTTCCAGGTTAAAAAAATTATTGAATAATTTTTTTTGCTATTTTACATATCTATTAAAAGTAATTTAATTTAAATAGGCGAGTTCGGTTGCGGAGAAAAAGAGTTAATGTTCCAGATGTGGAGGTAATGTTTATGAGATTTTTTCATCGTTTACTTTGCAAAAAAAGTATTCGTATTATTAACTCCTAAGTTGTTGTTTTATAGGACCCGAGGAGAAAATCCTGAGTTTCAACCAGTGACATTCACTACCGATGCTCTTTCACATATACACTTAGCTCAGAGGTTGAAGAAGAGGCCCAATATAGTTGATTTTTATAGTAAAATTGGGTGGAAGAAGACGGGAGATAGGAGGGATGAGCGCTTCCGTCAGTGCGATGTAAGTTTATTATTTTGTGTGCAATTGAAGATGTAAGTTTATCTCCGGGTCCTCAGCCACACTGGCACAGTCATTGACCTTGTAAAATCAAATTCAAACTATGATCGCGGTGACAAATAAGCATACGGGTCCCGCAAAAAAGGGTTGGAAACTGGGAGATGGACCAGTTATTCCAACCTAGAGCCAGAGGCAGACACAAAGTCAGGATCCAGATATGTACATGGCTCCGAAATGGATGATAGATACCTTTTTGTGGGTAGTCAAGGTCGTGAAGGATAGTGCCCTCACTTAAACCCTAGCCAGAGCCCATGACTAGCAGTCTACTGGCACTACGACTACCACCTTGATTGCTCCAGTCATTACTCTCAAGAACCATATACAGTTGGTTGGAAAAGTCAACCTGCTAATATGACAACATGATAAGACACCGCTGAATATCATCCCAATCGATCTATCACAACTGAGTAATCCGCAACCGAATAATCCATGCACGGGAGGATCGACTTCAAGCTGTTCGAGATCCAGATATAAGGATGATGATGATGACGCGACTCAGTCTCCCGATGGAACTCCTCCCCTAACTTTATTATAATCTAGACTTTTATTTGTTCTGTATTCTATTTTATTAAGGATTTATTATATTGTATTCATACTATTATTACGGTATTTTATTCAGAATTTATTATATTTTTCATGCTATTATTACGGTTTGTAATAATTTTTATTCAACAACTTTCTAATATAATTTAATTTAATCAATGTTTAATTTATTTAGTTTGTAATCAAACTTTTATTTTACCGAAACTTTTTTGTAATCGTATCTTTTTGTAAATTAAACGTTTATTTTATTTTATTTATTTTTAAGACCTTTAGCAAACGATACTTCAGTCGCTATTGATGGTATAGATTTAACAACCATTTAACGGTCGCCAAACCTCTAGCGACCATCGTGGTGGTTGTTATAAATTTAGGACAACTAGCGATTACAAAGTGGACGTGAATCAAGTAAACCTTTGCTAACCAATGCAGTGGTTTGTAGATGCAAGTGGTCTGCATAGTTTACTAGTGGTTGCTAATAGATACCTCTAACGACCAGGTAGTAGGTACCAACATTTGGCATCCACAAACATTAGCTAAAACCTATAGAAACCACTTTAAGAACTTTTGGCAACCACATAATGGTTGCACAAATCACGTAGTAGTGCCTCTTGTAATACCTCCGTTCAAACAAAGACCCTTAAGACGGGTTCTCCGTCACTACCAAAGTAACTCTCAATGTTTACTCTATTATGTTTGATCTAATATATACGTAACAAGCTAAACTTCATATTCTGAGTTAATAAAAATAAGATGAAAGAGAAAGGGTTAATGCCCAATAGCCACCTGCCACCTTACACCCTTTCCCATAAAAGACACCGTCTTTTTTAAAGAACAGTGAGTAATGGGAAGTTTCCCATTACTCAAAGTTTGAGTTATGGGCAGCTTCCCATAATTCAAATGACTCTTTTTATGGGAAAGAAAAGGAAAAAGCAAAATATATGTGGCCTTTTATGGACAAAAAAATGATGGTTGGGGTGAGAGGAAATTAATTCTGACTTGAGGTGTTTCTCGGGCAATAATCCAAAGAGAAATTCATGGGAAATTTGAATGGTAATTTAGAGAATTTAGTGTGTAATATTTGAAAGATTTAAGAGATATAGAGTTAATTGAGAAGTTTAATAGATATAAAATTCGGATTTCGATCTTTTACTAACTTGATTTATATATAACTCTATTAACTCCAATTGCAATTAAGTAATTGGTTTTTATCATTATCTTTATTTATAATTGAATTATTATGTGACATATAATAGAAAGAGAGAAATAAATTATATATAATTATAATACTAAAAACTAATTATTTAATTGTATTAATAGAGTTAATATAAGAATCAAATTAATAGAGAATCAAAATCCATAAAACCCACATGGTAATTCGGACTGATCTATAACTATCTCGATCGCCTTATCTATATGTTTATCCTTAAAAATCTTGCTATCATTTGTATTTATTATTATCGAGGATAAATACCTTTTCTTTTTTTGGTCAAATAGGATAAATACCTTAATTGAAAAGTAAAAAGTCATTTCCCATAGAGACGGTTGGTGAAGATAAATTGAATATTCAGGCGTGGATAGAAGGCAAAAAGGTATACTTTCTTTGAGGATAAAAGATAATGACGTATGAGACTTTTGAAAAGGTTAGAATCTATTCTTGGTCCTCAAACAAAATAATACATTTTTCCCCGTAACAAAACCCAAATTTATTAATCATCTCTAATAAGGTTTGGAATATTATTTGAGTTTGTCTATAGAATCCCTGCAAAGCAAGCATTGTATCTCCAACTCCACCATGCCTACATTCCAATCATTACATAAGCACCCATCATTCTCACTTATGAAATGTATCATTTTCCATCTCTCTCAACTTTCAACCTAATCATGAACTTCCTTACTTTCTTTACCTCAATCATTCTTCTCTTCAATGGTATGTTCTTTCTTCTTCTTCTTCTTCATGCCCCAGATTTCTTTTTTTAATCTTCTTCTCTTTCTTGCAGCTTTACAGGTACATAGTTTCACCGGTACGTACGGAGTGAATTATGGCAGAATAGCTGACAACCTCCCACCACCTGAAAGTGTCGTGACGCTTTTAAAAGCCGCGAAGATAAAAAACATTAGAATCTACGATGCTGATCAATCAGTTTTAAAGGCTTTCAAAAATTCCGGAATTGAAATAATCGTCGGACTTGGAAATCAGTTTCTGAAAGACATGAGTGTAAACGAAGATCGTGCAGTAGCTTGGGTCAAAGAGAATGTCCAACCATACCTTCCGGGAACTAGCATCAAAGGAATCGCCGTCGGAAATGAAATACTCGGTGGTGGTGATATGGAGCTCTGGGAAGCATTACTTCCGGCAGCTAAAAATGTCTATAATGCCCTTGTTCAGCTTCAACTAGCTGATAAAATCGAGGTCTCGAGTCCACATTCCACGGGTGTTTTCGGTGTTTCATATCCACCATCTGCCGGTGCATTCCGGGATAATATTCTCCCTTACATAAAACCACTTTGCCAATTCTTTTCACAGATTGGTTCACCATTTTACGTAAATGCGTACCCGTTCCTCGCGTATATAAGTGACCCCGAACATATCGATATAAACTACGCCCTTTTCCAGAAAAACCCGGGGATTTACGATGAGAAAACAAAGCTGCATTACGATAATATGTTCGAGGCGCAAATTGATGCAGCTTATGCAGCTTTGGAGAAGATTGGGTTCAATAAAATGGAGGTTATCGTTTCTGAAACGGGTTGGGCTTCAAAAGGTGATCCCAATGAAGTTGGTGCTAATGAGAAAAATGCAAGAACTTATAACAATAATCTACGGAAAAGATTGTTGAAAAATAAAGGGACTCCTTATAGGCCCAAGATGAACGCAAAAGCATATGTATTTGCGTTGTTTAATGAGAATTCAAAGCCCGGCCCAACTTCTGAAAGAAACTTCGGCTTGTTTAAGCCTGATGGAAGCATTGCATATGATATTGGGTTTACAGGACTTAGACCCTCCTCTGCAAAGGTATGCCAACGACTCACTTAGTTAACTAAACTCGTAATTAGGGGTTATAATTCTAAATTTGTTTCTTGATTTTCACTTAACAGGGCAATGGGCTTGGAGGTTTATTTGGGAGCTGCAATATGTTGATTCCATTGACATATGGTGTGATCTGCTTATTACATATGATTTTATAACACCTCAAATATGTAAAGGGATTTGGTGTGTGATAAAGAGAAAATCCTCTGAGTACCCTCTTGGAAGCATTTAATTGTTTATTCTTGTACTGTAATTACTTTAAATATTTGGTGACTGAAACACTTTTGTTTTTCAGTTTATAACATATTGTTTTTCTTGCCTTATGTTTTTTTTTTTTTTTTGTCAAATTCTTGCCTTATGATAATACTAATTACTAGGTATAGTCCATTGTTTAAGGCACTGTGAAACATAATTTACCGACGGTCAATTTCTAGGCTCACTATCGAATCGGTCAGATAACGAATCTCGACTTTCTAAATGTATATAATAACCACGGGCTGTCGTTATTAATATGGTCAATGAAGATGTTGCATGTAGTAGTGTTAGCTGAAATCTCATTTGCATACACCAATATATTCTCTTATTACTAAAAAATTAAATAAAATCTTAAGAACCTAATGTCTAAACATGTATTCTTTCCGTCCACTTTTATTTGTCATTCTTTCTGAAAAAAGATGTCCAACAATATTTGTTCTTTTATATTATCAAGACATTTTTTCCCTAATTTTTCTAATATAACCCTTAATTAATTAACTAAATGTAATTGTGTAATAAATGACATTGTATTTGATGAATAAAGGTAATATAGTAAAAATGGGGTGTATGTAATATATTTTTTAATCCTCGTGCCACAATAAGTAGGACAAATAAAAGTGGACGAAAGGAATATATAATAATCTAACAAATTATAAAAATATCTTCACGCAATAATGATGGGATACAAAACACGATAATTGACCATTTTCTTTTCTTTATCCAACATTAAAAATAGTTCTTGGTGTACTAAATCTAAACAAAGCTTTACATATACTTCACCATTATTGTCCTTTGACCTTAAGTAACTGTTAACGCAACTAACAAACTACTAAATATAAATACCAAAAGTTCATGTGACATACCAATTACCATTAATGAAATCTTATAACTATTTTCCAGTTGTATTAAAAATGAAAACATCACACGATCAATTAATATTATGTTAAGTGTGTATAAACCATTTGTGCGTAAACCCCTAATTATGGATGTCTAACCCAACATCACAAACTGAGTGCACTGCTAAAGATGCTTACACTTGGTCTGAGGTATCCTACATGATTGATAATCGTTACTTGCATCGTGGTCCTTTTCTGATACATCACTTGAGTCCTTACTCTTGAAGAATATCAAGAACGAAGAAAATATTTGCAAGCCTCTACACGATATATTAGAAATTAAGAAACATACCCGTGTCATTTCTCATTACTCAGGGACCAATAATGCAATTTACTTTTAAATTCCACAAACATAAAAGAACAAAAAATATTGGAGTTCCTACAAGTAAAATTGATGGAAAAATGAGATCTTTCTAGTCTATGGAGGGTTAATCGCACCATAGGACCCTCTGTTGTGCAAAATAAACAAAACTGCCCTTTTGTTCCAAGCAATAGTAAATATATCTCATAAATAATTCCAAAAGGAGGAGAAAGATTTGCAATGATAGTGTATAACATAGGAATGTACAGGAGTACGACTATTTCTCATTACCCAGGGACCAATTGTGCAATTTACACTTATATAAATTCTACAAATATACAAACGGGTAATTTAGAGTTCAAACCATGAAAAGATTAGACATTTAAACACAATAGCACCAAAACGTACATATATAGTATATATATACACATACATAATAAATCATGAATCTAAGAGTGTAAAATCACACATATAAGAGAATTCAGGAGTAGTAGAGAGTGGAGGGTAAGGATATTCCGCCACAATGAGTCCAACAATGACATCAGTTGCGGAAATCCATTCTTCGTCAAATTTGATAACAGGAACAACCCATTTTGGGTTCACTTTCAAAAATTTAAAAATCGTTACCAAAAATCACATTTTTATGTTATTAAAATACCAGAAATTAGACTGAAAAAACATAAAAAAGAGGTTAATTTACTAATCAAGCTTCTCGTTAAGGTTGATCAGATGCAGCTTGTAGGGGACATTCTTTTCCTCTAGAGCCAACGTGACCCTATGGAGAAATGGACCTTAAAAAGCAAAAACACAATTTTACGAGATGAAACTAAACCCATGTCGGATAATACACATAGACTGAGCAATTACATCTGAAACTAGGGTTGTAAAAGAACCAAGCCGCTCGCGAGCAGTTCAAGCTTGGCTCGGATAAAGGCACGTTCGAGATCGGCTCGAATATAAACAAGCTCACGCTTGATTTTAAGCTCGATAAATAAACGAGCCTGCTCGAGCTCGGCTCATGAGCTCGTTTGTAATTGTAAAAATTATAAATTAATATATTATCTACTTATAAATATATTATTTAATCTTTAATATCAAACTGGATATTTTTTATTTCTTTAGACATTAATTTTTTCATTAATGTTATGTTTCATATTTTCATAACACACTCTCCATCAAATACCAACCGTTCATGAAAGTCCCATTTCAACCATAAAAAACTAATTGTTCATCAAACACTCGTGCTTGACTCTAAAAAAAGTCCGTTCTATAAGTTAAACAAACAAGTTCTTACATTTCTGCTTTGGATCACTGGAAGCTCGAGCTCGGCTCGTTAAAATTTGAGCTCGGCTCGGCCCGGCTCGTTTAAAGTTGAGCACAGCTCGAGAGATTAAACAAACAAGCATGCACATCTAGTATTCGGCTCGGCTCGGCTCGTTTACAGCCCTATCTGAAACATTACGCCTACTATCCACTTCAATATAGAGAATTTTATTTTCATAATCGAAGTAAAAATCTTTAACATTACCAAAATATATTTGGCTTTTTTTTCGCGTTAATTAGTGGCCAATTATGCAATTATTCAAGAGTAAGTAAATTACAAAAGGATATATGGTAAACCTGACACTGTAATCATTGTAAACATACCTGGATCAGAAGATTTCAAAAACAAAACGATAAGATTTGAGGAAAAAATACATAATTTTATTTTAAGGTTTAACCTGGAAAAAAATGAATATTTACCTTAAAAATTAGGTTTTAAAGACTATGTTTTGACAGATGGTGTAGCATTGTTGTTGATGGGGTGTTAGAGACTGATCTCCTTCCTGGTATGGTAGAGTCTAATCACCAAATAGATGCACATCAACATCATCTTCAACAACCTATAATTTACATTTATAGCATGAACCTCGAGACCCAATAAATGTCAAAGGTACTAAATCAAAATTAAACAAAATTAAAAGAATTTTGCACAAAATTTATTTTTATACTTCACAACTTAAACCATAAACTACTGTTGGTATTAGCAAAATGGGTGTATCAATAACCTTTGTGTATCTTCTAGGATGACCCCAGAACCATCCCAGATACACCACTGATAACAAATTGTTAAAATAACGTTCTTCAAATCCTTAGGCTATAGACTGAACATCGAGTAGTAATTCCAGTTTCAAACAAAGAAGGGTAAGGGGAACTCACAAATCTTGAAAGTGCATCAATGTGGCTTCACCACCAATAGCCAATAGACTATTAGGATGGTTCATGTTATCTGTGGGAGTACATAATGAGGTCAATATTTCCTGCCAAATAAGGCAAATGTATAGATTGCACCATTTATATCACAAGACATGCAGTCCAGAAAACATGGAGAATAAACAAAACCATATTGAAATAAAGAAATAAATGAATAGATTGAAATAACATAAGAATTAAGAAAATATAGTTGCATATTGCAATTTCATAATATATAGAGGCAGATTCCTGAGGGTTCCTGTCAAAATTCTAACAATTTTATTGTGCAACAGACACATATATAGTGTTGTTATATTAACTATAAACACACCTATATCATAGGATGCTTATAAAAACAAAAAGGTGAGATTCAGATAAAAATTAAAAAGAAACAAAAAGAAAAAAAATTTATTTATGGTTTTGATGGAGAAAATAGAGTTGTTACCCTCACAAATTGTGTTTTGGAGGATACCCACTTAGAATCAAAGAAGATTGAGTTTGACCCAGATTTGTCAGCAACAAGGCCTTGGGCAATCTCCGGTGACAAACTTGCTTGCCCTTGGTTTGGGGTTACTACTTAACGGGAGTATAATCAGTGTAGAATTTGAAAAAATACTCAAGGCTAGTGTTTCTGTTGGAGAATTTGACGGAGGGTATGAGGATGGAAATATTGGCGTGCTTACTAGGGTTTCAATTGAAGGCGGAGAATACAACGGAGATGGGACTGAGCAGATTCAGCGAACGGCGGAGTTGACAGTAGAGAAAGTTCCGGTGGCGGCACACTTGTCGTCGAAGATTGTAACGGTGAAGGAGACTGGTTGGATTTCGGAGAAGCCGACAATGGGGTAGAATTTGAAATTATTTTTTTTCCTTAATTTGGGTTCTTCAATTGTTGATGTGCCAAATTGCTATTTACAGTGAAACAATTAAAAAAATTGTTCACTCCAGCATTAAGAAAACAATTCAGAAAATGCAGTATAACACCAAATTGCTCACTCCAGCAGTAAAAATCTATTCTCAACGCATCACTTCTCATAAAGTAAAAGGCTTTCAACGGTCATAATAATGGCCATTGTCTGAAAATTAAATCAATTTCTAATCGTTTCAATAGTAAAATTAATTTTTTACCTTAATTTGGGTTCTTCGGGGGTTGATAACGTAGCCAAAGCCGGGTTGATGATGGTGGAGTGGCGGCATGGGAAGGTGTGTGTGAAGAGATTTATTCTTCTTTTTGTTCGAATGAGAGTGTGAAGAAATGAGTTTTAATGGTAAAAATTAATTTTTTACCATGATCTGGATCCTTCGCGTAGCCGGGTTGATGGTGGTGGAGAGCGAAGAGATTTCTTTTTTGTTTTTTTACGGAATGCAAGGTGAAGAGATGAGTAGTATATGTCTAAGTGATAATTGAAAATATGAGAAGAATAAGGAGCTAAATGGGGTATTTATGAACTAAACAGGGGATGAAGAAAAATAGTAGAATTAGATAAGTTGTATTATGTAATATAGATGGACTTGATTATTATTGGACCAAAAAAAACTTGATTATTATATTTTAGTCCCCACCCCATTATCCAAAAAATTACTAGGAGGTTTGGCTTGGGCCTGATTAGGCCTCAGACTAGACTTCATCGTAGAGATAACCAGACAAAAGATTTATATGAAAACAATAGGAACATACAAGGTATTATGCAGGTGTCAACGACAAAATATACCATACAACCGATCATCAAGCGTATTCACCAAATGGCTCACGAGTTTGGAGAAGACTAATTACACATTTACATGTAAGGACATCATAGATTTGTACACCGTCTATGTATAGGCCTATGATCACAAGCGAATTCTCGTCATCAATGATCCAAATTCGAAAATAGAACCATAGGTATTAGATAAATTTCCTAGGTATAGGAAAGTAATGCATATAAAGAAATCCCAGCATATTCCCGGGAGATGAATGTTCAAGTGGATAGCTTGCAAAAAACGTTAGGCACAAAGCCAATTAGGGTCGTCCATCAATGACGACTCTAATGATGAACCAATTCAATAGGATCGTGATAGGATGAGTGTTCATTTTATGACAACAAATCTGACAAAAAAAATGAAAACAATAACGCAAGTTTTAATTACTTAACATCTATTATAAACTTTAAAAGAATTGAAACCACATAATTCATAATTACTTTTTTTTTTTCATAATATGGGTTGTCCCGACCAACTTGCATATACCTCGACTAGTCCAGCAGAGAATATGCACGCCTCTCTATGCATAACTCTAAGATAAATCAAAATTAGGTAGTCCATGTTTAGAAAAAAGATTTAAACCAAAATAATACTTTTATCTACTGAACTATACACAATTGAACAACATATCCATCCCCCCCCCAACACACACACACACACACACACACACACACACACACACATATATATATATATATATATATTTCAAATTAGTTACCTTCTGAAACCGTGCCCTGTTATTCTTTTTGCAATTTTTCAGTCAAATTTTGCTGTTAAATAATTATTTAATCATTTAATAATTAAACAAAATGAAAGATAATGCAAAAATATTGATTAAGTATTATTAAAGCTTATGTTGTTAAATAACACTAATATATTTTTTTAATTTTTTTATTAATATTTTTAATGATTGAATAAATATTTTAGCGATATAAATGAACGAAAGGTGAAAAAATGGTAACATAGACCACATTATAGAAGATTTAAAAGATAACCTGTTAAATCGTATATAGGTCACGTGGACAAAGGTGAAACTTTTCCAATAAAAATGCAATCAGACAAATAAATGATAAATCTATAGATGTCATTTGTTTTTTTTAATTTTTTTAGTGTGTGCGAGGATCCAAAATTCATGAATTTTGGAATTTTTTATATGCTCTGTTTAATAGTGAATCTCTATTTCTAAATTCCGATCTAGCGGAGGATTGACAGATTTTTACTGAAGAATTTTTTACTGGATCTTGACAATGTTGGGTTCTTGGTAGACCCTTTATTTTTTGTAATATTAGTCTAGCAATGTCACTGCAAGATCGCCAAAAATGAATTTCATTAGAGTTTACCGTGTGCAACAACAATATGAATACCAACAGCCTATTTCTATCATCTTCAACTATTCCTTAATGAACATTATCGAGGTTGATGCTTCCGTCCGAAAACAATGATGATGCGCTCAATAGATTTTACAGTCTTGAGGAAGATAGAGTTTACCTCAATTGAAAAAAGAGATACCGATGACTATTTTGTATGTATCAAAATGTTACACATGGATGTGTTGTGTATATATAACGAATGCTATTTATTGGGGGAAGAGTTTTGGCTCTGAAATTTTTATTATGTCTCTACATTATTAAAAAATGCACTATATGTCCTTATATTAGCGAAACTTGCACTTCGTGAACAATTTTTTTAATAAAAAATTACATAATAAACCCTTATATTATACATCTGTTTAGGTGTTCCCAAGTTCTCCATCAATTATGATTCTCAAAATAGACAATCTTAGCATCGATATCCCCCAATGATTGTCAAGTTACAGTAACATAAGTGTGATCTAATATAAGTATTGCCACAATAAAGAAGGTGATTTTCTTAAAGAAACTAAGAAAAAGTAAGATAAAATATTTCAAAATCTAGAATAACTATCTTTTTTGTCTTTAACTGGCGATGCAGATAATGATGACCACACAAAAGCTTTTTTCCTTTATTAATTCATATATTGCTTGGAAAAAGGATTTCACAAAGAAAAAATAACTTTAAAAATGAATGGTACACACATGCGCGCGCGCGCACACACACACACACACACATATATATATATATATAAAGAGATTATATTGTGAGCAATCATGACCATCTAGAAAAGATGTTTGTCGTTTCATCTTCAGTGGGTCATTATAACTGTTGCAAAAAATGTCGGTTCAAGTTATACTTGTCACATGTCAGAGCGTATGTCACACTCGTTAGATTATTAATTTTAAAACTCAAAGCTCAGATCTAAATTCTTTTTCAAAAAGTTAATTTCAACGAAAAATAAAAGACCTAAAACAATACTAACTACTCTGTGTTTCAAAGGATAAATAATTTTGAGGGACAAGACTTTGTAAAATAAGAACCTAAAAGAAAGGGGTGACTAATAAATAAGAAATCACCCGACGGGCGTGAGGGTCAGGCATGTCACCCAATACGAGTAATACAAATTACCATCTCAACAGAAGCCTCAAATATCATCGATCAAATTTCAGCAAAAGCCCACATGCTATCCTCTAGGCCTCTAGCATATGAAAGGTTCAAGTACTAGCTTTGAGGCCAACTTAGCCTTAAAAATCCCTATCAAAAGTATGCATGAGCAGTGTCTTGAGCAACACACATGTATTATATTCACTAGTATTGTTAATCCCCATACTTGGATAAGCTG
Organism: Nemophila menziesii; assembly: GCA_029959085.1. Classification (NCBI taxonomy): domain Eukaryota; kingdom Viridiplantae; phylum Streptophyta; class Magnoliopsida; order Boraginales; family Hydrophyllaceae; genus Nemophila; species Nemophila menziesii. The sequence goes on along the minus strand of JARWIR010000003.1, from coordinate 52,911,369 downwards.
TTTACCTTAGCGGTTAAATCTCTAATTCCTAGTTGTCACACCAACTTCATTCGTTTGACTTTTATATATAGTCAATCCGTTTCATTACATGGTACGTGCATCCTAATAAATATTTCATATCACAGCCTCTTGTTTGTCAATTCATCATATATATTATACACAAATATACGTAAAACTATTTTCAATAAGATATTTCACATCTTCATCTCGAATAACGTTCATCTTTTGGAATATACTCTACTGACTTGAGCATCAGAGTGCTAATAGGGGTACCCAACCCCTTTGGTTGACTGGTTTAGTATCTAATTCCAGATTATAGCGAGTCTACTCTCAAAGTTTTACTATTGATTACCTAGTCACTTGTCATTTTGTTCGTCTATTACTCATTTAGTCGAAGAAGAGACTTTGTTTATCTTATTGGAAATGAAACATATATATCGTGAGGCGAACAAGTGTGTTAATTCAATAGCGAAATGTAGAACATACTTGATGGTTGGATATAGTAAGCAAACACCTGATAGATTATGGAAGAAAATCACTAGTGATTGGAGTGACTGAACCACTTTAAGTACTCTCATTCTAAGTTTAGTAAAAGTTTTGTACTGTAATTTATAGGGGTGGAAATCGGAAGGAACGGATCGAAAAAAAGGTCTTTCGAAAAAAATCCTATTTTTTTCGGAATAAATTTTTTCCATTCCATTCCTTTCCTATTTTTCGGAACTGGAAAAAAAGTTCCAGATTCGGAATTTTGGAAATTCGGAAATTTCAGCACGAAAATATCGGAACTTTTGGTTCGGAAATTACAGAACTTTTAATCTGAAATTTCTAAATTTTTATTTCAAAAATTACAAAACTAAGACAGTAGTTATCACAATAATTATCACACTTAGTAGTTAAAAATTAAATATTCAATAAAACTATAGACCCGAACAGGTATAAAGAGATTCCTTTATTTATTCCATGCGCGTGTGAACAAATGGGTTTTAGTTTTTATCATGTTATATTGTTTTTAGGATTAATGCCCAAGAAACACCTCAAATCAGATTTAATGCCCCCTCACCCCTGCCGCTCTCCTTTTGCCCATAAAAGGCACCTCTTTTAATTTTTATCCTATTCTACCCCTTTCTACCGCCGCCGCTCTCTCTCTGTCCACGAGTTCATAAACAAATAACTATGATAGCCGCTCTCTCTCTTTCGTTTAAATCATCAGCATATACACAAACACTGTGAATTATGAGAGCACCCATTAATGACGAATTTAGCAAGAAAAATAAAGAAACAGAGAGAAGAATAAGAAGAATAAGAAGAAGAATGAATAAGAGAGGAAGAAGAGATGTTTTATATCTTGTTACAGTTACAATGTACAAAACTAGTTTATATACAATCATGTCTAACTAGATATAGCTGTAATCTAACTAATTTTTATGTAGAAGAAACAATTTGCATTTTGGTCCCTGCATTATTTCTTTTTATCCAATTCATTTGCTGTATTCAAAGATAGATTGACATCTCCACTGAAACATGATATTTGAGTATTGGGAAAGTAAGAAATTATGATTGAATTGTGCGAAAGTTTGTATAGAATAAGTTGATTGATTAACGTTGAAAAACTAGAAGAAAAAAACAATTCAAATGAGTAATGGGAATCTCTCCCAGAACTCAATATTTAGTCCACAAGTACAAAAATGTACTTGCTTAGCGTTTTCTGAGGTCTGGGAATTTATCCCAGTACTCAACATTTGCCACAAGTCCAAAAGTGCACTTGCACAAGTACAAAAGTGGGCTTGCACAAGTACAATCCGAGTTCTGAGTAATGGGAATCTATCCCAGAACTCAACATTTAGTCCACAAGTACAAAAGTGGACTTGCTTAGCCTTTTCCGAGTTCTGGGAATCTCTCCCAGAACTCAATATTTAGTCCACAAGTACAAAAATGTACTTGCTTAGCGTTTTCTGAGTTCTGGGAATTTATCCCAGTACTCAACATTTGCCACAAGTCCAAAAGTGCACTTGCACAAGTACAAAAGTGGGCTTGCACAAGTACAATCCGAGTTCTGAGTAATGGGAATCTATCCCAGAACTCAACATTTAGTCCACAAGTACAAAAGTGGACTTGCTTAGCCTTTTCCGAGTTCTGGGAATCTATCCCAGAACTCAACATTTAGTCCACAAGTACAAAAATGTACTTGCTTAGCTTTGAATAGAAAATTTGAAGATTTGAAGGAATGTGGAAAAGTTTTATTACTCCAGCTTGAATGATCTCTCGAGTAATCTTACAATCGATGTCTACATGCTTTGTGCGTTCGTGATGTACAGGATTTGTAGACATAGCAACAACAGACTTGTGGAAGAGATCGTTGGCCACAACGCTGTTAAAGAAAAGCAAATTTGTGGTGAGTGGGAGAATCGGCCGGCAGCGCTTTTGAAGAAGAGCAAATAAGGGACAAGAGTATTTTTGTATTTTGCAGCAAGGTGCCTTTTATGGTCAAAGGTGTAAGGTGGCAGGTGTTTAATGGGTATTAACCCTTGTTTTTATTGTTCTGTTTCTATATAAAAAAATGTTTCATTATTTTTCAAATGTTTAATATTTCTTTTTTATTTTTGTTCTGAATGTTTTTAATGTTTGATGATGTACTTTTTTCCTTAATCTTATTTTTAATATTCTGTTTTATTTATTTAATATATAATATTTAAAAATAAAATCGGAAGAACAATTGGATCGGAAAACTTGGAAATTTCGGAAAATTATATGTAGTTCCAATTCCGATCCAATTTTCTTGGAAAAATAAAAAATCGAAATTTCGGAATTTTGGAACCTTAAAAAGCTGTTCCTAAATCGGAATTTTCGGATCAGAAAAGTAGAAAATCAAAAATTTCGAATCTGATTTCTACCCCTAATAATTTAACACTTCATTTTTGTCCTAGGTCCCTTAAATTTAATTATTACTTTTTAAAGTATAATATATATTAACACTCTAAGTATTACTTTTATAGTATAAAATATATTAACACTTTGAATATAATTTTTTTGTAAATATAATTCTCAATCTGGAGTAACGTTCATGGAGCTCTTACGAACAACTCCTTTCTTTCTATTTTAATTGTCTTTTAATAGTTTTTTTCCTAATAATATGTCACATTATAATATCAATATAATATTAATTATAATTTTTTCTACTTTTTCCTTTGATATTCATATAATTTGTTAGAATTTTTTTATAGAAGTAATTTATTAATAAAATTAAATAAATTATTTTTATGTTAATTATGTAGAAATTATGATTTTTAATGATAAATTAATTTTTATTTAAATATATGTGGACACGTTAACCATATCAAGGCAAATAGGGAGTTTTGGTGGTAAAGGAAACTTCGGATTATCAATAACAAGCACAAAAGTCGATCTCAAGACTCAAGATGACAAAAGTCCCATAACCGTTGAGTCAAGAAAGTTGAAAAGTTTGAATAATAAATGGCAAAATAGTGCAAAAATCAAATCTATTGAAAGTTTCAAGTTGACTAATGATGATTGTGAAAGAGATGAGATGTCATTAAAGAAATATCACTTCTCTTTTTTTTTTTTTTTTTTCTATATTTCATACTTATACGTAAGTAAAAATAGAAGTGTTATGATAAAATAAATTTTTTATACATCAGTTTAAAAAAAAAACTTTTAAAACTTAGTTATAATTTTTTTCCAATACAAATAAGGTCAATTAAATGACCAATAAATAGAAAAACTCTTAAACCCCCACAAGACGCACACAATAGTTTCAGGTATGGTCCAACTGATAAGTATAACAGCACAACAACCACATAACAGCTCACATGACAGCTAAGCTAGAAGAATCAAAGTTTGTTATGGATATAGATACACTAAAGTGTATGTATAAACAATGAGTTGTAATGTATATATAATGATTGATTGTGTTAATAAAATCTCATCAGTTTCTCTCATCTCTTTTCTTCTTTACTCTCTCTAGTTTATCATGGTATCAGTTTAAAAGCCTAAAGTAACAAGTGCAAAGCTCACAAACCGCCATTAATGGCTTCCTTCTTCTTCTATTACTTCACTTTCTTCTAAAAATTCATCGAGCTTTGTCACGAGTTTCTTCGATCCTTAGGCCTATTGCTTCCGCATCATTGTTATGGCGTCATCATCGTCTTCCTCGCCTTCTCCAAATATCTCCTCCAGCTCAGAAATTCCGGCTGGACTACTTCTTCTTCGCCAAAATTGGGCGAGTCTTGTTCAAGTAAAACTCGATTCCACAAACTACGTGCTATGGCGAGCTCAACTTGAAGCAATTCTCGAAGCTCATGGCTATCTCAAACATGTCACTGGATGTATTCAACCTCCACCAGCTGCTGATCCTGCCTTCACAACTTGGCTTATAGAGGATCAACAACTAAAAGTTTCGTTGCTCTCCTCAATGATTCCTTCTATTCTCTCTCAAGTGGTTAAGATTCATCATGCATCCGAAGTGTGGCACAAACTTGAAGAGATATTCATTTCACAATGTAGAACTCATGTTCATCAACTCAAAATGAAGCTCTGCAATTTAAAGAAAGGAGATAAATCTATGAATGCATATCTTGCAGAGATTCAAGACATTTGCGATGGATTAGATACAACAGCTGCCTCTTTACCTTTGGAAGATGTTATAATGTACACTCTTAAAGGTCTTCCTGCAGAATATAATCAATTCAAATCAAGTATTCGCATCACTAATGCGCAATCCTCTACTTTAACCTTTCATTCTCTTGGTAGTCTATTAATTTCTGAAGAATTACACATGAAAATGGCGGATTCCAATGAGAATTCTATGTCATTTCAGAATGCTTTGTTTACTAACACTTCAGCACCAGCTTATAATCGTGGTCGTGGTGGTTCTACACGTGGTGGTGGTGGACGAGGCCGTGGTAGGTCTAGAGGTTCACCTATGAACACATCTATTTTGGGATCACCACCTGTTCAGTCCTCTGCACCAACTTGTCAAATTTGTACTAAGTTTGGTCATTCAGCCATTGACTGCTGGTCAAGGACTGATTATGTGAATTTTCCATCACCAAAAGCTAATGCCAGAATGGCTATGGCAGCTCACACCTCTCAGGTTCCTTCTTCAACTCAAGTTTCATCTCAAAACTGCTATGATCCTGAGATGTGGTATTTGGATTCTGGAGCAAACAGTCATGTCACAAATGACTTAAGCTTGCTTCAAAATTCAGCTGCTTATCAAGGCTCTAACTCAGTCTCAGTTGGTAATGGTCAGGCGTTGGATATAGCCAACATTGGGAACAGTACAATTTCTAACTCTTCTTCTAAGTTTTACTTAAAATCTATACTTCATGTTCCATCTATATCATCTAATCTACTCTCAATTTCTAAGTTCACTCATGATAATAGCTGTGTTGTAGTGTTTTCTTCCTCTTCTGTGTCAATTTTTGACTCCTCTACAAATAATCTTCTCTTTCAGGGCCCTTGTAGAGATGGATTGTATCCTCTTGTGTTTAGTTCAAACTCGAAATTTGTTTCATCTCCTTCATCAACACCTCTGTGTCTATCTTCAAAAACAACCACATCTTCAGCCTCTTTGTGGCATATGCGCTTAGGTCATCCATCAAGTCATGTATCTTCACTATTATCTACTACATTACATACTAGACTAGATCATTGTGGTGTTCTATGTAATGCTTGTGCAACATCTAAGGCTCATAAACTGCCTTTCTCTTTATCTTCATCTAGATCATCTGAGATTTTCTCTTTAGTTCATAGTGACATTTGGGGACCTTCTCCTGTTAATTCTTGTTCTTCTTTCAAGTATTATATAGTGTTCATTGATGATTATAGTAGATTTACTTGAGTTTACCCTCTCAAACTTAAATCAGATGCTTACAATGCTTTTTGCATCTTTTACAATCTTGTTTTAAATCAGTTCAATATCTCTATTAAAACCTTCAGAAGTGATAATGGTGGGGAATATATGAGTAATAATTTTCAGTCTTTCTTGCATAACAAAGGGATTATACATCAAACATCTTGTCCACATACTCCAGAACAAAATGGAGTCTCTGAAAGAAAACATAGACATTTGATTGAAACAACTCTATCTCTTTTATCACATAGCTCATTACCTACCATTTTTTGGCTTGAAGCTCTCTCAGTAGCTGTATACCTTATAAATTTGCTACCAACACCTGTTCTTGACAATTCCTCACCTTATCAAGTTTTATATAAAACTCCACCTACTTACTCTCACCTCAAAACCTTTGGATGTCTTTGCTATCCATGGCTAAAACCCTATGCTCCTCATAAACTATCTCCTAAGTCAGAAGGTTGTGTGTTTCTTGGCTATTGCTCTCACTCAAAAGGATATAAATGTTATTCATTAGTTTCAAAACGAGTTTTTGTGTCTAGACATGTCTTATTCAATGAGTTAGTCTTTCCTTTTGAACTCCAACCCTCAAGTTCTACCTCCTCAAATGAATCAACATATTCAACCTTTACTGACATATTTGCTTCTAATATAAATCCTCACTCCATTTCACAACCCTTCTTACCTATAATTTCTTCAGATATACCTTCTCCTGAGTCTCATTCAGATATCTCTACCTCTTCTCCACCAAATTCTTCTTCTACAAATTCATCCCAACAAATTAATTCAATCCATCCAATGGTTACTAGACTTAAAACAGGATCTTTGAAACCTTCTTATAAGTGTAGAGCTGCAGTTGTATCATCTTTAGAGTCTGAACCTGTGTCTTATAAAGAAGCTGCTAAATCTCAATGTTGGTTAGATGCCATGGCTGATGAATACTCAGCTTTGATGAGTCAAAACACATGGACTCTTGTTCCTAAACCACATGGTCGATCTCCTATCACTTGCAAATGGATTTATCGAATAAAGCGCAATGCTGATGGGTCTATTGCGCGCTATAAAGCTCGTTTGGTAGCTCGGGGTTTTTTGCAAGAATATGGTGTTGATTATACTGAAACTTTCAGTCCAGTGGTTAAGCATCAAACTGTGCGAATTATTCTCTCCTTAGCTGTTACTTATAACTGGGAAATTAAACAATTGGATGTATCCAATGCCTTTCTTCATGGTTCACTTGAGGAAGAGGTTTATATGGTGCAACCAACTGGCTTTCTTGACAAAACTCACCCAGATTATGTATGTAAACTAAACAGGTCTCTTTATGGTCTGAAACAGGCCCCTAGAGCTTGGTACCAGCTTCTAACAGCTTTTCTTATATCTCAAGGCTTTCAAGTGAGTGCTGCAGACACTTCCATGTTTGTCAAAGGCTCAGCTAATTCTTTGACTGTTATTCTCGTGTATGTTGATGATATTCTAGTCACAGGAGCTAATTCTTCAAGTGTTACTTCTATTCTTGAAGCACTTAAGGCTCGTTTTAAAATGAAGGATTTGGGATGTTTGTCCTATTTTCTTGGTTTAAATATATCGCGTTCATCCAATACCATTACTGTGGAACAATCTACATATGCCCTCTCTATCATTGCTAAGGCTGGCTTACAGGATTGTAATTCATCTCCAACACCTACTATGAACAAGTACTCAGTTTTATCCAATCATGATAAACTGGCATTTGAAAATCCCACTTTATTTAGAAGCTTGGTTGGTGCTTTACAATACCTAACTATAACCAGACCTGACATTGCCTTTGCAGTCAACAAGCTTTGTCAAGCAATGCACTCTCCTATAAACATGGATTTTGAAGCCCTAAAACGTCTACTTCGTTATATTAAGGGTACACATCAATATGCTCTAGTTTTCTCTGCCTCTTCTCCAGTTTTAAAAGCGTTTTCTGACTCTGATTGGGCCAGCTCTATCTCTGATAGAAGATCAACAACTGGCTACTGTATATTCTTAGGGTCTAATCTAATTTCTTGGGGATCAAAGAAGCAATCCACTGTTTCTCGGTCCTCTACTGAAGCTGAATACAGAGCTATGGCTCATGTATCTGCTGAACTTAAGTGGCTTTCGTTTTTACTTAAAAGCTTGAGCATTGATGCTGGTGTTCCAACTCTTGCGTGTGATAACATCTCAGCTCTTGCTCTTGCCTCAAATCCTGTGTTTCACACTCGTACGAGGCACATTGATGTTGATTATCACTTTGTTCGTGAGCAAGTTCAAGCTAAGCTTCTTGTCTTATCTCATGTCCCAAGTAATCAACAGCTTGCTGATGTGTTCACCAAAGGGCTAGCATCAACTCCGTTTCTTGCGCTTCTATCCAAATTACCTCTTCAACTTCAGCTTAGCTTGAGGGGGGATGATAAGTATAACAGCACAACAACCACATAACAGCTCACATGACAGCTAAGCTAGAAGAATCAAAGTTTGTTATGAATATAGATACACTAAAGTGTATGTATAAACAATGAGTTGTAATGTATATATAATGATTGATTGTGTTAATAAAATCTGATCAGTTTCTGTCATCTCTTTTCTTCTTTTCTCTCTCTAGTTTATCACCAACCGTATCTATCTTTCGTCAACAAGCTCCATAGTCAACAAAGTGGATCTACATAAGGTACCAGGTCCTCCCCACTCGCTGCTCCTTTTCTCGTCATCCAATATGCACAACAGTTCGTTTCACGATACATGTGTACTAGTTCGTGGCTTATTTGGTTCGCTAATATATTCCTGCAAGACAAAAGTATACTATTTAGACGATTCTCATTATTCCCACCGTCCTTTACTAGCGCGTGTAATTCTAGTGAATATGTCTCGATAATAACTGAGGTATATTTTCGGTTTAGTGTCATTTGCAGTCCAAAGTGTAGCGCATAAATATAATTTGAAACACCGTCTTAACTTGACACGAACTTGCGAAACCTCCTCAGAATAAGCCATTGATATCCCAGAATAAACCTCGCATTCCGACTCATGCCTTCTCCGAAAGACTTCCAATAATATTTTATTTGATCCCAGTAATTGGTTTGGTCCATTTCACAAGTATTATTTGTTGACATCACTTTACATAAAACTTGTATATTATACCGAGTAACCATTACCTTTCAATATAATTATAATCTTTAAATAGAGTTTTTTTCAAGCATGACACTTATTAGGACATCCATGTAAAATAATCTAAAATCTGACACTCTGACCGCGTGGATTAACGATTAAAGTGAAAAGGGGTCACTCAATGACCGCCTTTTAAGAAGTCGTGGTCTAACTGCAATTAAAATGCCAGATTTCCTATTATTTTCACATAGATACTTGTTTGCCAATTTTTTATCCAAATAGTACTTTGCTTATAAAAACTCCTTTAAATAATAACATATACTCCATAGAATGACCACATGATTCATATAACTCACCGGTCAAGGGAACTTTGAGCACGGAACTCACATTACATTTATTCAAAGTATGATAAATGCCGGTTCCAATATTTCATTTGTTATATACTTTAGAGTCTATTTTCACAGTTGAGATCGGTACGGCCCGGTGACATGTTGAGAAAAACTATGACACGGCCCCTGTAAATTAAGACTCCTCCACAGGCTCTCTCTCTATGTATATATATAGACCACAAATACAAACTATATATGTATCAACCAAACTTCTCATCCTTTAGAAAATATAAACAGACCGCTCTTTTTTGACAAGATCACAAAAAAGAATAATATATAAAAATGATGATCAAGTTGATTGCATTTGCTTCAGTTATAGCAATTAGTATTTTGGTCCATTCTGCAACAGCACAAACGGTGCATGTGGTTGGAGATGATTTGGGATGGCGTGTACCACCACAAAACGATGCAGATGCATACAGCACTTGGGCGTCCGATGAAACCTTCAGTCTTGGTGATATCTTAGGTGATTAACATTTTTCTTCTTTTGTCTTGTTTGATTCATAATAATATTTTGTTCATATATATTGAAACTAATAAACAAAATATAACATAAAATAGTGAGTAAAAGAGGAATACAAAATTCTCCAGTTAAATGACTTTTGTCATCTTAAATTCTAGAGTTTCAGGATCACAAATTAGACTGATTTATAGACTTTGTTAATTATCTTGAACCTCAAACCTCAGTTTATAACATTATTTTTGTCCATCAATACAATTAGCAAAATTATTGTATGAAAACGGTCAGTTCTTGAGATTAATTAATAATTTTTTAATATACTAATTAACTATTTTAATAGTAAAAAACCACTATCGATATAGCTCAAGATAGTTAATGGAGTAATTGGAACTGAATTTATTTGAAAAGTAAATAATTCACATATATAGCTAATGTTGACACGTATATATTTGCAGTGTTTAATTTCACCACCGACAGGCATGATGTTCTACAAGTAGGAAAGGATTCATATGATGCATGTACTTCAGCTAATTCAATAGGAGAAATGATTACAACAGGGCCAGCAAATGTTACTCTCAACTCTACAGGTGAACTCTACTACATTTGCACCATCGGAAGTCATTGCACATCTGGCCAGAAACTAGCCATTACGGTTTCAGCCACTCCTGGGGCCGCCGGAGCCACCCCACCTGCACCCGCCACTGGACCTTCTGCTTCAACTACACCTCCTGGAAATCCCCCTCCTAATTCTTCCTCCACTACTGCTTTTGCTAACTTTATTCTCATCTTGTTGTCCATTGCCGTGAGTTTGTTTGCTTAGTTATATTTCGTTTCACTAGTATTATAATGTCATATTTAGTGTTATTTTTACTATATCCAATTTTGTATCAGGAGGTTTATTTTTCAGATTAATAAGAATATTTTTTTACTAATTTATTTGCTGTTTATTTTACTAAATTTCTATTTTCAATTAGCTTTTAGAAGTAGTTGTTTGGTGAAATATCTCAAAAGAAAAAAAAAATCGTTAGTTTGTCTAATCTGCAGTGAGACATTTATATTCCTTACCTCCACTATTTAGGATCATCCAAGGCCAAAGTGGCTCTCAAATTTATTAAAAATATATTTTAAAGGATAAGAAATTATTTCGATAAACTATAGAAGGACTAGTTAGTAATAATTAACAATTTTTATACTTGATAAGGTAAAAAAGTAACTTCTCTCTCGAAGTGTGACGTGTATTTTTTTTTCTTTTTAACAAAGAAGATTCAAAAGGATCATGATGAATCTAAGGTACAACATCATCCATCAAACCTGGATGGTTGGAAAATAACAATATCACTGGTATTAAAAATAGAGAAATGAACCAGATGGGATTAGCTCACTGGCCAGGGCCTTGGTCTACCAACCTAGTGGTGCAGGTTCGAACCGAGTCAATGACTCTGAATCCAAAGTGGCTCTCCTATGTAACAAAAAAAAAATAGAGAAATGGAATTCCAAAAGTAAAACAAAAGATAATATTCAATTAAAGTAATACTATACTATTACAATAAATTGAAAATAACGAAACTTACATGGAAAATACGAGAAAAGAACTATTACATGGAATGTAAATTGGTGTTAAAAAGATATTCTGGTCGTGCAGGTTATCTCTAACAAACGTTCTACTCTAAAGAAATATTATACTAGAATATTTGAGAGAGAAATATAATAGTATTTCTAATTCTTAGTTTCGTTCTACATTCTATTCTTTATTCTCTCTAGAATATTTTTTTCCCCTTCTATTCTCTCTATATTTTTCCATTTTCTCAAGAATAATCTTTTTTCTTCTCCTCTTGAAATGAAAGTGACAAAGTCACTATTTATAGAAGAAAAAACAAGAAAAGAAAACCGTCACATTAATGCTCGTCAATGCTCATTAAAGTCGTCGGTTTTTTTCTTTATCAAGTTTTTGTAACTCCTATAACAACTAATATATATATAAAGAATCATTAATCTTTTATCAAGAATAAGGAATGATTTGATATTAAATAATTCCAATGTTTTCTTTTCCCAAATAATAATGTGTGACAAATTGGCACAAATAATATTTTCCACTCTTTCAAGAACATGAAAGGATTATTTAAAATAAATTATATTTAAAAATAATTCCAACAATCCCCCACTCATGTTCTTTGGAAAAGGTGGTCAGGTTTCCATAAATAACAGCATTTGAGTGAATTGTACTTAAGTGGCAATATCTTTCGATTTGAATTGCCACGTAGTGAAGTGAGGCAACCACCAAATTCCTGTCAAGTGAACGTACTCTTGAACTTGACGGTTTTCGATCGAGACCCCCACAACACATACTCTACCCGGCTGATAGTTACAGATTCCTCAAACATCACCCTTTCCATGCACATAGGTGATCTCCAAGAGCGTCTAGCCTCATTAGCCAACCCTCTCGGATTTCGAGATCATTAAGAGCAATAAAGCTCAGCCTCATTATGTGTCTCTCTAATTTATCAAGTCCTTTCTCTTTAGGACCACCCTTACGGGTTATGAATTTGTGGTGATTCTAACAACTCATCCCTTGGGAACATCAAGGACGTCTCCTAGTAATCATATTATGAGCAATATACAACAACCTCAACGGTGAATTCATCAAATCCGTCTCAAAAGGACCACCACGCATGGCTATGAATTCATTAAGTATGAGGAATATATAACAACCTAAACGGTGAATTCATCAAGTCCGTCTCAATAGGACCACCACACATGGCTATGAATTCATTAAGTTTTAATTTGCTCATGTATGCATAATTTACATTATATGGATGAGAAGTTAGTGAATCATATAGATCAATAGTACATCTCTCGTACTTTATTAAATAAAAAAAATAATAACCCAATGGTCACCACTTGAGTCTCTTTACAATATGGATAATACCAAGTTGGGTTTTATTCATTAAGAGCATCATAATCATTATAATTATTTTATATCCATTAAGGGGTACACCCCCCACAATTCTCTTATTTATGAATACTAGTATTATAAAGATTTTCTTTTTTTACTAGATATTATATCAATGGAGTCAAACCTTTCCAACAAAGTGAGACTAACTAAGGTAAATTCTGTAATTGACTCTAACGAATTTTTCCCTTAGGCTCATCTTTCCCCACATATTTTATTCACAAATAGAAGAATAAAAGAAGTAAGTACCATGAATGAAAGTACCAAAAGTGGATCATGTCGTACACATATTGATAAAAGTGTAGCACAAACTGATCCATCTTTTATTAGGATTCTATTTCATTAACACGGTGCCTATTAAAAAAAACACAAAACAATTTCCTTAGTTTTCATACTTTATCCCCTTAATCCAAAACCACCAACCCTTCATGTTGCACCATATAGATCTCTTCACATAGATCTTCATTCACACATATATTTAATATCCAATTGATATATATTCATGTTTGTGAATGAAATTTAGGGCAACAAGAGTTAAAAAGTGGTAATATAAGGGGCCAAAGTAATCCTTAAACTCATAAAAACGTAGAAACTTAAGGACTTATCCATGAGTCGATTCATTTTTCGACTTGTATGAGACTAATAGATCTTGTTGGGTCATTTCCCAGTGACGTACTTATTCTCATCAGAATCATCACCCTCATGCCTTTTCTGAACCGTTTCACAGATAGTCTTTCTTAACTTCTCAACGGTACACAAATAAAAGGTGAGGTTCGTCACATTATCCAAGATCCATCCTCTAACCACTGAATTAGCTTTCTTGAACCAACTTTTAAATCCAGAAACCTAGCGTGTAGTTCTTTGGTATATTCCCTATTGGCCTCAATGGCAGGGAGTACCTTGAGAACGGCAAGGTCTAGTTCATGTTGTTCAAGACATATCAGTGGATTTTGTACCCAACGTTTGTAGTTTGAACCATTGAAAGGCTCCAACATAGTCACGTCGGGAAACGGCCTTTGCATTCAATTATGAAGCAACTACCGAGATAGGAAAAACCATTTCAAAAAACAAAAAAACCAGTGATATTACACGAAATATCTTTTTAAATTGTTGGAAAATAACAATATCACTGGTATTAAAAATAGAGAAATGGAATTCCAAAAGTAAAACAAAAGATAATATTCAATTAAAGTAATACTACACTATTACAATAAATTGAAAATAACGAAACTTACATGGAAAATACGAGAAAAGAACTATTACATGGAATGTAAATTGGTGTTAAAAAGATATTCCGGTCGTGCCGGTTATCTCTAACAAACGTTCTACTCTAAAGAAATATTATACTAGAATATTTGAGAGAGAAATATAATAGTATTTCTAATTCTTAGTTTCGTTCTACATTCTATTCTTTATTCTCTCTAGAATATTTTTTTTTCCCTTCTATTCTCTCTATATTTTTCCATTCTCTCAAGAATAATCTTTTTTCTTCTCCTCTTGAAATGAAAGTGACAAAGTCACTATTTATAGAAGAAAAAACAAGAAAAGAAAACCGTCACATTAATGCTCGTCAATGCTCATTAAAGTCGTCGGTTTTTTTCTTTATCAAGTTTTTGTAACTCCTATAACAACTAATATATATATAAAGAATCATTAATCTTTTATCAAGAATAAGGAATTATTTGATATTAAATAATTCCAATGTTTTTTTTTCCCAAATAATAATGTGTGACAAATTGGCACAAATAATATTTTCCACTCTTTCAAGAACATGAAAGGATTATTTAAAATAAATTATATTTAAGAATAATTCCAACATGGATTATGTATCATCTTAAGAGTCTTCCATCCTATTCTATCGCGCGTAAAAATACTCCATATCTCATTCAGGGTACCCATGTGTGAACTATATGTCATTTCTTACTTCAACCCCACGTGAGCTAACCAATCTGCACATGCGTTCGCTTCTCTATAAATGCTCTTTAACGTAACCGTTCTATTTCTTAAGAGGAATTCTCAAATCTTACAAACCAAAATCGTAGCAAGCCCTCTGTCATCTCTCACATTGCAAATTACCTCTAGTGACTCCCATGAATCAACTTCCACCTCTACCTCACTCACACCTAAGTCATCCATCGTTCTCAAACCCTCCCACAATGCAATGAGATCAATTAAAATGGGCATGTTTTGATCGATCTTCATTGAAAATCCTCGTATCCACTTACCTTTCACATCATAAACCACGCCTTTTCCCCTCCAAGATTTTGTCATTCATTACAGTGCCATTTGTGTTCAATTTTACCCCTCGGTAGGCTTGCGCCACCTAACAAGATTAACATAATTCTTTCCCACTGAGACTCCTCCCGGAATACAGCCCCACACTCTAGCAATATTACTCGCCACAAAATGTGCTTTCTTCACTATTGTTCAACCATTAGGAATCTCGCTTCTATTAGAAACAACATTATTGCATTCATTCCAAATGATCTCGATTAGCGCTCCAAAGAACACACTACAAATTATCCTCGTGAAGAGACTTTTACTGGCTAAGTGTTTATTACACCATGTACAAACATTGAACTCACAAGAAGGAAGGGTCTGCCAATTCGAATGAATACCTGCTACAAAAGTCAACGTTGTGGCCTCACCTCTTTTAATGTTTCTTTCATGCGTCCTGCCTCTAGATACATTAGATAGCACCTGATCACACGCCAAGAGGATAAGTTGTTGTAAATGATTAGATTCCCTCTACTCCAGTGCCATTACCCTACCCTGCCGCAAACGTTCCTAACTAACCTGTTGAGGCTCAAGGTCCCTTACATGCTACTGAATATTATAAGTTCCCTATATTGCGCTACACTTTAAGGTCCCATTCGAATAAGCGGTCCATTCCCCCCTCTCAGACCGTTGTCCCAAGAAACTTCGCCTCTTATCATGACCTAAACCTCCTTAATTTTTTCACAATCCCGAAATAAGTGGATCGCACTTTACTCAACAACTCCACGCCCCAGACATAACCCAGTCACTTCCATTCCACGCTTACTAAGATTCCTTCTCGTTGCTAACCTCTCATGGGCCTCCCTCCGGATTAAAAATCTAATTTTTGTAAACATTTCAAACTCCAAATTTTATCCTAGTTAACTTCCATGTTCACCGCACTACTTTATATTCCTAGTATGCCGTTTTCACCAAATACTCGCCATAGACTTCATGAAGCCAAGATAATATGTCCCTCCCTCATCAACCCTTTCCACTCTAACTCTAGTGATCTCAATTAATATAGAGGGTGGAAGTAAGTGTTGAAAACGGTTCCAATCTTACGTCCCATAATCAAACACATAATATTTAACTTTCTTATCCATCTCTCCCCCCTCAACCAGTCCAATAGTATGACTAATCAAGGGGGAATCTCCAACCCACACATCTAACCAAAAGGATATATACTTACCATTGTGCAATATCTATTGGGATCTCCATCTCACAATGACAATTCCTTCCACGATGTCTCTACTCATAGAATCACTGGGTTTAGACGTGTATTGCCGTCTAATAATAATAGGCCATAGAGATAGATCACCGTGAACCACTTTCCACCCCAACTTACCAAGAAGTACTCTATGCATATCCTTTTCCAAACGAAGACCAAGTCCTCTTACTACCTTTGGTATATATATATCCTTTCATGCTATCCAATTTATTCGTTTTTGATCGGCTGTAACTCCCCAAATGAATTCTATACAAATTTTATCAATCTCTTGACATACATAGTTTGAGATCTTTTCCACTTGCATAATATACATAGGTCAAGCGCTAGAATGGACTGTCCTAGCGTTATGCGACCAAATAAAGATAATGAATTCCCCTTCCAATTCACAAGCTTCCCTCATAACCCATTAATAAAATAACTAAAAAACCCTTTCGGCTCCTCCCTGAATAAATGGGATACCAAGATGTTTTCCCAAGCTCTCGCTCCTTTGATACCCATTCCTCGCTGTGATGTTTTAAGCCATATTGTCATCAACATTCATCGAGAAATAAATTATTAACTTTTCTTTACTAATCATTTGACCCACGTCTTGGCAAAACGTATCCAACGTGCCCTGCAAAATATCAAAATCATGAATAGACACTTCAATCAGGTCATCTACAAAAAGATATGAGAAATTGGGCGACCCCCTGAAGAAAGGTGTATGGGCCGCCATCTTCCTTTGCCAACGAGCTGCTGTATGAGCAAGGACAACCTCTCCATAAACATGACATTTAGATAAGGCAAAATGGGATTGTCTTGTCGAATTTCTCTCACTGGCTTGATTGGAGACAAAGGAGCGCCACACCAAAGAACATCAATTCGTTATCATCCAACCCCGGATAACCATAGAAACCCACATCGAAGTAACCCCTAGAGACTCCAAAGACTCTATGATAAAGTCCCATCCGATCTTATCATACGCCTTAGTGAGGTCCACATTCATTTCCATGTAGCTCTTCATCCCCTTATTATGTATCATCATATGATCATCTTTGCTAACTAGAACAACACTATCAGTGGTAGATCGCTGAGGTAGAAAGGTACACTGATAAGGTCCAATGTAATCCGCCAACCAGGGGCGCATTTGATTAACTAGCACCTTCATGCAAATCTTACAACTCACATTAATCCGGCTTATAGACCTAATCTGCGTGATATACTTTGGACTCCCCAACTTGGGTATTAGATGAATAAGTGTACCTAGAACCTCCTTTAGAAAATTCCCCACCACTAATGTGTGTCTAATCATGTCACAAACAACAGGTCCCACGATATCCTAACACTTATGGTAAAAACATGTTGTCATCCTATCCGACCCAGGTGCCATTATTAGGCGACATTTGAAACACGACTATATGAACCTCTTCACTTGATACCTCCTCGCTAAGTTAGTAAATGGATCCAACCAAAAGAGCCGGAAGACAAGATAAATTAAAATCTCTTGACACACTCTCCTCATGCGAAAACAACTCCCCAAAGTACCGCCTAACCCAAACCTTCTCGGCCTAGCTGTCCTCAATCCACTCATTATTTTCATCTTTAATACGTTATACATTACTCTTGTCCTAATTGACTTGTGATGCTCGATGACAGAACTTCGTGTTCCTCTCCCCTGAATTGTTACACTCCATGCGCGCTAACTTAAACTAGTGGATCTCCTCCTGTTCAAGTATACTTTCATACTCGTCATTCAATCTTGGTGGGGGCGAGAGTGTGATAAAAATAAGATTAAATTAAGTAAGAATAAACATTCTAACTTCCACGTTACTCACTGCAAGTATGATGTCTCCTCATTTGTGATAGTTAAATATACTTCAGAGACATCATTTTAGGCGTATTTATTAGTTTATAGGTCGATTTTAGCTTGAATTAGCGTACTTTCCTATTTTGGGTCTTGAATTAATTAATTATTATTTTTAGAGCATATTGGGTTTAATTATTTATTTAGTGTGAAGCTTTAGAGATATATGGTAATTAATTAGAGTCCAAATTGGTAAAGAGAGCTAAAGGAAAGAAGATAAACATGGGAATTGAAGATAAGGAAGTAAAAGCTAAAAACATGGAAAAGGAAAACCTGCCTTAAATCTGAATTTCTGCACCTACGACCACAAATTAGCTTATATCTTAAAACGGTGAGGTATTTGGAGAAACGGTCAAGAGAAAAGTTGAAGATCTTTCCGAGACGATGAATTTGGTATACTCATACGCATCAATCGGAGAAATATTGAAGCTGTTAGGACCAAACGAAAAACAGGGCTGATTGCATGTTTTTGGGCTACGAATTTGAGTTGGGCTTGGAGCCCATATTTACCTTTTCCTTCAAGAAAACGAATTAGGTCAACCTATACACTATAAATACAGCCTCTTAACATTATAAAATCATCCTTGACCAAACCTTAAGGTCAGGAAAAAGCTACACAACAAGAAGAGAAGTCTGGAAGGAGCTGTGCATCAATTATGTCTCCTTCAACCTTCAAATCTGTAATTCTTTTCTTTTCTTCCATTAGTATGAACTAAATTTCCATTAGCTTGAGTTTTTAAGCATATATGTATGATTTTGGTTGACATCTATCTAATTTGGGAATTCTATGTTTTAAATTGAATTATTGTTTTTATTCTCTGTTTAAGTGTTTGGATTTATATTCAGTGTTCTTGTGGATCGCGACCATATAGAATTACCATCTAGTAGTTAGGTCACCATTGACAACGGTGTTTAATTACATGTTTAACACATAACGTCTAGTGTACGGTTTAGATCTGACAAATCAACCTAACTAGATAATCACCATGGTTTAGTGTATTGCTATTTACCAATTACAGGAACAGTTTGCTTAGGACTCCTTATTGACACAAGTAAACCCTATTTAAAACTACCTAGCGCAATTAGAACCGATTATTGAAATACTACATAATTCACCCTTACATGTTTAGAACGGAAAAACTAGTGGGGATTACATGCTATTTACTCAAGCTAAACTCTCATACTAACTTCTTTTCTTTTCTTTTATTTATTTTCTGTGTTTTAGATTATTAGTTTAATTTTCCTTTATTGAAAATCAAATAAATATTTATCTATCTCTTCTTTCTACTTGCGTATTATCTGTTCTAACTTCTAATATCTGCACTTGAATATTTGCATAAGTTCTTCTTAACCTTCGTAGTCCCTGAGGAACGAATCTTACTTATTCATTAAAACTTGCATACGGTCTGTATACTTGCAGAACCGTGCTCAGCTTAGGGTGTTTATTTGCACTTATTTATTACATTATTTTATCACACCTTAGGCGACACCAAAGTAGCACATGTCGTATGCAAGTTTTAATGATAAGTTAAGATTCGTTCTCAGGGACTTAATGTGTTATACAAATGGATTAATAGAAAGCGTAGTAATAATTAGATCAATGAATCAAAAGACAATAAAAGTAGAATGATTGATTGAAGAAATAATGATTAAACTAAAGATAAAACAATAAATAAAAGATGTGAGAATAAGATGAGAGATATATAACTTAGGTTTGCTACTATGCACTTATCCTCTATTTCTTCTACTAGTTAATAAGGGTGACTAAAGCTCTTAGATAAGTAGCCAAGATTCTATATTTCTCCTAACCCCACTCTGGGTGGACTTAGGTGGCGACCTAACAATTACCAGGGGACTTGGTTAAGGGGACCCTGAGCAATGATCAGTGGTTAAATCTCAAACCCTAATGACTATCTAGTTAGGCAAGCCCTTCCGGATCACTACCGCGCATTAGACGCTTATGTGATGTTTCAATAATTAGACACCCTTTCTGTGTGACCATCTAACTACTATTAAGACAATCCTAACGTGATCAAGATTAAGACTGGAAATAAATCAAAGTACATAAAACAAAAATATGGTTAAGAAGCTAGAATCAATTTTAAAAAGGTATTCCCAAACAAACTTAGATAGAAGAAAATAGAATTCAAAGATTATACATATGCAAAACCCAAGATATGGGAAACTTAGTTCATGCTAACAAGGAATAAACTAAAATAAAGATACATACTGTCAACTTGCTTCTCTTGAATGCCTTCTATGAAACTAAGGTTTAGATGAGCAAGGACATGTTTCCAATGATAAGAGTGTGTATTTATAGGTGCTAAGAAGACTCTAGGGCGAAATTGGTGAGTAAAAGGTAAGTAATTTGAGTCCAAGTCCAACTCAAATTCGTTTCTTAAATTACCGGAGAGGATAAACACTGCTCA
Organism: Nemophila menziesii; assembly: GCA_029959085.1. NCBI lineage: Eukaryota > Viridiplantae > Streptophyta > Magnoliopsida > Boraginales > Hydrophyllaceae > Nemophila > Nemophila menziesii. The sequence continues at coordinate 52,890,828 of JARWIR010000003.1, read as the reverse complement.
CTGTTTTGATCATATCTTCTTCTTTGTTAGTCCGATTTTCGCCTACTTTATATCCAAACGACCACAGCAAAAAGATATACATTAACGTTTTTGAATGCTAATCTAAATTCCTATCCTATTTGAAGTTATATTCACTTTAATGGACGTAGCTGTAAAATTTCATATTTACTTGACAACTTTTCCTTTCCTATTTTATCTCTACTTCCTTTCATCTCTTGATTCCTTTCATCTCTTCTTTCCTAATCTCTTTAGAATTGATTTGGAATCTAATTATATTCCATATATCTTTAAAACTTCACATTAACACACAAATTAAACCAAATATGCTCTAAAAATAATAAATCATCAAATCAAGACAAGAGATAAAAATATATCAAAATACAAATAAAAATCTATAATTAAGTAATCAAATACACCTAAAATGATGTCTCCAACCTAGATTATTATATCACAAATAGGGAGACATCAAGAACCCCAACTCAAAGTTGTATCGTACCGATACAATAAAGATAAAAACAAAGGGAAGACTCTAACTACACACCTAAGTCAATTAAGCACATTGGGAAGAAGATAGTAGAATATATGAAATAAACTTAAATAAACCACTTAGAAAATTTCATGTAATAATATTTACAAACTAGTTTACATGTACACTTGTTATACTCACAATCAATACGACTCAAATTCAAGATCAGATTAGCTTTGCAATGCACGAAGGAGAGGTTCTTCACTTAGCTTACCAAGGAGGCTATGGATTGTTCATCGAATTTCACTAGTATTAAAATATCCACCTAATTACTCTCTAACGGCTCAATCACTTCTAGATCACATATCAAAGAATCAAAATGTCTTTAGGGTTGTAATGTTGGCTTAGGGACGGTATGATAGTATATTGGATAATTTAGAGCGAACTTTTGGCTCTCTCCTCACTAGCCATCAACAAATCGCCCTAGAGCTTAAGTTACTCTCATAAAATGTTCTCACTCAACCCAATGAATCGATGCGCTAATTAGAATCCCCAATAACCCAATACTAAAGCATAAATATGATCACATAAAGATTCCACTTTGCCGGTCCAAATATTTCAGTCTTTCCATATCAATTTTTTCTTTTGTATAACTTTGACTTTATTTTTTATGTGAGATATCATGCTAATTCTTTTCACATATTTTTCTTTTCACAACTCATTTCATTTTATCTTACCCCGACAAAGGGTTACAATATAATAAACCTGTGAATCATCATCAAAATATAGAGCACAATTAATAAGCTAAAAAACTCCTAACCCAATATTTTTTCCATGATGGTGGATCCACCACTCCAACTTAAGCTCTAAAACAACTGTCTATGCATCGCGATTCGAGTACGGGTCATATGGAAAAGTCCTAAGATCTAAAGGGATATGGCTTATAACATGGACAATAAAAAGGCTTTAGAAAGGCTAGAAGGGGCTGGGAAGGATATAAATATAATTAAGGGACAACAAGCTAAAAGGCAACAAGGGGCTTATCAAGGAACCCCCTTAATCACTTTCTAAACTATGCAATTTCACTATTCTTTTACCTTTAGCACGTTCATCAAATGATTTTATCAACTAGCTTGGATCTCACGGCCTACACGCCCCTCAAGGCGCCCTAAGATCAAACATACTTCTTCCGTATTGCTTACTAATCCTTTCTTTACTATCAATGTGTGTTTCTAGTAAATACTCAAAACATACAAAATAAAACAACTCATAAACATATTACTTTCGATCATTAACTCACTAAGCTTATGCTTTCAATCTATTAAACACACTCTACATCTAGATCCCATGTATAAATTTTTTAAATTTGTTTCAAAATCAGTAAAATTACAGAAAAATGGAGATGAGAGACAACGAATCCCCACACCCCAACTAAAAAATGAGGCGTGTCGCCACGACTCGAAAAAGACTTAATTAAGAAATTAAAAACAAGCAGATAAAGCATATACAAAAATGGTAAGGAAGAAAGAGAACATACTCTCGAGGCTATTTCCTCGCTTTATTGACACTCAAGATTGAAATTACTGAATCTTTCGTTAAATCACGCTTTAATTGCTTAAGGAGTGTCATGATGTGCACTTGATTAGCTTTGATTTGTGCCACATCATCGGCCAATAAAGTTTCAGTTGCTTCAACTTTATTCAACTGCTCCTCTACCCTTTCTTGCCAAATACGATCCTCTTCTTTTGATTTATCTTGTGGAGGTTTCGTAACCCTGCTCCTCTCAAAATAGTCTTGATCCACGTGTTGTCGATATTATTACTCATCTTATGCATTAGTTTCTCTTTTTCACCAGGAATCACATTCTCTTTTCGTACAAGGCATGTGATCATAGTAGGATATTTTACATTAAATAACGTAAAGGGAGAGACCGAAAATCGCATCACCTCTTCAAAGATCAATTGTGCCACATCTTCTTCTTCCCCTCTTAAAACACAATTCAAATAGACGGAATTTCTCAACCATACTACTCCTTCTTCCACTATGCTAACAAGATCCTCAACCACATGGTGGTCTTCATTTATAATCGGCACGGTAGTCATATCACTATCACCAATGTTGTAGATCTCGGTTTGCGACCTAGGCGGACGACTAGGGCCTAGCGCCTAGGCGGGATTATACGGGGCCTAAGCGGAATTATACGGTTTTGAATCCTGTTGTGTAATTTTCTATATTAGTAATATATATGTAGTAATTATAACAATTTTAACTATTTAAGTCATAAAATTCATCTAACAACACTATAGTAAATATAAAATACTAAATGTTAAGTTATAATATCAATTAAAGAATTCTCGAGAATAAGAAAAATAACAAGAAGGCCTATGCTAGCATGCTTTGCCTTTAATCGGCGCCTAGGCGGAAATTTTTGCCATTAATTGGCGCCTATACGGGCTAGGCCCCTATTCTACGGTGACTAAGGCGATAGGCGAAAACGCCTAGAGTTTTAACTAGGCGTAAGCGGCTGAGGGGGGAGTTGACGCCTAGGCGGCGCCTAGGCGGGGAGATCTACAACATAGACTATCACTAATATTTTCTTTCAACACATCCTCCTCAAGCACTTCTTCCGGTTGATCTCTTCTATCCCTCGAGTGAGTGGAATCTTCATAAGACTTGCTATTATTATTGGTGAGGTCAGGAGAATTATAATTGGAAATGACTTCGCCTAGCATCTTTTGTATTCTGTCTATTGTGGCATTTCTTTCCTCGAAATATTGTATGTATTTAGCAAATATTTCATTCAAATCGATAGAAATTGTCTGTGGAGGTTGTTGAATATTCCATCCTTTCTCTTGCTGATAGTGGTACGGTGATTGTTGTTGATTATTCCCGATCCATTGGTTGTTCCATCCTTGCTCTTGCGGGTGTGGATAAGGTGGTTGATGGAAGTTAATACCCCAATGTTGTTGTCCCGAAGAGACTTCCCAATAGTCAAATGGATCGGGATTTGGGTAATGTCCTCCATACATCTCTAATTCAATCTCTTGATCATTACCATAAATAAAGAACCTGAAAAAGAAAACAAAAACAAAGACCAAACGTAAAAAAGAAAATAACAATTAAAACTACTTAAGGATTAACACCCGGGTCACACGCTACCGTCCATGACAGCGGGGCCAAAAACTTGGTGGGTCTTGGGTGTTATATAATTATGAAATGCAAGTAGAGGATCCACAGACCGCAACTGTATGGTTGTCTACTCCTATAATCGGGTTTCGTTCACAGGGACGGATAGATGTAACTCAGGTGTTCATCAGAATAGTAGAGATAATTGTTAAAACAGAAAGGTAAAATATTAAGATTTTTGTTTGGTTTTGTATTAGGCCTAAATATGCTTAACTACAATAAAATATTAAAAGCAGAAAGATATAGACGTAGAGATGAGAGATGTACTTGAGTCTCGCAAGGGAATCCACCTAAGTTAATAGAATTAATATTTCGCTTAAGGGTAGAGTTGATATTTAAATATTAGTCGAGACTCTAATATCTCTTATCCCCTTGTCGGATGGACCTGGGAGCTATCTTATGGTAAGACATTCCCCTATAAGGTAGCATGTTTACTTACGGGTGTGAAGTTCTTTACCTCTTTTGCTATGTGATTAGTCAAGCATGTCGGTCAATCACGGACATCACACGAACATTACCTATTTCTGTAATTGAGCCCCCTGTCGAATGATCACTTCGCCACTAAAGTGAATAGCCCAATTACTAAAACCTATTTCTAGTTGTACCAAAAAAAAGTAAACAAGAACAAAATAATACCCAATATGAAATACACAACTCAGATTAAATCGTAAAATCCCAAATTCATAAACAAAAATTGATTAGCTAGGGCTTCGACCCATTTATTGCGATTCTCAAGTACTAAGAAATTTAGCTCAGGTTTGCATTAAAAACAGAAAGGAAATTAATAATATAAATAATTCCTATAACAGAAATAAAATAAAGAAGAACCTAATTAGAGGAATGAAAAGAACTGTTGTTGGAGAAAAATGGATTCTCCAACTCCTGCTCTTGCTTTTCTACCTCTTGACTTTTTCTAAGGATGATTTAATTTGAAGAATAATTGAGAGGTGCTGAATAATTAGGTCTAAGAGGGCTTATATAGATGGTGAAAACAGATTAATTATAATCTTTGGCTTAATTGAGTAATTAAAAGCCCAAGCCCAATTGGTAATTCTCGTAATTGATGTACACTCTTCAGTAAAACGACCGTAACTTTTGAGTCTCATATCCAAATCACCTGATTCTAGTCCTGAACTCTCGCTAACTCAATGAAAAATCTTTCACTTTTAAATCTCAAGACCTGAATCAGTGCCAAAGTGGATCGAAATCAGAAATTAGTAACAATTTTTCAGATTTCCATTTCTTTTAGTCAACTCTTCGGGTGATTATTTGTTGCTTTTGACCTCTCCGCTCGATCTAAGACTTTAATCTTCACTTCTCCTCCTTATCGTGGTGCTCCATAGCATCCACGTATATAAAGCTTTATACTAAAAACAAACAAATTAACGCACAAAAGCTCTAAAAATGTAAATAACATAATTCCAAGAGAAGAAATTGTAATATATCAAAATAAGTATAAAAATTTATTAAATAAATATAATATTCACCTTAAATGATGTCTGCTAAAAGTTTATATTTAAAAAAAAGTTTGAGACATTAAACATAAATTTTGATTGATGAGTCACACAACCAGGTACTTCCAAAACCAATTACACGGTCCATGCAATACTATCTAGCCGACTAACATATTGCATAAAAATAAAATATTAACCAAACTCAATCAACACATAAAAAAAAAATCATTTATGTTAGAATTGAACATGCAACAAGTAAGAGGATTTTCTTAAATTTCAATTCCTAGATTTTTTTTGAATTGATATGTTTAAATTCATAAAATAAATTCTTATTTTTATTGTATATATTAAAGTTTATGTTATTTAGATTGAATAGGTCTACTTTAGGTATATATTAAGATCAAATTATAATTGAATAAATATATTAGTAATTTATGATTTTAATAAAATATTATTAAGACGGCCTAGTCAATTACCACCTAAATTTCAATTAATGGCCGCCTAACTGTCTACGTGCTCGAAGGTAACCAACTTTCTCACTAGCACCTAATACATTTATAAAATTAATATGTACATATATGATTTTTCCTTCAAAACATAAATTCACAATTTATTGTATATATGTATTTTGAATTGATAGTCTACTATCTATATAACAAATAAGCAACTCAGCGTATAAATAATATCTCAATTGGTAAATATTAAGTGTATAGTTTTAGTGTTTGATTTACTAATGGGTGGGGGTTCACATTCTACATGAAACATATCCTTCGAAAGCAGTGGTAACAACTCTTGAACCCTAATTTGATTGGGACACATCCTACGGTCCTGTGAGTGTGATAATTAATCACCTAAATTAAAATAGACTTTAACCACCCGCAAGTGTATGATGTTCGTTGGACAACTTTGAGTCACTGTGGAGAAACTTGCCATTACTTTCTTTTCTCAACTCCTAATCAATTTCCATAACCTATCACGCGACACTGACTTCAAACTCCTTCCAAATCAAAAGAAAATGCTCAAATGCTCAAATGCTTCTAAAATGACTTTTTGCTCTATCTATGCCTTGATTTGGGTTTGGATTTGACTTATTGACTTCTCCATATCATCTTGAGATTCCATGTCAACCATGTACCTAAGAAGCTACACACCTAACACACAATTTAAGCACCAAAGACTCTAGAAATAATAATAAGCCCAAAATGAGATAAGAAAGTAAGAAACATCAATTATTAGGGAATAATCCCTTTATTAGGTCCACTAATCCCCCAAAAAGATGTCTCGTGATACAATTTTTCTATCAAAAATACGAGACATCAGTAAATATAAAGAGTATAGTTGTAGTGACTGTTTTACTAATGGGTGGAGGTTCAAATTCTACATGAAATAAATCCCTTGAAAGCCGTGGTAACAACTCTTGAACCCTAATTGATGTGTACACATCCTACGGGTTTTCTCTCCTATATTTTCAAAAGACATGTGCTAAGGGAACCCCTCAAAGTGAGGGGTTCCATATGTGATAAGCAAAAGTAATTTATACAATTTAGTTAAAGATATTGACTTAGCATGTCATAATAAAACCTCAACTGGAATTTTGAATTTGCTTGGAAAAATTTCAGGTCATTAGAGGTAAATACTTCAAGAATTGTTCTTTTCAAGCTAAATATTAACGATAATATCATCTCATGGATTGGCACAGTATTATCAGTGGAAGGAATTGTTTTGTTCATAATATAGAGTTAATTGTTTAAGGGATCAAAAATTCATTTTTTAAGTTTCAAGAAGTTCATTTTTTCCGTTCCCAAAAGACCCAATTATTGATAGGTTAGTTTTATTTTTCTAATGGCTTGTGAGTTTATTTAATAGGTCATGTATATTTTTAATGAGTTATGTGTCTTTTAATGAGTTACGTGTATAAAATTTGATCTTATTACACAATGAGTAATGATATATGTCACCCCTTTTCATGTCACCCTTTTATCACCCTTCTATATATATGTATTGATTTCCTTGAATAGAAGATAGATAAAAATTAAATAGGATAGAGAAATCAATTCATTGGTCCATGTAGGCATACACGTAGGAGGTGATAAAAGGGTGATACAAAAAGGGTGACAAATATCATTACTCTTACACAATTCATTTGTTGAGTGGATATTTTGGGTCAATTATCCTAAAATATAAGATAGTAATCAAGAAGTAGATAAGTTATTTGTATATGCAAAAATAAGTACTTGAATGGTTTGTATCAACAATATAATTTATAAAATGTTAATTAGGTTAGGTTTTTTTTTTTTACCTTTTTAAGGTTTCCAACTTTTCTAAAAATATCTATTTGTTCATCCTTTTTTCATATACGAAAAATATTTTATTGACCCCATGTTAACAAAAATATCCATATTTAAAAGGTATGAAATCATTATTTATTAAATATTGGGTTAGGTAATAAAATGACAGGTACCTATTAGATATCAACCATATTTTTACTCGAAGAAATATGATAAAATTTAAATAGAGATACTACTGATTTTTTTATTTACAAAAACTTCTTGATAATATAATTAGATAAATAAGATGGGACATCTTTTTCTAAAAAGATAGAAAAATAAAGTTGTAAAAAGGGAGTAGTAATAGATATAAACAGATTGACAAAAGAACAAAATAGATATAAACAGAAATGTGCTACTTCGTCTCTTTGTAGTTTTTTAAATTTTTGGTGTTGTTTATTTTTAGTTTTTGTTACGTGAGTGTCTAAACCAGTTTGCGTGCATCACGACTAATCCCGCAGGAAATGTGAAATCTTCCTTATACATACCCCTGGTTAATCAGAACTACGTTGCCCATGTTTAGAGAGGCGGTTCGAACCTTTAAATCTCACCTTACACCATTTGAATGCTAAAGAAATAGTAAGGCTCAGGCCAAATCAAAAGGCATTGACAATTGTCTCAGGAGCAATCCCCTTCACGATTTGATCCCGAAGGAAGTGGGGAGGCTATGCACACTTATAGGGGAGGCGGGGGGTGTAAAACGCCAGCTACGTCTGGTCGTGCGTGGGAGCAACTCAAACAAAGAAGAGTCTGGTCCGGTCTGACTTCAGGCACGGCCTGTCTGTCTGTGGAGTTAACCCAAGTGGTTCGCCTCATTTTAGTTGTTGTAGCAATAAGGGGGGAAATATCTTGTTTCATTGCGATCATGCTAGAGTTAGGTGTCTCCTTAGCCTTATTAATTATTGAAAGAATAAACAATTATTTTATTTATTAACCACACATGATGTGATGGAGGTAGTGGAAGTTATCCACGTATCTTTTTATTTTGAAATAAACAGCTATTTCTATCAGACATGAGATACAAAGATAATTTACACTCATTTCACAATTAATCTACTTCTGAAAATTCTCTTTCTTCTCTACACAACAAAAAACACACAAATCAAAATCTTCCAGGCTCTTAGGTTGTGAAGACATAGTTTCTTCTTCATAGTAAGAAGTTTCACGACCAGCAAATAATCTTTTCTGCTGCTTAAGAGGTACCAATTAAACCTCTTGCTTATATATATAATTCTGATCCAAAAAATCCTATTTCTGCTTGCCCGCCCAAAATGAGGAAAGAAAGAATGAAAGCAAGCCACTCGTCTCCAACACCGGATCAGGGGTTCCGGATAGCCCCTACCCTACGGCAGATCTGCTAGCTCCACTCCTCAGTCCTATTTCGTTCCCTCCTTTTTGTAAGTAGGTAGGTACGATCGGATCAATACTATATCGATATCGATATCGAGTTTTTCTTCTTTGGAAAGTGTTAGTTAATTCAAGGCAAGAAGCGAGTAGGTACTCTTTCTAGGGCAAGCAGATGGTTACTTTGAACTAAATCCTTCTTGTTTCAGTTACGGGGGTCGAAGAAAAACCACTTTTAGAGGAAACCAACAACGCCTATTAATACCTTTGCGTGCGGAAGACGCGCTGCCATCCCCAACGTAGTCGACCCTGCCTTATCCCGCCCTCTATCCCTCGTACCTCTTTCTTTCCTTATATTCCCAAAGTGATCCTACTACCTACACTTAACTTCAAAGCGAAAATTAAAAAAACTCTTCTGTTGAATGAATATTTGTTTTTTGAAGATAGATATATATATGTTTAGATTAATTAGGTTTCAACATGATTTTCTTGTGGATCCGTATGTTTTTTCTATCTTCTTTAGTTTGGGTCCACATTCATATTTTTTGGATTCGAACCTAGGTCAATTATTCCAGTGACTAGTAGCCTTACCAGATTCGCTACCTTAAGTTATTGTTAATGATCAGAGTTCCTGGAAAGATACTTTAAATCTTTTTTTTAGTTCCTAATCAATTTTGGTGTTATTTATGATCGTTCTTATTTTTCTATATGTAGAAAATGATGGAAACACAATTCAGGGTATCACGTGAATTAAGGCTTTGCCTATTGAGAGATTATCGAGTGCTTCATATGAACGTAAGAAATCCTAATGAACCATTAAGGGTTCATACACCAAGTCGTGCAAGGACACCGGAACAAAGAAAAGCTTTGAGGAACAGTATCCGAGCACTCCGTTATAAGAAGAAACCTCATCAAACTCTAGTGCAACATGTGGAAATTTTCAATAAATTGATTCAAGATGTCATTAATTGGGGTGAGGGTATCTTATGTTGTGAGGTTTACAAGGTAGATGTCCTTCGCAGAACTTTGTCGAGAGAGTTGTGAAGGTATCTCGATATCTTATGGGAGTATGAGTCTCCAGAGAACTATGTTCATGGAAGAGATGATACATATGAGTGGCTTGTGTATGCTTTTACCGAATCTTACTTATGGAGGCATTTTAATAGTAGGTCGGACCAATGCAATTGTGGAATGCATTACCCAACTACTGATGTTGATAATTATTTTGCAATTGGACCCTATGAGGAAGTGAGATTTGAGGAGTCGATCCCTAAGTTAAGGTTTTGGATATGAAAGGCGTATGCTAGTTAGGACTTGCAGTAGGTAGTTTGCTTAGTAGTTTATTTTCCAATGTTCTTTTAATCCCCGTTTGTTAGGAATTACAATATTTTTGATTCGGTTATTTCTTTATTGAACATGTATTTCAATTATGTATGAATTTAACTAGTTTCTTTGCTTTTATGTTATTAATTGTTTAATTTTCATACATTTTTTTGCTCTATTTATGTTAGAGTAAGTGGGAATTCTAGTAGAACTTAATATGGCAGTTAATGAAATTGATTGAATGATTAAGACAAACAAAACATGGTGGTTCATGATTAGGAACATAACAAACTTTCGACTTATTTTGTTATCTTTATTATTCATTCCATTTGCATTAATAGCATAGAGTTGTTAAATAAATGTATGTTACTAATGGATATCTCTTACTTTATTAGAGAAAATGGCTTCAAAAACCATCATTGCTGATCTCAACAAAGGAGAAAAGATGAATGGTGAGAACTATAACATTTGGAAGCTCAAGATACACTACGTTCTAGAAGAGCAAGATGTTCTTGAGGCTGTTAACAACGTCATGGCTCAGCCCGAGGAAGGCAACACAACTCAAAACAGAAGGGTCATGGAGGCTTATGAGAAGTGAAAAAGGAAGATTCCACTGCAAGAGGCATCTTGATAGGGTTCATGAATGACGATTTTGTCTATGAATGTCAACTATGACTTACTGCTCAAGAGATGTGGAATGCTCTTAATGAGAAGTATGAGGGTACGACTGTGACTAAGTTGCGTCAATTGACAATTAAGTTTGACACTTACAAGAAGAAGGCTAATAAAACCATGCAACAACATCTTCGAGATATGTCTAACATGATTAGAGAACTTAAGACTGCAAGTCATAACCTTACTGATGAACAACGGGTTCAAGCTGTGATCTGATCCTTTCCAAATAACTAGGAGCATTTCAAGATAAACTTGACTCATAATGACAACATCAAAACCTTTGATGATGATGCTCGTCATGTGACATTGGAAGATGAACGTCTAGATGCAATTAAGCCTCAGGGTCAAGCTTATGTTGCTGAGTCAAGTCCCACAAAGTTTCTGGAAATAAGCGCAAGAACAATGGGAAGAAGAACGGAAATGAGCATGTTTCTAAGAAGAACAAGGAGAGTGGTAAGAATAAGGGAAACTGTTTCTGTAAGAAGAAATACAAGAGTAAGACGAAATGCTTTGACTGTGACAAATTGGGTCATTTCGCTCGTGAGTGCAGCGAGCCTAGAAAGGAGCGACAGACCATGTAGCCAAAGACCGAGAGGCATATGTAGAGTACCGTCGGATTCTAGAGGGAACAAGGTGGATATATGTAGGAGACAACAATAAAGTTGAAGTCAATGGAGTTGGCACTTGCAAGTTGAACTTGCGAGGTGGTCAAACCTTGTACCTGTATGACGTACTTTACGCACCTGACATTCGGCGGAACTTAGTATCGGTCACTATTCTTCTAGGATTAGGTTTTAATATGTATTTTCATAACAAACAAGTATATATCTATTATGACACTAAGTATTATGTTTCTGGTTTTATTTCGCATGGTTTAATTGTACTAGATTATGATAACTCGTTTAATAGTTATTATGTAAGTAGTTGATTTTCTACTAATACTTCTTCTAGTAATTCTAACGTAGAAGAAAGTGTGTGGCATGCTAGATTAGGTCATATTGACAAGACTGTATGAATTTGTTGGCTAAGGTGAACCTTTTAGGTTCATTGACTAATATTCGAGTACCCATTACAAGTAATTCATTCAGACATATGTGGACCAATGAGGGTTCAAACTAGACGTGGGGGACGTTATTTCATCACTTTTATAGATGATTTACTAGGTTTGGTTATGTCTACCAGATTTCACACAAATCTGAAGCATTGAAATGTTTTATGACATTTATAAATAAAGTGGAAAATCAGTTAGAGAGGAAGGTGAAAAACCTAAGAACCGGTCGAGGACGTGAATATCTATCTGATTAGTTTAAATAACTGTGTGATGAAAAAGGGATATTAAAGCAGCTTACAATTCCTAGAACACCACAACAGAATGGTGTGGCTGAAAGGAGGAATAGAACACTCCTTGAAATGGGTAGGTCTATGATGGCACAAGCAATTCTTCCAATATCTTATTGGGGATATTCCTTGCTTAGCACCTGTTATATACTTAACCGAGTACCCACAAAGACTATTCCATCAACTCCTTATGAATTGTGGACAGGTAGGAAACCTAATCTGTCATACTTGCGACCTTGGGGGTCGGCAAGCTATGTTCATGATCTATCTCATAAGTATGGAAATTAGGTCCAAGAGGTAAGAAGTGTATCTTTATTAGATACCCAGATCACTCTAAAAGATATGTGTTTATTGGTGAACATAATGATGGGGGTCAACTTGAAATTGAGTCACGAGATGTTACATTCTTAGAAAATGATTTTCCTAGCAGAGGTGAGGTTGACAGAAATTCCATTTTATGTGAATTAAATGAGATTCAGGAAGATGATATGCAAACAAATGTGACACCTGATGAGGTAACACATAATCAAGAAATAGAGACAGACACTCCTCTACATCTTGAGACAGAAGAAACCATTTCATCATCTAGTAATCCTATTTCTCAAGATTCTAAACTTAAGAGAAGTGTTAGAGGTTTAGTTCCTTGTCGTCGATTTGAAATTGAAGGAGAAGTCTTTATGAAAACTCCACAAGACAAAGAAGAACCTCGAACAATTAATGAAGCACTTTCATGTCCTGCTAAGAATGAATGGAGAAAATCAATGGAAGAAGAAATAGGGTCAATGAAGGAAAACCAGGTATGGGAACTGATTGATCTCCCAAAAGGACGTAGAGCGATTGGGAACAAATAGGTTCTCAAAATAAAGAGGAATCTTGACAATTCCATTGACACGTATAAGCTCGCTTGGTAAAGAAAGACTATACTCAACAAGAAGGAATAGATTTTGAGGAAACTTTTTCTCCTGTTGTTAGATTTACCTCAATGCGTCTTATTTTAGCTATAGTGGCGCATCTCAATCGGGAGTTACACCAAATGGATGTTAAACCTGCATTTCTAAATAGAGATTTAGAAGAGGTAATTTTCATGGAACAACCATTGGGTTTCGTTGCAAAATATCAAGAGAATAAAGTGTGTAGATTGTTAAAATCAATCTATGGTCTTAAGCAAGTCTCAAGACAGTGGAATTTGAGATTTCATGAAGTCGTCTCGTCAAATAGATTTGAGATGATAAGTGAAGACCATTGTGTTTATATTAAACGTTCTAAGAAAAATTTCATAATTTTATCTCTATATGTGGATGACATCCTATTAGTTGGGAATGATAAAGAGTTTATTCAAGCTAATAAGGAGTGGCTAGCTTCTCAATCCGATATGAAAGATATGGGAGAAGCAAATTATATTCTTGGTGTTAAGATTCAAAGAGATATGTCTAGAAGACTATTATCTTTATCTCAAGAACCTTAAATCATGAATGTACTTGAGCGCTTTGGTATGTCTACGTGCAATGCCATTGACACTCCTGTAGCAAAGTAAATAAACTTAACTCTCGACATATGTCCTAGTACTACAGAAAAGAAACAGAAAATGTCAACAATGCCATACTCTAGTGCCATTGGTAGTCTTATGTATGTTATGATGTGTACGAGACCAGACATATGTTATGCAGTAGGTTTAGTTGGTCGTTTTCAATCGAACACTGGAGAAGAGTATTGGAAAGTTGTGAAAAGGATATTGAGATACCTAAAAGGCACTAAAGATCATGTCTTATTCTTTCGAGGAAATAGATTACGCCTAGAAGGATATACATATGCTGATTGGCTGGTGATATAGATGGGCGTAAATCCACTTCAGGTTATGTACTCTTGCTAAATAATTGCGCAATTTCTTGGAGTAGCAAGAAACAAACATGTGTAGCTTTGTCAACTATGGAAGCTTAGTTTGTAGCTTGCTCAACTCCAGTTCAGGAGGCTGTTTGGTTAAAAAGGTTCTTTGAACATTTAGGATTATCTGGTGATAGTGGGAGTCCAATTACAATATATTGTGATAGTTAAGCTGCAATGGCTTATGTGAAAGATCATATCACAACAAGACCAAACACATTGAATACAAAGTAACTTCGTTAGAGATATAATTGCACAAAAGGATGTTACTTTGCAATATATACCCACACACAATATGCTTGCCGATCCATTCACAAAAGCTATCCCAAGGGATGTATTCTTGGATCATGTAAAATCTATAGGATTAAGCAAGATATAATGTATGAATTATTACTAGTTTATGTGCATTCACGTATATATTTCCATTAGTATGTTTATTTAACTATTTATTTTAATAGTATCATGTTTGATATGTATTATATTACGTGTGATTTTGTAAGTATGTATGTCCTATAGACTGAGATTGGCCCTGTCACACGGGCAATCGCCTTTGGCGTAAGAAGTGCGCAAAGATGAGACTAACTCATAGTAGTGAAGAACCCTTAAGATAACTTGAGTTAAGATTGTAGCCTTAACTAAGTATTAAGATGAGATCATAAACATGGATAAACCATGTTAAGATTATATTATGATCAAAGTAGACTTCCACTATCTACTTAGTCTATAATAGCCAGACATGAACTGCTTGATTGATTTCATAGAAGGGTTGATCGATCGAAGAATTCATCTTAGGCAACGAGGCTTGTCTAATTATACATTTGTATGGTATTTGTAAAATTATGACATACAATTTGAGATATATTAATAATACCATAACACGTGTGTCATACCACGTGTGTTTTCGACCAAAATGAAGTGAAGAATTGATCCCTGTTTCTTCACTGTGTGATACCTTTGATTTGTATCTTTATTACTTTTGACTATATCTTGATCAAATATATGCTACTTTGAACACATTACCAATGATCATGAATGATTCGGTCTAATGGGGTATGTTTAGGAAAGCAACCTAATCAATATAAAAGGATATAAGTGTAAAGGGAAGACTAGAATTGTGTATCAAATGTTTGCTTGCAGGTTAACCGATTATGTAAGTCAATACAGACTATAACATGATTGTGAGACATATAAACAAAATGACAGTGAATTCTTTTTCACATAGAAGTTGTGATATAAATTTGAAGGGGTCAGAGTTATTGTAATATGATATATCATATTGTTAGTCTGGGAATTGCATGATACGTAAGGAATAAGATTTATTTGAGAAACTATGTACTCTAACATGTTATTAGTAACGTATGCTCGTATACTTGCCGGTCGCACGACATATTTTCCATGTATGATGATATTTTGATACGAGTGTGTATATGAGAAGATATGAGACAATAAGATACCTAGAGTACATTTATAACCCCAGCATGGGCGAGTGGAAGAATGAAAGAATAAATAAATTATTTTATTTATTAACCTCCCATGATGTGGTGGAGGTAGTGGAAGTTATCCACGTATCTTTTTATTTTGAAATAAACAGTTATTTCTATCAGACATGAGATAAAAAAATAACTTACGTTCATTTCACAATTAATCTACTTCTGACAATTCTCTTTCTTCTCTACACAACAAAAAACACACAAATCAAAATCTTTCAGGCTCTTAGGTTGTGAAGACAAAGTTTCTTCTTCATAGTAAGAAGTTTCATTTCCAGTAAACAATCTTTTCCGCTGCTTAAGAGATAAAAATCTAAACCTCTTGCTTATATATAAATCCAATCTAATTATATGTTTACAATTATATTAATAAATAATTTTTTAAACAAATAGGGTAGATAATTGGATTCACCTGCTCTATAACTACTACAAAAAATTTGAGTAAATTTGGTTACTCGTGTATTCTTGAGATAGCAGCCACCATGTTAGGCAGAATGTGTAATTTTATTTTTAAGAGTAGTGTTGTTGATGATCAATCTTTTACATTTAATAACACTTTATGGACATATAATGAGTTTTCTAATAGGAAATGCTTAACTCGTGAGGTTTATAAATCGTATATGCAACTTGTTAATTGCAGTTTGGGTGTTTATTCGGAATCTTGTAATGTTGCAGGTACTCAAAGAGTATATCTCGTAACAATGGATTATTTGGAAAAGAGAAACCCTTCCCCTACAACTTTCGATTTTATGGCATCTATATTTTACCGCCTAGGACCCTGCTGAATTATATTGATGTTATTGTTTGTATTTTTAGGACTACTTGAAACTCTATTGTTAGAATTTACATAAAAATTGTTGTTCTAACTTTTTCTGAAATGGAAGCCAACATAATTATCTTTGCGTGTAGAATTACTGAAAGACTATCGAGAATAATAACTATTGTATAGAATAATTGCACCAACAATTGATGCCATTTTTCCTTTTTTTTCCAATTTTTTAATTTTTCAATTTTTCAATTTGAAAAAAAATATAATAAAATTAAAAATAGAGTAAATATATTGTTTGTCCATGTACTATAACCGCGATTGTCAAACTTTGTATCCCATATATTAAATATTTCTGTCTAAAATATCCAATGTTGACGGTTTCGTCCAAAAAATGAACAGAAATAAGGGATATTATTGTACGAAATATTTAATACATTAGATAAAAAAGTACGTTTTAAAAAATAGATGATATTCTATCAAACGGATCATGGTACGGCGTATCTGAGTTTTAATAGTAACCAAATGTTTGTCCAGAGACGTTGATACTATATAAACATCAGCTAATTTTTGAGCAAATATATAGCCAGTGACGGACTTAGGATGCTTTTTCTAAGGGGACTAATATATAAGGGTTCGAAAATATCGTTTTCAATCGGTGTTTTATATAATTTGGAAAATCGTAAAATTTCTAGTTTTTGTTTAGTGTTTTAATTTAGAATAAAAGTTTTAAATTAGTTTGAATTAGTTTTAACTTTTTTTAGAATCTGTTTAATATCATATATTTTCTAATATTAAAATAAAATATATGTATATTAAATCATCTAGATAGTTTAATATGTAAATATAAAAAATAGAGATAAATTATCTTAAAAATTTTCAACTAGCGGGTGGGCTTAAGCCCCATTTCATTGAACATAAGTCGCGATATCTTTAATATAATAATCTACATATATTAACTTTGATTAAGTAAAAGAAAGTTGGATTTCTTCCGAGTATTTAATGCTGGAACGAAGGTCAAGAAGCTCTTATGAACAAGTTGGTGAAAAGGGTCCTTCATACAAATAAAAAAGCAACCAAGTCAACCTCACCATGACTAGAAAGTCTCTTAACGTAGAGCCAAGAAAGTTGAAAAGTTTGAATAATATGGCAGATGCCAGATGGCAAATGCCAAATAGTGCAAAAAATTAAACCCCATTAAAGTTTTAAGTTGACAACTGATGCATATATAGTTAAATTATGGACATTATTATCGGAAATGACACTTTTTCTAAATTCTTTTCAGTTAATTACCATGAGAAAAACAAATATATTGCAATTATTTCACAATAATTATAAACTCTAATTGGACTAATTTTTTAATTGATGAATGATATATAGAGTCTTAAAAATTAGATTTTTATCTTATAATAAATGGTGGATATCTTATTTATTTAAAAAGATCTTAAAAATGACCAAATACTAAAATACACTTATATAATACAAAAAACATTAAAAAACAAAAAAAATTGTTAAGTATTGTCATTGTTTATCTCCGGTCACCACCCACCGACAACCGACCATCGCCGCCACCAGTGGTATACTCTATATCTTCCGATACTCAGTTAGTTAAAAACATAGAGTATCGTTTTTTTTATAAAGTATCGGAAAAAATAGTGAGTATCGAAAAAACTGAGTATTGTTATAAACACGGTGAATCAAGAAAAATATCTGAGTACTCAGAGAAAAAACACTGACTGCGTAGAAAAATTATGAATTCTAATTGAAAAACATTGAGTATTCTAAAAACACTGAATAATACACAACAAATTAAAAGGTCAATTTCATTAGCAAGAAAAAGAATTACAGAAGGAATTCAAAATTCAAATTAGATTTTTTGAATTTAAAAATAATACAACTAAAAATGAAAAATGAGAGCCTAAAGACAGTCACGGTTTAAAAATAAAGTCTGTTTGTTTGCTTGATCGGAGAAGAAGGCTGAGCACGAACAAATATGGAGTTGGGCCAGCTTCATGAACAAACCTGGAGCATGAACTCTGCACCAAGCCTCGTCGGAGAACAAGGCTGCACCATCTTCACGAACGACAGTCCTAAAACCACCAACTCCGGCCTTCTTTTACCTCGGTTGAACTCGAACAAAGCTCAAGCTACTGCCTCGCCGAATCTTCGCACAAAACCGCTGCCACTATACTTGGATTTCAAACGGACTCGAACTAAGGAGCTTGGCACTGCTTGCTTCACGCCATGGCTTGCCGAATCTCACTGCTTGCTTCACGTTATGCTTCGTGAAGGTTTGCAGCCAAAAACGTCGGAAATAGCAACAACTTCACACCAGAGATAAAGGCTTCACACTATGCTTTCCGGACCTCGCTGCTTGCTACACACCAGGATGTTCACTGCTAAGGCTGTAAACGAACCGAGTCGAGCCGAATACTAGATGTGCAAACTTGTTTGATAAGATTTACGAGTCGAGCCGAGTCGGGCTCAAATATTAACGATTCGAGCCGAACTCAAATTTTAAGGCTTGTTATCATATCGAACGAGCTTTTTTCGAGCCGATTTCGAGTTATTAACGAATAATTTGTTTTTTTATAGGTTTAACAATATAATTATTGATAACTAAACCATTAATTTACAGATTATAAATTTTTAACGAGTTAACGAACGAGCTCGAACGAACACGTTTTTTTAACGAACGAGTTCGAACGAACTTCTTTTTTCCATTTATATAAACGAACGAGTTCGAACGATCTTTTTACCGAGCCGAGCTCGATCGGGTCGCGAGCGGCTTGGTTCATTTACAGCCCTATTCACTGCCATGGGTACGAAGGAGAGCGGCTTGGCTTCGTCTTCACTGTGATCTACTCCGACTGAGAGTGTGAGCGTAATAGGAGAGAGATCTACATGGCTAAAGGCTCGGGTGTAAGGGAAATAGGAGAGAGAGGAAGAATGTGGGTGTGTTGACGGGAAAATGGAAGAGAGGATAGAGAGAGTAGGATTTTTAAGGTTTAGAAATAAAATAATTAGTATATATAGAAAATAAAATACAAAAAGGGGTAAAAATGTAACTAGATTTTTAGATTATAGTGTAAAATCTCATTTGAGGTCTTTAGTAAGAAAATAAGGTAAGTAGGGTTAAAAAGGATATAGGGAGATGTATTCAAAACCCGTTGGGTAAACATCTCACTAAATAGAAAATCCCATTTTTAGGCCATTACTTATGGCCTAAAACCATTTTTAGGTCAAACGTTTCAAAAGTCACATTTTTAGGCCAAACGTATACAAAAAACCCATTTTTATGCCATTTTATTAACTTTGTGAGACATTTCATAGATTTTAAGGAGAATTTAGACACTTTAGATAGAGTTTCTAGTTTGTGATGAAGCCAAATAAACATATAGTTTATTTTAAATGCCTAAATTGTCCTTAAAACTGATAAAATATCTCACGAAATTAGTGAAATAACCTTAAAATAGACGTTTTGAATACGTTTAACCTAAAATATGACTTTTATAACGTTTAGCCTAAAAATGTTTTTAAACCATAGATTATGACTTAAAAATGGATTTTGCTCTAACTAAATATTAGTTCCTATTATAAAAAGTGACAGGGCCATGTCATAGGATATGGGTCATGGTCCCCATTTTTCAAAATAATAATGGTAAAATAATAATGATTACCACTAAAAAGAATAATTTCCCTTTAAAAAAATTAATTATAACTTATTGAACACCCCCAACCATCCTTTCCCAACTTATTTTTTCTAGAATCTTCAATTTAGCGTTTCTAATTTTTTAAATTTATATACAGATTTATAATTATTTTTATATAGAAAGAAATTTGGTTTTTAATAGTTAAATAAATATTATCTTGTATAATATAGAAACCTATAAAGTAAGTAATTTATGAAAAATTGATATGAAGACTTATATTGTGCAATTTTTACATAATATAGGAACATAAAGTGCAATTTTGTATAATATAAGGACCTATTTTACAATTTTTGTAGAATATATGGACATCTAACGCAAATATGTCGGAATTTTTTTCGCCACCGTTGCCTCCGAACCCCCTTGGCCCCCCTCATAACAAAAAGTCCCGCCTCCACCCCTAATTATAAGCCTTTGGCAATATTACCCTAAAATAATAGTTAAAAGAAATAAAAATACTCCCCGGTTCATATAATAACAAAACTCAACAATCCCATAATGCTACTTCTCTCCCCACGTTCAATCTCTCTCCTCCTCACTGTTCTAAATAAAACAAAAACCACCAACTGTTCCAAGATAATCATTCAAATCATTTTAAAATCAAAGCAAAAACGTGTAAAATTTGTTACTACGAATCAACCCTCAACAAGTTTAAAGTATAATTTTATACAAAGATATTTTCGAGTTATTTATTTTGGAAAAATCAAGTTTATATTCAAAAAAATTCTCCGTGTTTAGAGTTTTATTTTGCTTTTGTAGGTGTTTTATGTATTTTTAGGTTTAGGTAAAACAATTCATTCTAATTATTTGTTCCGAACGGTTTTGTATCAAATAAGCAGTAATGTAGTTGTTATCTAGTAATGTACTTGCATTTTATCAGTAACACTCTTATGAATTTATAGTAATTTAATTTCTTAGTGTTTATTTGTGATTTCTGTAAATTTAACAATATGTTTCTATGGTAATCTGTTTCTTTAGTTAATTTCTAGGTTAAATTGTTTCAAGCGTTTTGATGTTGTGCATTTGTATTATTAATAATGCTTAATTATAGCGTGTTGAGTTTTCTATAAATTTTATCATTATTACAGTTTTGTTGTGCTTTTTGAGTAGTTATACTATGTTATTAGTGATTTCCAAAATATATTTGTTGCTTAACTACTTGTTGATATGCGTTAAAAGTAGTCTATAATGTGTTTATCTTAGTTGTAGAAGAATCAAACAAGATTGTGCATTGTGACTTTGCAACTATAATTCTCGTACATATGTGGCCAACGAGTTTCTGAATATGCATGTCTTTTTTCTTGTGCTTGAGATGATTTTCGTAGTCGCTCAAAGAAGCTCGAAACTTGTCAATCAGAAGGTTGGTTATTAGGGTCCACTCATATTCACACCTTCATCTATTATCGTGGCACATATATTTTCTTGTACATGAACTTGTTCAATGATTGACTTTTGGCAAATGACATTGAATTTGAGCCAGTTACTTGTCATACTTTTCCATATGTGCATCATCGACCAAATATTTCTTGTTAAGATTCGCCCATATAGTCTTAGCAGATTTACGTTTACAAATATGTCAAATAATGAATCTTTCATGTGATTAATAAGAGTATCCGTCACAAACCTATTATATGTTATGAATTTTAGAAGACGGGTATTAATATGTTGATTTAAATAGTTGTTAGAAGTGTGTTCTATAATAGGAGGATCATTTAGACGCACATAGACAACCTCAAGTTGTTCAAAAAGATTATAAATTTTGAAGACAAGCGTTTAAAGTTTGAACCATTAAGAGATTCCAGATTTATTAAATAAGGAAGAGTTTTATGTTAACA
The DNA here is from genome assembly GCA_029959085.1 of Nemophila menziesii. Lineage (NCBI taxonomy): Eukaryota > Viridiplantae > Streptophyta > Magnoliopsida > Boraginales > Hydrophyllaceae > Nemophila > Nemophila menziesii. Next base: position 52,869,036 of record JARWIR010000003.1, on the reverse strand, counting down.
ACAGAAAATTATCTATTACAAATAGAATTCGATAATCATTTTTAAATTTTAAGATAGTAATATAATGTAATACAGTTTTAACACAACTAAAAATAAAATATGTAAAAGAACTCGATATTCCATTGTTTATACAACATAATGCAGAAATTTAAAAATTTAAGCCTACTTTTAATTTATTTTAAAAAAATTTAATTTAAAAATTCAATTGGATTCTTATTCTTATTCTGATTTGTTTGTACAACATAAATGGCTACTTATGTTCTTTATATTCCCTTCCAATATTTTTTCAAAAACTTTATTCGGATCCTAACTTTTATATTACAGGTTATTTTGTGTAATATAACGAATTATAATGAATTCAAAAAATAAAAATTATTAGCAATATATATAGAACAATTTTTTTTGTATAATATAGAGATATGTAATATAATGTTTTCAGAATATAAGGATCGATAATACAATTAACTAAAAAAAATCAAGAAACCTTGTCTCGAACTCTCCTTTAATTAAAGCCCACCTTCTCTTTTGTTTCTGGATTAATTCGCCAATATACATATTATAATTCTTTAATTAACTACAACAATTTCTTCATTTACTATGAGTGGCATCTATTCTCCAATAACTACTTAGGATCTTCAGATTTAAAATGATTTGCCATATTTTTTGTCAAAGAGCTTACCTTACAAGATGTAGTGAGCACAATGTCCGACAATGCTACATGTAGCAGTAGTATAGTGGTGGGTAATCCACTTACTCAGGGTTGCCGGTCCTTACATTTTAGGCCTAAAGTAAATTTATAAAATGGGTCTTTAAAAAATTACAAATTATATAAAATAAAATAAAAAATAAAAAATATAATAAAAATATAATTAAATAAATTTTAAAGAAAAAAAATCTAGATCTTTTAAAAAAATAACTTAATTAAATATTTTTGTAACTAAAAATATAATCTAATATTTTTATTTTAGGTAAACTAAAACTGGGCTTTTGTAATAAAAAAAAATAAATGTTTCAAAAAAAGGCTTAAAATTATATGAATTGGAAAAAAAACCTAAAGTATGAGTAAAACGGGACCATTTTAATTAAAAAAATTATACTGAGGAGCTCTAAAATTATATGAATTGGGGAGGGATCCAAGGCCATGGCCTCCTTTGCCTCTCCTCATACCAGCCCAACCCTTACTTTAAGAACTATTGTAACGCAGTCACGGGTAGTTTTCGATGATATAAACAGTACGTTCAAATTTAATGTGAACTCACTAAACAAAAAAATGATTTTTGCCTAATATAGTTCAAAAAATCCTAGAGCGTATTAAGAGTGTTGATTGTATTTCCTAAGTGAATTTGAACAAATAAACTGATTGCTATTTGTAGAAGTTCAGGGATAACGTTTTAATGATCAGTAACCATGACATTAATTCTACATGTTTTGTGAGTTCAAAGGCTCAAATTTTTTGAATAAGAATAAAAACGTAATAACTTCCAATAATCACCATTAACAGTGTCTGTTATATTAATTGGTTAAGTTTCATTATAAGAAAAACATTTGGCCGAAAGGTATGGAAAGGGAATCATGCTTTAAATATTTTTTCTGTTTTGAACTTTAACAAAATGTTTTGGAAATTCTCTATACGACCTGACAACCTATAACAAAAATAATTTATTATTGTTTCTTAATTCTCCCAACTTCCAATAGTTTTAGAGTCTGGTTGAGCAATGGTGAAGAGTATGTAATGTTAAACACCTAAACTCTTTTGCAAAGTATAGGTGATATATTTAATGGTAATGGAACACAATGTTATAGAGGTTCTGTGTATACAACTTCTATCACCTATGTGAACTATTGCAAAAAGGTTAACAATCTATTTGTGGTTTTTTTTAGATAGCTTGGTCAACTATGAAGCAATATAAATTTAATTAACAGGGATGGGGACTGTAGCCCCTGGTCCCTTACATCTGCCCCTTGTTCCGTATTAGAGATTTAGATAATTCAAAGTATATACTTTGGAGTACCATTTCACACTTGGGATATTCCTGTTCATGGATAACAGGTCAATTAAACTATATACTCCATGTTACACATCAAGACCAGCTTAATGATACACTCCTATGCTCTATATATGTATATATAGGCCATATATACAAACAATATGGCATCAACCACCTTCGCATCCTTTAATAAAGAACAACGCATCTTCTTTTTTCCAAGATCGACTTAAAAAAAATATATATATAATGATGATGAAGTTGATTGCATTTGCTGCAGTTATAGCAACTAGTATTTTGGTTCATTCTGCAATAGCACAAACGGTGCATGTGGTGGGAGACACTTTGGGTTGGTGTGAACCACCCCAAGATGATGTAGATGCATACAGCACTTGGGCATCCAATAAAACCTTCAATCTTGGTGATATTTTAGGTAATTTACCATATTTTTTCTTTCTTAGTCCACTCGCATGTGCCTCATATAGTCATATTCACTCCTTTTAATTTGAAGTGATCAAACTCTCTATAATATATATTTTAATATAAAATAGTTAATCTAACCTTAATTATTATTCACAAAAAAAAAAAAAATTACAAACTTACACCAGAATAGTTATAATATAGAAAAAAAATTCAATTAATGTTAGTTTTGGAATTGTAATATAATATAATATCTTTATGATAAGAATCTTTTTTCCAAAAAATGACCGTTAAAATGGAAAAAAAAGAAAAGAGGGAGTTTTAATTAGTTGGTATTGTAAATGTATTATGTATATATTTGCAGTGTTCAATTTCACCACCAACAGTCATGATGTTCAACGAGTAGAAAAGGATTCTTATGATGCATGTAATTCAGCTAATTCTTTAGGAGAGATAATTACAACAGGACCAGCAAATGTTACTCTCAGTTCTGTTGGTTTACACTACTACATTTGCACCATCGCAAACCATTGCTTATCTGGCCAGAAACTATCCATTACGGTTTTAGAAGCTTCTGGGGCTGGTGGAGACACTCCGCCAGTGCCTGTCACCGGACCTTCTAGTTCAACTACTCGTCCTGGAAGTCCCCCTCCCCTTGAATCGTCCTCCATTGCTTCTTTTGCTAGCTTTATTCTTATCTTGTTGTCCATTGCCGTGGGTTTGTTTTTTTAATTTTATAATTTCGTTTTACTATTCTCGGTTGTGTATGAACGTATTTTGTGTTATTTTTACTATATTCGCATTTGTATCGGCCGGTTGTGTATTTTCTTATTAATGAGAATTTTATTCTATTATGTTATTTCTCTAAACAATTTGCGATAAGTTTTGTTTTACAAGTTATAATATTCTTTTTTAAAATCCATAAAGACCAAATTTGAAAAACATAAAAAAATTTAATATAAACACTATGGCTGTAAACGAGACGAACCGAGCTTAAATTTAAACAGTCCGACCGAGCCGGTCTCAAATTTAAACAAGCCAAGCCCGAGCTTCCAATGATCCAATGATCCGAGTGGAGGACCAAATACAAATACCAATTAGGGATTGGATGCTAAAGATTATAAAAATCGTCAAAGGAGGATGGGACGGTAAGATCATTAACTCGAACATTCTTTTCATACTATAGAATACTTTGAAATAGAAAATGAAGGCTTGCCATGAAACAAATGAGATACAAGTGTTGCAATAGTCAACACAACAAATCATGCAACGACAAAAACTTTTCGGAACAACTTGGCGAAGTGATACAACAACAATGCCCATAACTACCGCCACACAAATTCCGCAACAAGTCAAAGTTCCGTTTCTTTGCGACGCTTCATTCAAGGAAGTATGGAATCCAACAGGAATTGGAATAGCGGAAATGCATAAATCAACGGGGCATCAAAAAATACACTCAGCTACGCCAGTCTGTGACTCCTCACTAGAAGGGGAGGAGCACGTTGTTCTACATGCAACAGATTTATGCGACCAATTCGACCGAATTCCAAAAGCTATCTACTCAGACAACGTTGAATTATTTCAAGTTTTCTAGCGTCCATCAGCCTCTAGTTGGACGATTCGACTTTTGTTGCAAAGGATCATGCGAGTGGATGAAAGGTATAGTCCATTAACCTTTCACCACGTCACACGACTTCTTAACAATAGGGCCGACAGTATAGCTAGAGCAACCAGACGTGACGCGTCAACTTTATCGCACACATCAGATCTTCAACGTAGGTTCTCAAAAATAGGAATTGGATAAGAAATGGATGAACACATTGACGACGAAGTGACGTGCAATACCGACCCAAAAAAAGGTGCTAAAATTTTTCCAGCAGAATAATTTTTTTATCAAATTGCTGATGGTTATTTCCAGATAATTGAACTAGAGACCCTTGGAAATTTGCAATTCTTTTACCCTTATCCACGCCCACAAATTCACCAATTTTTCTAACTCGATCCTCCCTATCAATCACATAGAAACATTTACTACCCTCATGCCTAAATGCTTTACATTTCGAGCAAGATCGGGGTAAATTTTTTATACACCACATTGACACAATGTTTCATTCCCTTATCTGATCCAAACTCCACTCTAAATTTCTTTTCCTTACTAAAATCCAATTCAATGAGGACTCTCGCATAACTAATATCTTCACTCTCAAAAGTCATACCATCCGTGCGAATCGGTTCTCCAACTTGTGAATCTATTTTAGACATTCCATCATTTGTTCTAACTTGTTCCGAAATTTTCCTTAGTATTATCCAAGTAGGTAACTTATGTATCTCGAGGTTGCCAAAGTCGAAAAAATTTGGGATCTCGGTGAGAAATGGAGACGCCCATACGGAAGAAAAATTCTTTTAGGGATACTTCTTTGGTCATCATCTTTTCTGAATTTAAAGATGGGTAAAACCTTAGTATGGCCCTTTTTCTTTAACGAAGATGCGCAGGGAATTGGGATACCCTATCTTTAAGATGTCACGAAATGGCCCTCCATGTTAATTTTGCGACACTGGTGGCTCTTTTTTAACATTTATGTCAGTTGGGCGTTAGTCAACGCCGTGTGGCGCCACATCCTCGCCAAGTAAGCGTCGCCTCCTCGCCACTTCAGCATGACGTCATCAGCCATTACACGTCATTAATTTTTTTTTAAATCGCTATGTTTTTTTAACAAATCCGACCAAAAAAATAGATAAATAATTTTCGTTCATTTTTCTCTCACGTACAAGAAAACCGCCGCCACTCGTGTCCATTCTCCATCATTATCAACCGGCTTGAGTACTCCATCAACAATTGAACAACCCAAATTAAGGTGAAAACAAAAAAATCACTCACCTTCGCCCACCAAGCCGCTCTCTGCACAAGGAAACCGCCATCACTTGGGGACCTTTCTCCACCATCATCAACACCGGCTTAGAGATGAACCCAAATTAAGGTTAAAAAAATTGAATAATTTTCAACCTAATCTCATCACTTTTTCAATTTTTCAGAATTATCTTATTTAAGTATAATTACAGTCGTGATTTTTATTTTATTTTTCAAATCCTAAAATGGCCATTTTATGCCATGACTATTGGAGTCAGCAATTTTGTCTTGTACTGTTTTTTATGAATTGTTATGTGATAATCATCCATTTGGTGCTACTGCTCGAGTGAAGAATTTGTGTTATACTGCATTTTTTGAATTGTTTTGGCTTTAAATATCCATCTGGTGCAACTGTTGGAGTGAGCAATTGAATGATACACTGCATTTTTTAAATTGTTTTAGTAGTAAATATCTATTTGGTGTAACTGCTGGAGTGAGCAATTTGGTGTTACACTGCATTTTTTGAATTGTTTTGCAGTAAAAGAAGAAGGAAGAAGTTGAAATTTGCCTCAAACTACTACCCTAATGGTGATTAAATTGCAACTTATGACAAGGGATTTGATTGCAATTGATTCTATTAAAGTCTCAAACTTGAACATGAGTTGAAAAAGATATATTCATGTACAAAATAATTTGGCGTAAATGGTAGTTCAATTTTTAAAACTATTTTTTGTTTTTGCTTTAACCATCTTTTATGAAATTAAAGAACATTTGTATGTTATCTTCTACATTATATTTTTTAAGTATTTTCTTTCGTGTTAATTACTTAGCCCCCATGTAATTAGAGTATATTACATTAGACAGAATTAAGGATATTATTATTGTTTTAAGTTTACAGTAAATATTCATTTGGTGCAACTTCTGGAGTGAGCAATTTAGTCGTACATTGCATTTTTGAATTATTTTTCAGTAAAATTCCATTTGGCTCAACTGCTGGAGTGAGAAATATGGTCTTACACTGCATTTTTTGAATTTTTTGCAGTAAATATCCATTTAGCGCAACTTGATGGAGTGAGCAATTTGGTGTTACACTGCATTTTTTGAATTGTTCTGGCAGTAAATATCCCTTTGGTGCAACTGCTGAAGTGAGCAAGTTATTGAATTTGTGGGGAAGAAGCTTTGTTTTGAGTTAGCAGTTTGGTTAAATGGTCGTTTTTGGGTAAATGTTGCTTCTCCATCAACAATTACACTTGTTTCACACGCAATCATCAAGACCGAATTGTTCACACCTTTTCAGCAAAAGATTATGATCAAAAAAGTGCTTGAAAGAGTTAAATAAATTATAATTTTGGTAACACATGGGATTGATATGTCTTTCTGTTGCCACAATTAACTATACTCTTGTATGATTACTGTAAACCCATTGGATATGAATGATTTTCTTTATATATCGTAGTTCTTTTGTTTTCCCAAAAAATTACACTAAAGGTTATATGAACTTCAACAACTAGTGATTTTATTTTCTAAACTCTTTACAATCTTGGATAACAAGATGAAAAGTTCTATTTTCGAACAAAAAAAAAAAGATGAAAAGTTCTATAGAAAATAAGTACATATAACATTTTTGTCAATCAAATAATTTCTAAGTGTTACAATAAATGAGAGTGAAAAGGGAAAAGGTGTATGACACTCTATTCATCTCAAGAAAAGCTACAAAACATATTAGTTTAACTTATACCCTGAAATAGTTCAAAAAGTTAACAATCTTTGATATATTGAACAATAGCTTTAACTAATCTTTAGCTTTCAAAATGTGAGTTTCAAGTTTGAGTATTTCAAGCTAAAGAAGATTTTAGTGATTTGGTGAAATCTCCTAGTCCTTTCAAACCTTCCTCAGAGGATTCGTCCAACCTAAGATCCCCCACCACACCAACACCACAGATCAATTGCTCCACTTAAATCAACAAAACCTGCAAAATAAAGCAACAGATGTAATGATCCAGCGGTTTATGATTGAGGTATATTGGGCTCCTATGTTGGCTGACTTTAGTGTTCCTCTTGACCAAAGTGATAATGAAGTTATAATATCTCATTGTCTACAAGGGATTTGATCTGTAGTTCATGTTACTGCTGATATGTCTATGAAAACTCATAGAGATGCTTTTGTTACTACACTAGCAAAGTTTACTTCTCTTCACTCTCCTGCAGATATTAAACTGAAAAAATTGAGCATATCTTCTGTGTTTAATTTGTTTATCCTGCAATAAGCAACAAAGTTTTAAAAAAAAAATGAAATTTTAAGCATATATTTGATTAAGAACACTATTAATTAACAACTATTTAAGCAATTAATCATCATAAAACTTTAAAAATTGAACCTTTAGACATATCCAACAAAGATAATATCTTGAAATACCTCTAAACACAATTAATTTTCAGATCGCATTTACAAATTACATTTAAAACCAAAATCTTTACCACTTTAAGATCCTACACTAAACTCGCTTTTAAGCATACGAATGACTAAGAACACAACTTATTAATAATATTTCAATTTTTTTACCTTAATTTGGGTTCTTCTCCAAGCCGGTTGATGATGGTGGATAAAGGTCCCTGAGTGGCTATGGTTTCCTTGTGCAGAGAGCGGCTTGGTGTGGGAAGGTGAGTGTGGAGAGATTTTTTTTTACCTTAATTTGGGTTCTTCGATTGTTGATGGAGTAGCCAAGCCGGTTGCTGATGGTGGAGAATGGACACGAGTGGCGGCGGTTTTCTTGGGCAGGTGGAGGAGCGGCGGAATTCTTGGGCAGGCGGAGAAGCGTCGGTTTTCATGGTGGAAAATGGAGCAGGGGTGGCGGGGTATTCTTGTGAAGAGAGACAATTATTTTGTGATTTTGAAAAAAAGGACGTGTAATTGCTGATAACGTCCTACTGATGTGACGAGGACGTGGCGCCACACGGCGTTGACTAACGGTCAACTGATAGAACTGTTAAGAAAGGGCCACCAGTGTCACAAATTCTAATGTAGAGGCCCATTTCATGACATTTTATAGATAGGGTACCCCCAACCATTTTTTGCTAAAAATAAAAGGTCATACGGGAGGTTTACCTTTTAAAGATTAACCATCTGTTGGGATGTTTACGCACCTTACATTCCACATTCTATTCTTTAACAATCCTTTGAATATCTTCCAAATCCAGAGATTTTTTTCCGGTAACATATTCAATTAGTGAGAAGCCAAAGGCTTGCTCTATTGGTAAAAAATCGCTTTCCAAGAGTTGCAACATTTCTCCTTCTACGGGTTCAATGTACTTAAACTCCATTACTATCGATGACTTTCTATTTTTTAGGAGAATATCCTTATAATCTATTTGTTTTACATCTTCACAAGTTAAGTGGGTTTTACACGAGCACTTTGTATTGGCGTTAAGTTTTCCGGTCAAGTTTACGAGTCCCTCGGTGGTCGTTTCACGTTCTCCATTAATCATATTTTTTAATATATAAATGCCCTCAACTTCTCCTTCATTTGACTCCTTATATGTAAAAAAAGGCGTTTGTCAACAAATATGGAGTTGGAAACTTTGTCAAAATAATATTTAAAGGAGTAGAGTGTAATGACAAAACAAACATGTATGTAGTATTCGGATCAAATACTTTGTCAATGGATCAAATATTTCGTCAATTGGCAAAATATGTGGATCTGAATAAGTTAGTCCATTTAATTGCCCCCTAGTTTCACCATGTATCCATTGATTTCTATGTTTCTTTAGGTCGTCTTGATCGTCTTTGAAAACCAGAAACTTTCAACTTGATAGTTATTTTTAATACGCTACTTTAGATTTAGAGTCATTAACTTGGTTCAAACATATATCGTTTAGAAGGAGAACAAAAGTCTGACCACTTGAACTAAACCAATTGGTTTTCAACTTAGTTAAAGTTCAATATTATTATCAGATTTATGCCATCTCCCTTATCAAGATGTTAAAGACTAATCTATCTTCACGTCTTGAGTAACGTGTCTCTTTATTGTTTACACAACCTTTGATCTAGGAGTAATACATTAGAAGTAGTTAATAGGTTAATACTAAGTTTTTTTTTTTTTTTTTTTTGACGGGGATTAATACTAAGTATTTAGGTTAACAGTCTATGAAACTTTTCTTACAAGTTACAAGCAACCAGTGCATATTGCCGTTGCTTATTACTTTCAGCAAAATTATCAAAATTATAAAGCTATCACTGATCAATATTGTATATATAATACCAGTTCAACGAAAGAAACAAAAACATTCTCGAAGGAAGAATTATAGAAGAATTATAATAAACTGTGTATTTTTTTTAATGCAACATGATCCAAAATTCACCTTATTGAACTACACTAGTTCATAAATCATGGATATTCTTGGAATATAAGCTCGTTATTAGAGAAAAAAGAATTGAAGTTAATTTCGACAAAAATAGAAGAAAAATGACTAAACTGCAACTAACTATTTTACAGTTAAAAGTTTGTTAGAATAGCTGTTTTTTATCGTTTGCCAGCTAAAGTATATAGATACAATCACTACTGCAGTCGTGCTCTTTAGCGAGGACACCTTTCGCAAGGACAAGGTGGTCCTCGCTAGCTAAAGGGTGGGTCTTTCGCTAGGACAGGCTTTAGCGACAAAACTTTCGTCGCAAATACTCTGCGTCTTTTATAAGCTACAAAAAATAATTAAATAATAAAATAGCCGTTGAATGTCCTCACTAAAGATACCATCTTTAGCGAGAACATGAATGTCGTCGCTAGTGAGTAGGCTTTTGCGACGACATTTACTACCTTTTGCGAGGAAAACATGTTCTCGCTAAAGGTCTGGCTGTATTAAATACAGAAAATGGCCATTAATGCAAATTTAGAGCTCCAAAAAACTCAATAAATCCTAAAAAAAATCCAAAATTTTCCCAAAATTTTTCTTTAAACCACAAATTAATCTTAGGCATCTCAATTACATAGCTTTAATAACACATATAGTTTCATTGGATAACAATTTCAAGCAAAAAATTTCCACAATTTTAGGTATTTACTTAATTCTTTTTTCATATTTTGTATAAATGTTGTTATATTTTCTATGATTTAGGTTCAATTAATAGTGTTGAGTGTTTTGTATGTGATATATTGTTAATTTCTTGTTATATAAAGGTTTTTTATGAATTTTTTTATATTGTAATTTTATTATTGTTAATTTATAATGTCAGGTGTTTTAATATGAATAGAAAATTATTGTGGATAACATTGTGAATTATTTGGAAATTCTAGTGGCATTTGTATAAGTGATTATGATTTTAGGGACTATATTGTTATTTGAATAATTAATTAGGGGCCTTTGTGAAATATTGTGATAACTTAGGTGCATTTTAGTAATTTGTTATAATCGTATTATTTGAAATAATAACTAATGGTTTATTGAATTTTAGATAATGAACCCTCAGATAGACAAGAGTTGGATTAAATAAACGAATAAGGTTTCGATCGAATACATTAATGGTATATTAGGGTTTATTGAATTTGCGAGGAAAGTAGTGGATCGAGTCGGTAAAATATTCTGTCCATGTAATCATTGTTATAATAATCGAAGATTTTTAATCGAGGAAGTTCAAGTTCATCTTTTTAAATGGGGTATGGATTCATCGTATGATGTTTGGACGAAACACGGTGAAGTAATCATTATTCCCGACGATGAACCAATCTAAGAGAACGTTATGGGTAATGTAATTCATGATTTGGGCCCCATGTCTGAAACTGGAGGGTATTCCAGTGACACCGAGATGCATGACGTGAATGTTAGTGGTACTGGTCGTGGGTCTTCTGACGCGTTGTTCAAGGAAATGGAGACAGATTTGTACCCTGGTTGTACTAAGATGAGTTCTTTGGATTTCATTGCAAAGTTAATGCATGTGAAAGTGAAGAACAAGTGGACAAACACCTCGTTTACCAAACTTCTTAAATTGTTGGGTCTTGTTTTTCCTGAACCTCATAACTTACCCGGGTATATGCGGATTGCAACAGGAAGTTGAAAAGTTTAGGCATGGGATACATCTCGATCAACGTTTGTTCGAACGATTGTGTTTTGTATTATAAAGAGAATGAGAATCTTGAGAAGTGTTCAGTTTGTGGAGAGTCGAGGTGGGACCCGAAGAAGGGGAAGAGAGTGTCGCATAAGAAGCTGCGTTATTTTTCGATTGCGCCTAGGTTACATAGAATGTATGCTTCGAGGCACACATCGAAAGATATGATTTGGCACCATACCGGAAAGAGCATTGACGAAGATGTGTTGCGTCATCCAGTTGACGGTCTTAGTTGGAGAACATTTGATGAGAGGAATCTCGAGTTTGCTAGCGAATTACGTAATGTACGACTTGGTTTGGGGATCGATGGATTTTGTCCTTTTTCTATGCAAAACAACTCATATAGTATGTGGCCTGTTATATTGACGATCTACAACTTGCCGCCTTGGTTATGCATGAAAGAATCTACGTTTATGCTCACACTTTTGATATCTAGACCTCGTTCACCTGGAAAGGATAAGGATGTATTTCTCTGTCCTGCTATGAATGAGTTGGAAACGTTGTGGGGTACTGGGATAGTTACATGGGATGCACATATCAAGGAGGAATTTGTCATGAAGGTTAGTTTGTTGTCTATGACGAATGATTACCCGGCTAGATCGTACACCTCAGGATGATCGGGTCAAGGCTATTTAGCTTGTCCTAAATGCATGGAATATACTCCTTCCGTGCGGGTTAATAAAGGAGTTGTGTATTTTGATCATAGGCGTTGGTTGCCTATGAACCATCGTTTTTGGAAAGATAATACTTCGTACGTTAAAGCTGATAATAGGCCCGTTCCTCGGAAACATTGTCCCGCAGTTATTCAGACGCAGTTAGATGGGTTGCAGGTTGTGTTTCCTGGAAAACCCAAGGACTTCAGCGTCAAGGTATTAAAGAAAACATGCCTTCGTGTGTCAAACTGGAAGAAAAAGAGTATATTCTATCGTTTACCCTATAGGTCGGAAAACTTGTTGAAACATAAAATAGATGTGATGCATTGTGAGAAGAATGTGTGTGATGCTCTACTAGGTACAGTTGCTGGTTTGGATGGGAAAATTAACAAAGATAACGTGAAGTCGAGGAAAGATTTGCAAGCGATGAATATTAGGTCAGATTTGTGGTTCTCGGTGAATTCAAGTGGTAAGACCATTTTACCCCATGCAAAGTATGCGTTGACAACCGATTCTCGACGAGATTTTTTAGAATGGTTGGAGGTGCAAAAGTTTCTAGATGGTTTTGCTTCTAGCTTGCGAAACAACGTTCATAGTGACACAGGGAAGATTATCGGTATGAAATCCCATAACTGTCATGTTCTTATGCAGTATTTACTTGTGGCTAGTATTCTAGGCTTGATCAACAACAATTCCATTAGTGATCTGATCGTTGGGTTGCGTAACGTATTCAGAAATGTTTGTAAGAAAAATTTGAGTAAGAAGGAATTGGTTTCGGGAAATTCTAAGGTAATCGAGCTTATGTGTAAGTTGGAGATGATCTTTCCTCCAGCTTTTTTTGACATTATGATCCACCTGGTTGTGCACTTGTATGAGGAAGCTCGTTTAGGAGGCCTGGTCCAGATGCGTTAGATGTACCCCTTTGAGAGGTACTTGAAAAAGTTGAAAGAATATATTCGAAATCCAGCCAGACCGGAGGGTTCGATCGCAGAGGGATACGCTACAGAGGAAACTTTGACTTTCATATCTCGTTACCTACGAGAGGAAAGTACAAAGTTCAACAATCCCGAAAGATATGGTGATACGATACCCGAAATCAAGGAAATATCAGTGTTTAATAGTCAGTGCAAGCTGATTGGGAAAAGAAGTTTGGTCGTTTAGACTTCAAGGTGAAGGATCACATCGACTGGTACATCCTTAATAATTGCGAGGAGATCCAGCACTACATGATGTAAGTATTTTAATTAGAATTATTTATATAAATATGTTGTTATTTTTATAATCACTATTCTTTTACTTTAGGGAACATAAGGCTTCACTTCCGTCCGTTGATAGAGATCAAAAGCACCAGGAGTATTTTTGTCGATGGTTCATGAAACAGGTATAATATTTTAACATATAAAAAGGAATTCCATTATACTAACCTTTGAATTTTTGTGTAGGTTGGCACAATGAAAAGAGAAGGTAATCCCCTTACTACCGAAGAGTTGATTTTGTTGTCTTGCATGTCGAATAGTGTCGTGTATACGTATGATTCTTGCACTGTGAACGAGGTCAAGTGGGTAACGCGTGAGAAGTGTGAGAAGAGAGTTACTCAAGATTACGGAGTTTGTACTATCACAGGTTGGTCACTCGTGTTGTCTTTGAGTAATTTATTTTTTGTCGGTTATTTGTGTTTACTAAAAATATTTTGTATTGTCACAGGTGGAGATACTTTTTATGGTGAGTTGGTCAAGATTATTGAGATTGAATTCACTGGTGGTTATTCGGTTGTGTTGTTTAAGTGCAAGTGGTATAACACGGATAAAAAGAAGAAACTACATAGAATAGAGCACGGGGCAACAATGATCAACACAAATTCTTTCTGGTGGACTGAGGAACCATTCATTTTAGCAAGTCAAGCAAAAAAAGGTCTTCTACATTGATCAGATTTACGCAAAGAGGTGGAAAGTAGTTTGGGAAGTGAACGACCGTCACAGATTGAGTCCCGAATGATTCGGTGCCGAGTCGATTTACACTGGTCCTGAACATATCGACATTCCGTTGGCTGATACGACATTGGATTCTGAATACCCGTTGATTGAGTTGAGTACTGGATAAGGGATAGAGATATATTTTTTGATTTTTAACCTTGTACCGGAACCAATTATTCCCAGCGACGATGATGAATTTGATGACACGCTAGGCGAGTACTATACTAATGATTTTATATTGATAGTGATGATAAATCTGTAATAGTTGACGATGGGGATGAGTCTGATTAGTTTTTTTTGTATAAAATATTTTAATAAACTGTAATAGTTGATGTTGACTAAATACCCCTAACATTCACATTTGACTCTAACAGTTGACCAAATACGCTTAACATTCACATTTGACTATAATAGTTGACTAAATACCCATAACGACTACATTTGATTCCAATAGTTGACTAAATACCCTATCATTCACATTTGAGTCCAATAGTTGACTAAATACCCCTAACATTAACATTTAACTCTAACAGATGACTAAATACCCCTAACATTCACATTTGATTCTAACAGTTGACCAAAACCCTTAACATTCACATTTGACTCTAACAGTTGACCAAATACCCTTAACATTCACATTTGACTCTAACAGCTGACCAAATAAACTTAACATTCACATTTGACTCTAATAGTTGACTAAATACGCCTAACGACTACATTTGACTCTAACAGTTGACTAAATACCCCTAACGTTCATATTTGACTCTAACCGTTGACCAAATACCCTTAACATTCATATTTGACTCTAACAGTTGACCGAATACCCTTAACATTCACATTTGACTCTAACAGTTGACCAAATAACCCTAACATTCATATTTGACTCTAGTAGTTGACTAAATACTCTATTCGACTTTAATAGCTGACCAGATAACCCAAACACTCCCATTTGACTTTAATAATTAGTAATAATAATAAAGCTAGTATCCTAATAGAAAAAAAAAGTAAATAAGTAGGATTTTTAAAAATTTATTTGGCAAAATAAAAGGAAAAAAGATTGAATTAGACCTTTAGCGAGGACAATGTCCTCGCTAAAGACTTAATGTCTTTTGCGACGAGTTCATATGAGAACCCGTCGAAAAAGACATTAAGTCTTTAGCGAGGACATTGTCCTCGCGAAAGAGTTTGACCAAATTTTTTGACATTAATTAGGCGGTTTCCATTCCCGCCTAGTTAATTGGGAAAACCTTTTGCGACGACATACACCTTTAGCGAGGAAAATGTCGTCGCGAAAGGTCTACCAAATAAGAACAAAAAGCCGATTCTCTCATTCTTCCCCACTCACTCTTCAGACCGTTAAATACCATCACCAAGCTCCAAAATTTCAGCCAAAAAACAACCACCAATCCAATTACAATTACTAGCAAGCTTCACCAACACCATAAACAACACCAAATAGGTAAGAATCATCAAGGTTAATCAATTTTTTTCCAAATTCTAATTTTTTTCTATTTTCAAAATTAATTGGTTGCTTGTGCTATTGTGTGTGCTTTGTAGGGATTATACACCACCTAATACACTCTAATCCTCGAAATTTAAGGTATGTAATTCAACTTTATCTTTTTTTTTTAAAAATTAAAATTATTCCATATATGATGTATCTCATTAAATCTGAATATTAGTAGTGTGTTTAGATGATTATCGAGTTCATTAAATAGGTGAAAACAACTACTTTTGGCAAAAAAAAAAAACAAATTGTTAGAATTTTTTTTGGAAATTAATAGAATTTGATTATACTTTTGGGTTGTTTGATAATTTTAGGAATTTTCGTTTATTGTAATGATTTTTCATGATTTTTCATGATTTTTAGTAATTTTTAGGATTTGTTAAATTTTTTGATTAAGTTTGATTAATGGAAATTAATGGAATTTGATTAACTTTTGGTTTGTTTAAAACCTAGGGCATTTTAGACTTTTAAAATATTTTAGGGGTAAAATTGGATTTTTAGAAAAATATAGGTGCCTAAAAATAATTTTAGATAGTTTAGTTAATTAAAAAAATAATAAAAAATTAGGGGCATTTTAGACTTTTAAAATATTTTAGGGGTAAAATTGTACTTTTAGAAAAATATAGGTGCCTAGAAATAATTTATGATAGTTTAGTTAATTAAAAAACTTAGGGGCATTTTAGACTTTTAAAATACTTTAGGGGTAAAATTGGACTTTTAGAGAAATATAGGTGCCTAATAGTAATTTTCGATAGTTTAGTTAATTAAAAAAAATTAGAACTTAGGGGCATTTTAGACTTTTAAAATAATTTAGGGGTAAAATTGGACTTTTAGAAAAATATAGGTGCCTAAAAATAATTTTAGATAGTTTAGTTAATTAAAATAAATAAACTTAAGGGAATTTTAGACTTTTAAAATAATTTAGGGGTAAAATTGGACTTTTAGAAAAATATAGGTGCCTAAAAGTAATTTTTGATAGATTAGTTAATTAAAAAAATTTAAAATTTAGGGGCATTTTAGACTTTTATAATAATTTAGGGGTAAAATTGGAATTTACAGATGGCTGAGGTAGCACGGGGTCATGCTGGGGATGGTAGTGGTCAAGACCCTCCTCGGAATCCGAACATTCCTATCGCGGGGTGTAATGCTCCAGGTATTTTTTTTTGAAGCTTCAATTACAACAATTGTAAATTTATGCGTATCTTAGAACAGGTAACAGAAAGAAAAGAGGCAAGACTACTCTAGCCTCAGTCACCAGGGCAAGAGATAGACACGGAGGACGACTTCCCGTGAAGTTCTTCACATCGGACGGGACGTGGAACCTGGTTGGTCCCTATACACAACCACGTGACTTAGATGATAAACCTGACTATTCAAGAGACAGTTCCCCTTTATAACAAAAACTGGAGTAAAGTTCCCACCGATCACCATGGCATGATAAGGCGGCGCCTAAGGGTAATTAACTTAAACTTAAACTTTTTTTAATTCGTGAACTAAATATACACTTATATTTTATTTATTTTAATTGTTAATAGGACTTCTTTTTGGTCGAGAAGTGGGAGGCTCGTCGTGATTGGCCGAGTATCCAGCGCATGGTCCACAATAAGTGCGGAGTAGGATATAGCGACCACAAAAACCGTACGAAGAGCGCGTATTATGAGAGTCGGCCGATTCCAGATGACCAGACTCCCAAGAATTGGGAGATGACTTTAGAGATGTGGGATTGAACTGAAGTTCAGGTACTTATTTTAATAAAAAAAGTTATGGAAAAAGTTCTTTGTTTTGACTAACTTGTTTCTTTTTTTTGTTTATATTTTTTAAAAAACGAGAACCAAGCTAAAAAGAATAAGGAAAATAGGGAGCTACTAAGGAATCAGAGCGGGGCAAGTTCGAGGACATACTCGAGATCGAGATATGAATTGATTACTGATGAGGTAGTATCTTTATTTCAATTCATTCGTATCATGTTATTTATTTGTTTACTAAGTGACTGAAACAGGGACAGGGGAGTACTAGTAGGACCCGTCGTTTGTCCCAGGGGGAGGGATCCGAGCCACCTTAGAATGAGACTTTGCCTCTTCCACGTATTGGAAGATCCTTTTTCCAAATAGGATTTCACGAGAAAAAAACAGGTGCAGGAGCAGAGACTACGAGCGATCGGATGTAAGTTTTAAATAACTTAAACTTTTTCAATCAAAAATAATTTATTAATATTTTTTTCACTTTACAGGCGGCGTTGAGGTCCATTCTGGAAACCCGAGTGCGGGAAGCCCAGACTCAGAGTGTAGATTCTTCATCTACCCCCACCTTATCGGAGCAAGAGCAGGTTGATGTTGTGTTGGAGGCGGCGAGTATATGATTAGGCGGCGGGACCCGCAACTGGATACCGGGAGTTGGACACCCGCTATCGCATAGGAGGTCAATTTCAAATTCTTCTGATCCAGTCAGCGAAAAGATGTTGAGGGACTACCAGTGGATAGTGCGATCGCTGAATGACTTCCTTGTCTCTATCGGCAATGAACTTATGCAAGATAACGCCTCTCGATCATATACCTCTACAACGAGTACCCGCCCATCTAGGGATGCTATCCAGAAGCAGATGACTACCACCATCCAGATGATTAATCGATGCAAGAAAAAATATGGACAGGAGCAGCTTGATCCCCCATCTCCCCTTCGAGCCTCGCCATCTGTTGCTAATCCTTCTCGACACATTACCTCGGCCGATCCGACTTCTGATTCCGAAGAAGACATATCTCTACCTTAGTTTTACGTGTTTTTATCTATCTTTTGACTTTATCTGACTATAATATTCAACTTCTATATTTTGAATTTATATTTTGGTTGATGATTTTATGTATTTTTGGATGGTTTTGGATGATATTTTTGTCAGACTAAGTGCCCGTTTGGAAGTGCTTTTTTAGAGAAGCACTTAAAAGTGCTTTTAGCATTTTAAAAGGTTTTTTGACTTTGAAAAGCACTTTTTTTAGAAGCCCCAAATAGGTGCTTCTTAAAAAAAGCACTTAAAATAATTTTAGATTTCAAAATTATTTTTAATAATTTTTTTAAATTTTAAATTTTATTCTAAAAGCGCTTTTTACTCTAAAATAAGCACTTCCAAACGGGCCCTAAGATGGTTCGGGTTTATATTACAATCTCGGTTTTCTATATATTATCGGTTTTCTTTAAATTCAGTATTTTATTTTAATTATTTTCTATTCTAAAAAACAAAAAACAAATATTGATGAAAAAAATTAAAAATAAAATTAAAAATTTGTTTTAGCGAGGAACTTTTCGTCGCAAAATAGTTCCTCGCTAAAACACCATCAATATTGGCGACGAAAAAGTCGTCGCAATTGTTGGGTCTTTTGCGAGAACTATTTTTGTCGCAAAAGAATAGTTTTTTGCGAGGAAAATATGTCGTCGCAAAAGGGTATGAACTCACGTGACGACTTCCAATGTCGTCACGACAACGTGTAACTCGCGTCGCGAGAACCCTTTCGCGAGGACATGTCCTCGCGAAAGGCTTTTGCGAGGACATAAGCCTTCTTTCGCGACGACAAATGTCCTCACGAAAGAGCACGACTGTAGTAGTGAATGTATAGATACAACCTAGCTAGCTATATATATAGAGAGAGGAAACGGGAGGTGAGGCGTCGCCTCACTTTTAAAAGTGAGGTAGCGCCTTTTAGTATATAAAGAAAATAAAACAAAAACAAAATAAAAGCATATTAATTTTTTTTTAAAAGAATGAGTTTCCTCTTCGTAGAATACGCCGGCCATTTTCCCAAACCTTCGCACGGCTGACAATCTCCCTAACTTTCTACTACTTCAGCAACAGGCAAGGCATAATATTATAATTAAGACTTTCGTTCTTTGTTTCTGTCAATTAATTATATTTACTTTTTTATGGCCTTTCATTTGTATTGAATGGAAACATGAATAGGATGCAATGAAGAAAGTAAAATTCCTCTCTGAAAAGGCTGTGTTAAAAGATATGTTATACATAATTCGAGGTAACTATGTATAAGCTGTTAATGGCTGCACTGAAAATAGGACTTTATTTTCATTCTATTTTACTTCTTCGGGTCATGGGTGTTATTATTTGCATAATTGTTCTTAACTAGCTTACAATATCTTATAAAAATAAATTGGAAAGATTGAATGATTTCTTGTTTGAGCTTTTGATTGTTTACTTAATTTTGGCTTAAATGACTTTCAGTCAGACACAACCTAAGTCAAAGCTCTATATACCAGTCTCAACCAAATCACCAAACAATTCTCAGTTCAGTTCAGTTCTAACACTTATACACAAATAAATGAGTAGATGGAAGAGACTAAATAGTTTTGGCATATAATCTAAGAGCAGAGGTCGTATAACATATTACAGACTCATTTTTCTGTATAATTCAAAGTGTAGTATGAAAAGCCTTATTACAACATGAATCGTTTTTCCTTATAATTCAAAGTGTAGTATGCAAAGCCTTATGATTGCCTCTGTGACTGTGTGTTCATGGTTATTAGTGTGTTGTTCAAATCCCTCCCTTGTTAGCTTCTAATCTTGTCAACTACTCTTCTTAACAGAAATGGTTTGAGTCACATGTCTATACGACGTGCCAGACTTTAATGTCAACTACTCTAATTTTGTCGCGAACGAACCCTCGCGGCCCCACCACAAAGTATTGGTTCAAATAAAGACTTTGTTGTTACAAATGAACCTTCTCCGGGCCCACCAGAGAGTATCGTTTCAAGTAAGGAATTTGTCCAGAACAAACCCTCTCCATCCAAAAAGAAAACTATGGATTCAAGTACCACAACCACTGAATCTGAAAGAAAAGAAGTGAGCACTGAGAATATATTTAGTGAAGAATATCGAGAGGAAGAGGTAAAATGCCTCAAGAAATGATCATACCATCGACTACTGAAACAACTCGCTCACCTAAGGAAAAGCTCAAGGAAGATTCTAGTATAATGAATCCATCTATTTTCGAAAAGCAAGAGGAGAATTTGGAACGTAATACGATGACATTATCTAGTGCTCAAAATCATGAGGCGGATTCAAAGACTTCTGATAAGCTTGAGGAGAATTCGACAGGTTTTCTATAACCTGTGGAAAACCACATTCGGGAGCTCTCTAGATGATGCACCTAATAAACTCTTTGCACATGTTACTTAATTTTATATAACATTTCCATTAGTCAATCAATTTCAGTTATGATACTTTAGTACTCATTCTTACATAATTGATTGCCTAGCTATGTTTAAATAACATTTTTCCTTTTCTCAAGTAATAAAAATAGC